>ML685755.1:34670249-34826902 GCA_007922175.1 Pelusios castaneus | reverse complement strand
ACTTTTAAAGACTAACAGATTTATTTATCGCATGAGCTTTCGTGGGATTTTCTCCCACGAAAGCTCATGCGATAAATAAATCTGTTAGTCTTTAAAAGTGCCACAGGACTCTGTTGTCTAACTTTTCAAGTGTAGACATAGTCAGAGAGTACAAGTGACTTGTCCATAGTTACCCAACAGGTCTGTGGCAGAGGCAAGAATAGAATACACGTCTCTGGGTTCCCACACCCATGCTCAATCCAGTAAACCGTGCTGCCTTCCCTCAGATATGCCAAACACATATACCACATACACATGGTAAATAAAGACTAAGTAAAATATTACAAATGTACATCCAATTAAATGAAATAGAAGAAATGGCTTCCTGCGGCACAAGGTGAATAAATGAGACTCTCTAGCGAGAAAATTACATACCAAAACAAACAAGATGGGGGGAATGCATTGTGTGGGGGAAAGTCATCATTATTAGGCTTGCAATTTAGTTATTTTTCCTTTGTGAAAATGAAGGATTACCAAGTTAGTATTCAATAAACTTTGTCCCTTCTGAAATTTTCCAGAACACATGCATCTCAGATCTTCTCAATCAACTGCCCCTACTACCTAATCATCTTTGTTCCTTCTGCTTCCATCATCTCCAGCAGTAAATATTCTGGAATTAGAATTTAACTGGTAATTTTGTTGCTGATGCATGAAGCAGAACAGAGTTCATGTTTGCTCTGCTGTAGCTATCTTGGCTCTGCTTGGCTTATAGTAGTAAAAAGTTGGCTTTGTCATTAAACTAAGCAGATATGACTCATTGGGATCAAAGATGGGTAATTAAAAGGGGATATTTACAGTGTCTGTCCTGACTGTGTGCTAGGCGCATGCTTAGATCAGTGGATTCTATTTGAAGCTAAAATCCAAAGAAAGAAAACATTTTCCCCCTGCATCCTTCTCCCTTACAGTGTTTAAAGAAGACCTTGAGGCTTTTTTAAAAGTATATTTTCTAGGTACTCCAACATTTGAAATGTTAGGCACATAAGAAGGAGGTGTATTCAGCTCTCAGGATTCAAACTGTGATGTCACCAATTCCAGTCCTCTAATAAAAAGCAGAAAATCAAGATCTACTGTTAGTAATGGGGAACCCCCCCCCATCCCTCCCAGACAGTTGCAACAAATAAATCCAAGGAGGTTAGATTTATGTACCTTAAAGGAACGCAAAAAGGGCACAATCATTTCTTCTCTGACAGGGCAGACACATAAGACCAGATTTTCATAGATGCTCAGCACTCCCAATTGCAGCTAGATTTTCGAAAGAGCTCCACTCTCATTTAGGCACCTAAATAAAGGCTAGATTTTCATAAGAGTTCAGCAACCAACAGCTCCTAGGTTAAGTCTACACTTGAAAAGTTAGGTCGACTTTATGAAGTCGACTTAAAGTGGCCCTTATTAAGTCGAATTAACAAAAGTCGAATTAACTTTTCAAGTGTAGACGTGGCTCCTTTTCAACCTTATTAAGTTGACTTAATGTTTTAAGTTGACTTAATAAGCTCTACGAAGGTGCTAATGCCTGTCTCCACTGGCTTAAGTCGACTTAATAAAGTCAACTGAAGTGCTAGTTCGAATTAAAACTAATTGTTATTAATTTGAACTAACTTTTTCTTAATTCGACTTAAGGAGCAGCTTAAGTCAACTTAAGGATAGCCCAGTGTAGATGAAGAGTATTTTAAGTTGACTTAAGCCTCCTTAAGTCGACTTAATTTGTAAGTGTAGACGCACCCTTAATGTTTCTGAGCTCTTTTGAAAATGCTGGCCATAATGGCTATACTTTCCCATTGGCTGCATTAAGTTCACATCAAACCTGATTTCTGGTTGTCTCTTTCCCATTTCTTTGTACCTGTTTTGTTTGTTAGTTTGAGTTGATGGATGGATTTTTTCAGTCACCTTATTTTTTCATTAGTTACTAATCTTGAGAGTATCACATTTTTCCAAGAACTCTTTCTACTTTCCCTTTCCACTGTTACCAGTTTTCCCATGTCTCCATTTGGCCATCCCACAAAGAAATGGTTCTGACGGAGAAGTAAACAAAGCAGAAAATATGTTGGAGAGCTACAACTGAGGCTATTCTAACAAGCTGTTTACTCCCCATTTACGACCAGGACCTTTGTGAAAGGGGCAGTTAGTTTGGGTTTTAAGCATTTCATTTCATTTTAATTGTCCTTGCTTGCCGAGTCAGAGAGCTGAGAAGTATCAGCCCCTCTCTCTTAGAACAGTGTGTGCTGACTGTGCGCCCTGCCCATGACATCCTGTGGTCACATCTGCTGACACGAAAGGGAGCTGGGCAAAAGGAGAGAAAAATCCCTTTGTTTTGTGATCACGCTTTTTTGGTGCCTGAGTCCAAGCATGACTAATACCGACAAGTCACATGTTTTGACAGGGGCCTGGCATGACCTGGAGTGATGTGAGGACCCCCCAGCAAGAGAGCATCCGCTGGCTCCTTCATTAGGGCTCTGGGGCTGGGGCTGGCTGCTGCTGCCATCACTGCATAGCAATTCTTCAGTAAGCGTTCCTGCTATCTCCAGAGGCTGAGCAGGTGGTTCCGATCCACAATACTGGGGGAGAAAACACAAACAAGACCAGTGTGACAAACCCAGGGGGTCCTAAGACCAAAAGCTGAGAGGAGAGAACTGTACATTTTTTTTAACCCTACACACAGTCAGCAAAACTTGCAAATGAAGTCATGGCCCTAAATGATGTAAAGTGGTGCACAGATATGTTAGACCAGATCCTCAGCTGGTGCAAACCAGCTTAGTGCCACTAACTTCTATGCCATTATGCTGTTTTACATCAGCTGAGAAGCTAGCCCGCTGAGCTGAAATCACGACGGATGGCTGGGAGTTGTTAGCATCTGAGTATTAAAACAATAAAATACACCCAAATTGTGCTTATTGTAAGGTTTTTATTTGTATCCCATGGCATTCTGGTAAAACTCAAATTTTGCTGTCATTGTTTAGGAGGTCGCTATAGCTAAAGTGCTGTCTTATATAAGCTAGAATATAATTGTGGCTGCCTTTTAGGAATTGCTGTAGTTAAGATGATGTAGGAACATTCAGATACAATACAATATATATTCACATTTGTAGGCAAGTTAAGAATGCCCTTCTGAGATTCTGGAAATAGTATAATTTATTATTGTTTTCTCTGTAAGCACTAATTTGGAGTCAGGGACAGTGTTAGTCTCTCTGGGGTCTGCAGCAGAAACTAAGGCCTTATCTACACTGAAAAAACTGCTTTGAGCGGGATCAATTGAGTGGGCACTGTAGATCCACTCAGTCGATCCTGGAAGTGCTCTCCGGTTGACTCAATAACTCCACCCCTCCAGTGGAGTAAGGCTGCGTCAACCGGAGATTGCATATCTCCCGCCACTTAGCCCCGTAGTATAGAACAGGCTTAAGGAGCAATCCCCTCCCTTGCCTTACTTCCCTTACCTGCTCATACACTGGGTTTCTGTAATGTTTCTGAAATCCAAGTCTGTGCCCTGCTTGCTTGGTACCCCCTAACACTGGCCCTGGAGTTAGATATGGCAGGAGAAGTGTTGCAAGAAAGAAAAATGTTTTATATGAATTTTTATAGTTCCCAGCTGTTAAGCTTGAAGATCATAATATGTCTAGTTATAGGCGGACGCTAAATAGTGTGTAAGGCACTCAACTTTTTATATGCAGTACTGGCAGTTATATGCTTGCTTCAGTCATTGTCTATCAACCTGGTAGGTGCTTATCTGACCCTCATTGCCATGGTATCTGAGCACCTTACAGTCTTTTAACATATTTACTCTTACAATGCCTCTGTGAGACAGGACATGACTATTAATCCCATTTTACAGATGGGGAACTGAAATACAAAGGCTATGTGTACACTTACAAAGTTAAGTCAACTTTGTTAAGTTGACTTAACAAGGTCGACTTTAAAGTCAACTTAAAGTCGACCTTGTTAAGTCGACTTAACAAATTAACTACACTTTAAGTTGATTTAACAGCAGAGATAACTGTTATATTAGCTTTAAGTTGACTTAATAAAGTCGATTTAGCGTTAATCCCTGTCTACACTGGCCTTAAATCGACTTAAGGAGTCGACTTAAGGCTTAAGTCGACCTAAAAGGAGGTGTTATTAAGTCGACTTAAGCTTTCCTTAAGTCAACCTAAGGAAAAGCTTAAGTCGACTTAAGAAAAGCCCAGTGTGGACGCGGCTTTGTTTAGGTCGACTTAAGCATCCTTAAGTTGACCTAACTTGCCAGTGTAGATGCATCCAAAGAGAGTAATTGACTTGCTCCAGGGCACACAGAAATTCTATGGCAGATCAAAAAACTGAGCCCAGGTCTCCAAGTCCAAAGCCAGACCTGGCAGTTGGACCATCTGTCTCTCCCCCTCTTGCAACAGTGGAATCACAACACTATTCAGGAGGAGTTGTAACTTTTAGGTGGAGTACAAATGGAGAGCTGTATGGGAATATTGAAAATTTCAACCATCTCTGTCTAGAAGAGGCAAAGTTTTGTTGTTGGCAACGATTTTTGCAAAAAAATCAAAATTGTTGACATGTTTATGATATGCTTCTGGCTTCTTCATTTTTGTCTCCAAAACCATTTTATTTTGATAAATGGTTATTGAATATTTTTATTAACAAAACTCAAGTTTTAGACAACAATTTTGAAAAAAGAAAAAGAAAGGGATCAGTTTTGAACACCCTGAAACAAAAACAACTTTGAAATTTCAAAATTTTTAATGAAAACTATTTTATATATTTTGAGCAACTCTACTTTTAAATGAGATGGCTAGTTCTTAAACTCTGTCTGTTCTGACAGAAGAAGTACAATCCATCTAGGACTGGGGGAAAAAGAGTTGAGATATCCCCAAGTGTCACCACTAATACCTTTCAATAGGCAATTGAAATCCATTTGTACTTCCTATTGCCACAGCTTTATGCATGGCACCCTGGCATTAACCCTGTGATACTCTCCACAAGTGCAAAAAAACCCAAAAGGCCTCTCCTACTGTGGAATTTCCACCTCCTTCCATTCTCCTCTCTAAGATCCACACAATGGTGTTCTCCTTCTTCCTTCCCATCTCCAAAGCCTTTGCACTCTGTTTTTTCCCCTACATCAACAGCTTGCTCTTTGCTCAAGATCAAGCCCGAGTCCTGGCTCCTCAGGAGTCTTGACTCCTCTGGGGTAACTGGTGGGTTTTGCTTCTGCTGCTGCTGGCCAACTGATTGCACTTTTCTCTGGCTTGAAGACATGCAAGGCTTTCTCTGCCCCAGCTCGCCTTTCTTCCAGTCACTGCAGCAGTGTGGATAGGTAGGGCAGAAAATGCACAGGAGAGGATCCAGGTAGAGAGTTTGCTCTGCAACTAGGAGCTGTTGGTAGAGGCAAGAAGCAGCCATCTAGCTGTCCTCCCCTTCCACTAGCAGCTGGAAATAGTGGCTCCAAGGAGCCAGGAGGAGAAAATCTGTATAGAATCTTTAACATGAGAGAAAGGAAGGGGCAGGTGACAAGAAGGAGAAATGAGACAGATAGATGCCTGACACTCCTGCATGTCTGATTAATGGTAGATAAAGTATCAGTAGATAAAGCATTTAATATCTGTAAAAAGAAGTTGCTTGAGCTATCCATGCTATTAATGATAAATGAATGAAATCATTGGCCCTGGGTCTTCCCCTCACCCCACAGTGATTGTAGGGGATAGGGAGATGAAGAGAAGCTGAGTAATAGAAGTCACCTACTATTCTACAGATAACTTGTCCCAATAATTGTGCACTATCAATTGAGATGAGAGGGCAACATGGTATTTAAATGCTCCAGGTCATGCAGTGCAAGGGGTCTTTGGTGTGACTAGACCACAGAACATATTCATTAGAGGAAGGCAGATGGAGCATCATTTCGCTGGCTCTTTGTATGGGCCATTTCACATCACTGTAGGTTCAAAACTGCAATACACTATCAAATAACCAAGCAGCCTGAGATCTTTGATGTCAGTAGCAAAGGACAGACCTGCTGGTTGAAGTGAGGAAAGCCAAAGTCTGTGTCATCATAATGGATATTTCAGAGTAGAAAGGGACTTTGGTCTATTTGGACCTGAGGCTAACTGTAGAGATGGAGAGTATTGCACAGAAAGAGGAAAGGAGCTTGGACCTAGGGGGGTGAAGGAAAAGGTCTGAGGAGCAATACAAGAGAGGAAGGAAATGGTCCAAAGATGTCAGACATAGGAACATCTCCCAAAAAATTGAGGGTGCTATGACATAATGTGAGAGGAGCTGTGAGGAGAAGCAGGGTTCATGAGATTTGGTGCAAGACTTCCCAAAGTTCAGACCAGAGAAATTTCAAATAAGTGCTGAGTATCTACATGCTTCTCTGAGCTGATCCCATACACTGACCATTGTGAGGCTCTTCCCTCATTGGCTTTACATGCAATTTTGCAGGTGTTATAATTAGTTTTGGGTTTTTTTAGCTATGCTGCATCATTAGCAACAAAAGAGCATGGCATACAACATTGCTGCAACACAGTGAAAAATTACATGAGGGCAGTTTGCTACTTGGTGTCTTCAGCATTAAACCATTTTTTAAACTAGTAAAGAGAAGGAGAAAAGAATAGCACTATGTTTTAACGATAAGGTACCAATAGGGAGGGTTTCAAATTATGCCAAATCATCCTCAAGCACGTACTTCTGGCCAAATCTTGGCAACTGCACCTTAATTCAGCTATTACCCAATAGACAAATTGTACTTTTAAATTCTCCATATGACAGGCCAGTGAGTGTTTGCACTATTTAACTGTTGATTCAACTTTTAGTGTTATGTTGAAAGTATGAGGATTAAAGACTCATTTAAACTTTTAAAGATTAGCTTTAACCTGTACATGCTGGTTGTAGGATTGTGTTTGTCAAATCTAGAGGGCAGATTCTGGGGTTTTGGAATAGGTAGAATGTTTAAGATTCTGGATATATTTCAGAGGTGAAGCCGAGGGCTAACTTGCTGGGTTGAGCTAAATAATATGTGTGTAGTTAGATGTAATATTTTACTGTAAATACTAAAAAAAAAAAGTCATATGGCTTAATGGGCTGAATTCTTTTCCCTGGCTCCAGCCCCACTTGAGCTTCCTGAAATGTGCAAAGGGGATGAAGGTTGACTGCAGGTACTTGTTGTGAATTGCCACAGTTGAGGGGAACTCTCATATCATATTAAGTCAGTGGAATTGGCTTCTACACTAGCCATGTCCTCATCCTAGTGCAGAAGGAACATCTGGAAAAGGGTGCAGGGCAGGGATGGGGGCAGGATTGGCTCAGAGACCTGCTCTGCCAATTCCAGCTGGTGAATGGTGCCTTAGGGATCATAATCAGCTAAGTTAGAGCAGACTCTAGGCTGCTTTAACATATGGCAGGCACCTTTAGAATCAGTGTGGGTAAGCAACGCTGTGACGTGCTCCATTCCCCGTGTGCAGAATAAATCTTGGTAGAGTTCACTGGCTAAGCAGCATTAATGTAAGGAGTTGATGTCGAGGCAGAAGACTCTCTGAGGGTGCATCTACACTCACAAGGTAGGTTGACTTAAGGAGGCTTAAGTCAACCTAAACTACTCCGCATCCACACTGGTGTTTCCTTAAGTCAACTTAAGGAAAAGTTAAGTCGACTTAATAACACCTCGTTTTAGGTCAACTTAATGCTTAAATTGACCTTATTAGGTTGACTTAAGCTAGTATGGATGGGGATTAGTGCCTAAGTCAACCTCACTAAGTCAACTTAAAGTGTTAAGTCAACTTAATAAGATGGAATAGGGGCTATTTCTACACTAGAAAAGTAAAGTTGACTTTATTAAGTCGACTTAACTTTTCTAGTGTAGACATAGCCACTGGTTGTAGATTCAGGACTTTCAGCTGACTGGTCTGATGTCAAGGCATAGGCAACTGTAAGATTTTAACTCTTGTTTTCTAGGCTGATTCTGAGGCTTAAGCCTCTGTGAGCTCAATGCCTCAGATAATTTGTTCCAAAGGGGTAGCTGTGTTAGTCTAGTTCAGCAAAACAAACAAGGAGTCCTGTGGCATCTTTAAAGACTAACAAATTTATTAAATTTAAATGTAATAATTAAATAAATGCGTTAGTCTTTAAAAACGCCACAGGACTCCTTGTTTGTTCAGATGATCTAGTATGTGTGCTGACCTGATGTCCTGGCACAGGTTTCTTTGAGACCACTAGGTCATCAGCGTTAACGTCCTAGGTGATGTCTACACTAGAAAAGTTAAGTCGACTTTTGTTAAGTCAACTTTAATAAGGTCAACTTTAAGTCGACTTAAAATCGACCTTATTAAAGTCAACTTAAAAATATAAAGCGATGAAGGAGAACAGCCCTTTTTCTCTGAACCATCTCCATATCCAGGAGGAAACAAGGAACTGACTAGGCAATTCTGCTCCCTCTGGATTCTAGCTGAGGGCAATGCCAGCTGTGGCAAGGTCTCTCTTTTCCTCTGAAGGGGAAGGAGAACTGGCACCACCTCCATCCCCACGCAGGGAGGGAGACCCAGCAAGCCGAAAGAACTTTCTGAGGCAAATGGAGGACTCCCAGCTTGGAGAACTGTTCTCTCATCAGGTGGCAAGGTTACTCCCCTTCTGGTAGGAATGGCTTTGAGCCCCACAAACTCCCCTAGCCAAGCATGTTCAGAGGAAAGGAAACCTTTCAAGGTGTTGAGCTCCACGTGGCCCAGGAAAATGAGAGGAGGGGGAAATTCTGTTTTCAGCAGAGCGAAAGGAACTGCTCTTCTCCCTGCTCCATCCTATTCTAACACTTCATTGATCCAATCCATCCATCTAGGAGAACTATGTTCAAAAGTACTTGAGGAGGGAGCAGTGGGGAAAGGAGCTGTTTGACATTGTCAACCATGGCTCAGACTATTACTGTATTCAGAGCTCAAGAATTAGCTGATATCTGTAGTATGTCCACTGAGAGAGAGACAGGTCAGATGCATCCTATTTCCTGACAGAAAAAGAAAAAGTTGGGAAAAACTGGGAAGAAATAACACAGTCAAAATGCACCTGTAATGAAGAGGTATAGCAAGAATTTCGCAGCAAACATACCTGTCCTGTCATCCTGCCTTGCAGGAATCAAAACAAAAATAGGCCACAGCATCACTTTCAGTCTCATTTTCAAAACCACCTCTACCTTGAAAATAGCCTTCAAATGAGTATGAGAAGTTAAGAGCAGTTCAGTGAGAAAGGGTTGGCCAGTTCTTCACGAGGGTTTGTTTGTGTGTGAGATGTATTATTACATATCGCGGAAAACAGATGACATTATAGTGCTTTACATTTGTGCTATTTTCGCTTCAAGGCTCCAGGATGATTTGTGATGGCGGGGCTAGGGGAAGATAACAAATGGCTGTCTTGAGTTGATGAAAAATGGAATTTTTTCCCCTCTGTTATAGCATTAAATAGCTATTTGTAGTACAGCAATTTCTTTTTTGTGGCGTGCTGAGATATAAAACTTTATTTGTTAATGCCACATTATTTAATTTAAACAGTCTGAAAGATCCCTTTAATAAATATGCTTCCTAAAAGAAAAAAAATTACAAACAGGAGACACAAGAATTTTTTTTTAATGAAATCTGACAGCAGAGAAAGTTATAGCAGTTTTTATGACAGTACACTATAATACAGATGGGGACCAGTTTCTCTTGGGAGATTATGGGCTGAATCATATAGTTCCTTGGTTTTCTCTGGTTCAGATCTAGGTTCTTGCAGCATGTGAGGATCTATGTTCTTGCAGGGTGTGATACCTCCACCAAGAGCCAGTAACCCACGGATCATCATAACCATTGAGAAATGTATGGCTGGATAAGATTTAAGGAGTTGTGTGTCTGTGCTAAAATTCTGTTCTCAAGGAAGGTACCGAGGAGCTGACATGTCAGACTGGTTCCTTTCAGCAAGAAATAACAAATGCTTATCCCTCTACCTGGCTACTGTGTGTGGGCCTCACAAACTATGCCGATTTGCATTCTCTGCCAGACCCCCATGAAGAGATGTTGAAATCTACAGGAAAAAAAGCAACCATCAGGAGAAGGTCCTGTTTATGTATAAGGGCTTTGAATTCTCGTGATAAATCTGGGGGTGCAAAGAGACACCTTGGATTTTTCAACTTGGTGGCAAGCTGACATTGTGACTTGTTTCATGAATGGACAATCACTGCCAAGCTTGGCTGTAAAAGGCCAGAAGGACTTTCAGGGAGCACTACTCTATGAGATAGCTATTGGAGTGAGTCTGGATTCTAGAACTGGTGTTAGGATTTTATTTTATATGTAACCATTTGTTTCCATCACTACTTCTTGCACTCCCTTGCATCTCTATGCTTTGTGAAATAAACTTAGCCTTGATTTCACTGTAAACATAGCTAGGTGCTGTGTGTTCAGCACAAGAGGTGATCTGAGGTGGAACTGGTAAGCTGGGGTGTAATGTTTCTTTGGAAGCAATGAATCTGCGAATACCATGAGTGTCCCATGGAAGACAGGTTGGGCACACCAGGAAGATGCTCTAAGGTCTCGGGTTGGTGTGTACCTGTAGAGTGATGACAGGGCCTGTAAGGCATGGAGGTGAATGCCATGTTGTCAATGGTGAGGAGAGGTGGGAAGCTGACCTCTAGTAGGCACAGAGACTTACAGGCAGGTGGTAGCATGGTGCCTGAAAGTCCTGAGTACTCCTAGGAAACATCACAGTTGCCTAATATTGTAGCTCCAGTTGGTATGCTGATCCATTGTGTGACATTATGGCACCGTTGACTGAGGATCTACACAAGGCTGTAGAAGTTATGCTTCTAGAAGGACCCTTTTACTAACAAGATTGGGGGCAGGGACATCTCAAGGGCTATGTCTACACTTACTAAAATTAGTTCGAATTAGTTAGTTTGAACTAACTAATTCGAACTAATTTTAGTTAGTTCGAATTAACTTAATTCGAACTAGAAAAAATTAGTTCAAACTAAGCCAGTGCCATTCATGGCACCTGCTTATTTCGAATTAGCAATCTCCATTGATTTCAATGGGCCGGTTAGTTCGAACTAAGAAATTAGTTCGAACTAACATGGCCACATTGGTTAATTCAAACTAACTAGTTTGAATTAACCCTTACTTCTAATACCCTATTCAAAGTTATTAGTTCGAATTAAGGAAGCCCTTAATTCAAACTAATTAAAGCCTAGTGTAGCCATGGCTTTAGTTAGTTCAAATTAAGCTTCCTTAATTCGAACTAACTTGCCAGTGTGGACATAGCCAAGGGCAGTAGATGAATTATAAGATTAAGTATGTTTGGACTGATACTCAGCTTACCCTAACACCACTCTGTCCTTCCAGGTTATCACAGACTAAAAACACCAGTGTATGTTTAGCTAGGCCAAAGAGGAGCCCTTCTTACTGTACACGGGGTGTAGTAATAAACACTGTTCAAGTTTTATAGTAAAGCTGTGTAAGATGGAAAGAATCTAGCTCCACACAAGAATGTTCTTACGGTTGATTAATGATGCCATGAGGCTTTCATTACCACAGGGCCACCCCCTACAGCCCTCTGCCCTTGGTCACAGTTGGGCCTTGTAAGTTTTATTTCTGGGTCCCCACTTTCAGGAGAGTGGAGGTTTTTTCATGGTTGCTGAGGTTACTGAAGAGACCATGAAAAGGAGTGGATGTCAAGCAGTTGCTTTTTTGTGTGTGTGTTTTGAAGTGCTGACACCACTTCTAGAAATGATTGCGAGCAGAAACTTAACACTTGATTCACTGATGAATACTATAATTGGCCAAATAGTAAAGATGTCCAGAGCAACTAGATGAATGAGGCACAATGTGAAATAAAGCTTAACTGAATTTTCCATTAACAATTTCCATTTTCCCCTAGCACTCTTGGAGACTCTCAGGGAAAATGGAGCTGCATCAGATGGCAGATACCACATTATCCTAAACAAAAACTTAAGAAATTAAAAGCCATAAACATCATGTGCACAAGCAAAGAGCTGTCAGATGTGTGTCCAGGTTTCCATAACTAAAACTTCACTAACCAAGTTTTGTCTGAACAATAAACATGAGAGATGGGATTAAGTTGATAAATCTGATTCCAGATTCGCTTCTGAAAAGTCTCAAAGTTTCTTTGAGGTGTTTTGGAACAGAGTTTGGATGTAGGCTGATCTCCAGTCAGCACCCACTGCTACTCATTTGAATATGGACTTTCTCCTTAATTACCCAGTTCCTCCTGCTTCTGCTTGATCTAGCAATAATGCCATAGCAATTTCAAATTTATGATATAATATGCTGTTGTGGCAAACATCAGCAAAGGCTGAGCATTATGGTCTAAATGAGGGCAAAGGACTGAGAACACAGCAGAAGGAAATGTAAATGAAATTTGTAAATAATCACTTTGGGTTCAAGCCCATTGAAGTCAACAGTTACACTAGCGGTGCATTTGAATAGATTAAAACTAAAATAGCCTGAAATGATTAATACTGCAGGACACGAAAGTAGATCCTTGCATTTTTTCTGGGGGAAAAAAACATCCATGGGTGGGATTGGGAAGGGAAAATTTGGTGAATGGAAAAGACGCTTGGCAGGGCCCATTTGCGATGCAGGATTTTGACTGGCCAATCTATTTTACCCTGCTTTAATCCACTGCTTTGTATGAACCTCTTCCCCCCCACTCCTTTTTTATACAATGTAATGCTGATGAAAGGGACTTGCTGCCGGTCCTGAAAATGAAGTCCTGCATTCATCTGTAGGACAGACAACAGCAGCACAAATGTCTCAATGCCATTTTTGCAGCACACCTCAACCCTCACCAGAGGACCCAGCATTACAGGTGAGAGGGTATTTCAGTCTTCAGATCCATTGATTTGTTGGCCTCTTCTGTATCTGACAGAAAAGGTGTCATTGTAATGGCGACTTTGTAATGAAAACAGCTCTCCATTGGAAACTGGCCACCAGACAGCTATTAACTGTCCTGCACCATGCCGTCCTCTGACAGTGTGGCGTTGTCCAGCAGATTCTTTTTACTGGAAGACTGTAATGGGGTTTCACCCTGAGCAGGCCTGCAGAACCTACAAAAGCAGTTCATCAAACACACTCTTCCTCAAAGGGTAAAAGATTTTGCAGGTTTGTCTGTAATCCTTTCACTGGTTTCCATGAAAACAAATTGCAGCTTTCGCAAGCATAAACTACCATCTGGCTCTGAAAAGCTGGTTGTTATCTTCCATCAACAGAATTTGCAAGTTGTCAGAGAGATCTCAGCAAAGTGGAAATGGATTGTTTGTGCAGCTCTGCTAAGGACTCGGATCAGATCCTGAGACCCTATATACTGCAGGGCATCGTCACTGAAGGTTGAGCTGTCTTGGTGTTAGAAAACAATATTTCACATCCCCATATTTATTTCTCAGGCATGGTTGATAACAGGGACCCTTCACCAAACAGCCTGCTTCAGCCTATGCAAAAACAAACCCCACAACCAACCACCACCAACTCCGCCCCCACCCCTCCAAGGAAAAAAACATCTTTTTAGTCTGTTCTGATTTCTCTCAAAGCTTTCATTCAAGCATGACCCAGTTTGTAATGCATGCCTGGAACCTTCTGCCTTCCCTGACAGATGTGAGTTTGTAACCCTGCTGGAGTCCCAGGCACAGATGTCCCAGGAGTGGAGGTAGAGACACAAGCAACATGGTCTGGAACATGCAGGTTGTCAGTTGGTGAAAAATTGTCAATCTCAAACTGCTTATGTCATTCAAACCCCCCTCACCTCAACTCCTCTTAACAATGCAATTAACAGCACTCCTATTAAATATTTCATTGGGCTTCCACTGTTATCCTACCTGAGAGAAGCTAAGAGTTGTGAGGAACTGCAGTAAGTTCAACAGAATCAGGCAAAGGCCAGAACAGATAAAACTAGATGCTTCAGAGTATTATGGGTGTTATGTCACAGGTTGTTATTGAGGGGCTACTTAAATAAAATCACTGAGATTTAATACTAGAGAATACATATCTATGAGCTTTACTGGCCAGGACTGCACTGTACACGTTTTTGCACACTCAGCTCCTTTTCCCATCACATAGTGGCTCTATGTAAAACCTTGGATGAATTCTGTAAGAGCAATTTCTTCTTTGTTCCATCTAATGTCCTGGTCAGGAATCTGAACAGGCAGTCCCCAGTACGTTGTAGTGGATGAAAAGGACATTTACTGAGCTTGATGACTGAGACGAAGCCTAAAGGAGAGTTTTAAGGAAGAAAAGAGTCCAGCTGATGGTTTACAGATTTTCAGAGTAATGGAGAACAAAGGCAGTAAACCAGGACTGCAGGTGTCCATGTATATTCATAGCCTGTCTGTATCTGCTGCAATTAATCTAACTGGGTAAGTTTGAAAATAGAGGAAAGTCAACACAAGAAAGTGGGTCATTGAAGTTAATGTTCACTGACAACCAAAACACATTGAGGGATCTTTAAGGTAATTGCAACTTTCTCTGAGTAATATCAGAATATTACCTTTAGCTTTCTTCATCCTAACCGCCTTTATGAACACAGAACTTAGGCAGAGTTACACTTTAACCTCAAGAGCTTGCCCACCTCAGTACACACACAGTTTCTCTGTGTCACATTTTAACATGATGAATCTGAGCCAAAGATTCTTCTGCAGTCCATTGGTATCTCATTATTACCTACCCAACTCCAAACAAATGTTGCCCCTGAAGTAGATTCTTATGGAATTATATTACAGAACCTTATTCTTATGGAATTATATTACAGAACCAGATAGCTCTGATTAGCCACTTATTTCCCAAAGGTTTTGCCCACAGAAGAATGGTGAAAATGGCAGTCCCCACTTGGTCTGATCATCTATGGCTAAGGAAAATATTTAAGGAGTCAAATGTGGGAACCTAGGCAAGTCAGTTTTCTCCATCCAGTCTCACCAGTTTCAAAAGGTGGAGTCTTGGAGTTAGTCCTGTTGTGCGGCCATTGACTGCAGGACCTGAGACTAGAGGAAGCTGTGTGGTAGTTAATTACAGTACCCATGCTGTGACTAGAACCTGGTACTCACATAGGTTATGTCTACACTTGTTAATTTAAGTCAACTTTGTAAAGTCGATTTAGCATGTCTACACTCAAAAATTAAGTCAACTTAAAGGGGACCCTGCCAAATCGACTTAGAGCGTCCACACTGGATGCCTAAGTTGACTTCCAGGGGCTAGGTGGACCTGGGACTGGTCCACGGTGGCAGGGGCGGCACCCCTTGCCAAGTGCCAGGGGGCTCAGTATTTGCCCCATTGTAACTGGGTACAGTGGGGGCTGAGCAGGACAGGGACACTGGCAGGGCATAGGAGCAGGGTGGGCAGGGCTCTGTCCTGCCCTGTGAGGGGGGGCATGCCAGGCTCTGGCTGTGCCAGCCACCCTGGCAGGGAGGGCAGTGGGGGAGCCCTGGAGCCATTTACGTCAATTTAAAGTCGATTTAGGGCTAATCTGCATCTACACTGGCTAAATCGACTTAATAAAGCCGATTTAGCCAGTAAAGTTGACTTTAAAGTAGGTTTTATAAAGTCGACTTTAATTTTCCTTAAATTGACTTAAGCAGCCGCTTAAGTCAATTTAAGGAAAATGTAGTGTGGACGCAGATTAAATTAAATTGACTTAAGCAAGCTTAATTTGTAAGTGTAGACGCACCCATACTGCTCTGCTCTTATATATCACTTTTCATCCAAGGATGTCAAAATGCCTTATAACTGTGGAGTCTGGTTCTCACTTCTCTTATACTGATGGAGTAACTCCAGTGCAGCTTATTGATTTACTTGGATTTACACAAGTGCAACTGAGATTAGAATCAGTCGTTTTTAACTAGGCCTGGTAGAGTTTTTTGTTTATGGTTTCCACGGATAATACCAAGTTTATTTTATGCATTTTTATTTTAATCAATTTAAATGTTCACAGTGCAGAGAAATTGAAGGGGGACGGGGAGACGGACAATAATTATTTAATGGCAGTAGACAGCAAGATTCCAAAAGTTGGATTTATAACCATTAAAACCCGAGCAGTAAATATCACATGTCAAAATATACAAAGTAAGTATCCTTAAATCAAACACTAATGTGTTCTCAAGCAGCATTTTTCTTCCTTTGCCTATCAGTCAATTTTTATGAGTATCGATGGAAATATTCATGAAAATGTATGGTGAAATTGACATTTATTGACATTTACTGATAAAAATCTAACCCTTCCAAGCCAGCATTTAACTAAGTAAACCCCAGAACACCATTGTGGAGTAGGTAGGGGATATACAGAGGTCACCACTGAAATGCAGACATCTATCGGATGGAACACAACTGCTGTTTAATAGCACATGACAATGATGCATTGAGTTTAGGGTCTGAAATGCAAAGTACTATATCCAACTCAAGCTGCAAGAGGAGTGCCGGGAGACAGAATTCAATTCACAGTAGCTGGACGGAGCAGGTGCCGTCACTGGGCAGATTCAGAGGGACTCTTGGAATAAACCAGCGCGCCTCAACTTATTTGGACGACCTCACAAAGAAAGATGGTTACTGCTGTACATTGAGGCTTAGATCATTAAGAACTGTGCACATTAGGAGCATATTCAGCTGAATCCATTGTCTTACCCACAACCAGAAGAAACTGCAATTGACCAGGACAGAATGTGGCCATTTGCTGGTCTTGCAAACAGTGTCATAAGATCTTTAACGATTACAGCCTGGTGGTCAGGACCTTGTTTTTATATCTCATTCAATAAGTGCAGCACAGTGCTTCCCTACCACCAACCGACTTACTGCTTCAATACGGACCAAGAAAGAAGAGTGCCACTTACTGAACCATCGCCAGTGCTTCTTTCAGGATCTAGACATTCCTTAGAGGTCTACAGTCCAAATTTTGATTCTTAGCTTATAATATCTGACAGAACCACAGCTGTAAAAGTGCATATTGTAGTTCTCACATGGTTCTCTATTGATGCATACGGTTCATACCCTGTATACCTAAGAGATCTCACAGTCTTATGCCCATAACCATAGACTATCATGCTCATGGTGTCAGGGTCTGAGCCAATCAATACCCAGTATATAGTCATACTTACTGTACCTGGTTGCCAGCACATAGGAAAGTGCTTTCTATATTTATAGTCTATGTCAACAACTGTGATTTATGTACAACTAAAGGCAAAAGAAATCCATCGAGTCTGAAAATCCAGCTAAGCGTGCCTATGTACACACACAGCATGTTACATCACAAACTTCTTTCCTTTCATTACAACCTCATGAAATCAGCTGAATTTGGTACCTGCTGTTGACTCAGAATTTATATATTGTAACGAATGGCTCAACACTCACTTCCAGCAACATCATCAGCAGTCACTAGCGGGGCAGCTCTCTCTTTAACACTAATGAGGAGAAAGAGAGGGACAGAGAGGATAACAGCAATGCACACAGCCAGGAGAGGTTTGTAGTACCCGCCTTTATTGCCTGTTCTCTCACAGGGATATCTTGTCTGCCACAATACAGAGAGATTTTTTAATCTTTTTAAAGGAGTTCTTTGAAGAGGGGGAAAAACCCAGCTTTTATGAGACTGTTCTTTCACTTATTTGTTTGCACATTCTCAGATATCGTCAAATCTAAGATAAAATAAATAAATAAATAAATAAATCCCCAGAAAGGTGACTCTAGCGAGAGAGTATTTTTTCCTTGCTGTATTCTACAGAATAAAAAATGAATGTAATATATAAAATATATTAAAAAAATCAGTATTTGTAACCTACCAGTATTGAGATGGAAATTAGGCAACAGTGGGGATTTTATCTCATTCGGAATGAAATACAAGTCTCTAGTCTACATGAAGTTTAAAGAGGTGTCTTTTAAGCCCAAGGCACAGCAATACTGGAACACAGTAATCCTGATTCCATCCCATTGCACAAGTCACACCTCTCATAGGGGCTTCAGAATCAAAACACATGTTAGATGAGTGACCAAGGCTCCCTGTCCATCAAAATAACTGAAGGGAGGAGAGGAAGGGCCTGTGTATTATTGAAAGAGAGGTGTGTATTATTCTGCATGAAGTAGAGGAAAGTTCATCCTTTATGGCTATGTCTACACTGGCAAGTTAGTTCGAATTAAGGAGGCTTAATTCGAACTAACTAGAGCCATGACTACACTAGACTTTAGTTAGTTCGAATTGAGGGCTTCCTTAATTCGAACTAATACGTTCGAATAGGGCTTTAGAAGTAAGGCTTTAATTCAAACTAACTAGTTCGAATTAGCCAATGTGGCCATGTTAATTCGAACTAATTTCTTAGTTTGAACTAACTGGCCCATTGAAATGAGTGGGGATTGCTAATTCAAACTAAGCAATTATACAATGAGTATCAGATTGATAGGGCTGAAGAATGTAGTTAATGAAACCCATATGCTGAAATATGTTTGTATTAAGCATTCATCTAACAATGACCAAATAAATAAAATATCTGTAAAAATCTAATTCTGTTTGTGGCCATTAAAACAGAAATAATGGCTAAATGAATTGAATAAACTCTTAGAATGGAAAGCTGGTCTTGTGGCTAAGGTACAGGACTAGACCTCTTGAAATCTGTGTTAATATCCTAGCTGTACTGTAGACATCCTCTGTGATCTTCGACAATTCATAGATTTTTTCTGTTCCTCCTCTGTAAAATGAGGATGATAATACTTTGATCCTCCTCCCCTTTGTCTTTCTTTTTGGTAAGCTCTTTCGGGCAAAGGATGTCGCTTACTATTTGTGCATACTCTGCCTAGCCTGTTGCTCTGAGTTGAGACCTTTAGGAGCTACTGTAATATGTATAATAAATAACCATTATCTTGCTATAAATAATTCATTTACCTCTAATTATGAAGCTACTTTTAATTATATGATGAAAACTGAGTTAGCTATGCACACATGCCTAGAGAATCATTCCTTAATATCATTAATCATTAATGAACTTAGCAAAAGTTCTGCTGTGCATGCTCAGTTTATTTCAAACACTCATAAATTGGTCAAATCAAACCAATTTTCCCTGGACAAAGCCAGCACACTGTTCTTCAGTGACAATATAGATTGGAGCCCCACTATGTTAGAAGTGGTGCAATTTATATAGTACAAGAGTGATAGTTCCTGACCCAAAGAGCTTGCAATCTAAGGATCAGAATCTGACAGCTTTGCTCCTGTTGAATGCCTTACTCTGCATATTCCTACTCAAGTCAATGGGATTTTTTATGGAGCAAGGTGCTACTCAACATAAGGATACTGAAATACACCTCTTCATGGGTGAAACAGACAAAGGAAAAGAAAACAACTGTTATTATCAACCTTATTTTACAAATGGAGATCTGAGCCACAGAGAGATTGAGGACCGGCACAAACACACCAGGCTTTAATCAGGCCCCTCCTAACTTTAGAAAAGTCATAGCAGAAGTGAGCAGAGAAGTCAGCATAGGTCTCCAGAGTCCCTTATGTACAAGACCACACTTCTGCTCATTCTATATGTATGACCCCACTGAACAAAGAAGGGTGTGTGCCCCCTTTGTGAAGTATGTTCCCTGAAATCATGGATGATGCTGATACACAATAAAGGGGAAAAAAAACAGAAGTAAGCCTGTCTACTTCAGCTCCCTTTGAAAGGGAGAAAAATGGAACAAGATTTTAGTATGAATCAGTAGAGTGAGACATTTTATCTTCCAATTTCTACAATAATATCACCAAGAACAGAGTACAAAAATCACATTGAAGAAAGTACTTGATAGTGTCCTTTTTTGCATTGCTCAGACAATGGCCTTACTTTCCAATGTCTCTGTGGCAATTTGCATGCTATTACCCATAATGCCTTCAACTTTAATGCTATTACATCTTGGCAGTCTCTCTAACTCAATGAAGAGAAACACTGCAGTATTTCTAATCTATTTTTTCCCCAAAGTATCCAATATTTTAAAGAGATGTTTCTGGGGTTTTTTACATTTAAAAAAATGCTTCTAGATGAAACTGAAGATTATGATAGCATTAGACGAGGACTGTGTGGACAGTTGTTACTCAAGTTTCCCACCTTCCCCCCCCCCCCAACAGCACTGCCAACATACCAGAATTCGAACCTTTGACAGCTCTACGTTTGTATTTATAGGCTCTCATACAACTTTGTCAATATGCCTCAGTCCTGATTTGCAGCTCCTTTTATGGCCTACTTCTGCCCCATTGATGGCACAACTCCCATTACATTCAGTGGTGCAGAATCATGACTCTAAAGAGGAAGAATAGTCCTGTGGTTAAGTCACTAAACTAGAACTTGGACATCCACGTTCAGTTCCCAGCTCCGCTAATGACTTCTGAAGTGACCTGGGGCAAGACATATGCAAAATGTCAATAGTATTTGTTTCCTTTCTCCCACCTTCTGTTTGCTCCCATTCTGTAAGTTCCCCATCTTCAAGCATCTGACAAAGTGGGATTTTCTCCCACGAAAGCTCATGAGATAAATAAATTTGTTAGTCTTTAAAAGCGCCACCAGACTCCTTGTTTGTTTTGCTGAACTAGACTAACATGGAACTTTGGAACTTGTCACAATGAATCAAGGTTGATTTATTAAGTTTAGTACTAAGAAGCATTTTATCTTTCTCTTTTAACCATTTCTAACTTTAATGCCTTATATTAGTATTCACTTAAAACTTGTGTCTTTGTAGTTAAACTTGTTTTATTCTTTAATTAAAACTAATCCAGGGCTGTGAATTGTTTGGGTAACTTCATTTAAGATACTAGACTATTGTATATTGATCCCCTTAGAGGAGCAATGGTCTTAATATATCTAGATTGTCCAGAGGAGGCCTGAAAAGTGCAGAACACCTGCTTTGGGAGAAAATCCAGGACTCTGCAAGTAGTAATCAAGAGTGGTGGAGGAAGCTAGAGTGTAGCTGGGGTTAGAGATGTTGGACCAGGGCTGTGGCTAAGCGCAGACACTCAGGGTGTGACTTGCATTCTGGCAGACTATTTTGAGGGATCCTGGGAGGGAGCGGGGAGGGAAGGGTGGAGACTACAGCAGGAGACTCCCAGGTTATAGAGAAAAGGTAACACAGTCCCCCATTAGTCAGGATTACACCCTGGAGTGTCATACTGCTATTCCAGTCCTGGAATTTTGCTGAGTGTAGAAGTATGAAGTTGCAACTATGTTTGGTAATTTGGCATGATTACAAAATGGAATTACGATGGAACAAGTAAACTCATTTTAATAGATGAAAGACCTCACCCAACACCTGATCAAAGGCATTATGTCATAGAATCATAGGGTTGGAAGGGAGGTCTTCTAGTCCAACCCCTTGCTAAAAGCAGGACCATTCCTACTAAATCATCCCAGCCAGGGTATTGTCTAACCGAGCCTTAAATATCTCGAAAGATGGAGATTCCACCACCTCCCTAGGTAACCCATTCCAATGCTTCACTACCCTCCTAGTGAGAAACTTTTTCCTAATATCCAACCTCAACCTCCCCACCTGCTACTTGAAACCATTGCTCCTTGTTCTGTCCTCTGTTACTACTGAGAACAGCCTAGCTCCCTCCTCTTTGGACCACCCCTTCAAGTAGCTGAAGGTTACTATCAAATCCCCCCTCAGTCTTCTCTTCTGCAGACTAAATAAGCCTAGTTCCTTCAGTCTCTCCTCGTAAGTCATGTGCCCCAGCCCCCTAATCATTTTTGTTGCCCTCCGCTGGACTCTTTCTAATTTGTCCACATCCTTTCTGCTAGTTGTCCATAGAATGCCTCATCCATCTCCTCCTTCTGGTCTGGCGGTCTGTAGCAGACACCCACCATGACAGCCCCCTTGTTGCACTCTCCTCTAAACTTAACCCACAGACTTTCAACTGGCTTCTTTCCACTTTCATGGTGAAGGTCTGAGGAGTCATACAGCTCTTTTATATATAGCGCTACTCCTCCACCTCTTCTTCCCTGCCTGTCCTTCCTGAACAATTTATACCCATCCATGGCAGTGCTCCAGTCATGCAAGCTATCCCACCACATCTCTGTTATTCCAATTACATCATAGTTCCTTGTTTGTGCCAGTACTACCAATTCTTCCTTCTTGTTTCCCAGGCTCCTTGCATTTATGTACAGGAACCTAAAATACCGGGTCGATTGCCCTGCTTTCCCCTGTCAATTCTCTCTCCTGTTGCATCTTCCTCCTTGCATTACCTCCTGGTGTCCTCCTTCCCCACTCATCTCAGGTATTAGGGATTCATTAGGATGCCTAAGACAATTATTTGATTCTCGCCCCTCCTCCTGTGTTCTGACTAGTCTCCCTTTTATCCCTGCTGTTACAGCCCCAGCTCCTCCCAAGTTCCATCCCTTCCTCCAGGTCTTCCTCATTGTGACTTACCTGTGGGCTTTGGTCATCTCCCCCCTTCAAACCTAGTTTAAAGCCCTCCTCACTAGGTTAGCCAGGCTTCGTCCAAATATGCTCTTCCCCTTCCTCGATAGGTGGAGTCCATCTCCGCCTAGCAGTCCTGCTTCCTGGAACAGCACCCCATGGTCAAGGAAGCCAAAGCCCTCCTGGTAACAGCATCTTCGCAGCCAGGCATTCACCTCCAGGATGCATCTGTCTCTGCTCAGGCCCATACCCTTGACCGGAAGGATCGATGAGAACACCACCTGTGCACTGAACTCCTTCACCTGTGCTCCCAAAGCCTGTAGTCACCTTTGATCTGCTTAGGGTCATTTTTTGCAGTATAATTGGTTCCCACATGGATGAGTAGCATGGGGTAGTAGTCAGAGGGGCGAATGATTCTCAACTATCCATCTGTAAAGTCTCAGATGCGGGCCCCTGGCAGGCAGCATAACTCCTGAGCGGCCTTGTCAGGGTGACAGATGGGTGCCTCCGTCCCCCTCAGAAGAGCATCCCCAACAACCACAACCCTACGTTTCCTCCTGGGTGTGATGGTTGTGATCCTCCCAGCCTCGGGGGTGCATGGCTTCTCCTCTTCCATCCCATTTCTTGTCTCTAGTGCCGCATAATGGTTCTTCACCACAACTGAGGGTGGGATGGGAGCAGGGGTAAAGCACTGTCTGCTGCCAGAAGTAACCAGCTGCCAGTGTCCTGCCTGTGCCAGAGCCATCTCATCCTTCTCTGATGATGTGGCAGCAGTCTTCTGCACCTGGATAGTTTCCTCAGCCTTGGATGTCTCCTCATGGATGCTATCCAGGAACTTCTCCAGGGCCTGGATGCACCTGAGCCTAGCCACCTCCTCCTGTAACTCTCCCACCTGCTTCCTGAGAGATTCCACCAGAAGACACCTGTCACACTGAATGATCTCCCCAGCCTGATTGTCTGTGAGTGGGAAATGCAGGCCACAGTCCCTGCAAGTCCACACCAGGATCTGGGTAGAGGTATCCATGGTCAGAATGTCTCTGGATACGGGCGCTGGTGGATGAGACAGAAACAGTGCTGGCACAAGCGGTATGGCTCTTCTTGTCCTTGGGCTTCTTTTCTTTCTGACTCTTCCTTGCCTCCCCTGACTTTCCTACAATGAAGAAAAGGTATAGCAAAGTGATATGATCAGCAATTCTGGGGGTTGAATTCTGTTTCTGCTTATTGTGTTGGTGAACCATTTGTACATCTGTAGGATAAGCAGAGACATTAACCTTTGACAAGTTCCAAAGGGGTAACCGTGTTAGTCTTGGTCAGCAAATCAAACAAGGAGTCCTGTGGCACTTTTAAAGACTAACAAATTTATTTATCACATGAGCTTTCATGGGAGAAAATCCCACTTCGTCAGACGCAAAATCTTGGGTCTTTACTAAGGCAAATTCCCATTGATGTGACTGCTGTGATCTTGCACTCAGCAATATTGTGACCAGTAAGTATTTGCCTCAGTAAGGGCCTCACAATTTGGCCACTAGTCTAGACAAAAGCACTGAGTGCTCAGCCATGCTGTTAGGACACATAGTAAAGTCAGACAGATTGTGGGTTTGGGGGCAGTAAAAGTGATGATTTTCTCTGGCAAAACAGCAGTTTTCATTATCTTATTAAAACAGAATCAAAGTGGCTTGGAACAATAAACTCAATTTGTCTTTGAAGCAGAATTAACTTACTGCACACAACAGGTGTTGATTCAGCCCCGGTGGCCAGTGACTTCATGGATATCCAGATGCCGAGGGAAACTCTCCAGGGTGTCGGGACCATTGGATATTATCAGAGAGGACTCCACGCCTCTCAAAGGAGCCTGCGGCCTGTGAAATGCCTTGTGTTGCTCCAGAATACATGTTTGTGACACCTGTCTAGTGAGGAAGAAAGAACTTTCTTCCAAACAGCACAGCTCATTACCAGTTCTGTAACTCCTGTGCTTGCATATTTTAGAAATGTGAGGTGGTATTGGTTTAGACTCTTGATGGGCAATATACATGCACAAAGCACTTTATTACCCTCTCACTTGCACTGGTTTTACACCAGCAGAATGCCCCTAATTGGCAGAGCTAGAGTTCACTGTGATGGATTTGGAGCTCTTTTGAAAATCTGACCGTAAGTGTCATGCTGGCAGCACCTGAGCATTGAAAACTTTTGTAAAACTGGCCCTAACTTAAGCGTCTAAGTGGTAGCTGAGTTCTTCTGAAAATCTGCCCTCCAGCCTCATTCATTTTAGATTTTGGAGACTGTGGAACTTGCTGCCACAAGGTATCTCTGTGTTCCAGTCTTCAGAAGGATTAAAAGAAGATTAGCTATTCATGAATAATAAGAACATCTCTGCATTGAGGAGGCCTAAATTCTGCATTGGTGGTTGGCTCTTAAGCAAGAGGGAGAAAGGGAATAGAAGATGGCTGCTTGTGCTCACACCCCTTCATGCAAGAGCCAGGCACAAACTGTCCCAGTGTGAAAAGAGCAATCTTGCATTCAAAAATATATTCTATTGTAATGTTCCATAGGTTATCTTCATATCTCTAAACTCTGGTGTGGAATAGCAGGAGTAAAGCAGCTGCTATTATTTTGGCTCTCAATCTGTAATATAGCCAGATGAATATATTAAAATATTGTATGTCATGAGCTCATCGACGCATAATTTGGCCACGGTTAACCAAAATGCAATCAAATATTGATTGGTTTCATAAACCAGTTTTCATCTGATCAACACCCAGAGTTTCAGCAATATTTTAAATGGAGTCCTGCTGCCGTTCATTGTATATACTGTCTTGATTTCTTCTGTTCTGCATCCCCCATGGTTAGCTGTTTCTGTTACAGAGGGGAGAAGGCAGTCACAGTCTATGCAAGATTATAAGGTGTGCAGACATAATATTTACATTAGTAAGACTTTATGTGTTTGACTAGCAGCTAAACAATTTAAAGGAAGATTGATTTGTACATTAAAGGGTAAACCAGGTCAGGGTTAGGAAAAGAAGCTTTAAATACCATTCACAAAAGCAGCCTGACAAATCCCCAGAATACTCTTTAAGTGCTAAACTGTCACAGGGAGATAATTCAAGCCATGGAAAAGCAGTAGAAATGCAAGTAACATTGCTAAGGTCTCCGTTTTCAAGAGCATCTTCATCAAGTTTAATTGTAGAGCTGTTCTGTGGGGAATGCTGAGATTTGCTAAATTTGTTTTTGTTTGGAATCAGAATGAAAAGCCAAAATGTTGCCATTTCCTGTGAAATGAAAATCTTGAAAAATTTTGATGGACAACCATCACAAGACTGTCTTTTGATAATGTCAATATAGTATTATATATTAAATACATTAATATCAAATATAATACAAAAGTCAAAACTAAATTAATTGAATAGTCAGAACAAAGTATTTTTATTTTATCAAATTGGAGTGTTTTGACATTAGCTAAACGACACATGAAAGGAAAAATAATTCATTTTGACTTTCCTATAAAAGAATTCAAAATCAACACACTCTCATGAAATGTTTGTGAACTGCCTTTCTGATAGAAACTGCTCCGTCACATTTCTTGACCAGCTTTTACTTCACTCTAAGATCTTAGGAAACATTATTATGCTTTATACAGTACACAGATGAAAAACATCATCCATGACCTTTGACTTTGAAACATCTGTGTGTGAGTGGGTGAATGTGATGGGAACAGATGAGATCATGTCACTGAGATCCTTGACAGCTGCCATGTTAAAATCTAGGCAGCATGGGAAGCTAGCAAAATTCAAGGGCTCTCATAGGTGGGGCCTAGCAATGTGGTGTTGGGGTATGAGTGGTGCATTGGTGTAAGCCGATGAAATGAATCATCAGAAAGCCCACAGCAAGCCCACAGTTGCATCCAGCGACGCTTTTCCATGGTAGATACCATTTCTAACAATAAAATCAGTTAACAAGCAATAAGGGAAACTGAAAAGTCCTCAGCTTGGGTTTCAGCTCAGTCCCATGGCTCGAGTGTTGGGCTTGACCTTCCCAAACATGCGCTCTTGCTTTCTCCTCTAAGCGGCCACTCTGACAGCCATTGCCCTGAGCATCGTTTCAGTGGGAGGGAGAAGCTGAGCTGATGGTGAACCCTTTTCACCCAGGACCGGCTACTCCTCCTGCTCTCTGTCTGTCACACATGCACTCTGTGAGGATAACGGCATTCATGAGGTGGGTGTTGTAGGGATCTAAGCAGCACATCTCCTTGCAAATACTGAGGCAGGAACGCAGCGTTGAAGCGAAAAGGTGGCAAAGGCTTCCGCCTGCTGCCCCCCTGCATTGCTGTTGCTGGCGGGGGTGGGGGTGGGGCTGAATCGCTGGGACAGCAGCCTGAAGTGATTGTTCACTACTGGTGGGGTGCTAGTAAATGGGCTTACACTGTTTGATTGCAAATAGAAGATATTTGGATTGAACAACGTAACCAGTGGCTTTTAGCATTTTTTGCCTTTTTTCCTATAAGCAGACCCTGACTTTTTTCCGAAGGAACGAATCTTGACAAACCGCTCAACCACAGTAAACATACCAATAATGCCTCTGGTTCAAGAATACCATGCTGCGGACGTCATCTCGGGGGAGTTGCCAGCGCAAGGCCCACGTGTCCATACACGGATTCTTTGTCAGGTTGTGTCTCTGGCCACTCACACTGCTGCCTTTGAGATAAATCCAGGCGACACCCAGCAAGGTGCCTGATGCTGGCATTTGTGCATATGCATGTGGGAGCAGAATTTGACCCACTCTCTGTTGGTGTGGTGCATATGTTGGGCCTGAGAGCCTCTCTCTAGCCATATGCTCTGTTTCGCTCTGAAGATTTCTACCTGTCGAGTCTATAATGTCTGGCTCTGAAAGTGCCTATCTGTCTGTGCAATCTGTTTGTCCGGCCTTGAAGGTTTTGGCCTGTCCCATCCTCACAGTCTATCACTCTGGCTCCAATAGCTTCTGTGTCTTCTTGCATTCCGTCTATATATGACATTGATGTCTCCAGGCTTCTGTCGCCACTTGAAATCTCTCTGCAGTCTGTCTTTGTAGTCGTTAAAGGCTTCTCTGGATGCTGTCTGTTTGTCCATGCGGCCTGTCTGTCCATGACAGAGATAAGGCGATGTTGAGGCCCAGCAGCTCTATCAGGAGTGAATTAATTCCTCTCTGTGTGCTGCACTGGGTCTGGCTCCGGCTCCAGCTCAGCACGAAAGTCATCCATAGCCCCGGGTGCTAATCTGCGGCTGCTGCCCTTTTCACTCCCCAAGCTTCCCTTTCATTCAGTGCAAGGGAGATGAGACAAGACACTCTTGTAACGGTTGATGAGCCTCGTTCAACATGAAAGGGCAACTGGGCGGACAGCCTGCTGGTTTGATAGTCTACTTGCCTCAGAAGGATTTTGCTTTATTCCGTTCTCATATGGAAGAAATTGAATGGCAGATGCAGGTAGTCAAAGTCTCTCTCCCCTTTCTTCTTTGCTTTTCCCCCAGGTTAGCACTATTCACCTTCATGGGACAGGTGAAAAAACCGAGGCTAGTGAAAGCGACATCCACCTCCTGAAAGGCATATGGCAGCAGTTTGTTTAGGGACTGCTGTGCTGCTGCTGTTTATCCGGCCAAATAAAATAAGGTAATTGTATCATAAATTACCATGAAAAGCTCAGGACCCCTCCAAGTTGTCAAAAGGGGGAATGCCGCTGAGTGAAAGCCTGGCAGTTTATCATAGATAACTGGCGGTGGTGTTTTTAAAGGTGAAGTATGTTTGATGCTCAGGAAGGTGGAGGGCCAATGGCAGAAGCTACAGCTAGCGCTGGCAGAAGCAGGTTCTCTGCAGCTTTCACCTTTGGAGGGAAATTCTTCCCACTCTGAAGTAAGTGAAAGTTTTAAGGATGGCTGCGTTTTCATCCCTGGAAAGAGACGTGAGCACAGAAAGCAAGGACTAAAACAGAACAGGATGCATTAGGCTGGCGCTGAGATGCAATGGCAGAGCTGATAGCCTGAAAAGTGGACCAGCAGGATGGGCTGCCCCTGATTACTGAGATGCTCCCGGTGAGCTGTGGAGTGAACAGAAGAAAGGGAAGCAGGTCACAATTGAGCTGCGTTAGCAGAGCAGGGCAGGTTCCCAGCATTGGCCTAGCAGGGATGTTGCAAGTCATGCCTGAGGTGTGGATGGCAGAGTTTTGTGGGAAGCTCACAGCCACTGGCTCAGATTCACACTGAATGCTGCCCAGGAAACCACACTAGGGCCCCTGATGCAGAAAGTCTGGCAAAAGCAGAGACAGTGACACCAGCGTCTCATGATCCATCAGTACAGGTGCAGTTCCAAAAGCGGGTAGGACTGGCCTGGGTGGAGCAGGGACAGGCTGGGTGGGAGATATGCTTATTCAGTGCCTTTTCCAAGAAACCCCTGTTGGCAGGGCTCCTATGGATCAAAGGCAAGAATTGCAAACTGTCCTCCTTGATGAAGCCCTCAGAGGAGGGCAGTAAGAGCCTCTGGTAAAGCTGCCCCCATGGTTGCACACGGTTGCAAAATGAAAGTGAATTTGCCTCTTTACTTGCACTATCCTGGATGCTAGACAATGTTCTCAGCCCTTCCCTCTCACAAGCACCATTTTAAAAACAGCAAAACACTTTCACTTGCCGGCATGTCTGCAAGCAATGCTGAGAGATCACCCGAAGAGGGTTAATTCAGGCACCAGAGTTGCCTCGTGTTCAAACACTTGTGCTGACTGGAGAAGTCCATCATCTTCCTGTGTGGAGCTGGGAGCAGTGAGCATTGGATGGCATGGTAGAAAAGATACAAGGGGTGAAGGGGAGTGTTTGTGGCTCCTCTCTGGGAAGAGACAGGCCTCCCCCATCTCTGCTGCTAAGCACTGCCGTCTGCTTGGTAATGTGACAATTAATCACTTTGTAAATATCTTCTGTTTTATTACATAAGCAATAAGCACTTTGTTGGAAATTACATAAGTTATAATGCAATTAAACAATAATTACATTGTAATGACTTTGTAACTACGGCATTAATTAACTTTTATTGCCCTGTAAATTAACCATGGTGTCGACGTGGAGTTCAGAAAAGACAGCTGACTCAGACAGCAAAATGGGAGAGCGGGAGAGTCCTAAAGTTGTTCTTTTATAACTCTGATTCCAGCGGGCGACTGTGAGAATGCCATCAAGCCCACTATGTGAAGGAAAGAGCTCTTGTTAAAGATTCATAGATTTTAAGGCCAGAAGGGACTTCTATGATAATCTGTTCTGCATAACACAGACCATAAAATTTCACCCAGTGATTTCTACATCAAACCCATAACTTTTAATTGAGAAATATTCTGCTCTGATGTCTGGGAACTTTCTAGGCCTTTCTTTCTTCAGTATAGGTTTAGCTGAGAAGCAAAGATCTGCCCAGCTGAGTGCTGGACCTTGAAAAGTCACATGGTGAGATGTGCCCATCTCTGCATGCAAACTTCAGGTTATATATGATGTTAGGAATTTTTAAAACAAGCATCATGGACCTCCATGCTCACGTGACAGAACTGTGACACCAGCTGTATAGAAATCCAGTGGTATAAGCCTGTAAACTTATTTCCATCCTGGTTCGACTATCAGAAGGAAAATATCAGAGTTTAAACTGCAGATATTTCACTGCAACAAAAAGCAGTTAACTTCTGATGAACAAATATTATAGTACTCTCCCTCACCTCCAACACCTAGCTAATTCTCAAGCCCGATGTAGACAATGGAATGATGACATGTATCAGAAGAGTCTGCATGCATTCATTTGCCAGAGTGCCTGTGGGCATTCAGTGCAAGGTGAGGAAAATTGTACAGAAGGGGAGTCTCACAAACAGCCTTATCCTTTTACCGTAATAGGTGAACAGATTTTTTTAAATAAATGTTTGAAATCTTGTTCTTTTCAACTAGAAATGCTGGGCCATATTCATTTGTTGGCAACGCCAGCGTGAATTCTGGAAGAAGTCATCCATTGGAGGACCAGGGAACGCATAAAAGTCCAGAGCTGTCAAAAAGGTTCGCAGCATGGGGCAAACAAGATCTGTGACCACTAGGGTCATATAATCTACTGAACGAGTGGGTCTCTGAGGCTCTCATAAGAGCTCCGGAAAGTTGTAAAACTGTCCATAACTTCTCCTCCCTCCAGCAGAATTCCGGCAGTGTGTAGGGGTGGTAAGGTTGGGTGCTCTCTGGTGAACAGGGTATTACTGGTGAGGATTGATGTAGCTTATGCTTCTCTATGCAACCCTTGCTGAATGTAGGCCAGTGACTGCTGATCAATGTGAATGTTAGATCCAGTAGATGTCATCATGGCTAAGGGGGACAGGGCTCTCGCAATAGGGGTTACTGAATAGGGGTTAGTTCTGATGCGTATTGGCCAAGTGACAAAGGACTGTTAAGTACCCCAATCACAGTAGTCCCTCTTCCATTACAGAAGAAAGGATAGTTATGGGCAACTGGCATGGCTTTTCCCCCTGCAATCTGCACTGATGTATAGCTGTTTCACCCTGATCCATCATTCCTGGGCCCCGACTTACTCTGTTTTGCTGCATGAATCAACCCTTTACTGGTTCGACCCAGGGCCAACCTCCTGTGAGTAATTGGTCCCTGACCTAGTGAAGGAGCATTTCTGGCCACATACTCATGGGATTGATTCCCAGCAAATAGCACCAGTCCCAGATGCAACCCTGGGACCTGCTGTTCTATTGGGTTCAGTGTTGTCCAATGGACTCTGCATTTTCATTACCTCAGTCCATCAATTTATCAGAAAAAAAAAATTGATATGCACCAGCTCTGTCACTCCAAATGAAGTCTCTACACACACACTCAATCTGCATGCACTGCTTTAGATAAAACAAACCAATAAGTTTATTGATTACAACAAGATTTTAAGCAATAATAAGCGAAAAAATATGAATCAAGGTTTGATCAAAAATAAACAATAAATTGCATACTAAATTAAACTTTACATGTTGGTAGCCTTTCAGTCTCTGATGTTAGCTTATTCCAGAGGCTGCCTGAGATGACTCCTGCAGCCAGGACCATGTGGGCAGTCTGTCAGTGTCTTTGATGTTACATTGCAGATGAGATAGGTTCCAAAGGAGAGTTTCAGAGACAAAGATGTCACTGCCTTTTACATGTCTCCTCACCCCTGGAATCAGGTGATTAACGATGTCTGGCAGTGGGCATGATTTCCTCCACTTGAGTCAAATGAGCATCGCCTTATCATGTGTTCAGAGCAGCAGATTGTTTCTGTATGCATGCTTTGCAAGGCAGGAACCCTCACTTTACTTGGTGTTTGCCTGGATCTATTCAAGTCATGTGAGGTGCATGGTTGGGAATATTACATAATAGAGTTTCATAACTAAGCATAAGAAGGAAGAGGATGAATCAGTTCTTTGGGACTTCAAATTGCACATCAGTTATATGCTTGGAGCATCCAGTCCACCTATAGGTGGTGCTGCTTCTTTCAGTTTCTGGGGCTAACAGCCAGATTCATAAAATCATGGAAGTGTAGCATTAGAAGGACTTCAAGACGTCTTCTAGTCCTGTCCCCTGCACTCAAGGCAAGATGAAGTGTTATCTAGACCAGAGGTAGTCAGTTGTTTTTTGTCAAGGTACAAATTTTTTGGTCAAGATAGAGGCAAGGTCCAGACTCCAGAGAAAATAATTTTAGATGATGATGATAACTAATTGGTCTGGATTTGACCCATAGTCCACCTATTGACTACCCTGATCTAGACCATCTCTGACAGGTCTTGTCTAACCTGCTATTTAAAACCTTCAAGGACAGAGACTCCACAACATCCGTAGGCAATTTATTCCAGTGCTTAACTATCTTCAAATACAACAGAAACAAGAGGAAAACCAAGGTCAGCGTAGGACCCTTACTCAACAAAGAGGCTAAAACAATAAATGAAAATGAGGAAATGGCAGAGGAACTAAATAATGTCTTTGTTTCAATCTTCTGAAAAGGTTGGTGGAGATTGGATGTCTGACGTAGAGGGGGGCAATAGAAATGAGATAGGGTCAGAAGCTAAATGAGGGAAAGAACAAGTGAAAAGTTACTTGGACAAGTTGGACGTCTTCAAGTCACCAGGGCCTGATGATACGCACCCTCGGGTATGCAAGGAGCTGACTCAGGAAATATCTGAGCCATTAGCTATTATCTTTGAAAAATCATGGAAGACAGATGAGGTCCCAGAGGACTGGAAAAGGACAAATACATTGCCCATCTACAAAAAGGGAAATAAGAGCAATCCAGGAAATTACAGACCAGTCAGTTTAACTCTGTTCTGGGAAAAATAATGGAACAGATAATTAAGGAATTGATTTGCAAACATCTAGAAGGGAATAAGGTGCTTAGGGCTAGTCATCATGGATTTGTCAAAAACAAATCATGTCAAACCAACTTGATAGCTTTCTATGATGTGGTAACGAGCCTTGTGGGTAGAGGGGAAGCGGTAGATATGGTATATCTAGACGTTAGTAAGGCATTTGATATGGTCTCGCATCACATTCTCATTAATAAACTGGGGAGGTACAAACTAGGTGGAGCTACTATAAGATGGGTGAAAAGCTGGCTGGATAACCACTCCCAGAGAGTAGTTATCAATGGTTCACATTCAGGCTGGAAGAACATAATGAATGAGGTGCTGCAGGGATCTGTCCTGTGTCTGGTTTTTTTCAACATTTTTATCAATGACTTAGATGATGGCATTGAGAGCAAACTTATAAAGTTTGCAGATACCAAGCTGAGAGGGGTTGCGAGTGCTTTGAACGATAGGATCACAATTCAAAATGATTTGGACAAACTGGTGAAATGGTCTGAGATAAACAGAATGAAATTCAATAAAGATAAGTGTCAAGTACTCCACTTAGGGTTGAACAACCCACTGCACACATACAAAATGGGCAATGACTGCCTAGGAAGGAGTACTGCGGAAAAAGATCTGGGTGTAATAGTGGACCACAAACTAAATATGAGTCAGCAGTGTAATACTGTTGCAAAAAAAGCAAACGCCATTCTGGGGTGTATTAACAGTAGTATTGTGAGTAAGACACGAGAAGTGATTCTTCCACTCTGCTCTGCTCTGATTAGGCCTCAACTCAAGTACTGTGTCCAGTTTTGGGTGCCTCATTTCAAAAAGGATGTGGAGAAACTGGAGAAAGTCCAGAGAAGGGCAAGAAAAATGGTTAGAGGTCTAGAACATTTGACCTATGAGGGAAGATTGAAAGAGCTGGATATGTTTAGTCTAAAAAAAAAGGAGACTGAGAGGGGATCTGATGACAGTTTTTCAATACCTAAAAGGTTGTTATGAGGAAGGAGGAGAAAAATTATTCTCCTTAATCACAGATGGAAGGACAAGAAGCAATGGGCTTAAATTACAGCAAGGAAGGTTCAGCCTAGACAATAGGAAAAAAGTCCTAACTGTCAGGGTGATTAAACACTGGAATAAGTTGCCTTGGCAGGTTGTGGAATCTCCTACATTGGAGGTTTTTAAGAGCAGGTTAGACAAATGCCTGTCAGGGATGGTTTAATGGGGGCCATGAGTTGGTTTAATGGTCCTGCCATGAGTGCAGGGAACTGGACTTGATGACCTCTCATGGTCCCTTCCAGTTTCTTTGGGTATGTCTACAGTAGCACTTTAGGTCGACTTAAGGAGTCTGTTTAGGCTCTTTTAAACCTGGCATGCTCAAAGGCTTACCACAAATCTTAGCATAGTCACTCCCATTCTACCATTACATATTCTCATTTGCATAGGCCCGCCCACATTAGTAATTAGCTAAATGGTGTCTAAAATGCCTTTTACTTTCCTTGAAAAATATTGCTCTGTACCGCTGCTCTATTGTAATACCCTAATCCCTTAAAATTCTACTTCCTTGCCGCATAACAACATTGGCCAGGAGGTCGAATTGAGCTGTTGCTTGGTAGCACGTTGTTCTGGCATTTTTCTAAAGACCCACATTATTTTCGGCAGAATTTAAGCTTTCATTTTGTAACTTTTTTTAATGTTTAGAAAATCTTCAGAGTATGCAGCACTGGTAAAGCACCGTTATCCTGAATCTGCAGACTGGAGGGTGGAAACTGCAGTTCCAAGAGTCGTGTGAAACGCGATGATTCATCTCAGTAAAAAGATAACAATCTCACTGTTGATCACATGAGCATGAACAGCCAGCTGCTCTGCAATTGTGCATAGCACTTGGGATTGTAGGTAAAGCTTTAATAAAATAGCATCACTTGAGTTAGTTTCCATTTGACCCTTACTGCCAGTCCTCCCACCACCCCCAATTTCAGCTCTCTTATGGCATAGCAAAACTGATTACATTGAATGGCATTGAAGAGTTCATGTGATGTAGATAACAGAGTATACAATAATTAAGAATCCCTGCCACCTCATGGTAGTTTAGCGATTTAAGAGGGACACCACCTGAGCCCCGGAAATGGAGGGATGAGTGCCTAAAGAAAATCTTCTGAGAGATTTTTGAACCTCCATAACAACAGAGGAAGGACAGTACAGGGAGGTGCCCCAGGTGGGAGACTTTAACCAAAACTTTCTTTAGAATAGCTCCCTCTGTCCAGCTCCATTTAAAAGGCCCATCTTCCAGAATGAAGAAGAACACTGGAAAGAAGGGGATGGTTTTAACCACAAAATTAATAACTGAAGGAGACTTGCAGACAAAAATGAGAAAAAAATAAGTTAGTAGAGACAGATAGAGGTGAAAGCCACTGATAGGTGGCGGGAGTGCCATCCATCAACCTCACTCTTGTCTGATGGGAATTTCCACTCTCTCTTCAGCATGTGTGCACATGCTGTGACAGTCTTGGTATGCATTTCCCCAGTGTCCTGTACTATCTTCCCGGGTCAGTGGTCCATCTTCTATTTGCTTCACCATGGACCAACAGCTACACCACAGGGCTGTCATTACGAAGGTGGGGCTCCTGAAAACCTGTGCATTTTTTTTCCATTAAAGAACTACTGATTCCCCAAGAAAACTACACAGCATTCAATAGAAATAATTCTCCTGCCTACAGTCGCTCATATATTTTTTATTTTTCTCTTGTTTCATGTCAACTGCATCCTTGCTTTTAAGTGTTTGTCTGTCCTGGCTGCACCTTCTTCAGTGGAAGTTGTCTTTTTGGGGCATCATGATCATTTCCATAGCAAACAAATTATGATGTGACAATCAGAGGATTTGGCGTCCAAGTGGGGAATAGGCAGCAGGACCAAGTAAACTCTTAAGAACAGAGATCTGTGTTACAAAAGAATATCTCCAGTGATTAAAAAAAAAAAGGGGGGGGAGGAGAAATACAGAGACTATAGGAGCTTTAAATAGTATATAATGAAGAGCTGCTAAATGAAGTGCTTTCTACAGTTGACCACGAAGCATCTGCAGCTTTTTAATGCCAGGCTTTTATCCATCCAGCTATTTTGAGGTGTGAGAGCTAGCATACACACCATATGGAAGGGTTTGATTCACCCCTGCTGATGGAGGGGGTGTGAAAATTGCATTCTCCTGTATTGATGGAAGCAGCTGTGGTCCAAGGAGATCCACCTGCAGGGGAATAAAGGTAGTTCTTTCACTGCCACCCTTCCATAGGGTTCTGCCTGGCAAAGACCAGGTTTAAATTACACTTGAGGGTCCATAGACACATGTACCAGTGCTGTGACTTGCCACTCTTTTGTGACACCCAGTGATGTGCTGAACCAGGTGTTCTGGCAATAATCTCTCCATAGCCAGCACTGTCCACATTTGGGGCTGCATTGACTATTTGCAGGAATCATGTTCTGGTACTTCTTCCCTCCAAATGGACCTCCAGCCATTTTTGGCCTGATACCCGAAGGTATTACTCAAGGCTGGGTTAAACCTCCTATCATTAGAGGACATAGCCTTTGTTCTCACAAAGGACATATATATGCTGCACACTAAGCAGGACTGGATTACGGGTTTTGGAGGCCCGGAGTTGTCCATGTTTGTGGGCCAATCTCCACCACCATGGTGGTGTTCAGTCTGGGGGTGGGGAGGGGTAACTTTCAGGTGTGCTGGCCAGCAGACCCACCAGTTACACGGTGCAAGCCAGCACTCAATGCTGGGGCCCTGCTGGCATTGGGGGGCCTGGGGCCCACGGATTGGCCAGCCATGTAGGCGAGGCTGGGAGGAATAGTGCTCAGCACTGGGACCTAGTAGGCTCTGGGAGGCCGTGGGGTCTGCAGATTGGCCAGAAAATGGGGGTGGGGTGGAGTTGGGGCCCACTAGATTGGCCAGCCGCGGAGGTCGGGGGTAGGGGCAGGCTGGGCCAGTGATATGATGCGGCACTCGTGCAAGTCAGACAAAACCCTGGCTGGGGTGATTTAGTGGGAGTGGTCCTGTTTTTTAGCAGGGGGTTGGACTAGATGACCTCATGAGGTCCCTTCCATCCCTATTATTCTATGATTTTATGATTCTAAGTCACCAGAGAAGCTCAGGGCCCACCGGCTAGCACCCAACTTAATATTGCAGGGTGGCTTGTGGCTTGTCCCTCCTTAGCTCAGGACTGCAGCCCCCTAAAGTCCCTTCATTAATATGGCCCTGACACTAAGCCCAGTTCTGACTCAGTATTCAGTCTAAGCCCCCATTCCATCCACACACAAATCAGTCTTACTTGGGTCAGCAAGCACACAGAACATGGATTCTAGGACCCTGCTGAAGGGTGGATGTATCTTGGGTCCTAGCTCTGTCATTCTGAAGCACAGACGCAGCTCAAAGCAGTCGAACTGAGTCAGAAGGTTTCCATCATGTAGTACTGATATATTAGTATGACTGTAGGATCCAGGTCCAGAAACCCAGGTTTGACAATGCAGTGTGGATGCTCAAGCATTTGGGTCTGAAAACACTGAATTCTCAAACTTGGGTTCCATACATCCAGATTTACAGTACAAGGTAGACATATCCCTAGGGCTGAACCCTGAAAGGTGCTGAGCACCTGCCACTTCCACTAGCTTCAATGAGAAGTGAGGATGCTCAGCTCCTTGAGGGACTGAGTCCCTATATATTTATCTCTGTCTAGGTACTGCAGGATGTCTGTGATGGTGTTTTAATTATTTTTGTCCCTATTAGTATTATAATAGAGCCTCAAGGTCCCAGCTACGATCAGGGTTCCATTGTGTCAGGCATGTAAATGGTGTCCCTACTTCAAAGACCTCACAAGCTAAATAGATAAAAGATGGGGAAGGAAATGAGACACCATGAGATGACATAATTTGCCCACAGTCACTGAGCAGATTAATGGTCGAACTAGAAACGCAAGCTTCCAGTGTCCCAGTCCAGTGGCTTATCCACTGGACTGTATACATGTGACTATACATATATAATAGGTATGTATAGTTCCACAATTTATTACATGGTTATGACAGATATTAGCACCTTATACACACACACACACACACACACACACACACACGTATAGATATAACACATACACTTCAAGAGCAGTTTCTTTTGAAACTTGTCAATCTGAAATGTCCTCGGAAACCTGGCCACGCATGTTCCCTAGCATACATCACTTGCAGTATAAATCCACTAGTCTGTGAAGTTACGGAGTTACCTTGATGATTCTGATGTCGTCAGGACTTTGAAGATAGTTGAAGTAGTACAGTGCAGTTCTAGGAGAAGAGTAACACTTAATCTATTGCTTACCACATAATTTTTTTTTTAAATGCCATTGACAAAATTGTTGAGAAATGTTACGGCTAAAATCAGATACTAGGCAAGACCCTGTTCATTTCCACGAGTTCAGATGCAACATTTATAGAAAGAGAAAGAAAAATGAAAATGTAGGTAGAAGTCAAACAGCCTTGTTGTATGTGAACTGTAAGTGCACACAACCTTTGGAAACACACTTTTGTAGAGAAACCGCCCTCATGCAGAAGAACAAGGTAATGAGACTCCATGGCTGATTTTGCAGGGTAAGGAACTTCATCAGTTGGCAACAGGATTTCCTCACAGGTCGGGTTGCAACTGGAGAACCTCATGCTGTGCTTAGAACCTTGCTAGGTACCATTAAGGGCTGGGGCATCAATGGATCTTATTAGGCAACCCTAGCTCACCTTGGGGAGTGCTTACCCAAAGAAGCTGTCTTACTGGCTCTAATGCGAGTGCTCTTGTGATGCGATAAATAAATCTGTTAGTCCTTAAAAATGCCACAGGACTCTTTGTTTTTCTGCAATAGACTCACACAGCTACCCCTTTGGAACTTGTGAATAAGTGCTCTTCAGCATAACTGTTGAACAATCTATTTAATGAATTATTGGATTTTGCTAGCTGACAAGCCAGGGCCTGATCAGAATCAAGTCATTAGCACAATGCCCATTGACTTTGTTGAGATCAGTGTGACTCCTAAGGCCCCAATTCAGCAAAACATTTTTAGGCATATACTCAAATCCCTCTGACTTCAATGGAGTTTTTTCCCATGCCTAAAGTTAAGCATGTGCTTAAGTGCTTTCCAAAATTGGGGATTAAGTGACAACCATTTGAAAAAAAAGAAAGGGCAATTAATCATAAAATGTATTTTGTTCATTTATTTTAACAAATGTAGTTTTGTTTAAATTATCTGTGCTAATAGTTCATAATTCGCTAGAGTATATTTCATCAAAATAATGAAGCAATGTGAGACAGCGTTGTAGCTCTAGTAAGCCTTTTGCTGAGAAGTAGGAAGAAACTTTTTTTTTTCAAATTAATAATGTGAGCTGATTAGAGAGATGCAGAATAGCAAGGTTCTACTGTATGCTTTGTTTCTTCAATAGAAAGTTAATTAATACCCCTCTTCCTTCTGATAGGCACTTGCACAACAGAGCTGCCAAACCCACACAGGCTGTAATCATAGATTATGGTTTTGCTCGTTTTCTTTAATTTTTTGTTACTATTATGTATCCCATCTAAACTGATGCAATTTTTTTTCCCCACCACAGAGATCATGGTGGGTGAGTTCTGATATTTGTAATATTGTAACTTTTTAATTTTGATAGAACACTGTATTGTTTAGGTCATTATGCCTTCTCTTCTCACATTAAATTATATTTTTTTTTAAAAAGTTATATGCAGAAGGATGATAAAGATAAATGAAACCGATAAGAGTAGAAAAGAAATCTGAGACAGAAAGAAAAAGGATACCAAACATTTTTAGTAAAAAGACAAGCCTTAATAAGATTAGAACGTAATAGTTTCAGCCTATAAAAGACCTGTTATTTTTATCACTGAGCTATGAAGACCTGTGGCCTGATCTTCAAACACTTTTTACCAAGTGTATTGCTTACTAAAGAGGATAGACTGTTAGACTGTTGATAGCAATGGTCAGAATCATTATGCCTGCTAGTATATATTAATCTGATCCTACTTTTGGTTAGTAACTAGGAGAATATTCAGGTATTACTTGGCCACTAACGGAGTCTCTATTATGCCATAAATATTCTAAAAATGTACCAAGTTTTGTTACCAGAAAGTGATATTGTGTCCTTACTTCATGCATATTAACATTTCTCTTAAATTACTATGTTTTTCTTCTTTCGGACAGAGTATTGCAAGCAGTAAGAAGGAACTATCTAATACATATTTCCCTATAGATTTTCTGATAAATTCTGCACCTGCCACAGCAATATTGTGGCTGAGATTTTCGTAGTTGAAATCTGAGTGCTCAGTTCCCATTAAAATGAATAGGAATGGGTAATCCAGATACAGTGGGTGGCTTTGAAAATCTTAGCCGTTGTGAATAATGAGAAGACTCAGCCATCCTAAAGATCCACATGCACACCGAAGTCTAGTTTGGAGGGAGTAGCCAGGTGATGCCAATATTCATTATCAAGTTGTCTTGCAATCAGAGAGATAAAAGTGCTGCTTCAGACCTGACTCCAATATACTTTCAAATAGGCTCCTCCTTGGCACAAGAACGAACATGTATTTAAAAACCATGCTCCATCACAGAGACAGTAAAAAGTTAAATATGGCATGGATGTTATTGCCCTTTGATCTTCTGGGCAGCAGTAATAACTCATGTGGGTTGACAGGGAAAAAAAACCCACTAATTAAAGGGAACAAAGAAAAAGTTGCTAATTAAAGGGAACAAAGGAAAAGTGTGTGGGCGTGAAGGTCGCTGCAGTGCAGGGAAGGGATGCTTTATCTGGCCAGGGTGCATGCTGCATCAGCACAAAGGAAAGACACTGCAATGGTATTAGGGGAAGTGGATGAGCAGTGAATAGCTGTAGTAACAGACAATCCTTACTGTATGAGGGAGACTGTGGAGTGCTCTATCAGTGCGGGGCATGATTAGGAGCACTCCAATGGCAGGGACACAGTAGCAGTACAGGAGAGCTTTGTACCAGCAAAGGGGAATGGGCTGGTCTTAGAGCAAGAGGGGATACTGCATCAGTACAAGTAGAGCTGTGCTGGCTGTGCAGAGGGTAGGGAGCATCAGTGAAGCGGTGAGCATGTTGCATTGATGGCAGAAAAATCCCTTTGCATCAGCAGAGAAGAAACACTTCTCTTAGGGAAATGGGATGGAAACGGCATCAGCCTGGAGACGGCCACTGCATCAGTGCAGGGCTCTTTATGTCGCGTTAGTGTGGGGGTGTTGGCAGCATCTGAGCGTGGAAGGAGAGGTATGGGTGCCTCCCACCGTCTGGTGGTTAATGTGTCAGCCAGCGCCAGGGAGGATGGACGCACTGCACAATGTAAGAGGGATACATAGAATGCCACATCAGTGTGGAGGGGATGAACCTTGCAGAAGCCCAGAAGGAGAGATAGACACCCCATCAGCATGGACACTGAGGGATGGATGGTGTATCTGCACAGCAGATGGATTGATTGTGTGTCAGTGCACATATAATGACACCATGAAAGCATGACGGGGATGGGCTCAGTGTCAGTCCAGGAGAGATGGATGCTGCATCACTGGGGGGAGAGGAGAGCAGAGCAAATGAAACCAGATCTTTATCTTCTATAAACACTATGTCACTAGCTACATGTCAGCTGTGAAGCTTTTATCAGAAAAGGACATTTCCCTTATAGATCAATTCTGACGAAGCTCTCTGGTTAGAGCTGCCTTTCTCCCCCTTATCTTCTGTTTTCAGTGTGCATTTAAGATTGTTCTTTCCCTCCCTGGCATCCATAGTAGAGTGGTCAAATTATTGGTTGTGAATGGTCATTGCAAATTTAGCCCTTTCTTCTGGCTGTGAATTATTTGGCCCTGATTTCCACAAATGGCTAAAGCGTTCATAATTATTGGGTTGTGGTGGGTGAGAGGGAAAAGTGGATAATGACAGACAAATAGCCTTTAACACATATTTAACCATAAATTTGCAGCCAAACGGTTCACACTAACACTGATGAAGTGTTTGGAATTGTGAATGTTCTTGCCAGTATCTAGTAGCTAGCCAAATACTCATAAACAGCAAAATATATACCCTTCAGCTCCAAAGCACAGCCTTTGAGCCAAATTATAAACTGCTAACTGGTACCACTAGTAGGTTTTTAACTTATTTATACAGCAGCCATTAGAAGGGGACAAGACATATTTATTCAGCTTGCTTCATGGCATTTGCAAAGCATGCTGGGTAAAAGGAGGAATCCTATTGGTTAGCAAGGATTTTAAATTGTGCCCCTGTATGGTATAGCCAAATGAGTTGTGATTCAGAGGTTTCCATTGTCCTCATTCTATAGCCTTGGATATTAAGGATACACAGAAGGTCTGCTTCTGTCCGAGGATGGAAAAGATTGACATATGCATATCCTCATTCATCTGTATACATGGATGTTGTCCAGGGAAAGCTGGCCCGCTCCTTTCGCCATGCAATCATTGCCTCTGCTCGCTGCTCAGGCTGGAACTCATCCTCCATTGTAAATGATCCATAAGGACTTTTAAAGGTTCAATAGAAATGGATTTTATTTGCAACTTTACTGTGCAGCTTTCACTTAATAGCCATCCTGCAGCTTCACAGTACAGTGCCTTCCAATAATGTGACTAATATACACTCTAACAGACTCAAGTTCACACGCTCACTCTGTTTGTCAAGTTCTTGCTGAGCTCTCATGCCAACTGCCTTAGTGCAGGGGAGCACATACACCTTGTATGTCACCATGTGTCATTTTTAATTTCCTGGAGGGCCACATTTCTTAGGGGAAAGAAAAGCAGTGTTATTTTATTGGCTGGCTGGTTTGTTTTAGCTTCCATATCTTTCTGTTCACAAACACACAGCTAGGGCTCACTCCTGTATGTCGTGTGTTAGACCACATTGCCTTGTAATGGGGGTGCTGAGGACAAGTTTCAGAAAAGGGAGGCTGTATCTAGCCCTGGGATCAGCTAGCTAACTGTAAGTGAAATCCCTAATTGGCCAGAGCACTGAGTGGTCATAACAGGACAGCTCTTCAGCTCAGCAGTAGCACTTGGCTAGCGGATGCCCTGTGCTTATGCTTGCAGCTATGATTGCTCCTGGGCCTGCCTTGTTCCCAGCCTTATTCTTGCCCTGCTCCTCTGCCTGGTTTGTGACTCTTTTGTCCTGACCATCGGCATTGACTCCTGGAGCTGGTCTGCATCTCCAGGTCAGACCACCACGTCGCCAACCACTCGGCCAGACCACCACATCTCCAGACACTAGGTTGGCTCACTCTGTCAAGGAGGCTGGACTGCCTACATCCCAGTCCATGACAAGGGCTAAATGTGTCAGATGGTGTGTGCATACAATTAAAATTGCTGGCTACACAGTCCCATGGAAAGGAAGAGACTTTGGGTATGTCTGTGCTGCAGTTAAACACCCATAGCTGGCCCCTGGCCCCTCATTGAGGCTCATGGGCCTCAGGCTCAGGACATGGCTGGCCATGAAATTGCAGTTGTAGACATTTGAAGTCAGGCTGGATTCCAAGCTCTGGGGCCCTCTGTCCTGCCATGTCTACACCACAGTTCTGTAGCATCATAGTCTGAGCCCTGCAAGCCTGAGTCAGCAGACATGAGCCAGCTGTGGATGTTTATTTATAATGCAGACATACCCTCCTGGTCCTACCCCCTCCAATGGGTCAGGAAATATAGTTCTGGATCCTTAGATACAAATCAAAGTTATTTACATCTGAAGTTTTGGGTACCTGGGTGCCTGAAATTGTGCACACTGAATGTGTGCAGCTATTTCTTTAACGACTTGCTCTAGAGCTCTGAAGCTGTCCCGGGGCCTCGCAGCATGTCTGTGAGCACTCCAGTTTTGCATTCTCTCTCCTGTTCAGCCCAGGGACACTTTTTTTTGTGAACAGCTGCAAGCTGTATGAGAGCTGTATGTATCCTTGGCAGGATCCCTGGCGTGCTTCACTGTGTGTCGATTATGTGCCTGTCTCCACATTGCTTGCATCTCAAGGATGTTCGGTTCAGGCTAAAAGCATTCTGACCTGACACCAAGAGGTCAAAAAAAGCTTAAAGATAAAAATTAGCAACGCAGAGCTGGCAAAAGAAAGGAAAAGGAGTGTTGGGGCAGCAGGGAAAGCAAGTGGGCTGAGTGCTGAGACATGGCACAGGACATAGTTCAGTGACACGTAGCTCAAAGGGAGCAGACTGAAAGAAAAAGAGGAGACATCAGGTGGGCCTTGGGCAAGAGCTTAAAGGGGGAAGCTAAGGCAGAGAGACCTGAGCATGGAGAGACCTTTGGGTAAGCCACGGGAGAGCATCAGAGGAACTATACAAAAGATGTCTGAGGGAGAAAGAAGAGTGAGACAAATCCTCAGTTTGACTTCAATGGAGTTAGGCCAATATCCACTAGCTGCATCTCAAGTCCAGTGTCTTCAACAGGAGCTGGCCCCACCAAAGTCTATCCAGATTTGCACCCCCTGATCAAAGTAAGACACACCGTGGCCACCTCACTTGGAAAAATTGTCCCGTTCTACCTGTCTTGCCATTACAAATAGAGGAGCATTAAGAACCATTAGTTAGTTTAGGGAGCTTAGACTCCCAGCTATGAGAGGTGTGGGGGGTGGGGAAAAGGAAGCCAGCAAGGATGGTGAGAACAGCAAATTTACCTGCCTCCTTGGCTGTAATTAACCCCAATCCTAATGAAGTGAAACCAGACAGCACAAGTCACATGACAGAATACTTATCAGGAGCAGTGTTAGCTAATGAGGACATTATGGGCTGATCTCTCCCTTGTCCCCTTCTATTGTTTTAATATTAGGCTAATTTCACTTTAATGTAGATTAATCGGCACCTTGCTGCCTGCAAATCTCCTGGATAGTTTTCTTCAAATTATTTAAATTTTCCACTAAACTCTGAATGCTTTCCTCTATGGGAAACTGAATCTCTTGGGGCCCAGAAGCAAGGTTCAAATGGAGCATGTATAGAGAAAGGAAGGGAAAATAATTCCGCATATTAAATAAATGACTGTTTAATATATACAAGGAGATCCATCCCCCTTGTTAAACAGTCACCATTCATTTTTTGCTGCTGATGGGCCTGGCTTGTCTTCAGTGGAAGGGCAGAGATGCAAGAAAGGAAACAGCAAGCAAACAGATTAAGTGGCATTTGAAAAAAGAATAACTTAGTACTCATTTTCCAGAGTTACAGACTATTAGGGCCAAATTCACTATTTGTGGAGGCAGCTTCACTTCAGTTCCTTTGAGTGGTGTCGGCACTATTTTCCATCAGAAGTGAATTTAGCCTGTCTAGCTTCAGTATTGAAAGCTTCTTCCTACCACCTGACTGTCATGCCATAACCTTGGGAGGGCAATTTAAGAAAGGTAATTGAGTGTATTCAGTCCTTGGCCTCTCTGCTGCATCTGTGTCAACTAAGGGCTCATTTTGGAGATACGGAAAAACAGACCTGAGACCTCCAACTCATTTCACAGAGCCATCAGAGTCACTCTAGATAAACAAGTTAATAGTAGCTAGAACAGCAGCCTAAAGAAACAAGGAAGTACAGGTTAGCATCCTGTTAGAGCTTTCGGATGCACCCCACACAATGCGCCATGCTGCTCCTGTGAAAAGGAGTGAGCTCCTTTGGCAGGGAACATGCACAATATTAACCTATTCACTGCTGCAAGATTGCGGCTCAAATGTATGGAAAGGCTGGAGTTGGAGGCACACTGGGTGCATCTTTGCCCTAGACAAAAATAAGTATTGTTAGCATTTATCACAGTAGTGCCTAGGGTCTCAACAGATCCCCATTGGGGTGGACACTGTACAAACAAAATAAGGGCTAGTTCCTGCCTGAGCAGCTTACAAGTTAAAGAGACAAGATGGACAAAGTTCCAGGTATAGACCCAGAGACCAATGGAAGGAGGAGACGAAAGGGTTAGTTCGTTGTTTATCTTGGGCCAAGAAAAGGGAGAAAGATAAGGAGTAAAAAGAGAGAAATTCAGATAGGTAGGATGGTAGGTAGCTCAAAATTCTCCTATCAATCCCTTACTTTTAGGGTATCAGATTAAGTGTCCAATTGATAAGAGGAGCTGTGCATCCCCATCTGTGTGAGTAGTGCTTTTAGCCTATGTTTTACTTGAAGTCAAAGTTGCCCTCTGGGCTAGCTACCATGAAATACGGTGCACAGAGTCCTCCTATGATCTCTTTGTACTAGAACCTACCAAGGCCCAAGGGACCTGCTGGAAAGAATATTTTCCAGTCCTGTGTATGTAATTTCTAGGTAACATTTCCCTTTAATAAGCAGACATCTGTAACCTTGGAAGTTCTTCGTATTTCTCATTACTGATACCCTGATCATCTCCCTGGAAGAAAGCAGATCCTTTTACACCTGACTAATTTTGCTGCTGTTATGCAGTTCTGCTTTCACACCACTTCCTAAAACTGCCAAGACACCCTTGAACCTGTTTAGAAAAGGTTAGGGTACTAATTAAGAAAAGCTATTTTTCCCCTAACCTGGGGGAGAAAAGCAAAAAGTGCATAGGTTGGGACTGGAGTTATTTTTTCCCTCTTTTAATAAGTGAATGCCCCACTTTCCCCTTGGGAGTGCAGCGTTCCAAGAGGTCCTGTGAGCTAGCAGGAATATAGGAGGAGAGGTTAATTTGCAGCTCTGTCATGCTCAATCTCTCCCTTTGCACAAATATTGATCTAAGACTGCTTGTGTATCTATTTTGTCCATAATAACGGCAGCATGATATTGCTGCTGGAAATACGCAAGGGCATCGGAGGGGAAGGGAATAAAAAAGAAGAGCATGTGAGAGGTTTATGGGAACTTGTTTTACCTGCAGAGGTGGAAATCCATGGTCGACGCTTCCTCTCCTTTCATGGGTAAATGTCTTTTTATTGACATTTCCCTCACTGCACTGAATGATCTTTAAAAGTGGAGGAAACCAGCAGTTTTGTTCCTTACTGGGCATTCATCATAAGACATCGTTTCATCAGATGAGCTGTCTGAGCTGCCTGTGTAACGTTTAGGAGAAGGTTAAATATAGCTGTTGAGTCCTAAGGAAATGAATTTGTTTGCCGATTTAGAATTTTACCAGACAAAAGCCTCTGTTTCCATCACCTCCTGTGTCTCCTCACTCTAAGAGATGGGGTGTACAGAGCATATGGGGTTTTTTGGAGGCGTGCAAATGGAGCATGCCTGGCCCTCCAGCAGCACAAAATTGGATCACATGAGGAGAGGTTGAGCTCAGATTTTGCTTCTATATTATTGAACATGCTCAGCTCAGAGCAAAATTCCCATTACCTTCACCTGCTGGGCTGGGTACATCGCACTCCAAACAAACGTCATCCAAAATTCTCTTTCAGTAAATAAAAAGGCTGTAAATTCACTGATTTTTCACTCCCCTTACTCATTTCAGCTTTTTAGTGCCATCTTTCACTTGCTTCTTTTTTTCCATTTCTCTGAACCTTAGCTTTAAAGAACGAGTAAGACTCACATGGCTGATCTGAGACCCTCTCCTGCTTTGATCACTTTAAACTTACGCGACTCATCATCCATGTAGAGCTGACAGGCAGTCAATCTTACAGAACGTCTCTCATAGACTCTTTGTGTACTTTACCTGTTATGTCAGGAAAATGTGATTTTTCTCCAATGAAAACTTACGTAACCTTCCCAGTCCACAACTGCGGCTGCTGTCTCCCCCCTTTAAGCTAAAATCCATCCCAGTGTTTCAGAATAGTTACAGCAACTTGTCTACAAATCCTGTGAGTTTAGGATGTGTCTCTTGAGTTCACGGAATGAGTGGGCACCTATACTCCAGCTGAATCCTGAAACGAGTGAGATGGGAAGACACCAGCAAGAACCTAGCAAAGTGTTGGATATTGCATTTGTCTTCTCTTTGTGTCCCCCTCGGTTATCACCAAAGATACAACGCCTGTTGGACTTCCAGAAATGGGACGGGGGTGAAGGGGAGGCAGAAGGCCTGTTAAGGGCTGAGAAGAAGATGCTATTGTGGGGAAAGAAAGATGGTTGTGGCACAGGAAAAGAAAAATTGGTAGTGGAGAAGATAGGAGGGAGAGGAAAATCTGAAAACATTTGCAGTAACCTCCAATTTGGCATTTTCAATGTGACTCTGCTGTCTTTGCACCTTGTGTAGTTATTTCCCTCTCTGCACAGTGGGTATAAATGTTACCAGTCTCCTCTGGTGTTTTACACCCATATTGTGCCATTGTAAATGACAGCACCAGTGAAAGATGGTGGGGAATCAGGTTTCTCAATCTTTGGGACTTATCTGACTCCAACCGTCTATTTGTTTACTCCATGTAGTCAGACAGCATCTTCACTAGGGTTAAGGCTAACACAAGGTAAAAAAAACCACACCTTTGTACCAAGGCTGCCTAGGATGCATTAGCTATCCCACTGTAGAAAAAAACCAAAAATCCAAACCTCTTTAGAAACAAGAAGCTTTAGTATTAGGGCTTGCCTATACTGGAAAATTGATTACCTAACTTCTTGTGTGTACACTCTGTTCTGGATATAAGTGATGTTTTCCCAGGGTAATTACTGTGCTTTGGAAGTGTGCTAACTATTCTGGAATAGAGCAATTTCTATTCCAGAATAGCCCGTTCACAGGGGGAACTATTCCAAATAGCTATTCAGGATAATTTCTCCGTGGAAACAAGCCTTTATTCCAAAATAATCTAGATGAGATTAATCATGAGCAAAGGTTATAGTGCTGACCTCACTTAGCTTACCTGATGGTAACTACCATACATAATTATCTCCCTGTTAAAAACCCCACCCTCGTGTCAGTGAAGACAAGGTGCCCACAACACTGTGTAACCACCTTGGAAATGTATGAGGTGGCCCCAGTTAAGTGGTTACTGTGCCAACAACCTAATTTAAGGTCAGATGTTGGCAATGAAAGTTAATTTATGCCACTACTTCTTTGCAGACAAACACCCTTGTGAAGAATCCAGTAACTTACTGGAAAACTGCCCCATCTGTGGTCAGAACAGGGAACTCCCTCCTCCTTCTTTTCCCATTTGCTCATGGAAATGAAGTCTATGGTACAGGCCCTTAAGCTAGACACTTGAGACTTCGAAGTCCTTAACCACATTAGCAGCTGGAGTTCCATTATTATTCATTGAATCTCTCCAGAGCCGATTGGAATCCTCCTTTTAATTGTCTGCACTCCCCTCTCTCCCTTTATCACTGAAGAAAGGAAGAAAGAGGGCAAGAGACATTGCAGTTGGGTTATCTCATTACAGATCCTAACAGCCCCAGAATGGGAAACATACTTGAATCTGTTCTTTCCCTGCAGGGAAGGGAGGGATAGTTTGTCCTGTTTTACATATTAATGATAAAATGACAGCCCCCTCTATTTTTGCATATCTACCCCAGCATGTTGCAGTTAATAATTCACATTTCATTAGCATATCCGGATGGCCTTACCACATTTCTTTTCTGTTGAGGAAGAGATACAGGGAAGGCTTAAAGGGGTGGGAGGTGGGGCAGAACAAGTTTAAACAGCTTTTAAAAACAATCAAACTGGATGTAGATCAGAGAGCTTTCTGAATAGGAGAGGTTTCTGAATTTTCCAGCTTTTCACCCATTCAACATCAGCAGAGCAAGGAAGGCAGAATTCATGGCTTCTTCACAGCTCTTAAAGGGAGTAAAATATAAAATAAACAAGGGTCACAGCAAAGTCTTGCTATATTCTCCCATTAGCCAAATGGCTAAAACAGACAAAGCAGAATGGTTACATTCAGAACAAGGTCAAAACACCGCTTGCTTCGCAATGTATGTGGCTGGATAAGTGGTTACAATAAAGAACTTGCCACTGTATAGTTCAGCAAAATAGTCTAGTGGCACTGTTAAAAACTAACAAATTTATTTATCTCATGAGCTTTTGCGGGAGAAAATCCCACTTCATCAGACACGGTTACCCCTTTGGAACCTGTCTGGCATTGATTTCAGCATGCTGCCAAGCAGAGGCACATGGGTGACTTGTTTTACTGAGAGTCCACTGCTGCTTCTTGTGATCCAGATATGAAGATGCTAGCTTTGCTTCAGGTGTATGTCAAGAATGTCACTGGCACCAGGGCTGGATTAACAAGAGGCTATAGGAGTTGCAGCCCCGGGACCTTGCCTGAAGGGGGGCCCCGGGGCTGGGGTGCAAGCTCTGGCACTGGGGAGGTGAGGCTCTGAGTCCAGAGGCTGCAGCTGGCTGAGGTGTTTCTTCCCTGCCCCCAGACCAGCTGGTCTGCCCCTGGGGCCGGGATGGCCAGCACATGGCCGCTGTGCTCCAGGGGCAAGACTGGCTGGTGCACAGAGCAGCCTCCAGCGTGGACCCCCGGCCCTGCAGTGCTGTTGGGCCGCACCGGGGCCCCTAGGGGCTGGGTAGGCCAGCCTGAGCCCCGGGGCCCTGGCAAGGCAGTTTGACAGCATTGCAAGGCCTGGAGGGCTGTGCCAGAGGCCACTCTGTGCTCTGGCTGGCCCCACTCCTGGAGCAGACCAGTGGGTCTGGGGTTAGGACTACTGCAACTGGCCACAGCCTCTGGACCCAGGGCCACAGCCTGCCCTGCTTCCAGACCATGGTGGTAGGGGCCGGGGCCCCAGGTGGAGGGGGCCTATGGTGGGGAGGAGGGGTAAAAAAGTGGACAGCCCAGGGCCTTTTAATCTGGCCCTGACTAGAACTCCTGCCTTCCAACCTCTGAGATGTACTAGTTTGAATAAGGGGGTAAAGGAAGTATAATCTCTGAAAAGAAGGGCAAATGGTCGGGTCCAACTGCCAGTTTAAAGGATTGTACATAAGGAAACGTAGTCTCTTAGCGTCTGGATACCCTATGCATCGAAACATTCATCAACTTTTGAACCATGTACGGTATGAAATATTCATATCTCCTTTCAGTGAAAAACAACAGAAACCCAGCTAGTTTATAAAGCTGTCATATTCTGGTCCTTCAAGGATTACTGTGTCATTTCCACCTAGCTTTGTTCCATGATTGCTTCCTTCTCCTTAATGTCAGACCCAGGGAGAAGTGAAAAATACTCTGTCACTCTTCCAGTGTATCTAGCTTTGGGAGACAACTGGTCTTGGCTTGAGGTTTGTTGGATACAAAGACTGGTTAGATTTCCATTAAGGAGAGAAGGATGGGTTTTAATGTCATTTTCAAACCTAATTTCATGGGTAGCCAATTTTTGCTGTGATCCAATAGCAGACAATTTCTTTGTTAAAACATTTTGAAGAGAAAGCATCTTGGATCAGCCACCCTTGAAAAGTGTAGAGCCCATTCCGGAAGATCCCTGTTACTGTGTGCTGTACTATCTCCCAGGAAGCATCAAGACTTTGTGACCTGTAATAATGGTCACATGGTTTTCATCGATAGCTGAATTCTGCCATTATAATTTCTGTTCTCCTCTTGACATTATCGTTGTTTATTATACTTGAATTAGGGTTTTGTTCCTTGATATTAAATTGCACAGAGAAAGGGCCTTCCAATAGAAGATGTCAAAAGTAATTTTGAACAATTAATAATTAATTACTGTGGGGGTAGAAAAGTTTTAATATTCCTATTTTACAACTGTGAAAACAAACCCATCCTGTCCTTCAGTTCAATCTTTAAGTAATGTCATAATCCTAGAATTATGATGTCACTGTTGTCATGGAAATAACTGTGATTTCATAAAGCCTCCATAATGACTTTACTGCAGCACCCACTAGATGAGAAGATGGATTGTGAAGGGTTGGGTTTTTTGTTTTTTTTTTAAACAAGGGTTTTTCTAAGTGTATCTCAGATAATTAGCAAATGTGGCAAGGGAAAAAATGGAAATATAATGAAAAATAAATTGATCCATGTTGTCAATGTGATGCAAATGAATGCTTCTCATTCTCAAACAGTATAAAGCACAAGCAGGAGTATTGCCCCAGCCAGATATCAGAGCCGCATTGAACAGGGTGCTGTGTGCTCACAGAACGAACCTTGCAATCTCCAAATGTTGTGGAACTCTTTAGAGAATATTCTGGACAAACCTTTGCTTTATTGCTGACCTTCCAATCACTTTCAGTAGTGATTCCACTGAAAGGTATCTACATGGCAAGAAGCGCAGACAGTGCAGAAATTAAAAAGTACAAACTATCAGGCCACCAGACCTGGCTATCGCAACACAAAAACATCTATGGACACATTTTATCTACTAATTCTAGAAAACTTGCTCAGGTTTCCCCTCCAATATTCTTTATTTTATTACTGAAGCATCTAGGAACCCTAGTCACAAAACAGGTCATCACTGCACAAGGTGTTGTACAAACATAGAAGAAAAAGAATTCCCTGGCTCAGGGAATTTGCAAGCTCAGTATAAGACATGAGAAAGGGGGTGGATACAGGCAGATAATGGAGTGCCAGGCTCCCGTGGGACAATACATAGAGCTCTTTAAGCTGCATTCTCCATATGCATCTGAGTGGACACTCTGGGAAGTATCCCGTGCAGGGGCTGTAAAGCATTTTTTTTTTCAAGGAGGGGAGAGGGATGCTGTAAGTGTATCTGACCATATCACTCCTGGAGCAGTCCTCCAGGCTCACACATAAATCAAGGAGGACTATGCAGAACAATAGAATGGCAGCATCCCTCTGCTGCAGTGGGGGACAAACAAATGTTAGAAACCAGATGAAAGGTTGTCCAAGATGGTGCTCTGGGCAGGGCTGGCCCTAGACCAAATGGCGCCCCAAGTGAGGAACATTTTTGGCACCTCCGTCCATTTGTTAAACTTTTCAATACCTTATAATTTAATTGCATTTGCATCCCATTTCACAACTTTGATGCACAATTTGCATGCATGATTTATCCCCGTCATATAAGATGATCAGTTTGCACATTAAGATCTATTAATCTATATTTATTTGTGCCATATATAATCAATGACAACATTCAGGGCAGTTTGAAAAAAATTTAATTCTCAGAAAGCCTGGAAGGTTCCACAAGATTCTACAAAGCTCGAGAACATTCTAGGAGGTGAGTGGAAAAATGAATCCACATACGCAGGGATTGGCAACCCAAAAGATAAAAAGAGCCATTTAAAAAAATTTCTTCAATAACCATGCTTTTGAGAGTCGCAATGGGTGCAGCCTTCTGATCGGGGAAGCTCGGAGCTGGGCCAGGACACCTGCCGCAGGGTCCCCTGGCAAGGGAGGAGGGATCTCGGAACCAGGAGTGGGCCCCCGGCAGGGTACCCCAGTAGCAGGAGGGAGCCCAGAGCCACAAAGGGGCAGTCAAAGAGCCGTATGCAGTTCCGGAATCGCAGGTTGCAGACCCCTGCACATTGAGAATATCTGAAACATTTTACTTCAAACATTTTATTTTCCCTTTTGTCACTAACAGCAAAAGCAGCACCCCAAACCCAATGCCACCCAAACGATGTACCCCATGCAGTCAACTGGGTCACCTGCCTCTAAATCCAGGCCTGGCCCTTGGGTCATAGTGTATGAATCCTGCTACAGTCATTATTACTTCATACAATGCTTCTAAAAATGCAGTAGAATTTTCTGGCCTGTGAATTTTCCTGTACCAGGACACAAGAAGATGATTAAAGGCCTGGCGAAAGGTCATTGCTACCCAAAATAAGATTCGTGCATCTCTCAGCAGACGAGGCTTGATATCAAAGCTACGCTATGCTAATACTTAATGCATGAGGTAATTCCTAGTATGGCTTGTTTTCTGCAGGAGTCCTCTGATGTGAACAGTGGCAAAACATATATCTCTGCCTTTCTGCTTTCTTCGGGGAAAAATAAGTCTTGTTGACTTATTTTTTTTAATTCTCTAAGAAAATTTTGTGCTTGTGAAGGTGAGGTCTGATATCACTGGCTAGATCCATCCATAGGAGTAGAGGGTTCTGAGCCTTATTACAAATAGTTCTGTTAATGGTTTCAGTTTTGACCTGCACAACCTTCTTCTGTACCAGCCCTAAGTTCCCGCTTTGTCTCACTCTTGGCCTGTGGCATAGATGGCAGTCATTACTTAGGAGGCAGATGTGATTTAAATAGTGAAAAGTAATAGAGTGCTGGAGGTCAGGACTGAGGTACACCAGTAAAGAACTGAATGGACACTGGGACATACCTAGATCAAGTTGTTCACTTTAGTTCAAGTGGCACTGGCCAAGAACATTCTTCAGCTTTTCATATTGGTGATAAGCAACACTAGCAAATCGCCTGCAAGGATTCAGCACATCCAGAGTTTTCTTGACTAGGTAAGTCTGATCTAAACTTGACCTTCTTCTTAGTGTAGCTGTGGGATATCATCTTTGCCTTATTTCAGGTGCTGAAATTGTAGCCTATGCTTCTTCTGGCTTGTGTTGTCAAACCTATGACTTCCATCAAGATACAGAGTGGCCTGGAGAAATAAAGTAGATCTGCCCTCTTTACATTATTTCTTATATTGCTCCTGATGATTTTTAGTCATTAAAGAGCTCTCGGTACTTTTCCTAAGAGTAGGGGCATTAATCTGATCACCATGACCAAATTCCAACTTTGATAACTACATTCTAGCAATCTAAATTCAACCCATGCTTTCAACCAGCTCTAACATTCTTCTTCACTTCCCTTTGTAAATATGTAAAGATGCTGTGTGCTATAAAATAACTCTCTTATTCCATGATGAGCTGGCTGCATATCAGTGGTGGGTTAAGTGATTCCTGAAGCATGGAGCTGTGATACCAGCTCCATAGTAATTATTGTTGTAATTAGCTTCCATTATATAGTAACTCAATTCCAACTCCCCTTCTATCTTCCAAATTATGTTAATGTTCTATTTATGTTAATGTCATCTGTGGAGCCTTAGTTCTGAGTTTCCTGACTTTCAAACATTTAGGTTTTTCAAACTGCAGTGGCCTCATGAGGCATTTTGGCAGAAGGCACATGTTCTGTATTTAAACCCTTAATTCTCTCTTGGGGCCTTATCCAACCTCATGCATATCAGTTAAAAGAATTCCATTGACTTTAATGAGCATTAGATCAAGCTTCTAATGAAGTTTTTTGTTTGAGAACTGGTGAAGTGCTTAGGGATCCTTTGGGATGATAGGTACATTAGGAATGTAAGCTACTATTCTTATGAATCATGACATCCTCTTATTTTGCTATGAATGTATTCTGATGTAGTTCTCAGAAAATACTAATATATTGTGACTGACTGCTAATGGTATGCAAGCTTTCCTCTTGCTGGAGTGGTCTTTTATTAGAAGGATGTTTTCATCTCTCTCACTTTTTTTAAAAAAAGAATCATATGATGAAACCTACAAAGAATGCTACTTCTCCAAATGGGATGATGTATCATAAATACACCAACAGGAGGACAGTGGCATGTGGCATGTGTTTTTTTAATCCATTCAGTGCGGGGGAAAGGGGGAGAGGAGCAGTGGGATGTGTTTTTTATGGGTGACCATCCCACTATCAAGGTGAAACTCTTACACCATAAAGAGGTACCCACAATGCCAGGAACCCAGGTTAGTTTCTCTTTTAGTCATTCATGCTACTACCAGCAAGGCAGGCCCTGACTTATTCTACCAGGATATAAATATGCAATATTTTGACAAACTGCCAATGTTTGGGAAATGCACCTCTCTCACTGAGGACACCAGAATCTCTGCCAGAGTTTTGCTGTTTTGTTTGTTTTTTAAATACTTTTAATAATACTGTTTTTAAATTAACTTGAGTTCAGAGTAGCGGATCTGTGAGGAAAATGGATTATTTAGCACACACAGGTTACTTACAAATACATTCCAATGGACCCACTCTTGCTTAAAATATTTTTAAATCAGGGGCTAAAATAGCTTCAAAGAGGAAGTGGAGCCACACTGATATGGATGTCTTTTTAATATAATAAAACAAATATCACAGCATCACAACATTTGCGTTGCAATGTAGCAAAGCATAACCCAATGGCCTCCGTGAAGCTCAAACTGGTAGAGGCGCTACCTAATGATTCTCGTAAATGAGGAGGAGCTATTCTCTAATCTGTTCTGGCCCACTGTATTAAATGGATGAGCATGTCTAGGGTGCAGAATACCCCTCCGGAAGGGACAAAAGGCTCCTTTCCCCATAAGCAGATAGATGACAAATGCTGCAGAGCAATCCATTCATAATTCCAAAGACATAAATCCTGTCTTCCCACTTATTGATTTGTCACTAACAACCAGGGCTGGTCCTCTGTAAAACACAGACGTAGGTGTGTGAAGGGGTATAGGGAAAAAGCCGAGGGGGGGGGTGGAGGGGGAGAACATTTTTCTTAGCTAGGGAAAATAGCTATAAGGGTTTGTTCACTCCATTGCATTTTTTTAAAAGGTTCCCATTTCCCTTCAGCTCTTGCCATGATATTCCCAGTGATGAGTAGGATAAAAATTCATTGCAGCTGGCTGTCCCCCTTACCATTCCAGAAACAACCTGAACCCTTGAAAATGCAGCAATAACTAAACCAGAGGAAAAGGAGGAGGGAGAGGATACAACGTGGATTTCTCCCTGCCGTGTTGCTTTCCCTTGGCTGTTGTGCCACACGCTTGTCTGATAATGTTATTTCATTTCCTCGCCTACTTTGACAGCCATTTGCTCCAAACACATCAGGCTCAGTGAGAGAACCCCAATGTGTAGCTAACAACGCGCTGGATCAATTGATGGATCATCTTCTCTTGGTTGTCTTGCTCTTGGGGATTAAGAAAAAGGCCATGTCCCACTGAGAATTATTGACAGGCTAAACCAGGACTGAGAGGAGGGCAAGAGAGGAAGGAAAAATTAAAAGGAACTGTTATGAGTTATGGTCCAGCTGATCCCTCAGAATAAAAAAGAGAAATGGAAAGAGAGAAAATGTAACCAGATTTGAAACAGAGAAATACTTTGGCCATGTATTTTGAATGGTGAGCAAAGTCTGACCAAGATACAATATAATTCATAGACTTTGGGGTTAAATAAGTTCCACCTTTTGGTATAAAGGCTGAACCGCCCTGAAATGAACAATATTGTATTGTGTTTACTGCATCAGTAAAATGCTGCTTGGCTCAGACCTCTTTGTAACACAGGACAAAATAATAGAGTCATGCTACTGCTGGTGGCATCTCAGTATATGGCCTTCATGGCATTGCATCAAGAGATGAGGAAGTGAAGGTGCTCAGAATTATTGGAGGCTCGCTAACTATTCTCTATTTGGGGACTGCAAAACAGAGAGCAGACTTAGGATAAAATGGGAGGGCTCAAGAGTTACAGGGCAGACCACTAAAAAAAGGTCTCTCTTTTTCTACTTTGTCAATTGTCAACTTCAGACCAATATGACTACAAAAATGTACAGCATAACTTTTATTCTCTTCTCGACCCCAAAGTCTCTGGCAGAGAATATGACCAATCTCTTGCTTTATAAGAAATAAATTAACCAAAAAAGAAAATCTATTTGATTTGGGATTTCACTGACGAACCTACAGATTGTTAATGTTGTATGCACATGTATATAGAGTGTAAAGTGTTCTGAAGTGACAGGATTATGCCACTGAAGATTGCTATTGTGTTTATACTATGTTTTGATAGTTGAGGGCCGTTTCTCTGAATGTTGGTGCCCAATGCATTTGTGCGTGTGCAATTGCCTGCCTGCTTTACTCATATAACTACTGCAGTTGCATATGCAGCTTAGGTGTTTGCATGCACAGATAGGTATACAGACTCATTTTGTGTGTGCATCTTTATGTGCTTCACATGAACTCTCCTTGGCCTGTGTTATGCAGGAAGCCATAGATGATCAAAAATGGCTCCTTTTGGCCTTAAAATCTATTAAATCTCTGAAACAACAGTATGATAGGGCGTACCAGGCCTTTGTGACCCCTTAGTGGGGCCCCATTTCTCTGTTGCACCTTCACCCCGCCATAGAAAAGTGTTCTTTGTGAGGAAAAGAGCAGCCATTTTGGGAACCAAAATCTGATCTGATGCTCCAGTAGACCGAGGGGCTGGGGACCAGCAACAGCTAGTCAAGGCCCAGCAGGCTGAACCAAAAGGAGCTGCCTGCTGTTAGCAAGTCAGTTCCTAGCTGGAGCCAGAGGAGTGAGAAAAGATACTCCCTAGGCTACACTCAGAGAAGTCAGGCTGGGCCAGGGCCCATTGCTGCCCCATGGAGGAGTCTAAATGGAACCCTGTGGATTCAACTCCAGAGAGGGAAGTTAGCCCAGAAAGATGAGAAACTTCTTACCTTTATAATTGGCCTTGAAAGCCCAAGAGCTGCTTCTGTTTTGAGTTTGTTATATTCTGGAAGGTAGTTTGGACTCTGCAACCTGGCCTATGGGCCGAGTCCCAAAAGAGCTGCAGAGAGAGGCCCAGAGCCTGAAGGGAAGGTGCTGGGAGCTGAAGAGAATGGCAGTCTGACACCCAAGTGGCAAGGAGGCACTCGAGGTGAACGTAGCCCACACTACCAGCCTTAAAACTGGATTTTATTGAATCTGAGGCTTAAACTTCCTGAAAATCAAGCCCTCACTGTTACTTTGTGCAGGGAATATGCACAGCTCTAGTGTGCATATGGCCCAAGAACAATCCTACTCACTTAGAAAACACAACAGAAGCAAAGCTGTAATTAGTGAGGCCTGAACCTCAAAAGTACAGGTCCTTTAGTGTGCTTCAAATAAATCTTGCAAAGTTGAATGTCAGAAGCATCTACAAACAATCCAAACCTTTGGAAGTTTCCTCCTACTCCAACTCCCCTTCGTTTTCCCAAACAGCTCCTTCCCTTCCATCCAATTCCAACGTCCTGTCCCACTTCCTCGAGATATTGCATGATTCCTTTCCCTCTCAAACACGAGTAAGCTCCACAACTAATCCTCTGCTGCTCCTGCCTCCTCAGGCCCTGTAGCCTTGCTGATTTCATTGTGAGGCATGGCAGCCTCTCTGCTGAGCCTAATACACTGTTTACAATCAAATAGCACATGGCCTGGGACTTTCCCAGAAAGGAGTCGACCACAATATGTTGAGGTTCATGCCAGTTCATATTTCCAAGCATCTGCTGAATTTGAAAATCAAATTTGGCATCCTGTGTATATCCACTCAAGTGCTAGCATAAACTGTAGCCTACTGTTGAATTACTATATGCACAATAGGGTGAACAACAGCTAACTCAGAAGATACTGGCATTATCATTGAAAGACAGGGTGGAAATTGAGGGAAATGTATTAGAACAGAAGAGTAAGTAAAGATCTACAAAACAGTCCCTACTTTCTGATGTGGAAATGTGCCTAGCTCATCAACCTTTCCTCTTTATCTGCTCCAGAGCTATCCTTTGTATCTGTAATTTATCCTGGGGATCCAATCAAGTCCTCTTTTATTTTGTTATTGCTTTACATTTCTAATGCACAGCAGCACATTATGCTGATTACTGAGTGTCACATCATGTTAGGTTACATCACGTAACAAGGCAATGTGATGGGATGCATGATAATGTGATGTGCCATAATGCAACCTGATCCACCAGACCCATCTTTAAACATTCATCCAGAAGGAAATGGCAATCCCCAGTGGAGGATTGGGTGGAGCCTCAAATCCGTCCTATAAGAAACAATTGGATTTCGTAAAGAAGGGTCAAACTGAAGAACATTTCTTTACAAATCATATTTGATAATGTCTTGGTCAAATATTGACCAGGCACACGCATTGGTTCAGAATCTATAATATGCTTTTTAATACAAGGATAGCAAATCAAATTTACTATTAATCGTTAAACAAAACAAACAAACCCGAACACTGATCATTCATCCATTTTCATGAGAAACAACCAGTGAGTGTGAGGAGGAAGAGGCATCATCAACATGAGTAATCAAAAAAAGCCACTCAGGTGATGGCTAGTGCTCTTCCTGCACTTTGTGGGACAGACACTATTTTACCAGATCAGTTTTGTGTCTTGCAAACCCACTGGCTGGACAATTAAGGAATCCCAAATCTATTCCGCTTGCTATGATTTAAGTACATTGGCTCTTTATGGTTCAGTGTTGCCTCAGTAGAAGACGGTGTGTGGAATCGTGGCACGACTATTCAGTGACACAGATTTGAGGCAGTGATCACATTATCACCATGAGGTTATTTTGCCTCTCGCACAATGTGTCATCATTTTGGTACAGAAAGAAGGCTCAGACTGTCTGGCACAACCACTTCAGTGACATTTTGAAGAAAGAATGGTGATATAGAGGAAGAGTTCAGCGTACTGCAAAGATTCAATCCCATCCATTATATAAACCACTTTTAAAATTAGGTGTATTTTGAATGAGGGAGCTATTGTTCCAACCTGAGGGATTCTAGTGGCTCAAGATTCACATATGATGTAACTAGACCTCCTCAATGGAATTTATAGCTCCATAATTCATAACGACTTGTTATCTGAGCCTCTCTACATAGCAGCACCCGTCAGGAATTTATTAGTAATGCATTTTTATACCAGGCTTTATTATAAGTAAAGAAAGACTCCAGCTGCTGCTAGTGACCTTTTAATAATCTAGGGATGAATTCAGTTAGAAGCTCTACAACTGAGGTGACAAGTACCCTGCCCATTGGCTAGATCCAGCTCTCTTGATGAATATATGTAGCCCACTCCTCATGGCTGCAAAGAAAACCTTCCTTATGTGAGCTGAGTGTATCTAATGCAGCAATGTCTTTCTGAGTCAAATGATTGTACGGTCACTTTATACACTTTGGGAAAGCGCTCAGATGCCATGGCTTTAGCATGGCGTAAGAACAGAGAAAAAGAGGCAATATAGATAAGCTGAAATAATGCCTTGAGAAGGTGTAAACGCCCACTCCCCCACCCACCCACACTAATGTTATGGTAACAGACATCAAAAATGGTAGTTACTCCATGCAGGGCCCATTCTAACCTTGATTTCTGTGCAAACTTTCCACTGACACTAATTCTGTTGTGCTGTGAAGGGTGTATGGAGCCTTACAGTTATGGCCTGGCTTGTGAAGCATAATAAAAATCAGAATTCAGCATTCTCAAAAATGTGTGAAATCCCTGTTTCTTGCCTAGCTTTTGACATTGCAAAGACTGACCCATCTGAAACTTAGGCTTCCAAGGCCCCAGGTTCTAGGGAGCCTACCGAATGGACTTTACCAAAGACAGAACTCTCCATAGGTGGAGAGAGAATTTCAAAATTGGGGGTTGTAGAGAAGTAGAGGGGCTTTAAGCCCTCAGGATTGCTGCCACTTGGTTCCCAGCTGCTTACGCTGGGGAGAAAACCCAGAGAAGCAGGAGTGTCTCACAGCTGCAGCCTGATTAAGGCCAGGGAGAAGCTGCCTAATGAGGCAGGTGGGAACACCTGACTCCCTGGAGCCAGCCTATACAAAAGGGCTGGAAAAGGGAGGCAGGGAGGTGTATCCAGGCAGGAGGGTTGGAGCTCTGTGCTCAGGCTGCCTTAGGGCCAGCAGGGGCAAACTAACTGTGGGAAAAGGGGATCTGCACTGTAAATAAAGCAAGTACGGGTGTTACACCAGACAAAAGGCACATGAGTCGTCTGTTCTGAAGGGGAAGCCAGAGAGGTATGCCACAGAGCTGTTCTGAATTGGAACAGAGTTAAAATTCAAAAAGTCAAAATCCTCAGTGGACTCGAATTGCCATTATCCACCCAACTCTACTCACCAAAATACCATGGTGGCCCATCTGCCCAAACATACCTATTTCTGAGCCATTGTTTCTGTGGGGGGGGGGGGTATTTTGATTGATTGCTTTTAAACCATGTTGTAAAGAATAATGAGCTGCTGCCAAAGTGTTTAAATGAATAATACCTTGGTACTACACAGCACTTTTCACACATACATCTGTCTCAATGTGCTTTGTAAGTGTGTGTGTGGCATTATTTATACCTATTTTACAAATGGGAAAACTTGGCCAAAGTCACCTGGCGATACAGTGGCAGAGCTGGATATACAACTCAGAAAGACCAATATTTATATTGGGCCAAGCCATATAGAAGTGAGTTCAACTCTTTTATTAACAACTCTGTAACATTTTAACTATTGTAAAATGCAACCTCAGCAGTTTCTTTGCATTTTCACTGGCTACATGACATATGGTATGGCCTTTTTGACTAAATCCCCTAAAGAGCAATGATAAGAGAATCTCTAAAAATATGGCACTTCCTTTTAGCATTCAAATATTCAGGTAACTAACTAAAGATCAGGGACTGGAAAGTGACTCTCTTCTGAGATTACCAGTGTCTCTTGGTCTGAGATGGATTGGCTTTGGTGATGCCAAAAAAATATTTCTTTTTGTGTTTTTACTTCCTGACTCAGACTAGGTAAAGCTGCAGGAAATGTTGCATGACATTTCTTCTCCCATTTCCTCATGCAATCTACAACTCCAGTTTTTGTGGAATGTTAGAAACTATAAATCTGTTGTGAAAATATGAAAATGGAAAAAATTACAGAGAGAAAAGGTTCTGCTGAAAACTGGGCCCATTTTAGTGTGAAAATGGTCACAGAAATAGGACAGGGGGTTAACACCAAACGGCAAATTTTGCTGCCAATATTTAATGCACCTCTATTCTTGACCCACTGGAAATAGAAGTTCCAGGTCCATTTTAAAAATATTTGGGGCAATGGCAATGAGGAAGTTACAGTGAACTTTATGAAATGCAAAAAAAAAGTCTGCAGTTTGATTTACATGTTTTACAAATATTTGGAGAAGAATTATTTTATTCAAACCAGTTTGCTCTGTTATTAAAAATAAAAAGTAAAACAGACAACAAAAACTTTTAACCCTTAAAATACATTACTTTCCTACTGAAAAACTATTGCATAAAGAATACTCCACTGATTTTCAACTAACTGATATATTGGGACACCTCAGATATTACAAATAGTCCTTTATATAGACATTCTTTTGAGTCCTGCAAGACTGGAGACTTGAATTGTTCTACAATTTTTGACACACATTTTACATGAATTTCAATGACATGGAAACCATAAGATTAGAGCAAGGCTAAGTGGCTCCTGGATCAAACTGAATAGCTGGGCCGATCCTCAGTGGAGTTGGAACATTTTACATTAGATGAGAACTGGCCCCAGGGACACAAACTCTCTCTCTCTCACCACTACTGCCTGCTGGGAGGGAAGCATGCCTCTCTTTTCCTGACTTGTGGAAGAAGCAACAAGAGAAAGAGAAGGAAAATATGGTCATCTTAATTCCTTCTCTCCTGGCTGCTGTGAGGAATGGATGCTTTCCCTTGTCTGCCCCAACCCTTTGACAGTCAGGGAGGTTCTGGGACTTCTTGCTCTTTGCTCACTTATGGTTAAGGCATGAAGAGAGTATGATGCTTTTAGTGCTTCCAGGTCTTTCTGCTAAGCCCCAAAGACCAGGTAGAGATAATGAAACACTGTTCAGTGTACAGAGCAAACCTACAATCCACTAAGACAAGGGAGATTGGGAGCCATTGCAGGGGGTGCGGAAGGGAGAGAGAGATCAATTGATCTGGCTTTAATCTGCCACTGAGGACGTAGATTTTAATGACTCCTGGGCTTGCCAGTACTATTGGGTTAACTGTTAATATCAATCAAGTCAATACAAAGGGAGATGTAGTCAAAGTCTCATCAAAAGACTATGGCACTAGAAGGAAATATCCCACAATTGTCCCGGTTTCTCCCCATCTGAGCAATCAGGAACTGCTTATTAAAAAAGGTTCAGCGGCCTGTCTAAATAATGTGGAATACAGAAATTGCTTGCCAGAGTCCAACGTTTACTGAAAGAATGAACACTGGCTTTTCAAATTCCCACTTGCCAAAGAGAAAAAGTCTTTATCTGCCCTGGGAAATGAGTTGGGGCTAGAAAATGTTCAACTGTACAAAAATAATTGTGTGTAAAAGCATGTTACTGGCCAGTTAACCATGTCATGTTTTTATTGCATTGCCCACACGAGGTGTTAAATGGTATGTAACAACAATGTGTTTGTTTAAAGCAATGCGATTTCTGAAACAATTCATTTTCCCACTGCTGTGATTTAAAAAGACAGCTCAGATAGCTGGATCTGCAGACCAACACCGCAGTAAGTGCCATCAGCGTCCCCTCATGCTGCATTCCCTTTGGGGCCAGGATGAAATGTAATGTGTAATCTTCAATGTGCTGAGCAGTGAGCAGCAACCCGAAAAATACTGATGCCTTCAGCTCCCATGTCTGTGGGAGACAAGGGCACACAGCACCCCACAGAATGTGGGTCATGGTCTGCTGGTTTTTTAAAATTTTGCACTTCCCCCAAATGTCCTTCATTTGGTAATGAGCATGAGCGTGTTTCTCCCCAGAGGCCTGGGAGGATTGGAGACTTGCCTCTGTTGTAGCATAGAAGACATATAATTCTCTATCAGTTCTTTTTTCAGAAGAATCCCACTGTTATGTGGCACTTCTGCTCCACAGGAATTTGCGGTGTGGCTGCTGCACTCCCATACGCAATATGCATCACCACCTGTCTGTTGGAGGTAATCAGTGGCTGACTACAGTGTGTCACAGATCGTGGAAGTGATGATGCAAATTGCAGCGAATTCAGGGCAAAAAAGACCCTCTTAAAAGGTAGAATAAAGCTTTGGCTAGATTTCTTTTAAGTCTTGAGAAAACTGTTTATCTTTGCATTTCAGAAATGACCTTTCAAATGCATTGAAAGAAAGCAGGAAGTTGAACAGCAGGGACAGTGAATGATCACTGTGAATGTATGCAGGAAACATTCCACTGATATTGGTTCAATTGCCAAATAGTCTCAACCAAAACAATTCATTTTATATGAGGATACTTTTTGAATTACCATTTTGGCACCTTTGAACTTGCCAGCATTGCTAAGAAACGTAAAAAAAGAATATCCCACTTATTAGTTTTAAACTTTTCTCATTAAACAACTTTCATACTCCGTCCCAGCAAGATTGTATGACAGGAATAAAATCTAGACCCCACTCATCTGAAATCTGGGCAGCTGAGACAATTTACCTTGTCAAAATGTGGACACTGGGCTGCATCCTGAAGTAGTTACTATTTTTTAGATTTTAAACCCTTACTATTAGGGGAGTTATAAGTGAAGTGCTGTTAAACACTAACAACAAACTCACAAGTGGAAAACAATCACACTATTATGAGGCCCACTGGGAAGTGGTGGGCAGATTGCTTTATACAGTAGCTCATTCTATGCATTGGAAATAAATGTTTGAGAGAATGACTGGACTGTATGTAGCCAGTAGAGAAGAATCAATTAAAATACCAAGCAGCTTGGAAACAGGAGCTTTAATTACTCCATAGGCAAGCCCTAAAGAAGCAGTTATCCACCTTCTGTGGGAATCCTTCCTCCAGCCCCACTGCCTTGTGATAATGTAGGCGGGGGGAGTTCAGATAGCAGGATGGTATACAGGTATTCACAAAGATTACTGGTTAACTGCAGTGTAAGAGCAAATTAACAGAAGCCACTTTTCTGATTACTTTCAGATTCTCTGAGATGAGGAATGCAGAAGTACTTCACTTACTAAATAGGAAACCATCTCTGCCAGAGCCCAGAAGCAAGTAAACAGATCTTTAATGCTAGAGCAAACAGCTTGCAGTCCCTGTATACAGCTATTCCTGCAGGCAGTCTTTGTGTTGTGGGAAAGCGTTCATCTAGGTTCGTCTGGCCCTATAGAAGATAAGAGATTCAATGACAAGATTATTCTTTGACAAATACAGAGTAGGTGGCATGAAGGGGAAAAGGAGTGCTCTATTGTGCCATTAAAGGGAACTTGCAATTTGAAGGAAGCTGGGGCTGAGTCATAGGCAGTCTTAGCAAGTGGGCAGATGGGGCATTTGCCCAGGGTCCTGCACCGCAGCTGTTCTAAATCTCCAAGCGGGCGGCTGGCAGGGGCCTTGGGGGCCCCATCCTTGACTTTTGCCCAGAGCCATGGAATCCCTAAGATTGCCCCTGCTGAGACATAAAATATGACCTTAGCAAAAGGAATGCATCTCTATTCATTTTGTTATCATCATTTATTTGTATTGCACAGGCATCTAGAGGAGCCAATACAGAACAGGGCGAAAGTATTATTATCCCCATTGTACAGACAGGGAATTGAGGCATAAAGCAGTAACTGGCCTAGGTCACACAGGGAGCTTGTAGCAGAGCCACAGATTAGACCCACATATCTGGAGTCATAAACCAGTGCTTTAACTACAAGCCCATCCTTTCCCTCATCCCTCAACACACTGAGGAGCTGGAAGGGACTCCCATGGGAGCCCCTTGTAAAAATCCTAGCACCACCAAACTGAAACTAAGATTGTGATTTAATTCCCTGATTCTGAAGGAATCTGCTCCTCTCTGGACACTGATGGCTAAATCATCTCAGAGAACTTTTCCCTGGGATACTAAGCAACATTTTTGCCTTTGGAATGGACCAGATTGCACCAAATAGCCAGGGACCTCTGGGTGCCAACTGGCAGCAGGCATAAGGGGTGCACGAAGGACTGATTTTTATATTCTAGTTCACCCAAAGAGCGTCATGTGAGTTGCTAATAAAAGCCTGCATCACTCTGGTCATCAGTCTCATTGAAAAACAACATGTACAAATATTGGGTAAGGCGTTATGCACATAAACAGAAAATTATGTTTTTAAGGTCTGTTTCTAGGGACTAGTCACCAGGGAAGATAAAGATCAGTTCTTTCAGGCAAGAAATGTTTACCTGTTTACATGTAAATTAAGTATTGAATTGTTCACAATGAGCTTCTCTACTCACCAGTCTGAACTGAATGCTAATGAATCATAGAAATGTAGGGCTGGATGGGACTTCGATAGGTCCTTTAATTCAGTCCCCTGCATAGGGTCAGGACTAAGAATTATTTGGAACATTCCTGACATGCGTTTGTCTAACCTGGTCTTAAAAACCTCCAATGAAAGAGATTCTACAACCTCCTTAGGTAATTTGTTCCAGTGCTTAACTAGTCTTACATTAGGAACTTTTTAATGTCTAACCTAAATCTCCCTTGCTGCAGTTTAAGCCCATTACTTCTTGTCTTGTTCAGTGGTTAAAGAGCACAATTGTATGACCCTTTTCTTTATAACGACCTTTTACTCACTTGAAGACTGTTATCATGTCCCCCCACCATCTTCTCTTATCCATCTAAATAAACACAACTTTTTCACTCCTTCCTCACAGGTCAGGTTGCAAAGTGCTTGCAGTTCCACTCAACTTCGTATTGTCCACAGACTTTATAAACATACTTTCTATGTTATTATCCAAATAATTTATGAAGATATTGAATAGAACCAGATCCAGAACAGATCCCTGTAGGACCCCACTTGGTATGTCCTTCCAGCTTGATTGTGAACCATTGGTAACTCAGTGTATGGTTTTCCAACTAGTTATGCAACGATCTTATAGTAGGTTTGTCTCTAGGCTATATTTCCCTAGGTTATTTATGAGACGTTCACGAGACAGTATCGAAAGCCTTAGTACAGTTGAAGTATAACAAATCTATTGTTTTCCTCCCATTCACTAGGCTTGTTACCCTGTCAAAGGATATTAGGTTGGTCTGACATGATTTATTCTTGACAAAGTCATGTTGACTGTTATTTATCAACTTATTATCTTCTAGTTGCTTACAGATTGTTTGTTTGCTCCATTATCTTTCCAAGTACCAATGGGAAAATGACTGGATTACAATCACCTGCTTTATCCTTATTTCACTTTTTATAGATAGGAACTATATTTGCTATTTTCCAGTCCTCTGGGATCTCTCCTGTCCTCCATGAGTTCTCAAAGATACTTGCTGATGGCTTAGAGATCTCTTTAGCCAGTTCCTTAAGTATTCTGGGATGTATTTCGTCAAGCCCTGACAACCTAAAGACAGCTAACTTGTCTAAGGCCTGGTCTATACTACAGTGCTAGGTCAACATAAAATGCCTTGGGTCAACCTAGCTGTGAAACTGTCTTCACTTAATTTTGGCTCCTGCTGATGTAAGTGCCTTGCTATGCTGATTTAGTAACACCACCTTGCTAAGTAGTGTAGAGTCAAGGTCAATGTAATTAGGTGGATACAGTGTCAATGTAGACATTTTCCAAAGGGGTAGCCGTGTTAGTCTATTGTAGAAAGACAACAGAGTCTTGTGGCACTTTTAAAGACTAACAGATGTTAGATGTTACAATGTAGACGTATTGTTTACATTGAATGTTACTGGCTTTCAAGAGCCATCCCGCAATGCCCCACACTGGTAGTCCAATCACTACAAGCGCTTCTGGTGAGAATGCACACCGTTGACACAAGAAGCCAAGAGTGCATACACACAAACCATTTAGGAACTGTGGTGGTATATGTCAAAAAGCTAGATCAACCTAATTTTGTAGTGTAGATATGGCCTAAGTAATTCATAGCTTGTTCTTTCCCTATTTAAACCTCAGATCCTAGTCTATTTACACAGTTGTTCACTATGTTAGTCCTCCAATCCCTGCTAACCTTTTTGAGAAAATTGAAAGAAAAAAGACATTTATCTCTTTGGCCATTGCTTTACATTCTGTTCTTTCCATCCTCATTGAGTACCAATCTACTCTGCCCTTGGTCTTCTTGTGTCTCCTGTACTTGTAAAATGTTTTCTTGTCACTCTTTATGTCACTAGCTAGTTTAATCTGATTTGTGTTTGGCCTTTTTAATTTTGTCTTTACATGCTTCAGTTGGGGCTTCTTTTATATTCATTTTTGTAATTTAAACTAGTTTTCACTTTTTGTATGCTTGAACATGGTGTCCCCTTGCCTTTAGGACAGTCAAAGCACTGGATTTGGAAGCACACGGCGTCCTCTTTCTACATGGAGCCAGAAATGGCAATAGATAAACAGATAGAGATGAGCAGCAGAGCATCTTGATAGCTGGAGAGGAGGCCATTCTTGCTTTTTCTGTTCACAAGACCAGCCTGGCACAACAGCCATGGGTGGGACAACAGCTAGTAGATTATGCATGCTGCTACCAGCTGCTCGGAAGCAAAAAGGATCTATCAAGTGCATCTTTTTATTTTCCTCTTAGAAAAGTTGTAAGGTATTTTTTTGTTTTGTTTTGTTTTGTTTTTTTAAGGGAAGCAGCACTCCTTGGAAATGGCATTGAAGGCTACGGCACTGGTAACCATATCACGACATGCTGTTTCCAAACTCCAAAACCAAAAGAAAAAAGAGTAACCTTCCCTAAAATAGTAGATGTACACATTAGCTCTGACCCAAGGGAGCAGTTATTAAGTGAAATAGTCATAAGAAGGTTAACAGGTCAACCCAAAGAAGTGTAATTAGATTTCCAGTGGCAGAAAATGGCATTTTATAAAATCTTCTGTGAGGTAACTGTAGCTCGGTAAGTCGTGTTCCTTAGCATTCCACACATTCCAGGATTTTAAAGGCGCTGCCTTACCCATAGTGTCATAGATCTTTAGGATTGGAAGAAAGCTCGAGAGGTCATCAGGTTCAGTCCCCTGTGCTGAGGCAGGATCAGGAAAATCTAGACCCTCCCTGACAGGTGTATCCAACTTGTTTTTAGAAACCTCCAGTGAGGGGGATTCCACAGCCTCCTTTGGAAGCCTATTCCAGAGTTTAACTACCCTTAGAGTTAAAAACCTTTTCCTAATATCTAACCCAAGTCTCCCTTGCTGCAGATGTAAGCCATTACCTCTTCTCCTACTTTCAGTGGACATGGAGAATGACCGATCACCATCCTTTTTATAACAGCCTTTGACATATTTGGAGACTGTTATCAGGTTCCCACTCAGTCTTCTTTTCACAAGTCTAAACATGCTCAGGTTTTTTAACCTTTCTTCATAGCTCAGGTTTTCTAAACTATTTATCATTTTTGTTACTCTCCTCTAGTCTCTATCTAATTTGTCCACATTTTCCCTCAAGTGTGCCACCCAGAACTGGACACAGTAGTAGTGCTGAGCAGAGCAGGACAGATACCCCCCATGTCTTACAGTTGACAGGCTATGATGCCATGGATATATTGAAATGCCCAAAAGACCATGGATAAGAATGGAGTTAAGTTACCAATATGACTGAACTCAGGACTATAGACCAGTCAGGATCACTCAATGATGTCCTCTGTCGCCTTAAGTAAATAATTTAACCTCTCTTGGATGATTATGGCTGGAAGGTGAGAAGGGACATAAAACACTAAGGATTCTCTGGGGACTCTGACATTTAAACTGTGTTTGACAGGAAATGTATGAGGCAGAAGCCCATGTATTGTTCAATTGTGCCTGCCAGCCAGTGCCCTACCTTCCATCTTCAACTGGGAACTACGCTCTTTTCTGAATTTGTGTGTAGCTAGACTGTATTTGGTTTTGTGTCACTGATCAATCTACCTTTTATGGGGAGAGTGGGCAGTAGGGTTCAGGTGGCCTCCTATTCAGCAGAGTAGTCAGGAGGGTGTTAAACAAATAATAAAAGGGGAGGGTAAAAAGAGGGAAGAGATGAGCACTCATAAAATGAAGATGTTGAGAGCAAAATTAATCAAGGAACCAAAGAACATGAAAAGAAAACATTCTTGAATTGCATATACACTAATGTTAGCAACCTGATAACAAACCAGAGGAATTGGAATTCCTCATTTATAGGCATACCTTTCATTTGATTTGGTAGAGCATTGTATTAATAATAACACCAGCCATTCAGATGACAGGGCCTGTGTCATCATAGTAAAGAAAAGGAAAAAGGAAGCGGTAATCATTAGAAGCCCTATGATCAAATAAATAGCTACAGTCCCTCAGTTATAAATATCAAGACTCCCATGGCTCTCTAGAGCAGACAGAGGATTGTCAGTGGGCCTTTCCTGTCTCTCACCTTGTCTAGCACAGAGTGTGTGTTGTGGGAATTGCGATCGCTATACATAGAGGCATCTCATTACCTCCCCAATTGTCGCTGTGTCTGCAGATGTGCAATATCCCACTCTAGAATGAGTGTTTCCTTTAAAGAAACACTGACCACTTTCAGTCTGTACACCTTCAAACACTCTTAATTAATGTGCCCTATCAATTAGCTCCTATTTGTGACTGTGTATTGGTAGATCCTGTGTTCTGACCTTGCAAGCACTTTCCAGATGCCCCCTCTCCCTGCCCAACACCTTCCCTCCAAACATACACAGTGGGGCCCAGTCCAACTCCTTTTGGATTCAGTGACAATGTTTCTATTGATTTAAGGGGGAGTCGGATTGGGTCTTTGGCCCTGTTCATCACATCATGAACAGAAAGGCTTCCACACCCTGTTTACTGGAGTCTTGTCTACAGTTGACTTTGCCCCCTACCATTTCATAGAATCATAGAATAATAGGGATGGAAGGGACCTCACAAGGTCATCTAGTCCAACCCCCTACTAAAAAGCAGGACTACTCCCACTAAATCACCCCAGCCAAGGTTTTGTCTAACCGGGCCTTAAAAATCTCCAAAGATGGAGATTCTACCACCTCCCTAGGTAACCCATTCCAATGCTTCACCACCCTCCTAGTGAGGAAGTTTTTCCTAATATCCAACCTTGACCTCCCCAGCTGTAATTTGAAACCATTGCTCCTTGTTCTGTCCTCTGTTACCATCGAGAACAGCCTAGCTCCCTCCTCTTCGGAGCACCCCTTCAAGTAGTTGAAGGTTGCTATCAAATCTCCCCTCAGTCTTCTCTTCTGCAGACTAAATCAGCCTAGTTCCTTCAGTATCTCCTCATAAGTCATGTGCCCAAGGCCCCTAATAATTTTTGTTGCCCTCCGCTGGACTCTTTCTAATTTGTCCACATCCTTTCTGTAGTGGGGAGCCCAAAACTGGACACAGTACTCCAGATGCGGCCTGACCAGTGTCGAATAGAGGGGAATTATCACATCCCTCGATCTGCTGGCAATACTCCTACTGATGCAGCCTAATATGCCATTGGCCTTTTTGGCAACAAGGGCACACTGCTGGCTCATATTCATCTTCCTGTCCCCAGGTCCTTTTCTACAGCGCTGCTACTTAGCCGATCAGTCCCCAGCCTGTAGCAGTGCATGGGATTTTTCCGTCCTAAGTGCAGGACTTTGCTGCTCTCACTACTGCTGTCATTTCGGCCATTCTGGTGGATGGAGGGGGGAGAGAGGGGGCACTGGTAGTTTGACCTGTTGCCCAGTCTGCCTCTGATCAGGGTTAGATGGCACAATATTCCAAAACTACCCCTGGGAGAATTGGGAAGTGCATAGCACCTTGCTTCAGGGGATAGTCATTTGCTGCTCTATTATATCAGCAGCCATTTATTACCCTTCTCCTCCTCAGGCTGACTCAGTTGTACTGGCGAGTGCACAGGCTCTGCTCATTCCTCTCACCCAGTCCTCATTCACTAACCTGGATGGGGGATAAACAGGTGTATGGCAGCCCTTACCCTTGCATGTCCAACCCAAGGCTTGGCTAGCCCAAGCAGGAATGCAAGGATAGGGTGTTTGCCGCTCCAGGGATATGGCACACAACTTGAGTCAAAATCCACCCCACAATAACTTTTGCTTTAACAATATTATATGGCCTTAAAAGGACCACTGACCCCAAAACACTAGTCCCCATAAATCTTCTCTTGATGTTGCTCCTAAACAAGGATCACAGCACTCTAAGGGTGCAGCAGAGTAACCAACCTCCAAGAGTACCAGGGGGCAGGCAGCTTCAGCAGAGAAGCAGAGGAACGAGGGAGGACTGAGAATGAATTCCCTTCTCCCCATTAGAAATAAGCTCTCTGGCTCTGTTCTGAGATACATTGGTCAAGAGAGGTAGGAAAATCTTTCCCGGCTACTACCCATGCTGGGTTGTGCCTGTTCAGAGGATAAAAGACTTCAGTATTCATGTCTGCCTCTTTTCATGAGCATTCAATTAATACAGGGTGCTGGGTTTGTTTTGGTTCCTGGGCATGAACATTGCAACATCCATTCGCTCTGCCTGCTGGCTGATAAGAAATGAATCCACAGGCTGAGCACAGCAGAAAGTACAAGATGCAAAAAACACATAAACTGGTAAATCTAATTTCTAGTCTCCCAGCCCCTCCAGTTACCCTTTACTCCAGCTGGTATATAATTAACTCTGAATAACATATCCTGAAAATGTATAATCAAATTCTATTACTCTGGAAGGCTCAGGTAGTGTGAGCACACACAGCTGCTATGACGGTTGAGTTGACTAGATGACCTATACTATATGGCGATCCCTGCACTGTGAAAACAGCTCACTTGATTTAATCCATAGGAAGTATTGCTCAACAACAGACAGATAGCAAGAATCTTGTTTGCTTAGTTAGGGCTAGATTGTGGCCCATATTTATATGGCTATGATGTGGCATAAAAGGGAGTAACCCCCCACCCCCTCCCATATATGTTCACCCCCAAACACCTATATACTGTGTTATTAGGCCTTGGATCTGGATATGGGTGGGAGAGAACAGGAATTGCATGCCTGGAAGAGAACTCCCACTCAGCGCTGTCCTGTGGGGGCAGCGGGGCCCAGGGCCAACTGGCCTAGGTGGGGCCCTGCCCCCCCCCATACTGGAGGGGAGTCGGGCCACTCCACCCCCCCAGGGAGCCAGCCCAGGTGGGGAGGCTGAGGCCACCAGCTCCAGCCCCAGAAACGGGGGCCACCATTGGGGGGAGCCGGCCGCGGCCAGGACTCCAGGCTGCTGCAGCCGGTGCCCCAGCCGGGGACCCGAGGCCGCCGCCGGGAGCCGGTTCTGGCCGCATGGGGCAGACTGGCCCAGAGGCGGGCCCTGGCCGCATGGGGCAGACCGGCCCAGAGGCGGGCCCTGGCCATCTGCCCCGACCCTGGGCCTGCTGCTCCGCCCTTGAGCCGGGGAGGGCTAGCCCAGAGGCCGAACTGAGTGCTCCCTGCCCAACCCACTGCCTTCAAAGGCAGCGGAGAGTAGGGAAGAGTGTGGCTGCGGGGGGGCTGTGATTGCCCCATTCGCCCCTCCCAGGGACGGCCCTGCTCCCACTGCCCCTGAACAGGAGAGGGTGTGGAATAGGAGTAGGTTTCTCTCCATGCCCTAACTAACACAAGCCCAGTAGCAGAGCTGGGGCAAAGCAAAGCACTGTCACAAATTAACTTCCCCCAGGAGCAAAGCGGAAAGGAGGGAAGGATCCATGTCCCTCAGCCAGCCTTCCCTAAGCTGCTCCTTGAGTGATGCACCTACATTCTACTCATAACATGGGCCATTGAGCTAAGGTTCAGTATGGCCCTTACTTCTGACTGTCTGATGTAATGAAACAGAACTGGGTCTTGGATTTCATGCCTCCTGCTCCATAAATCCATCACTTTCCTGCAGTGCACCCCTACTGTCTACCATAGTTCAATATAGCACACTGGAAGGAATGTCGAGAACATGCCACCGTTTGCAAGGCTTTCTGTTGTACTTGTGAGGTAATTAGATAATCACTGCTAACAAATATGTGCATTTAATATGTACGTTAATGGATATTGACTAACTGCGAGTCTGCGACAAATACTTTATCAGTGCCAAAGAGATGCTTAAAACCAACTTGAAAAATAGAAAGCCATGTGTTTTTGGACTTGGATGAGACCTAAGAGTGACATCCAAGAGATATTGGGTGCTAATCCAAGCCAAATCCTTACTTCACTGTTTGATCTCAAGTCACCAAGCTCCTTAAACCTGTAAAACCAGAAAGAGCAGGAATTGCCCTGGAAACTGGATGCTACTGCTAAGTTAGGAGTCCTTGGGGCAAGCACTGTAATAGGGAATCTCAGAGGCTAGATTTTCCTAAATCCATCCTCAATATCTGACTACTCTAAATAGGGGCTGTGAAGAAAAAATAGGGCCATACGTATAAACTCCACTTAAAGCATTAGACAAAGAGCTTGTTTTGGAGACAGAGCAGGAAAACAGCAAACAATTGTAAAACAGGGAGTCAGCTTCCATTCTGTGAGCCAGCCCTGAGCAGGATCGCAACTGGGGATTCCTCTGGGGTGGCAGAGTCCTCAGCTGGCCTATGAACCATACAGGCAGCTCCTGTGCCACCTTACTGCAGTGCAGCCTATGTCATAGTGGGCATGTCAGGGTCAGGAGGGAGAATGCAAGAATGTAGCTATCTTTTGCAAGTAGATGGGGCACCTTTGCCAGGCAACATACATTAGAGCAGCCCCCAGGTTATGGAAAACTCCCTCCAAAATCAGAGAGATGTAACCAGCTCCTTTGTGCCCTCTACCTTCAGCTGCACCCAGTGGACAGTGGGAACTACTGGGAATGAGCTGTCCTACACAGGTACAGGCAATGTTTTCCAAAACTTGCCCATTTCCCCAAACGTAATTCAGGGAAGATGGAATTATTTACACTGATAGTTATTTACAAATTTATCTTCAAAGCATCTGACGAAGTGGGAGTTTCTCCCACGAAAGCTCATACGATAAATAAACCTGTTAGTCTTTAAAAGTGCCAGAGGACTCTGTTGTTTTTCTGCAATAGACTAACACGGCTACCCCTTTGGAACTTGACTATTTACAAAGGTTTGTCCTAATGCCTGGGAACTAGATTTCACTCTTGAATGCTGCTGATGCTTCAGAATCCTTCCTACAGTTGCATGGCAAACAACTTGTAAAATCTGCAGACACTTGTTCCGCCCTGTCCTGCTGTGGCCAGCTTGGGGAGTTCCAAATCTCCCACCCTGAGCATACTCAGACGGAGTGTGCCCAGGGTGGGAGCGGCCTGGCCAAGGAGCGGCTCTGAGTCCTTTTCTTGCAGCTCCGAGCCTCTGGCCGGGTAAGGGGGACCAAGAGGAGCAGGGAAGGGGCCACGGGGGGCAGAGGAGCAGGGAAGGGACACGGAGGAGGCGAGAGGAGTGGGGAAATGGGGCCCAGGGGAGGCCAAGAGGACTGGGGGAAAAGGGGCCTGGGGGAGATGAGAGGAGTGGGGAAAGGGGGCCCGGAGGAGGTGAGAGGAGCAGGGGAAAAGAGGATTGGGGGGGCACCAAAGCAAAAGTTGGCTTGGGGCACCATAACCCCTTGAGCCATCCCTGATTCTGACATGCAGAAAGAACAGGAAATGTGGAAGGCGCTCAGCGTGGCTTAGCAGAGAACTCTGCGGGGAGCTGAAACATAAAAGGGAAGCTCACAAGAAGTGGCAGCATGGACAGATGGCTAGGGAGGCGTACAAAGATATTGCTCGGGACTCTATTCGGCACTGGTGAGGCCACATCTGGAATACTGTATCCAGTTTTGGGCTCCCCACTATAGAAAGGCAGAGGCGGCCTTAGGCTATCTGGAGCCCTAGGCGAAGGCTCATTCCGGGGCCCCCTATAGAGCCCCTACTGCTGACCCCGACCTCCCTGGGGCCACAGCACCCTGCTGGGGCCCCTGAACCCCCCAACATGGCCAGCCACAGGTCCCCACAGCCGTCCCCCCCATGGGCCCCGGTACACCCCATGCACCCCACTGAGGGCCCTGAATCCCTCACGGGGGCCCCAGGTCCTAGCTCTTTACCATGTGTTCTGCAGGAGTGGGAGGCAGACACAGCTTTTGGGGTAGTGAAGGGGCCCCTTACTGCTTGGGGCCCTAGGCAGGCGCCTGTTTCACCTACCCCAAAAGCCGCCTCTGCAGAAAGGATGTGGACAAATTAGGAAGAGTCCAGCGGAGGGCAACGAAAATGATTAGGGGGTGGGGGCACATGACTTATGAGGAGAGACTGAAGGAACTAGGCTTATTTAGTCTACAGAGGAGAAGACTGAGGGGGGATTTGATAGCAACCTTCAACTACTTGAAGGGGTGCTCTAAAGAGGAGGGAGCTAGGCTGTTCTCGAGGGTAACAGAGGACAGAACAAGGAGCAATGGTTTCAAATTACAGCTGGGGAGGTCGAGGTTGGATATTAGGAAAAACTTTCTCACTAGGAGGGTGGTGAAGCATTGGAATGGGTTATCTAGGGAGGTGGTGGAATCTCCCTCTTTGAAGATATTTAAGATCCAGTTAGACAAAACCCTGGCTTGGATGATTTAATGGGAGTGGTCCTGCTTTTAGCAGGGGGTTGGACTAGATGACCTCATGAGGTCCCTTCCAGCCCTAAGATTCTATGGTTCTATGATTCTATGACTTAACAAGGTCGATTTAAGTCGACTTTAAGTGTAGACGCTCCGTTAAGTCGACTTAACTTAACCAGTGTAGACATAGTCTTAGAGCCTAACTTTTCAGGTGTGTTTACACCCACAGCTCCAGTTGCACTTCTGAAAGTCAGATCCTTAACCACTGTGCCTTAGTTTCCCCATCTGTAAAATAAGGGTAATCATGCAACAAAGGGTTTGGGGGGTTTTTAGATTAACTCATTCATGCTTGCACAGCACTTTACAAAAGTATAAGTGCCATATATTCTTTCACAATGGAGTGAGAATCTGCAATGTAGTTCAGCAGACTCAGATATGGCTGGGTTGGGTAGGAGCCTTTGATTTCCATTAGAATCAATTTTCCACTTCTAGTTGAAATTCTGAAGGCAGGAATTCTTTACTACAAAAAAAGTCATCAGAAACTACTGATGATTCTGCCAGTTCTTTCCAGTTCACAATAGATCCTCTTATCAGTCCCTTTCTTGCCAGACCTTTCAGTGGGCATTGATCAAAGGAAAAAACTTCTAGAGGGGACCTCGCACCTAACATTTCAAATACCGTGAGAGTTGTTTAGAGAGTGTTAACTGCTTTCAATGGCTTAGAATTGAAATCTAAGATTGCCCCTTTGCATGAAATTTGTAGCTTATACACTGTAAATAAAGACAGACTTTCTTTGGCTTATGGGGAGTGTAATCATTTTCACTGGGGACTTATTCCTGATGCCTATCCTCAAGATAAACAAGGAGTCCTGTGGCACTTTTGAAGACTAACAGATTTATTTATCACATGAGCTTTTGTGGGAGAAAATTCCACTTCCTCAGATGCTTTGACCCCTTTAGAACTTATGCTCAAGATGTATGTTACCCTAAAAGAAGATTCATGGGGTTTGAGCATGACTGGTCCTAACACAACCAGGCAGGGGTGAAAGAAGGAGTAATACCCCTTCTCACCTGTTTTCCCTGTACAACCTCGTTGGAGTTTGGGACCAGATACAGGGGAGCAGATCAGAAGTGTGAATCTGCTGTTCCCCATTGGGTGGGAGTAATTGGAGCGGGGTAAGAACTGAGAGAAACTTGGCTCGGCCACACCCAATGTTTTAGCTGAGTTGGTGAGCTTTCCTAAGGTCTCTGCTCTTTCATTTTATTTGGTTTTTGAAGTTTGCTGATTACAGGGAAATGAACAGGCCACATTTCCACTCAAATTTATGTTTTGTAAAAATAAAGAACCTAAGATCAGTAGAAATGTGTCTATGATTTCTTTTAATCCCAATTAAAAGATGTTTTTGTTTGTTTGTTTTTGAAGAAATGAACATTTTTCATAATGTCTGCAACTCAAATATTACTGCTTTGGCTTTCCATAGGAGAATTTGGGAGTGAAATTGACTAGAAACCAAGGTGAAGCTGAGTAACTGGTTTGCATTTTCTCATCTGAAACACAGAAAAAGGTAAATGGCAGCATACGTAGTCGAAAGTACATTTTTTTTCCCAAAGCAAACAAAACCAATTCTTTCTGTTTTAATAACCAAAGATGTTGTTAGTAACACAAGTAAGGTGATATTTTAAAATCAGAATTTTATCACAAGATTATCCCGTTAAATAATGAATCATGCTTTGATGCCTCCATCTCAACTCCCAGGCAAGTAGCCGCTGATCTGTTTCTGTTCTGGCATGTTGGAATGGGTTTCTAACTGCATGAGTTTAGGAAAAAGGATAATGGGAAACTGTGTCTCACTGCAGCTCACTTTGTCCAGAGTTATTCTAAAATGGCTGAGGTCTGGTAAATATACCTTGGGATAAAAATAACTCAGTTAAACAGTGAAGACAAACTCTTGCGTCCATTCTGGCCAGCAGTAGATAGGTAACACCAACTTTTCCTCAGTAAAGGGAGCCTCAGTAGAGAGAGATGGTAAAGGCATATTGCATATTGCCTGACACTAAATAGGCTTGGCTGCTGAAGAAAACACTATTCCCTCTTCTAATAGTGATTACCAATAATCTACATGACAAAAGGAAGGGTTGGGGGAAAGGGAAAAGGAGGCTGACACTGAGGCCACACAATTGAACAGCTGGTCAGAGAACCGATGGCCCCATAGCACTGTAGGTAGCTACGGTTTGACCCACACACACTAGCCATCCTGTTTCACTGAAGTGCTGCTGTATGCCCACCCCAGTCCATTGTTGTCACACTGCATGTTAGTATCTATCACACAGGTCTTCCAGATCCTGAAGTGGTAGCATGGGGGAGATTTTTGGAAAGCTTTTTTGGGAGCCCCAGGTAATTGTGGGGGAAATGGTAAAATGCCTTGGGAGCTGCAATTACCAGTGTGCAATGGTCAGAGCTTTCGCCATTTACTTAGCCAGACAATTTTCTGCTGCAGCTGCAGCTGCAGCTCTGGAGAACCAGAAATGGAGACCTGCAATTTATGGAATTTGTGCTGCAAGTTTTGTGCGTCCTCCCTTTCTCTCCCTACCCCCTGCCCCATGCTCTCCAATCCTGGAGTAACCAACTACATGCATTGTGAATTTCACTAGGGTGAAGCACTGCTTCTGGATCTCGAACAGAGACTGGAAAGCCAAAAAGGTGGTCTCAACACCAAGATTGCTCAAACCAACTGTTAGCAAAAAATGTGGACAAAAAGGTTCATCTGACAGCCTTTCCAGTCAGGATTCCATGTACTTCCAGTAGATGGAAATACAGAAGCATGGCTCTGCAGAAATAACCCTCAACCATGAAACATCTATGATAGCTCATTCAGTCCTAACAAGTGACTGTTGGGTGATAAATCAGAGAGGGAGAGATGGTCTCTGAGGTAGATGGGACTAGATCAAGTAGGGCTTTATGGATGATAACCTCTACCTTGAATATCATCTCGAATTGGTAGCCAGTGCTGGGTGTACAAAAGGAGCATAATAGATTATTGCAGGTACATCTTCTCAGAGAGGTTGCTGTCTTCTGCTCTTGTGTTTCAGCATGGCCATCACAGTTAGAGAGCCTCTGAGCTAGCCTACTGCAGTGCCTGTGGCTAACTGTGGTCAATCAATCTCTAGTGATCTGTAGAGCCCTTCCTGATTGTCCATACAATGAAACATTTTTATAACCAGGCACTGCAGGGTTTGGAGAGTTGAAAGAGGAGGTGAACCCATTAAAGGACCTCTGTCTTACAAAGTGGTCTGCAGAATGAAAAGGTTGGGCAGCCCCGATCTTGTTGAGAGAGGAAAAAACAGCACGAATGACCACAGTGTGTTTGTATGTGAGGTCTGCATAGGATAGGAAAGTGTGTACCATCTTTTAGCCCTCTGAAGATGAAAGAAGGCATCTGTGACCATCTGAGAATCCCTGAGCTGAGACCCTCAGATTGCAACCACTCTGACAATGGGTGAAGGAGCGGTCATAAAATTAATTAAGTCCTCAAAATGCTTTTCTCTGCCAAGCAGCATAACCTCTTTATGAACTTAAGCCAGCTGGCTTTCATCCAGCTCTGTGTCTCTAGCAGACAGGGAATCTGATTCTCCATTGCTTTGCACCATGGGTATTCATCATTTACATTGTGCAAAGTGGGTGTAAAAGGCTGGTGGGTAAGAATGACAGCCTCTTAGGCCCTCTTTCCACTGATGCAAGTTTCTATGCCAGGTGCAAGGCAGAGGAGAATTATACCCAGAGAAAACTAGGAGAATTCTCTCTCTAGTTGCTGGAAAAGAGACAGAGCTGAATGTGAGCAGCATGTTGGAGTTTTGCCTGAGTAAGGATGTGCAGGTTTTAGCCCTTAAAGAACAAAGTCGAAGGCAATAAATTGGTTTATTCTCATTAAGTATTATAAAAATTCAAATAAATAAATAGGCATCTATTTAAAGTGCTCTTTTAAAAAGCCAGATGGCTAATTTTAGCCTCCCATTATGTTTAAAGCACAATGGCTCAATGTGCGAGGTTCATTTATCAATCCCATAAGCATGCAGGGACTTGCCTAGAATTTATTTGTACTGTTCGAGCGCAGCATTGTTTACAGTGCATGTGCAGTTTGGGGGGCACGGAAGGGGGAGAAGAGTGTGCTGGAGGACAGCAGACTTTGGGGGCTAAGAGTCAGAGAGACCTAGGGCAGATGAAGAATTTCACATTACATCTGCATGTGTTATTACGGTACTTTCTGTGTGTTCCCTGGAGCTCTGAAGAGGAAGGAGACTGTGGACGAGTTGACCCTAGGAAAGTTTACAAAGATAATTTAAGTAATATACATATTTTCCCTCAGTGTAGAATGTCTTGCAACTATAGCCTTTATTTAGGGGGCAACATTACTGTCTTTCCGCCATCACTCTCTTTCTTCCTCTTTCAGAAGAGGCCATGGGCAGTGTGTTTATTGAGGGCAGGTCCGTGCTGTGCTCTGGTAACAAGAGCTTCTCATCCCTTCCCAGATGTGTAGGGAGGGTGATGACCTGTAAGCCTCTATCTCCAGGATGAAATGTATAGTATGTGCTACAGCGCTGCAGTGCAGGAGAAGGAGGGGGGACTAGGCAGCAGTTTGACTGCACACAGCAACATCGTGCAGCAGTCAATTCTTTCAGAAAGTACAGCTTGCACTGAGACGCTGAAGATGTTCTTGTGCAACATCCTGAGGGCCACAATCTTCACTGCATCCGAGCCACTCAGAGAAAGGATTCTGGCTGTAAATGCCCAGCAGAGACTTCATCTGGCAAGTGGGGGATGACCCACTGGCATACAGCCAGCTCCAGCCCCAACTGCACCCACTTACCCTGGTGTAGGAGATATGCTGAGGAAAGAAGCAGCATGCCAGCAGCGTAGCGATGCTTCACTCCACTGACTGACACCCCAGTGGGGTAAACTGGAGAAGACGCAAAGCTGCCCTCATTCATGCTGGTGCTGGAGATGGTGCAGACTTTGGGAGTGGTAAGCAGCACCCTGACAGACACCCTCCCTGCTGCATTGGAGAGAGGAACTGTTGAGCCCAGGTTCTTTTATCAAACATCTGTAATGCAGAAAAATCTTTGGAGGCACCTTTGACCCTCAGAAAAACAAGACAAGAAAGAAACAATGACAGCTTATTATGTAATATTAATAATTGCAGCTAGCTCTTTTATAGTGCCTCTCATCAGCAGATTTAAAGTACTTTGCAAAGGGAAGGTAACTCAGGGTCCGATCCTGCAGCCCCTACTCACAAGTAGTTCCACTAAAATCCTTGGGAATCCTCCTACTCCATTAGGCCCACATAAAGTAATCCTGACAATAAGTTCTATTTTATAGTCTTTTTCATTTCTAGATCTGAAAGTACTTTGCAGGATACAGCAGTAGAGGGGCCCATTTTTAAGGCAGAAACATGTGTTCTAAGGGATAGTATGTCAGTCCAGTAGAACCTGTCTATCCAAACAGTGAATGGTCTATTGCATTTTCCCTCCTATTCATTTAACAGGTGTATTCCTTTGACAGATATTAATTTAAAAAGGCCTCCCTTTCCTATGTTTTCTGTTTGATGCAGGAGAAACTGACTATTTTCACAGGGCTGTTCCTCTAGTTCTAATTTACTGTGGGCGCCACTGCACATTCTGTTAGATAACTGGGACAAGAACTGCCCATCAGGGGCTGAAAAAATTCCATCCACTCATAGGAAGCATCAGTTGGACACTGTGCAGTCAGTAATTGCAGCAGGCAGCAGCGTAAACAAGCACAGTTACTAACTGCTGAGGGTTGCAGTCTGCCTCCAGCTTACTTCTGCTGCTCACTAAAACTTCAGGCTGAGCCTAAGGAGCGAACCTCACTGGAGAGTGTGTTTTTAAGGTTGCCGTTGTGGGCACAAAATACAACTTCTTGATGGCACTTTTAGAAGCTGCTTAAAGTCTCAGGAAACCTGCAGATTTCACACACATGACCCGCTGTATTGACTCATGATTGATCAGCAGGTTACCCATCTGCAGAATAAATACAGTGCCCACTACAGCAGTCTCTCTGGCTATGTCTACATTTGAAAAGTTAAGTCGACTTTATAATGTCGACTTAATAAGGTCGACTTTATAAAGTCGACTTAAAGTGGACCTTATTAAGTTGACTTAACAGAAGTGGACTTAACTTTTCAAGTGTAGGTGTGGCCTCTTTTCGACCTTATTAAGTCGACTTAACGTTTTAAGTCGACTTAAAAAGATCCACCTAGGGGCACTACTTCACATCTCCACTGACTTAAGTCAACTCAATAAAATCGACTTAAGTGCTAGTTCGAATTAAAATGAGTGTTATTAATTCGAACTAACTTTTCCTTAATTCGACTTAAGGAGCAGCTTAAGTCGAATTAAGGAAAGCCCAGTGTAGACGCAAAGTAAATTAAGTCGACTTAAGCCTCGTTAAGTCAACTTAATTTATAAGTATAGACACACCCTCTACATCTTGCCCAGATCATACCTGCCTGAATTAAATATCGTGGGAGGGGTTCTGTGGGAGGAAATCCTCAGGTGACTCCCCTTTTGGAGATCCTTCCCCCCACTTCCTCATATCACTCCTCGGGGGCTGAGGACTTTTCTCCTGCAGAAAAGGCCATCAGACCTTCCACCCAAACCAATAGATCTGAGTGACAGCTGGAGGGGGGGGGGGATTCCCTGGGTCCTAATTCCAGGGCACTGTGGCCCCCTCAGAAACCCGTTGAAACCTTTTCCAGGCAAGGTCCAGCGGCACAGTGGGGTCAACATGCATTCCCTGCTCTACCCCATCTGCTCCCCCTCCCCTGTGTGGATCCGAAAGGATGTGGAAAGAAGTCTGTGAGGCAGGAGAGGGTGCTCTTGAGGTGGCTGAGTGGCCACTGAACTGCCTAGCGGAGGGCAGTTCCCCATGAGTGGGTTCCCTCCCTAATGTGCATGGCTCTCCATGGAGGGAACTATCTAGCACTATGTTAGTGCCCTTCCCTGAAGTCGCTTGCTGGTTAGTTCTCACCTTTTGCCTATCCAAGTTAAGCTATGGGGATGTGTGTGATTGAGCTTAGAACCAGAGTCCAACTCCCATGCAAAGCAGCTGGAGTGACTATGTAACCCAGTGTGTCAGCAAGAAGCTCCTCTGAAAGGTTTCAATATTCTCATTTGCCTAGACGGGTTTATTTATTGCCATCGTTAATTAGTTTTGTTTGGTAGGAAGGACAGGTCCCCGGAGAATGTCTGTGCATTAGAGACCATTATTCCAGCGTTGTCTGGAAGCTCAGGCAGGCAAAGCCCCTCATGGCTGTCAGCCTGGCACAATTAATTAGTCAGCACCATTAGTGACGATGCAGCCCAGAGAGTACATATTGCCTAATGCAGACCGGGTTTCTTCCCAGTAGGGGTCTGCGTCAGTCACCACACACCGAGCTCAGTGTGGCTCAGAGATAGAGAGGCAAGCTGATGTACAGCACGGGATCACAGTCACTTGTCCCACACTGTTGGTAACACTCTTTGAGAATCCCGAAAGTGAAACTTTCCCTAGAGAGCTAACGCGCTCAGCACCCATCCCCAGCGTTCACGCCTGATGGAACCTGGTAGCTACTCACACACATGCAGTGGTAGGTTAACAGTGGGTATGGGACAAAGGTGCAAGTGGGAAACCTTGGAAAAGCGGGTACTTGGGAACTTTGAGTCCGTCCCTCAGCCATTGTGGGATTTGGTCCCATCATGAAGGACCCAGCAGACTGAAGCCAGCCACTTTAATTAGATGACTAAGGAAGAGCTCCGCTATGGGCACTGTTGTCTCTGATAACAGATGGTGGTGCACCTTAGAAGAGGTCAATAGGAAGTGCAGGCTTCCGAGCAGAGGGATGCACATAGGGTTCATTTGTCACTTTCATGAGGCCCTACAGTCTGATTTGACGGCATTTCTCTATGTGCCTATTTGGATGCAATGCTGTAACTTTGGAATGCCACAGCTAAATTCTAAAATGTCAGGGCCAGGGCATGTTCTAGCCTTCAGTGGTAACCACTTCTTTTGGGGGAAATCAGAAAACCAGGCTGGGGAAAATGGGGAAGGTGTGGAGACCAGCCCTCTGGTTTGCACAGCCACAGCTTCAAGCAACTCTCTAAGGGTGCATCTACACTGGCAAGTTAGGTCGATTTAAGGATGCTTAAGTTGACCTAAACAAAGCTGCGTCCACACTGGGCTTTTCTTAAGTCAACTTAAGGAAAGCTTAATAACGTAATAACACCTCCTTAAGTCGATTTAAGGCCAGTGTAGACGGGGATTAATGCGAAGTCGACTTTATTAAGTTGACTTAAAGCCAATGTAATGGCTATCTCTGCTGTTAAGTTGACTTAACAAAGCTGACTTAAAGTGTAGCCAATTTGTTAAGTCGACTTAATAAGGTCGCCTTTAAAGTCAACCTTGTTAAGTCGATGTCACAAAGTCGACTTAACTTTGTAAGTGCAGACATAGCCTAAGTGTCTAACGATGAAAGAAGTGGTTGATGGCAGTCATTAACGCCTTCCAGCATGCTAATCCCCTATCTTGTCTTTGCTCATCCTCCTCATAGAGTTTAACATGTTGATAACCTGATAGGCTTCTCTCCCAGACAGAAGGAGAAAAAATAGTGGCGGGGAGGGTGAACGGCAGAAGAGGCCATGGCGGAGCAATGGCATAGAAGGTAGAGGATGGGAAGGAAAGGGGATCAGAAAGAACCCCTGGCATGGGACAGAGTATGGGGGACCATGGTACAGGGGGAAAAGAGAACACACAGAACCACTAGAAGGGGGAGACTGGAGAACCCTGGTAGGAAAGAAGAGAGAAATGGGGGTGTACACTGTCTCTGATGTATGGAGAAGAATGAAGGTCCCTGGCATGGGGGTGTGGAGGCATACAGAGCCCCAGGCATGAGGGAGGAGGAGTAGAGGTTATAGAGATTTCCTGAAATGGAGGGGGATGGGAGAGTGGGAAGGAATCCTTGGTGTGTGCAAATTCCAAAGGGGTAGCCGTGTTAGTCTATTGTAGAAAGACGACAGAGTCCTGTGGCACTTTTAAAGACTCTGTTGTCTTGGTGTGTGCAATAAGCTCAGGCAACAGAAGCAACAAACTGTGCAGCCGTCTATCTCTATATCTCTATGATATCATATTACCCAAGGCCAGTCGCCTGAAGACAGCCACTCTAGCAAAACAGCAAAAGGGATCCTCCCTTGACCCAGCCAGTGAGTGTTGTGATGAGCTTCTCTCAGCTGGAAGTCACTTGTTAAGTATCTTTATGGCCACCCTCTTCTTGTAAGTTCACTGTCATTTAAGTAGTAACATAAAACTTACATGGCTAGTCCTGCTATATCTGCACACAGTGGAGGACGCTGGAGTTAGGGGCCAACTACCCATATTGACTACCCTCAAAAGTTCAAAAGCTCTGACCCCATTATAGAAGTCAGCTAACTCTTCCTAAGGGCTCTTTCCAGCAAACCCAGCCTTATCTTCGGAAAGGAATTTTCCTGAACTCAGTATAGCTGCAGTAGAGCTCTGTGCCTGCGGGTTGCCAGGTCTTTCATTGGAAAAGCACAGAGAATGGACCAGGGATGGTGTATGATAGGACACATCTTCACTGCCCACTCATCAGTTCCCGGATCGCAGTAGAGACAGAGCATGTATTTTGTCTGGCTGCCCTGGAATGTACACCTCAGTAATCCAATGACTGAATTTTACTTTTAATTATTTTTTTAATAGCTTAAAACCAAAACATGAATTCCTGGAAAAACAAAATTGTATGCTCCAAATAAGTTTTAAGTCTTGAGAAAGTTAGAAGCCCATAATGGTCTGATCCAAAACCCACTGACATCCATGGAAATTTAGGTCAGCGTGATGGACAAGGGGCCAGGCAAATGGTAAAGGACCAAGAGGGGGTGCAGCGTGTATGAACTGGATACTATTCCTTTAAGTAGGTTGCAAGCCCTTAGTGGCCCTCACTGTTTTCTGTGTTTCATAAGTCACAAGGACCCTGATAGAGCTGAAATACGTATGTAGCTAGGATTTTACAAGCCTTATTGTTAGTAAACCCAGTTAGATGAGTCCCACTGTGCCTGTGTTCTTCCTCCAGATTACAATTGTGGCATAAAGATAAAAAGATACAGCAGTGGGGCACAACAGGAAGCATCGGGAGAGGAGAGGTCAGGTCCTGGAGACTCTTAAAGGTTTGATTTCTTTTTTTCTAAGTTGCTGTAAGATTCTGGCGAATCTCTCTATCATCCTGACACCTGGCATAGCATTACAATATCTAAAGGCGTGGGAGAGAACAAGCATTCACTATTTACCTGGGCTGCATAACAATATTCAGTTTCAAACCAATGACCTAGAGTTCTATCTCATTACCAAGTCCATCACTTGAGCTATCCAGTCTCTCTAGTACACTAATTTCTATTATTACCTTTTCCTTCCCTGAAATAATATGTAAAGTTTAAATAGAAAAGCCACAGCACATTAGGCAGAGCAGTTTATCTGACAGCCCAGCACTCTCTTGAGAAAAGGAACAAACAGAATTTGTCTTGTGGTCAGGGTGACATTTTGCCACAAAGGGAGAGTACAGAGAAGTTAATTAAACCCTAAAGAAGCCATTTATTAGAAAAGGAAAGACAGATATAGCTGTTCTTCAATACTGGGGAAAGGTTCATTATAAAGGAAACCCTTTCTTTAGCAGTTAATAAACTATTTTAAAGCTACCACCTAGATTTGAGGAATGGTTAGTGGAGTGTCCCTGGCTCAAAGTGCAACTTTCCAAGGCATCAAAGGTCCCATGGAATAAAAAGGCAGCAAGTTTATAAAGCAGTTGGATGGGGAGACTGGGAAAATGGAGCATTAATGAGAGTGGAAATGGTAAGTACAGCCTAGATCACTGGCTCCAATTTAGTCTTAGATACAGTCATTATTAAAACTACTTCCCCTATGAAATACATTAGTGGCCTTTGTGTGCTTCCTGCTGCAGAAAGGTGATCCCCTCACCCAAATTGCTGGAGCTAGCGGGCACCTTAGCTCGTAGTCTCAGTAGCGAGACCACACTTGAATTGGCCTGGAATCCAGGTCAGGGATGAAGTGCTTGGGCGGGCGGCAGGGCAGGGCAGGACAAAGCTGCAGTGTCCCTGCCGCTATACCATTAGGTGAATGAATACGGAGCTTCCCCGGTTGCCAATCTAGCTTCTCTGACCAGCATTAATTTCACTTTAAAAATTATTTATTATAGATGAGTGGAAAATGCTGATTGCTCTATTGGATCAAGACAGTTGACTCGCTTGCACTTTAGCTTTTAAAGACTTTCCATTCCTTGGCATCCGATGACAAATGGCCAAGGAAAAAACTTATTTTCTACCTCCAAGTGAAAAGCAAAATCTTATCCTTATTCAGATGGTGCGTCAGCCGCATTTCTCTCTGCAATCTCAGTCGTGTGCCAGCAGCCCCTGAGTCTCCTGCTTGCTCACCATTTTAATGTGGGGAATTAATAGATCCCCACTGGGAAAGAAAGACACTATGGTTTTCACCTACACAATAGGGGTGAGTTGGGTGGCCTGATGCAGCTTACGCTTCTACTGCTGGATGGCAGCAGACAAGAGCTTATCCTAAAGGAAAGGAACAAGAGATTTGGGAAGGAAACCCTTCTACTTTGTACTGTCGGACTTCAACAGCATTTGCTTCTATTTGGTAACTTACATCAAGCAATATCACTAGTGCTGTTAACGCAACAGGTGTGCCACCTCCAGGTCAGAGTTTACTAAAAGCCGGGAAAAGACAACTTTGTTTAGATGGGCTTTTTCAGAAAAGGCCAGCTATGCTAAAATTCATCCAACCATAGTATCTATAAACCAAAGCATACAGCAGTAGAAATGATTGTCCTTGATCTGCAGCTATGCGCCATAGTAGAGGATATTGGCTTTAAAAGGGTCTTAAACTTCGAACATATTGAACCATGATATTGCCTTCTAAAGAGAACACTCTTCTCCAGCCCTGTCATGTTATATATTTACAGTAGCTTAGCCATCAAAGTAAGGCACCCTGTCAGACAAGCGGAGGGCAAAATCGTTCCGTCAACAATATGCGGAAAGGCAGCCAAAGAATTTCATTGCTATAAAACGACAACGGGTGAGCTCTAAGAAAAGTAGGGATGTTATTGTTCATTCTGCCTCAGGGCCTCGCATCAGAATATGGGGCATTGCCCATGCTCCACAGAGATATGCCAGGAGTGCCTGCCACACAACAAATAAAAATAAATGGCTGTGCTCCATAACGAACACTTCCTGCAAACACACGTGTGAGTATTCAAAGCCATTTGGCCCATCTAGTTAGCCTCTGGATCACCTCACAAGTGCTCACTCAGACGGATTCTTGGATGACGAGAACGGGGCGATTCTTAGCTCGTTCACATCCACTCCCTCTCCAGGCTCTTACCTGCAGGGTTTTCTTGGTGATATCTGTGAGTGAGAAGCCTTCCAGGTACATTACACCAGATTTGCACCCACTTTGCTCACCAACACAACAAGCATGTAACACCCTCGCCAATTCAACTAGGTGAAGACTTTCCTCTTTAGCACCCAGTTGCAGAAACACTCTTCTCAGAGATGCAGTTCTCCCGACTGCCTGAGTGGACATGTTCATCCTCGGTATGGGCTCAGCTGTGACCTGCATTGTGTACCTGTGACCTGCATTGCATACCTGTGAAGCGGGCCTCAGGTGGGATCGAGGGTAGGATCCAGCATGGAGGGGAGAATAGCCTTCGCAGGGCCATTTCTCCACTTGAGCAACAGGTAGCATGGGCAGAAGGGGCATGGATTGAGTGGATCCTTGATTCTGGCCTCAGCTCATTGGCCAACATCTAATCTACAGCCAATGCAGCACTACCACAGGTTATCCCTCCGTCAGTGCAAGGGGGAATCAGGGACTATATTGTGGCTCTGAGGCTAGGCCTACAGTACAATTAGACACCCGGGGCTGGTCCGCGTCAGCTGACTCAGGCTCATGGGGCTCAGGCTAGGGGGCTATTTAACTGCAGTGTAGATGTTCAGGCTTGGGCTGCAGCCCAGGATCTGGGACCCCACAAGAGGGGAGATCCCAGAACCTAGGTTCCAGCCCGTGAACACCTAAACTGAAATTATACAGTCCTGTAGCCCAAGCCAGCGAACACAGGCTAGCCCTGAGTGTTTACTAACTGCAGCATAGACATACTCTGAATGACAATGCTGCTTCTGGGGCAGCACAGCTGTGCATTGCCCCTTACTCAGGGTGGGTAAGACACAACATATCGCCTCTGTGCCAGTCATCCATACATCATCATATGCAGTGACCCTGTCCTTCATTCCAGCTGATGCTAAAACATTTCTTCCATTTCTGGAAACTTTTTACCTCGTCAATGCTGACAGCATATTAAATCAGGTTCTCTCACTGGGAAAAACCCTGGCTAAAACAAGAGAGCACCAGATATCTGCCACACCCGCATCGTCACCAAAAGGTGGTTGGTCAGTATTTCTCCCCATCTCTTCAGTCCTGGTGATTTAAAATTAAGTCCAGTGCTGTGGATGGACTTCAAAGGATCTGGGTTAAAGGTACGGCAAAATGTAACATTTCTAGTTTTTCATGAATAAGGCAACAATCAGATATCACATTTCCTGAAGTAAGCTAATTACTCCTACCCTGAGGGGGGAATTGTTCCCTCCCACAGAAAGCATTACACACTGCTTAGGTGAATTATGGTTTCCACACCTTTCTCTAAATCCCCAGATTTTAGTCTACATCAAAGGCAGGACTGGTGGGACCAGTAGTCTGATCCTGTAGGATGCAACCTATGTTCTGCTATTATTTCAAATTGCTTTCTTGACTCTGAACTCTACATATGCTAGGAAGGTTTGTCTAGGCGGCAATAAAGAGGATACTGCAGGTATATGTGATGCTTTCCATACGTACACCAAATGCAGCCTTTCCCTGAAGGGATAGACAAATTAGAACCCTATCTTGCAATTGACAGTGCGTGACAGACGGCTGTGCCTAGCTAGAGCCTTCCATGGGGGCCTATCGTTCTGCACACACACTGCCAGCAACAGCCATGATGTCTATAGCATGGTATCCCTACCATGGCAATGCCACATAACTTGGGTTTGTATAGTGACTTTTTAGACACAGCAGAGTCCAACAGAGAGAAATTGTCTCTCTACCTCCTCTCCACGCAGGCAAGTTTGAGATCACGGCTATCATCTTCACAGGAACATTAATTACAAATTGACATTGCAATAAAGGTCCCCAACAATGATAAAACCTACTGCATGTATCTCTTTTGCCCAGAAGAGGTTTAAAGACAAACAACATGGTCAGATTTAAATAGCTCAAAACAATTATTTTAAAGCTTGCGAGACAATTCATCTCCACCCTATCCCACTTTGGTGGTCTCCATAGTGTTCCTGCAAGGCATAATAGCAAAGGAGACAATTACATCTCATTGCCACTCTTAGTGTCTGCCTAAGAGCCATCCTGGATTGGACTAATAGGGGGTGCTGCAGGTTATACTAAGGTGCACTTGCAAAGGTCTATGGGAAAAGTCTGGATGACCTTTGCCCCTACTCACTATTCCTGTCTCTAGTGGGCTGCATCACTTGAAGTGACCCCAGCTTCACAGGATTCAGAGGGTGTTAGCTACATGCAACAACAATTTCCCCCTGTTGTCTAGAGCGCTGTTTTTACCCCTGAATTGTGCTTTGTCCTTGTGCTCAGAAGGCTGTTTTCATTGCTTCTCATCCAGAGAGTGAAACCAACAATGGTGATGACAAAGCACAATGTTATCATTTCAGGGCTGGCTCAATGGACTTGGTAAATACACACAACTATCAGGCCTCCTTACATTCTCCATATCCTGCCTTCAGCTGATGCCTCCGATCCTGATCAAAATAACATGAGCTGGTATCTTACCGGTTCCATGAAATCACAAAACACTTTCTTATATTTCTCGGTTAAAAGCAAACAGCAATAGCCAATCAATAGCTCTTCTTCTCCTAGCATGCAATGGGTCAGCGAATTAGGATCATTTGTCAACTCATCTCCACTTCCTTGCCTCCCTCCTCTCCTCCACTTTCTACTTCATTTTTAGTTTCTGTAATTTGATCTGTTCCCTTTATACTCAGCAAAGACACAAAACATTTCTCATTCTGGTTCCTACAACCACATATGGGTTAAGTCACATGAAGAAAACTACTCCCTCTGAATATCAGCATGTCCAGCTAGTGACACGTTAAAAACCAACAAACGTGCAGTCACACTCTTGCATAGCTAACTGGCAGCTTGGCAGCGAGGAAAACTAATGTTTGGGGAGATCCCTGAGTCTGGGAAGTGCCCAGCAGAGTGAGACTCCTTCCTCTAAGCCCAATGCAAATAGAAAATGACATAATTGTTCTCTGAGGATCAGAAGGAGAATTTGTTAGCACTCCCATATTTCAGAGGGGTTGTATGGAGCCTGGGAGCTCATTTTGCTCCCTCCCCAGGCTAAAAATGTAGCACAGCTCACCGTCTTTGTATGAAACATTACATCTTTCAAATCTCCAGAACCATCAGGCCAATTTACTATAGAATGACCAAAATGGTAAAACATCTAAGGTAGTGGGTGGGAAGAGGAAGAAGCAAAGCCAAGCCCAACAAGGCAGAAATGAGGAGATGAATCATATTGGACTAGGTATGAGTCTACATAAGATTTCAGTGGTTTTCTTCTCTGTGACCTTAATCTCTAGGGGAGACTACTAGACCTACACCTGGTTCTGTCCTTGGGAGAAATGCCATTAATCATCCATACCATAGAGGAGTGAAGAAAGGCATTTGGAGCAGAGAGGTCAATGTGGAAAGTATGCAGAAGTGTGTCTTCTGAAGGCAGTCTGTGAAACAGGCCAGTGACTGTACTCAGTCACCTTGGCTATGTCTACACTAGAAAAAGTTAGGTCAACTTTGGTAAGTCGACTTAATAAGGTCAACTTTAAGTTGACTTAAAGTCGGCCTTATTAAAGTCGACTTAACAAAGTGGACTAAGTTGACTTAACTTTAAGTCGACGTAGTCCACTTCGTTAAGTCGACCTAAACACCCTTAAGTCAACGTAATAAAGTCAACTTAAGGGTTACTCCACGTCCACACCACCCTTAAGTGGACTTAAGGAGTCGACTTAAGGGTTAAGTCGACCTAAGGAATGGTAGTTATTAGGTCAACTTAAGCTTTCATTAAGTCGACTTAAGGAATTTCTTAAGTCGACTTAATGAAAGCCTAGTGTGGATGTGGCGTAATTTAAGTCAACTTAAGCCTCCTTAAGTCGACTTAAATTGCCAGTGTAGACATAGCCCTTAAGATGTATTGGCTGAGAGACGCTAGGGTTGAATCAATGGCCTCTGGGAAAGACTGAGAAGGCAAATGAAGCTGGCAGAGTAGGCCTGGTGGTGGAACAGTGACCACTAATTTAAGCCACTCACTGTGAATCGAGAAAATCGGCCTCTTTATATTTCAATCTCATCAGTTTGAACACTGGGTAAAAAGCAATACGAAAGGGCCTGTGACTGCAAGGGCCGACTGCTTCTGACCCAGAGCTTCCAGGCATGAAATAGAAAGCTTAGAAAGAGCAAAGAGCTCTGGTTTTGTTTCTGATCATTCTTGCACCAATGGTGAGTCGCTGATAGGAAGAAAAGAGGTCCAGATAGATAGTGTTGCGGAAAGGGCTTTTTCCCAACCCAGTACTTGATGGCAAAACTCCAGCTCAAGAAATGGGTAGTGTTTGTGACTGGCATGTGATCTTTCTCTCATAGAATCCAACCCACACATTATTCCAGAGCTTCAGCCAATGTTAATCAACAGATTTCTATTGAAGTCAGTTGAGTGAAGCTGTTTCACACCAGCTGAGGATCTGACCCGTCATTAGTTATTTTAAACGTTTGATGAGGAAAGGACTCCTGTCCTGTGGGCACCTTGGTCATAACCTGCCTCTTCTAGGAACCACACTCTAGAGTCTATGTGGCCAGCCCCGAGTCACTCTTCTGGGAGATAGAGTATAGTGCTCGTGAGCACAAAATTCACAAGCTGTCAGCTCTGATCAAGTTTTCTGCCACATGTAGCTGTCACTTTGTCCTTGACCTGGTCAGCATCATTCTGAGCTGAATCAGGGCTAAATTGCAATGACTTTCTACCTCATTTCAGGAAAGATGTCACTCTACTCCACACAGGCAATAAACTTAAGAGCACAGGAGTGTTCTTGTTGACCAAAAGGGACCCCAGTTATCAAATCCTGGCAGGGACTCTGTTGCCAGTTGTAGGTCAGTCCTCAACAAACAATGGCACATCCTGAGAGACTGCTAGCAAAGAAAGAGTAGTTAAGCCAGCCAATGATTTTCTAATAATTCCTTTTATGCTGCTGCCTGATGATAATGCTGCATCTGCCTCCTTTAATACCTCTGCCTGCATGTCTCCCATCTCCCTCTCTCTCATTTACCTCCTTGATAACTGGGCTTTGTTTATATAAGAAAAAAGCCTCAATTCTGTTATCTCTTCCTCCACGGCCAGGCCTCCCATCTTCACTCTTCCCACAGATGTACTCTGAGGCCCGAGGTGTTAATGAGTTAAAGGAATCACGCCTCTAAGCACACACTTTTATCTGCTGGCATTCCTGCCCCTCCTTATGAAGTCACCCAGGGATAAAAATGAAGACAGGGCAGACTGAACTAGCTGGCTTGGATCTTCAAGGTGACAGAGATAACTATGTGGGCACATCCTAGGGGATTTCCCATAAGCCCAGACATTTCATCATGCATCTTTTTCTCAAATCACAGAACTCTGCCTGGTCTGCTCCCCTAATGAATTGATATTCAAATCAGGCCATAGGAAAGACTTAAGCACCCCATGACACAGGCCTTAAATTGAGGTAGGAAATCACATTTAAATTCAACTAATGCACAATTCCTGCTATATTAAACTAGTTTCTGGCATGCTTTGACCAGTTAGGGCCTAAAAGTCCATGCATTTAATAACTGCATATAAAATGGAGAAGAAAAGACCTATTAAATCATCTCGTACTCCCATCATGTGTTTGCCCTTGATTGTTCGCTGCATTGTATTACCCAGAGCATTATCCAGTGTCCTGATCATGAAAAGAAATAAAGGTCACAAGGCACGGTGCTGCTAGTTTGTTTGGGATGTTGAATTTCACCCACATAACCACAGGCACAGTGTGATTCCTCATGAGCAGAGCTGCATGCCTGCAGACATACTACAGCAGATGACTACCAAATGAATTCATAGCACTGGGGCCCCTTCATGCACAGTGCAGAGGGAATCATTAAGGCTCATCTGGTCTTTATGTGGATATCACAAGTGCTTCCATAGGTCTGCCACAGAATTAGCTGATAGACACTGACATGTTCCCCTTTTCTCCCGGTGTCTGATGGGATTGATGTATAAATCAGTAGGTACAAATTGGCAAATTCCTTAGTCATGGGTTATTAATATTGTAATAAGTTTCTATTAATTCCTAATTGGACTGTGGTCCCACCTCTGAATTTATTTCATTATCATCAGACACAAACTGACCAAACCACTCTTTTCTGGGGGATGGTATCATATATGAAATATCCTCCAGGTTGTATGAGGCTGAGGGAAAGCTTTGGAAAGGTAGAGTGAGACGCACTTACAGAAAAGAGACTTTCCAGAAGATGCAAAGCTTAGCAAAGTAAGTGGTTAGACCTACATGCACTGTTTGACTTTCTGCTAGTGTGCAACTACACGTTACTATTTAATAGATATACATATTGTTAATAGATGATGATGGGCTGACAGTGTCTGTTCTTCATGGGGGAAAGCGGCTTTTCTAATTTTAACACATTGTTGACCAGCATTGATCAGATTTCCTCTCGCTATTCCAGTTAGGGCTGCTAAAAGAAGTGTGAGTGGGATTTAGCATTTGTGGAGGGTTGGGTTTTTTTGTTTTGTTTTTTCCCCTTACATTTTCCCTTAACTCACTGATTTGTAAACCAGACTCAAATGAAGTTGTTGTATACAGTGAACAAAAGCAATGAAATAAAAGAAATTAAATATCTTCCTCTTCTCATAAGTGATGTATTATTTCATATTTGCACAAGGAAACACACTTCTCAAAATTTTTAAATTAAAATTTGGGCTGTCGTAAATGCTCATTCAAAATAGAGCTGCTTGCATTTTTCATGGCAAATATTTTATCCTGTGAATTTAGCCTTTTTTTCCCTGTTAAAAAATTACCTGCAAACAGACTGATTTATATTAATTTAGTCCCTAATCTAGAGGCATATGCTTCAAGTTAAGTAGTCCCAAAGAAGTCATTGGGATTTCCCATATGCTTAAAGGTAAGCAGGTCCTTAAATGCTTTGCTGGATAGGGACCATAATCATTATTCACAATGAGCAAATGAATAGCTCATATAAACAAATTTGACCCTATGGATTGTTTGTGAACTGGTCACTCCAACTATTTGTTATTCATTATCCATGGCAATTACCTGGTCACCTAAATTACAGTGTGTTGTTTCTGCTCACTGATTAGATTTCTCAAACTTTTGAATCAGGGAAATAATACATAACAAAACATGAGCAGCAAATAAAAGTTTGTGCCTACAAGCCCTTTGTTTCCGTAGGTGTTTGTATGAAATCATCTTTCTCCAAACATTTATCCAAATAAAAACATATTGTATATTTGCTAATGGCAAATAAAAAGGAGCACAAACATGGTTGTAGCAAACAGCAGTTTGCACTATGAGTGTAGGTTATACAGGTGTTACAGTCATTGCCCGAGTCTAAACAGAAGTTTGTGTGCAATTCTTTTTAAAACATAAGAAAAGCAAACCCCAGTACTTCTTGGCAATAAAACCATCTTCTGCCATGAATGAAACATATAATCTCAAATATAATGCAACAAAGCTTGGTGGTCATGCAAAAAAGAAATTTTTCTGGTTTTTCAGTGTTTCCAGCTGGGACAGTATATGCTCCTTTAATAGTGGAATAATCAGGACAAATAACGCCCACAAAAATACATCCCAAAGTTTATACTGAACACAGGTTATCCTGGCTTGGAGAAGTTTGTCCATGTTGTGTAAATATTCATGCAGTGCATATAAAATCAGTAGTACACTTACGTACCTTGCTAACTATTGTGTTTCAGAGCTTTGATTTAAGGAACCCCTAGTCACCAGGGACCTATTTAATGAATTACATAAAAAAATATGGGGACACCTCCTCTGCAGCTGTAAAATGATGTATACAAAGGCCAGGAACAGCTTCAGGTATTCGGTTATTTGGGTTTGAATCTATAGTATTAAAATTGTATGCTTGGTCTCTAGAGGAATAGAAAAAGAGGCTTCTTTTAAAAAAATCCAGCCAACAGACTGTACTGGATTTTGGGATCCTGCAAGATGAAAGAAGCTGTGACAATATAAATTTAGTAGTAATAGTAAAGTTGGTGGACTGGTGCAGTGTGGGTGGCCTTCCAGACAAATCTCAGGGAAGATACGCAGAACCCTTGAATAATTCATCGAGAATGAAGTCACTGCAAACTCTGACAATTTTATTATTGAATAATGATTCTTGAATAAGTTTTTCTGTGATTCAACCAGCTCTAACACTGAGCGACTTTCACTGATCTGTGGTAAAAAGTCTGCACAACAAATACCTTATTTTGTTGGATTGGAGGTTTTTTGTTTGTTTGTTTGTTTGGGGTTTTTTTGTTAGTTTGTTTCTTTAAACAGGCTTGAACAGAAACCTTGGTTCCGAACACCAGTGAAATTTGGGGAAAATTTTATCTTGATCTAATCCAAAATCCAGAGTTTATGACTAGTCCTTAATTTTCTAATACACCAAACAGTGCCTCCCACTTTCTCCTGATCCACACAAACCTATTGGAAATGTTCAGAACCAGATCCCCACTTTATAGTTTGGGCCCATCTCTATTTTTGCTGATTCTGTTCTGTGATGTTTTGCTATATGCAAGAGAAACCAATAAAAATGACCTCAACATTTGGAGAGGGCTGTCTCATCGACATGTGAAATTTGGCACTGCGAGGAAGGATGAAAATTGGGTTTCTTTGCAGACATCTCTTCTATCTGTACTCCACCTACCACTTCTGTATCTATAACTGGGAAAGATTTAAAAAAACCAAAAGTTGGAGGGCAGCGAGTGCAGTGGTCAGTAGGGGAAAGGAGCCAAAATTATTTCCATGGCTATAGATCATTATCTTCCCTCTCTGTAAGAGGATGCTTGCTGAGATTCCTTTCCTCTCTATCCATCCACTAATGAGAAGAACTCCAAAAATTAAATCCAACAGCAAAAGGTAGTGACGGAAATGTTTAATTGTCCAGACACTGCAGCAGTCTGATAGGCTCGTATTGATTTTCTGTAGGATAGTCTCCTGAGGTTATGCGTATGCGCATGTGTATATATGTGCATGTCTCTTACTCTTTTTCTATTTCTCATCTCCCATTGCATAGTGATAACCTGACATTTCCACTACAAAATGGCCACTTAAAGAGAATTTTTTCTTTGTCCTGTCCCTTTCTCTAGTCAGAGATCAATTTCACCCTGTCCAAAATGATTCCTTTGAGCAATTTATCTCTTAATCCAAACTCTTTCCTCACATTCTACACTCACCCTTTTCACTCTCATCAGAAAACAAAGGCCCTTGACACTGAATCATAGTGCTGGCCATTCACACATCTATCCATCCATCTTTCCACATCTGATCAGGACAGCCTGGACAAAGGATCAGACCGTGAAGGTGTGGGTCAATGGGTGGCCGAGCTCTGAATTCAAACTTTTGTCACCCTCAGAAGGCACAGATGCATTTTGCACAGTAGTAACTCCAAATTGTTCACTGCTTCAGACTTTGCAAGAATACAACCATAGGTAATGCCTAGTATGGGCAGCAGGTACCAAACTGATGCTAAATAAGATGCCAGGGTGGCATGTGCCTAACACGTTTGTGCTGCAGGCCTGAATAATGAGGCTCATCTGAAGACAGGACCCAGCTGTTCCCACCAACAGAAATACTTCATTATTTCCAAAACTTACTGCAGGCCTCACAGTAACTCAACCTCTAGCAATTCCACTTGTTGGCTAGCAGAAACAAGACAATAATATTTACTCTTACGGAGCTGGGCCCACGTACCCAGGGATTTAACAGACCCTGATTCCTAAGAATGCCAAGAAATCAATTCAGGCAGGTGAATGCATTTAGGCAGACAGGAGAAGTCAGGGAAACAGTAAAAGATGCAATAATTAGCAGATGGACAAGCAGCAAGGTCCATATCCATGGCCTGTTTGTGGTTCAGGTCTAAGGTCAATAAGGCATAGCATTCGCGTTAAGATGCAACTAAGGGAAAATATTATGAGTGATCCCATAATATTGCCACCCTTGTCAGGAGAGTGAACTCATGATATGAGCTGTTTCTGTGAGATTTCAGACGTAAATGATGGAGAATCAGAAAACAAGCCCACTGCAGTGGTGGAAGTGACCGAGAGTCAACATTATGAGCAAGTTCAGAGTCACAACTTTGACCCCTGAAGCACACTCCTTAGATTCAAAGGAGTTCAGGTTCCAGATTCTGGTTCTGGCCCATTTATAGTTATAAGTAAAGCCATGCATGAACTAATATGGATAAAATAAGAACTAAACTGAACCTTTACCTGAAGTTCAAACTGACTCCATAGCTGAGTTTCATATGAAATGTAATCATCTTTTTCTTTTCCAGAGTTTTGTAGTTTCTGCACTTTCACGTTTTAGCTGAGCCCTGAAACAGAACTGACCAAATAAAACCAGAAAAGTTGCTCTGGTAAGATTTATATCCCATTTCTGAGACCCAAGAATTCCAGACAGCTTGGATTAGCAGCTAGAATTCTGGGTGTTTATCTGACCTGAACCACCAAATCTACTGATGTTTGCCCATCACTAATTATAAGGATGTCAGTCTCTCCTCCATGATGAAGAGATGTCCAGAGCAGCCAACAAGGAGACAGACAGTCTTAAAAGAAAAAACCCAGCCTCCGTGGAGATGCAATAGGCTTAACAGACCTGCTTGACACATGTCAGATAAAATAAAATTAAAAAAATAACAATGTTTATAAGAAGATTAGCTTGAACATGGTGAAATTTCTCTAGGGAATCTCCATGGCTGAAGCTCAAAACAACAGCTCCCAGGGCCTTATCAGAGTAATGAATTTCCACCACTTTTGGCCATTAAACATTCTCCCCCTTCCCATTCTCCCCCCATCCCTTCCCCTCAAGCAGCTTTGATCTGCGAGATTGAAGACACATCTGCTAGGGACATTCCAATTTTCACCATGTTTAACCATATCTGCTGTCCCCTTTCCTCTGGAGGACAGAGGTGAGGCGTTGGGAGTTAACTCAGTGGAAGTAATGCAATGTGACTATCTAATTTGTGACTGAGACCCCTCCAGGAAAAAGACATGTCTCTGCGAAACAGATTATCCTCAGGCTTTTTACAACATTGTTCAAAAACAAATCCTTTTAAGCTTATATAGATATGTATCTCAAACACATCTCCAATCATCTTAGTTATATGTATAAAATCATTTAAGTTTTATATATATATATCTAAATACGTGCGCATATATTATATGGATACGCAGAAAGCTGTGCTGTGCTATTTGTTGAATGGTGAAATTTTCCATAGGGTTGTGGAAAAGGTGCTTTATGCTCTCAGTAACAAATACCAACGCCCAGGCAAAGCTCAAGCAATGGGTCTTGAGAAGGGAATACATAGTGGGGATGGGGCAGTGGTATACTCTCCAACTGCCCAGCCACACAGACCTATCCCGTATGGTGATGAGCAGCCTTAACTCCCATTTAATGTCAGCCCCCGTCTACCCATTACCTCTACTGTATCTCGGGATTTCTGGCTGTGGCCAGAGCCCCCTCGCATGCTGTTCACAGGTGGTTGGGGCACAACAGCCTCATCACTGCTGCTCTTCTGCACTGTGCAAGGCTGCAGAATGCCCCTGTGGCCTTTCCTCAGCCCATTTAAGCATCTGTGGCCTAGAACCCAGATCTGTAGAGCCTGGGATCACCAGGAGGGCATGCAAAGCTACCTCTAGGGCACACACGGGAAGTATGCACTGCAGAAAGTACTCCCCAAGGGCTTCAGAGAGGCAGTAGTTGGTGGCCCTCTGATTGGCCGAGTGCTCTATTTAACCCTGGGGATGACCTAAAAAGTTTCCTGGATAATTTGTCTGGGCCAGAAGTGCATTTCTGGCCTACAGTGACTCCAGACCTCACCTGGTCTTCTCACCCCAGCCTGGCTGACCCTGACTCTTGCCTCCTGACTCCAAACCTGGCCTGACTCAGACTCCTGCTTGTTACACCCACTCTAGCAATTCCTCCGACCCCACTCACTGAGTAGTGTCCTTGATGTATGGACCCCAGCTCAGCTCTAACCGGTAGGCCAGACTGCCTACACCCTGGTCCCTTACAGCCTGCCCTCTCTCCCGCACACAGTGAAAACTTGCTCATTTCCCTCCATTTTGTTTCCTCATGGGGAGAGGTGTGGCAAAGGGACACACAAGTGGCAGCACATAAGGTCTGATCAAAAGCCCATAAAGTCAGTGGAATCGTCCCAGGACTTCAGTGGATTTTGGGTCAGACTGCAAGTATTGTTCACCTGATATAGCAAATAAAAAGTGATATATATCAAACCAGTGCACATTCAGAGAAGCATGGGCCTTATGAGATGTAAATCATTTTTCACATCAAGTGCCCCACTCAAGGGATAGAGGGAAGAGAGGAAGGACTACAATCAGATAGAATGTGAGTCAGGAGGGTGTGAGGGAAAGAGGAAGAAGTAGAGACTGTTGGCAGAAATTAGGGGCATCAATATTTTTTACAACTGGTTTATACTAAATAATGTACCTGTACAGTGCACATATATTAAAGGCACATTGTGTGATGGTTTCGTGGTAATATATCTATTCATTTTTAACATAGGTGACTGAATTATGATGCTGTATTTCCATCAAGGAGTTCTGGTGACTTGAACTTCTCTTTAGCGATTTATGATGCCACCAGAATCTCCTTGATGGAATTACCAGAGGCTTCCTGTAGGTGGATTCTCTGCCTCTCTGCTACTCTGAAATGCATGCCAGGGTCCTTTGCATTGGCAGCAGGACAGAAAGCCCAGCCGCTGATTCCTAAGCATCTTTCACTGTTTGCGTCTCCCCTTCCTCAGCATCGTTTCTTTGCCTTTCCTTTTTTTGCTCTCTCACTGGCTCTCCTTTATTTTCTATTTTTGTTCTTTCCGTGATCATTCTGGCCACATCCATGTTTAAAACCCATTAGCAGGTTGTTAGCCCTTGACCAGAACCAGCTAACGTCTTTTGAAACACCATTTGCCCTTGGTTAAACTTGTTTGTCTTGCTTAAAATTGTGTCATTTAAAATATATTACATGACACATTCTAAAACATAATCTATTTTCTTAGCCTAGACATGGCCTCTAAGAGCGGCAGAAAAGCCCATATTACAGTCAGATTCCTTCTCAGCTTTCCACTTTTAAAGCTTTCTACCCTATTTGCAGAGGAAGAGTAAGTAGATTTTGCTAATAACTTGGGTTCATGTGTTTTGCCTGCCAAGGGCACATGGTAATGTTTAATCGGGAGTCAGGAGAAAAGAAATACCCCTTTGTATCAATTGTATAAGGATGCCAAGCTTCTGGAATGATCTAGTAACTACTGGGTATGTTCATGGATTTAACACAGGGTAGTCCAGAAAAATTAGTTTGAACTAAGCAAGTGCAATTCATGGCACTTGCTTAGTTCGAATTAGCGAATTGCATTGAGTTCAATGGGCCGGTTAGTTCGAACTAAGCAATTAGTTCGAACTAACATGGCCACATTGGTTAATTCGAACTAACTAGTTCAAATTAACTCTTAGTTCAAATAGCATATTCAAATTTATTAGTTCGAATTAAGGAAGCCTTTAATTGAACTAATTAAAGCCTACCGTAGCCATGGCTTTAGTTAGTTTGAATTAAGCCTCCTTAATTCGAACTAGCTTGCCAGTGTAGACATAGCCATGATTATTATTAAGCACTTTCTAGAATCCTACTAGGAGCTTGATTCATCACAAACACGTAGGGGGATAGTCCCTGGTCCGAGGAGCTTACAGTCTAAATTGCTCTTCTGGGCCACAGGCCATGAGTGTCTTTCTAACCAATGATGTGCGGAAAAGAAGTTGATAAGATCTGGATCTAGTAGCTGAAAGCTATTACCATCTGGTAACAGCACAAATAAGGGAATTGATGGTGCCTAAGTAGCAGACAAATGTCCACATCCCAAAATCCACCATCAGCAATGTCACCAATTGGCACCCTGATAATGCTTTCTGACAGTCTCTTTAAAGAGGATTGTGTGACCCTAAAATACCTCAGTGCCAGTTGGCTCGCTGTGGTCATGCTACATATCCAAAAGGTGGCATGTATAATGTCACTGAAAAACTAACAACTCACAGATCTGTTATTATTAATAGGTATATGTAATGTATGTACAGTAACCCCATCAAGGACTTTATAGATACTTCTACTGCAAATATGTTCTTAAAATATACTTGGCAAGCAGTGTGTTAGCCAGACCTGTTCCAGACAAAGGTATGTGGTTCCACCTGCTGGAACATGTTTCCAGCATCAATTAAGAAAGGTGTGACCAGAGACAAAGAAAGGCACATTTAGATGCAAGGCAAACAAAGTCGTCAAGTTCCAAAGGGGTAGCCGTGTTAGTCTATTGTAGAAAGACAACAGAGTCTTGTGGCACTTTTAAAGACTAACAGATTTATTAATCGCATGAGCTTTCGTGGGAGAAAATCCCACTTCGTCAGAGGGCAGCTGGTAAATGAGGACTGCTTAGCTCCAGGAAACCGCTTTGCCTCCTTAGCGAAGTTGCTGAATTTTGGATGACATAAGCGAGGACAGAAAGACATTTTTCCATCTGTCACTGGACGGACACAAGACGCCAGAGCTCTTGCAATCTGAGAAAGATGGATCCTTCCACCAAGGGGATTGAAGACTCTGGAAACTGGCCACAGCAGAATAGAATTTAAGGCACATAATGTTGTGGGGCTGTCAATGAACCCCTGGCTGGTCTGGACTGAACCCCAAAGTGTAGTCTCTGTAGAGAGAACTGCCAGGATTAAATGAAACTGAAATTAAATTAAATTAAACTGAACTATTCTCCCTTTGTACATACAGAGACATGAGCAAATGCTCACGCATTTTCTCCTTCCTCCCGTCTTTCCCTGATCTCAATGAAGAAACAAGGCCGCTAAATCCTGGCATAAATTATCAGGACTCCTCTGAACTCAATGTTACTGCATCAGCACTGCCAATCTAATCATTGGTGTCAAATCCCTCTACATCAGTACCACAAAGACTTCATGTGGCTTTTGCTGTACTTTGAAAACATCTCAGATTGGTCAGGTTGTGACGTGGTACATTTCTGAAGGAAATGCTGCTGCTGCCGTGTTTTATTGGTAATCAAGTTTAGCTATTATGTAGCACTTTATTTACACTAACTAATCCTTACAGCATCTCAGTGAAGTATCATTATCCCTTATTCACACATAAGAAAAAAGTTGAGGCAGAGAGAGATGGTGAAGTGACTTGCCAAAGGCCAAAGAGGTGCGTCAGTGCTAGAGTTAGGATTAGAACACAGGAGTTCCTGGCTCTGTGTGTTCTCAGACCACTAGATTATGCCCTACTTCACAGTAAAGATGCCCATGGGGAAAGATAGCTAGTGTGACACTGAGAAAAGGCAAAACAAAGTAGCAAAAGATAGTCTACATCACCAGCACCTGCAATAAAACTTCCTGAGCTCCAGTAGATTGTCTTTTTCTTTGCCTCTTTTGGGCTTGTCTCCTCATGAGTTATGAGTTGCCTCTGCCTTCTCATCTTGCTGCTGTGCCATAGTGAGATTATTATTTATTTGGAAGGAGAGGGATTGTTAAGGTAGATGGATTGTGTGTGTCTACTTTTAATACAACATGCATAAAAATCTTTTTTTCAGATCTAATACTGGATTTTGCACTAAGTCCCTTATTTTTCATTCTAATTTGAATGGCTTTTTTATTATTATTATTTCTTTACAAAAATCAGCATTAAAGGTTACGTGATGAATAACTTGCAAGCAGATCCTCAAGGGTTGGTAGAAAGACCTGCAGAGAACATAAGAATTGAAATGAGGTTGAAAGAAATAAGTCAGTAATATGTGTGTAACTTAAAGAAGGGAAGGTAATTCATTCCCATTATGAAGATGTAGACTACCATTAATAATCATTTTTAAAAGCTCTGGCCTGAGCCAACAGCTCTACATTACCTTTTTGGGAATGAATTTTTATTTAATAAAATACACTATGCATACAAATTCCCTTTCTCTACCCAATATTTATTGTTGCTTCACCTGCCTTGGAATAGAAGCATTTATTCAGCCAAATTGTATTAAAGGAATATGTATACTGTAGTTAGTTGTTAGAAAGTATTCACCCTACAGTGTATTTTTGTATACTTGTGAGATGATCGTATTACAGCTATGTTTTTCTGACATGTAGAAACCCCGGTTGAGATGATAGGGACAGCCTGATTAAGAGATGTATACGTTTCCACAGATGCTAAGTGATTTTTAATTGTTAGAAGCCATTTTAGTTCTGGGTTGGTAAATCTCATTGAGTCTGGGCAAAGCTGAAAATTACACTCAAGCAAACTATCTGAAAGACCTTATAAATTAAATTATTAGTTCCCTCCAGCAGCTGGAGGTTTAGGGACACCTAAAGCGTAGGGTTGTGTCCCTGACCATCTTTGCTGATAGCCATTGATGGACCTATCCTTCATGAATGTACCTACTTCTTTTTTGAACCCAGTTCCATTTTTGGACTACACAATGACCCCTCGCAATTAGTTCCACAGATTGACTGTGTATTGTGTGAAGAAGTACTTCATTTTGGTTTTTTAAAATCTGCTATCTATGAATTTCATTGGGTGACCCTTGGTTCTTATGTTATTCCCAAGGGTAAATACCATTTCCTTATTCACATGCTCAAAATCATTCATGATTTTATAGATTTCTGTCATATTCTCCATTAGTCATCTATTTTTTAAGATAAATAGTTCCAATCTTTTTCATCTGTCCTTACATGGAAGGTGTTCTATACCCCTAAACATTTTTGTTGCCTTCCTCTTTAGTTTTTCCAGTTCTTTTGAGATGGGGAGACCAGAAATGTACACAGTATTCAAGTGTACCATGAATCTATATAGTGGTATTATGATATTTTCTGTTTTATCTATTCCTTTCCTAATGGTTCCTAATATTCCTTTGTTCACATGCTTGTTGCCCCCCATCAAAGAATTTTAATAGACTGGTGAGGTTTCCCTTTACAAAAGCCATATTGATTCTTTCCCAACATATTGTGTCCATGTGTCTGATAATTCTATTCTTTACTACAGTTTCAACCAATTTGTCCAGTACTAGAGTTAGCCTTACTGGCCTCTCAGGATCACCTCTAGAGCCTTTTTAAAAATTGACATTACATTAGCTATCCTCCCATCATCTGGTACAGAGGCTGATTTAAACAATAAGTTACTTACCACAATTATTAGTTTTGCAATTTCAGATCTGAATTCCTTCACAGATCTTGGGTGAATACCATATATTCCTGGTGACTTATTACTATTTAATTTATCAGTTTGTCCCCAAACCTCCTTTATAGACACCTCAGTCTGGGGCGTTTCCACAGATTTGTCACCTAAAAAGAATGGCTCAGGTTTGGGAATCTCCTTTGCATGGATTTTCCTGGCCAAGGCTGTGTTTAATTCATTTCACTTCTCCACAATGATCTTGGCTTCATTGAGTGTTCCATTATCTCCTTTAGACGAGAGGGCAGGAATACACAAAGGCCAGTGAACAAACCTTACGATGAGTCAACACCCAAGGAAGGCTGCAGTGCAGTTTGAAGATTTAGAAAGCATGCCCTGCCATTACAAGCCCTTTGAAAACCTGTTCTTGTAATGAAGTTAGAATAAGAGGTGGGACAAACATAGTTGTTTTTGATGCTCAGAATCTCAGTCATGTTTTTGTAGTACAAGCAAAATTTCACCTGGTTTTGATTTAATAGAAAGCATTACAAAGGCCCAACCATTTTTAGGCAAGAAACATAAGGAAAGCTACTGGGCTTCCAACAATCTGCAGACACAGGAATGCGTTTAAAGGAAGAAATGATTAAATTTACCTCTCCAGTACTCTTACACCTCGCATACCAAGCATGACCGAATTTCATTATAGTGCCTTCCTAGGGAAATGTGAATGTTTTATCACTTGTTTAAGGTTTCAAAAGTCCCGAAAGAAAATGGGCCTGATTCTCTATTGCCTTGCACATCGTGTGGCAATTTAACCTATTAAAAGTAAGTGAAAAGTAATACAAAACCAGAATTATCCACTCATTTGCACCAGTAGCAGTGTTTTTAACCCACTTCGCATTTACCTTGCACAAGTGTAAATGACGGTAAAGGTGCACAAAAGTGCAGAATCAGATCTTCTGAAATTATGTTTGGGGGATTCGCTAAAAGAAATAGAGAGAGAAGCAGTTCTGCAGCTTTTAATGAAGACCACTGCTTTTTAATGCAGTCCGTTGCTTCCTGAGTCTGACATGGAGTGCAAAAGGTACTTTTCCTCCGTATATTTACAAAACAGATTACTGTTAGGTCAAGATAATTGGAACATTCTCCTGGGACTTGAAAGTGTCTGCATATCCCGCAAGATATCAGGATTTGTAATTTCAGATTAATCTACAAATAACTGAGGAATTCAAGATTTAAACAGGCTTCCAGGCCCAACTGAATTTTATGTCCACAATATAAAAATCAAATTCAGTGTTGCATTTTTGTATCTGCTTCTGTTTTATATGCACCTCATAATTTAAGTTCACCTTCATAGCCAAATAATTACTTTAGTTAGTGTGAACCAAGGAACTTGAGATTTAAATTTGCAGAATATTTTTCTCTGGACCCAGGCACCGGTGTCAAATATTAGTGTAACAAGATGAAAATCAGGGCCTAAGAAAATATCAGTAAAAATGAATCTATGATATACTTGGTTTGGGAATGATCTCTTTGTCTCTTGAGCATGGGTACCCCTGACTATATCAATGAAAACTCATAGTGGTCAGAAACATTGCCTCCTACATTAATAACTGCTTTGTTAGCATCAGATCATCTTGTCTTTGCAAAGTGATTGCATTTATTACAATTTGCACAGTGGTGAAAGTGATGGCCTTTTGCAGGGAAAAGTCCAATATTGTAAATTTTCCTCCACATCAATTGCATCATTACTGTGCGCTTGTGCTATTGCTGCTGTTTATCTATGGGTTTTTTGTCTAATTCCCTGTGGTTTTATGTTTTGGCAATTTGTGTGGTGTTGTCTTGCCTTCCCCACTGAATGGACATACAGTTTATCATCTTGCTTTCCTGAAGCCATTATTTCAAGTTGTGTGGGAGCTGACTCATGACTGGACTTGGTATGGACAGCATGGTGGTTACACCACTCTCATTATTTAATGAAGATCTCCTCATAATGGAAGAAAATCAAGTGTCCATTCAGATTCCTTTAGATCTGCCAATGGCCTTTAATACTGCAGCAGTTTGACCCAGCTGTGGACTGCCTGAGTTGCATTTTAAGCAACCAGTGTGCCTGGCTCAGGAAGCAGAAAACAGTATTAGATGATTGCACATCTGTCATGCTCTGTTCTGTCACCTCCCCTTTTCAATACATATGTGAGGTTCTGAGTGGAAAGGCTAATGCAATCTGAGCTATATTCTTTTCAGTATGTAAAGGGCACCCTGCTCTAATTACATCAGACCTGGATGGTCCAGTTCACCAGTTTACCCAGGGGCTGATTGGGCTCAAGGCTTAGATGAGGGCAAACAGACTCAGTTTGGATAAGCAGGAGAACTAGCAGAGATCAGGTCAGTTGCTGCAACTGAGACTCTGTGCCCAACTTTTGTTTGCAGCCTAAGGATTTCGTTCATCTTTTGCTGCTTTTGGAGAATGAGACAGCGACAGCAGCAGCCAGGAATGCATTTTATTAGCTACATCTGGCTAGTAAGTTGCAAATCATTGCAACTCAGCTCACTTTGTCAGCTCCGCATACTTTATTGTGCTGTACTTGAAGATTATCCAGGGGCTGTGAGTGCAGTGCTCCCTGCTCTGCATTGACTTCCAGTTCATTTGTGGGTCCAATTTAAGTTGTTGGTTTTACCTTAAAAGCACTAATAATTTAGGCCGCAAGTGCCTCACTGACCTCCTCTGTCCCTGTAGGGTACTATGGAAATTAAAACACTCGAGGCACCAGTCACCTGGTGTAATCAGGGCATGGTGGCAGGAGGGTAGGGCATTTTCATGATAGACCCTCCACTGTGGAACTGGCATTGCCCATTGGCCCATCAGTGCCAGCTTTTGCTGACCTGCAGATCATGATGAACACATCTTTCTCTCTTGCTCCTCTCCCCCCCCCTTTTGTTGTAAGGGGAGTAGCACTGAGTGGGCACCACTTATGGGTATGGATATTTTGCATATAGATGTGGTTTTGTGTCAGTGGGTGAAAATCTACCTACCTCCCCAGCAGCTTATGCTTGCTAAGGAGCTGGCTACATTTGTGTTCCCAGAGATCTCTTATTGTCACCTTTTCAGACAAACAAATGATCTGTAAAACACCAGGCTCTGTTGCTGTGCCATTCTAAATGGCAGGAGTGGCTCTAGAAGTGGGAGCGCTGGCTGTGAGTGAAGGTAAGGCTGCACTTTTATCCTATGGATGGTAATAAGTGACCAGGAGAAGCCAAGGAGGTAATGAGCTAATCAAGCTAGTGTGCTGGGTGGAGGGGTAAACATTCAATTGGCACCATCAGCCCCAGACTGATAAAAGAGGTACAGAAAGGCAGCCCCGAGGGGGGGGGGTCGGCAGGTGGAGGCAGTGGACGGGGTCTGTGGAAGATAGCTGTGCAGAGGCCTTAGTGTAGGGCAATTGCTCTTCCCCTTAGGTCTTGCTGAGAGGGCCTAAAGCTTGGGAAACATTGTAAATAGAGGGAAGTGTAGAGGACTATAGTAATATGGGTGAAGAGGAACTGAAATAAAATTTTACTCAGAGCAAAACTGGTGCAGTTTCTGCAGGAAGAGGATGAGGGACCCCTGTTGCAACCCATCACTTTCTAGGCAAAGGCTAATAGTAAATGTTTAAGAATTTTAGACTTAGTTTCAGTAAATACTCCTCAACTTAAGAGAAGTGGTTTGTTTCTGTTGCTGAAATGTTCAGTGTAACTTTCTAGGCCAGAATTTTTCAGAGTTGATGGGTTGTTTATGGATATGCTCTTTCAGTGAGATTTTTGTTTAAATGTTTTCTTAATTTTAAAAATGGCAAACTCAAAACTGAGTACCTGAGTTCAAGTAGTTACCTTATAGGATAGAGAGCTTGCTGCCACTCAAGGCTTCTGTTGGCGCTCATGATACCTGCTGCACAATCTAAGATTCTAGTGGAAGACTCTCCTTCCTCATGTAGGAAGTGATTACCTATAATCCTCCCTCCACCCATACAGAATTAAACTTTTCCTCTGAACTAAATAAAGGAAACAGTCACCTTGCACATGCTAACAATAGAGCAGATAATTCATTTAATCCTTCAATAAAAAGTTCCTTTAATCAAGCCAGGGTGTTTAATAATCGTTCTGAGGAAGATAGTCTGCCACACAACTGCCTCCTTCAGAGTCTGAACTCTACTCTAACTGACTAGCACTGAGCAAGGTGAGTCTAAAAATATACCTCTTGCCAGAGCCTCGTAAAGGTACAGTCCCCATGCAAACCACTTCCTTTCAATTAACCAGTCACAAATAAATAAGGTTGACTGGAAGTCAGTGGGAGACGCCAGCACTCAGCAATTCAAAAATAAGCCACCAATACTTGCAAGAAATACCCATTCTGTGATATTTGGGGGGGCTTTACAATGTTACAAGCAATTATAACTTTCCTTTCATTGCAGCAGTCTTGGTTTTCTCTGTGATTCTGCTGGAACACACCTGGGTATTTGTGCACAAGCTTGTTCATTTTTCTTTATTAATATGGGTCTGTGATTGAAGTCAGAAGATTTTAGTTTGTTTCTCTCTTTCCTGCTACTCATTCCCATCTCTCTCTTTCTCTCTTCTGTCTCTCACCTGCCCATCTACTTCAAACTCTATCTTCCTTTCTGCCCTTCTCCTTCCATCTTTTACCCTGTTCTCCCTTTCTTGGGTCAGGAACTTTGGAAACACAAATCTCTCTTTTCCTTACTGCAGATGAAAAGATAGTGTATCATGGGCCGGACAGGCAGGGCCCCCTTAGAGCCAGAGCTTTAATTAATGATAATCCCTTAATCTTGGACTTTATACTACAGATCCCTCTGCCCATTTCTGTGCTCCTGAGTGGAGGGAGACAATAGATCCAGAACAACTCAACTGCTCATTTAATACTGAATGAGGGATTTCAGCTTCTTCTGTCACTACCAATATATGAGCGATTTAATTTTTTTTGTCATAGCTTCATCTTTTTTCCTTCAGGTCCATATTTTTTAAACATTCTGTTTGCTGTTAGTGTCTTTAGAACTTTTTTACAGCTGTAATTAATAAGAGAAAAATTAGTGAATCATGATTTAACAAGGTTTTAAAGTGGGATTAAAGCTGGTTGGGAGAAGTTCTTTTCCGTCCCACAAAAGCAACATTTTTACACAATTTTTTTTTTTAAAATTTTCATTGAAAATCAAGAACCTGAAAAAACAAAAGTAGCTGGCAACTGAAAAATAAACATTTAAAAAATTGGCATTCTATTAAATAATTTCACCAATCTAGTCAAGTTTCAGTTTGCAGTTGCCAACAAATTTTCAGTAAACAATGGGTTTCAATTTTTTTAATAAAAATCCCTGAAATTTTTATTGAAAACATTTCCACCAGAAATGTCCATTTTGATATAAAAGCCTTTTTATATAAAAAAAATTGAAACAAAAAATTTTGACCAGCTCTATTTGTTTGGGGTTCACTCAGTTTTCTGAGATGCTCAGAGACTGTAGGCCAAGACCCTCTACACTGCTTCTTCTGTATGTCACAGTGGTGCTCAGTCTACATTAGTGTGGTATTACAAGGTTACCATCTTGCAGGGTTGTTTTGTTTCATTCTGCCTCTCTCTTTTATTTGTCATTTCTCTCACTCACAACGAAACCCAGTCCTGTATCAGGCCAATTCACCAGTAAAATTCCATGTAACCCCTCTAAACAGATTTAAGTGATGCACAGACTTTGTGTTGATTCTGAATGGTGAATTTTCCCCTCAGACCATTTCCACTTAGAGCTGCAAGTGGCAAAGGAATGTTCTCAACTGCTAGAAAAATCATTGCCCATTCTGGCTATTTGTATGTTTTGCCATCCTCCTCAACCAATCAAATACCTTCTATTCTGTCATACATTATATGGACAGGTAACAAATGGCAAGTTCCAGAGAGAAGGGTGCCAAACTTTGCCGAACCTCTCTTTGACGATTCTCGGAAGTTTTCACAATTTCTCCAATGCCATTTAATAGAGAACCCCCCCTCAGACTCACTGTTTTCTGGGCCTACAAAAAGTTTGCTTACAAATCATGACAATTTCTCTCTAAACTCCCCAGGATTCTCCTTTCAAGCCTTTGCTTTTCTAATTTGAGGTCCACAAGACCCAATCACAGAGATAAGGTATAATTTTTTCATTTGAAAACAACTGACTTGCAATTTGGTTAGTGGTAAACATAGATTATCCACTGAGATGGTCCAAGGAGGATAAATACAGAATAATAGAAATGATTAGAAGGCTTGTTAAATAACATCTATTTTATCCCTCAGTAGTTGGGGCAAGGTCCTCCTCTACAGTCTATTTCCAAATGCTTTATCCAGTCTTGTGTTACATGAGGCAAACAATGAGGTTGCCATCAAGTCTCTTGAGACATTGCTCCACTCACTGTCTATAGGCCACACAATTAGGAAATTTGCTTGTCTTCCAGTCAGCATTAACATGGACCTGCATCCAAAGCAGTTATACAATTATGATACTCACAGGAACTTTCTGGTAAAGTGGAGGAGAATGAGAGAGGGGCTTCCTGGACATCAGCACTTCACGTTTGGGTTTCATTCCTGTCTAGGACACAATTCAAATGAGCTAATCCTAGTCTCTAGTGAATATTTCCCCCTGCCATAGAAATGGGCACGATCAATTCATAACTGTCAGTCTCAGCTCAGTAGAGCTCCTGGACTGGAATAATATGTAGAGTTGATTTTTACCTGTTGATGAAGCTGGGCATGGGGAAATGAGGACTGAACCATGAGGGGGTAATGGGACAGGATAATCTGTTTATATTTGTGACACATTTTACAGAAGATTCCCCTGGAGAGGCTAAGTAGTACATAGGGCTGCACTAGAAGAATTGTTTGGGTACCCAAGGATGGACTGCAGGATAGGTCATGTTGACAATTAAGGTACTTTGGCCCAGTTGTGGGAAGGACTCAGTAATGGAACTACAATGGATGAGGTTTGTCCACTACTCCTGAATACGGAGGAGAGGGCCAGACAAAGCAACTATTTATTAAGGGAGGCTTAAAATAAAGCTAATATATTTTAAAACAACATCCTCTATTCCACCTTTCCTCAGTATAGGTTTGGGTTACATTTATTGAAGGAGTGGTCACTGCTTTTCAAATAAATGATGTGTGAAAGCCAACCCAAACCGACTATCCCTATGGTGCTGTCTCAGCTTCTCATTGTTTTACATCTAAGCAGCAATTGCATGATGTTTGGTGGTGGTCAAAAATCTGTGATGGTGTAGATCAGTCATCATTTTGGCTAAATACAGGAAACACAGGACTCAGTATAAATCAATGGGTTTTTACCTTGTTTCCTTCCCCCAGCTGGGATTTTGGAGTAGTTTTATTATTTCCCAGCATCAGCAGAGCTGTGGGAAAACAGTAACCCTGGCTACAAATTAAAAATGGAAACTAATAACATTCATATATATGCCATTAAAAAACTGCTGGGATAAACAAGTACCACATATTTCCATACACCCAAGGGTGCTGTTTTTGCTCTAATTAAACCATTTTCTCTAATACAGAAGAAAAGTAATTTAGTTACATAGCTCTCTCTTAAATATTTTTCTCTGTGATAAATATATAACCATGTGACTGAATGTGCTATCCATCTGAGTCCCATGAGGTCTCTGAGTAATTGAACATTGACTCCACCATTCCTCTTACCTTCTGTCTCTTGAGCAGCTCTTAATGCTACTGACTACAGACAGGGAAGGGTTAAAAGCTATGGAGCACAAGCAGCTGGGCTTATTAACCAATCAAGCCCAGCTGCTAGGGGTATAAAACCAGAGGGCTCAAGTAGCAGTAACAGTCTGGTACAGGGAAAGCTCAGATGAGGGCAGGGTAGTTTCTGCTTAGTGACCCTTTTCTGAAGGGGGGTGGAAGCTCTGGCTAAACACTGCAGCGGAGTGATGTTGCAACCCCTTAGAAAGAGAAGATCCATTTTTAGTTTTTCTCTATTTCCTTTCCCTGAAGGAGACTTTCAACCTCCTATTCTATTTTGGTAGCACTTTACGCCCACTCTGTGCAGGTGTCAGTCACTACACAGCCTGCAAAGCAATGGAGGATCAAAGCCCTGGTTAGTGTGTGTTAGCTGCTCACTCAGCTGGGAAATGAGAGCCCTTCTCTGTGATGAACCATCAACACATTTAATGACAAAACGTTTTCTTATCTTTGACTCTTGAATTTTTCTGTGTTCTGAGTACACCCATTGTTCCTGATCTAGAGGTGTAGAAAACTGAGTGGTTAGAATTGTCTTTCATTTCAGTAGCACATGCCAGTTGATGTATCTCAGCCACTGGTGCTGCAAGAGTCATAGCGCTGTGCATGGAAAAGTAAGCTAGAAGAGGGTCACTACACTAGCATGAGTAGCCCAGTGCAATAACTGATTGAAATAAAACACCAGATGGATTTTAGCCCTAGTTTAAGGTTAACTTGGATGGGTGAACTGGGAAAGAAATGGAAAAGGAATCAGAGAGGCATAAAAATTAGAGATGGAAAAGCCCTACTAGGTCATCTAGTAAATCCCCCGATGCCATAGCATGATTGTTCTTAGACTAAAATCTTTGTTCAGCTTGTGCTATGACTGAGAATACATTAACCTTTAAAACACTAGTATTAGAATGTTAGGCTTTTTAAACCTTGGCATTAGAAACTTGAGAAATGTGCAGCTCCGATTGCATCTGGGTGAATACTTCCCCAGGAAATGTTTGTGATTTCTCTTTAATTAAAAGCAGTTTGTGGTTCATTTCAGCCATGCTTTACACTGAAGCATATCTGGCCTTGTTTTATACAACTACACATGATAGGGCAGGCCTGGCCCAAGGGCCAAAGAGCCTGAGAACTCTGCCTCACACACACACCACACTAAAAAAAAAAGTGAACTCTGCTGATTGCACTGGTCCCTTAGGGTGCATCTACACTTACAAATTAAGTCGATTTAAGCTTGCTTAAGTCGACTTAATTAAATCTGCGTCTACACTACAATTTCCTTAAGTCGACTTAAGGAAATTTAAAGTCGACTTTATAAAACCTCGTTTAAAGTTGACTTTACTGGCTAAGTTGACTTTATAGTCGACTTAGCCAGTATGGACACAGATTAGCCCTAAATCGACTTAAAGTCGACTTAAATGGCTCCAGGGCTCCCTCACTGCCCTCCCTGCCAGGGTGGCTGGCACATCCAGAGCCTGGCATGCCCCCCCCCCCACAGGGCAGGACACAGCCCTGCCCACCCTGCTTCTATGCCTTGCCAGTGTCTCTGTCCTGCTCAGCCCCAATTGTAACCAGGTACAATGGGGCAAAGGCTGAGCCCCCTGGCACTTGGCAAGGGGTGCCCCCCCTGCTACCGTGGACCAGTCCCAGGTCCACCTAACCCCTAGAAGTCGACTTAGGTGCCCAGTGTGGATGCTCTAAGTCGATTTGGCAAGGTCCCCTTTAAGTCAACTTAATTCTTGAGTGTGGACATACCAAGTCAACTTAATAAAGTCGACTTAAAATTGACTTTAAGTCAATTTAGCAAAGTTGACTTATTTGGCCAAGTGTAGACACAGCCTTAGTGATGTGCTGCTGCTACCAGCCCACCCTGCAGTTGGGTACTTGAAAGTGGCAAAGTCCACCATCCTGGTCCTCATAAAAACAACTGAGTTTCCATCGCTTTCACTGAGACCGCTGACTGTTTCTTTTTAACCCCACTGAGTTCAGTTGACTGCCACCACCACGTGGGCTACGAGGTGGAGGCGGACACACTTATCCCTCCTGCGGGAGCTCAAGAAAATGTGTGTTTTACTATGAGCTGAAGAGTCCAGCTCCTGCCCAGCAATGTGATGTTGAAGATTCCTCAGCAGAAAGTACTTCCTGCTGCCTTTGAGGGGGGCCTATCAGGATGGAAGAAATGGGGGCCTCAGTGGCAGGCAGCTATATTTCTAAAAGTGGCCTCTGATATTGGATGACTAAATGTAGATACCATGGACATGAATTTCAGAGGTCCCGAGCACCTGCCGCTTCCTTTGATTTCACTTGTCTCTTGTTAGCCTGAAACAGAATAGAGAGATTTAATTCTCCAGTTCTCCCCACACCACAAAATAACGTGGAGAGTGGAGGTGAGCATGTGTTTCTGGGTCTTCTTGTTAGTGGCCAAAAATGCCTGCAGGAAACTAATATTAAACACTAAATAATATTTAGCACTTTGATAGCAGCATTTCACCTATGCATTGCAAAGTGCTTTTAAGAGATCAGTCAGCAAGTCTATCTCCATTTTATAGGTAGGGAAACTGAGGCAGGAGGAGCCTGGCGATTTGCCCAGGGTATCACAGTGCATGACACAATAGAACTGAATTCTGCTTTTCCCAGCCACCTATAACAATCCCCGACATGCACATGCATGCTACCTTATGCACAAGGGTTCGGTTTCCTCTGGTACGAGTGCTAAGGAGAAGTAGCATCTTGTCAGACCAATCAGATAAGTCTTAAGTTTTACCATAACCTATTGTGGCCTCTACATCTGACACCAGGATCCTGTTCTGACACTAGTGATGAGCCTCTGTCAAGCGGCAGCAGCTGCCTAGGGCCTTGCAGATGGGCTTTCCAGTGGAGAATTATTATTTATTTGTATTATTATGATGCTGAGGAGCCCTAGGCATGGACCAGGATCTCACTGCGTTGGGTGCTGTACACCACCAAACAAAAGATGGTTCCTGCTCCAAGGAGCTTACAATCTAAGTAGCAGGATGAGGCTGGAGACAGACATGGGAGAGTACAAGAAAATAATTAGGCAATATTGGTCAACATGATGGACAATGATTTTGGCACACCGACAGCCGAACCATTGTGAAGTGTTTGTAGGTGTCATGGCAAAAGGGAGTTTTGAGGTGGCTTTCAAAGGAGGATAATGGTAACTTTGTGAGTGTTTTACCCTCTGAAGTGTGTGGAGCAGTGGAGGAAAAAGCATAAAGGCTTTGTTTGAAAATGTAACAAGGGATCCATGGAGGTGGCATTGTGGGCTGATCACGGACAAGCACTGACACCTCGATAACAAAGGAAAAATTATAGGTGTGCTGGGGGTTGACCATGAAGGGCCTTGAAAGTGAAGACAAGCACCTTACATTTGATGTGCTAAAGAAGGGCAAGCCAGGGTGAGAGAGTCAAAGTGACAAGCTAAGAAAATTATATTTGCAGCAACATTCTGCATGGATATGCATAGGGCAAGATTGTATTTGCCAAGGCCAAATATAAGGTTGTTACACTAATCAAGATGTGAAATGGAGAGCTTGGATGAGAGTTTTAGTTGTGTGAATGGGTAAGAAAGTCCGTGTCTTAAAAATGTTATATAGAAATAATAGGAAAGATTTATGAAAACCTAGGGAAAGGTCTGAATCAGAAATTACACCCAGGTTACTGCCCTGAGTAGCAGGGAGGATGGCATTGTTGTCCACAGTAACTGAGAAAGTAGGTAAAGCAGGGCTTCGGGAGGAAAGGTTTGGCACTCTGTTTTAGCTATATTTCACGTGAGCTGATAGCTAGACAACAACAAGTAAATATCAGAGAGACAAGCTGAGATTTTAGTTTGGACAGAAAAAGGCAAGCCTGGAATAGAAAAGTAGATCTGTGAGTTGTCAACATAGAGATGGTAGCTGAATAGTGACATCGAGTTTGGGTGTATTCTAAGTCTAATTTGTTTTATTTATACATATACATCAGTCCTAGAGCTGAGATGGTCAAAGAGTATGCAGGGCAATCACTTGTTCCAGGAATATCAGTCCAACACATGCCTGTTTCCCAGAGAGCATCTCTGACTCCAGAAGAGACTCTAACCTGATAAGGCAGAGAACAAACCCTCCTGCTGCTCATATGGCTCCCTCATCACTGAACCTTTTTAACAAAAACACAGGATATCTTTCCAAGTCTAAACATTTGCTTGCACGCAAAAAAAAATAACTTGGAACACTGTGTGTAACTGTACCCCCAGTGACACCTGATATAAAATGATCTGTGAGTTGGACAAAAAAGGAACAATTTTTTAAAAGTGCAAATACATTTTTTCAAATTCTAAGTGACTTAGAATGGCTTTTCTACATAGTTACTTCTTCCCTTCATATCTACAAACAGTTTTTATAAAATAAAAACTATTAGTAATATCATCAAAAGCAGTAGAACCCTCCCTGTTTTCCTTCTACCCCCTCCCCAATGCTACTTGGCACCATTTTGAATCTAACAAAATTGCTCATTGCATCTGAATTAGAGGGAGCTTTTTTTTCCTTCATAGCATGTTTGTTTCTTTTCTAAAATGTTCTACACATTGCAATACAGAGACACAAAGGGAGATGTATTATTACTATTGGTTGTTGTTCTTCATAAGCCTTTATTGATTTTGTGAAAGAAATAATAAAAACTTGCACAAGGTGCCCATCCAACAAAAGACATCCTGCAGTACTCATCTTCAATCACATATACAGAAGTACAATCCAACCGAGAAATCTACAGGCAAGCACAAAGCATCAGAGTTCAGTGTTTTCATTCAGTATATTGATGGAATGGAACCAGACCCTCATCTCATAAAGACCAGCCATCCAAGAGGAAAAACGGATTGCCCCCACCTGCAACTGAAGCAGCAAAACATCTAAAATTCCTTGCTCTGGTGCAAAAATGGGCCCGGGCACAGCACATATGTTGCCAATAGCGGGGTATGCGCATCCAAGAACTTCTGACGTCTTGGCCCTTACCAACGGTGTGTTTAACACTGGAAACCAGTGTGGACATGGCTGGCAGCTATTACAGCCACATCATTGTAACAGATAGGGATTTTTATATGCAGTAACTTGAACAAACTGGTAAATTTGCCTTGGTTGGTTTTGACCCAATCAAGCAGAGCTAGAGGTTTGGAGGGAGCAAGAGAAGGTTTAATATGTACTCATTCTGAAATGGCTGTCTTCACTGTAGAGAAAAACCTAACCAGCTTTTGTCAGTACGAGGGCTATGAGGTGGAGACAGAAATATACATAGATATCTCCTGACATAAATCTGTTCAGCTCCCTGGGTGATTCTTTAAGGAATGCCAACAATTGTACAGAATTTACTGCATTGAAGTTAAGGATGGGGAAGCAGTTCAGATAACATTAGACGCTCTCTGAAACTTTACACAACCTTAACTGATTGCAGGCTTGGAGAAGGCTAGCTCCCTTTCTGCTTTACATCTAGCTTTGTTCTAGTGTTGGTCAGGACCACACCAGGATGTCGCTTAAATTACCATAAGAATGATTGTTCTGGTAATTCAAACCTTGCCAGAATCAGAAATGAACAGAAATCTTGCAAAAGAGCATGCTCTTCTGGGGTTTGTTGCCTGCTTCTTACACCAAAAAATTTCATATAAATTCAGAGGAGATTCAGGTAAATATCTGAGGCCAAATTCATCTCTCCATTGGCTTTAAAGGATTCCTCGAACTTCTGAATGTTTCAGGAAATAACAGAAATCCTTAGTCACAGCCACATGTCTTCTCTTAAATCTTTCCTTCAACATAGCACCACCCCACAGAGTAAGTCTCTTCACTGAAAACCAAAAATGAATGCATGGTTTGATAAGATCCTTCTATGTGACGAAGTCAGTGAGAAAGAGAAGGAAAGTGTGAGCACCTCTGGTGACACCTTCATCAGGCTGTTTGTTGTCCTGGCAAAAGAACAAACTGAGCACATACAAATATTAAACTAATATCTTTAGTGCTTGGGGAATTTTGATAGTCAGCTCCTGGTGCCTGAGGCAGCAAACGAGAATGAGATACAGTATCCTCAAGTTTCATATTCATGACTGAAATTACACCCTTTTATATTTATTTATATGTATGTATGACTCGCATTGTTGCTATTTATAATTCTTTTGAAAGAGAGAAATGCTAATGATAGCCAGCGGCAGAATCTAAACAAGGCCACAGTCAGGAGGCAAAACAGCAAAATAGATAAAATTATTCCACAATGTTTTTATCTTTGGGATAAATCTCCAGTTCTTCAGATACTAAATTGATGACATGGCATTTGTCTGCCCTAATAAGAAGAACAGGGTCACTGCTGGGCAATCTCAATAGCTCTGCTCAGGCTCCTCTTCCTCCCCTTCCATTTCTCTACAATCCAGTGTCAATACCATGACCAATATCACTCCTGAGAGATGGGGGCAAGAAGAGCAAAACGGACTTCTACTTAATTAAAACAGGTATGCTCAGGCACATAGAAAGAGCCTCTGAAAGTTTAAATGGCTTTGGGGTGGAATCATTTGTTTTAATGTGCTCCATATCACAGAGGGTTATTTTAAAGGCAACTCATTTCCACATATTCTGAGCGGGGTAATCCTTTCTTTGTAGATAATAGTATACTTTCCTCATAGTTCAAAGAAAGCAGCTATGGTCATGAGTTCAGCGATATGGTGCTGCTACCTTCTGTTTTCATTCATTCGTGGAAGTGAAAATGTGAAGATTTAGTGTCTGTCTGCATTGTGGCCAACTTTGATGAGTTCATCATGAGTCCTATGATATTTAGGATTTTTCTTTAAGCCCCAGCTGATGGAATCAAGTGATTGCATGAAAATCTCAGCATTCATAAAATAAAGGAAGTTTCCTTACCCGCATAATTACAGATAAAAGCTATAAAATGTGAACCAAGTGTACACTAAAGGCTCATAAACCAGAAGGCAAATAAGAACTGAAAATGTATTTTTAAAATCTCATGATTTTTGCAGTCTGACTCATGATTTCCGAATGCTTGGGACAGACAATATTGTGTTTGTATGTATTTATCTCAAACTATCGACCCCATTTTATTTTGTGAACACCAGTACCTTCTCTTTTTTACCTCCATCTTGGATTGAAATTCCAAGAGGTTTTGAAAAAGGGCGAAGAGAGCAGAGTGATCTAGAACACTGACTTTGCTCCAGCAATACAATGGATATGCTAAAGAGGGTGACCAAGCTGCAAGAAACCAGTTTTCTAGACTTCATTTGAGCAATAACCAAGCAACACACCACCTGATGGGGGAACTTTAAAGCTGACCAGGAAGATCACATGACAGTAGGGACAGGAAAGTTATAAAAAGGCAGTGTCTGCTCTTGATGGGTTTCTGACTGGCCAGAACCTGAAATCTGAGCAACAGGAGAAGAGGGTCTTGGGACCCTGAAACTCAAAAATCCCTCAAAATGGTGAGGACACTGGAAGGAGGGTTTTAAATGCAGTTGTTTATTTGTGTTCCAACAATTTCTCTGTGAGTAAAGTGTGTGTCTTGTTAGAACTCCTTTGCAAAGTCTAGGTGGTCCTTGCTTACACTCTCTCACAGTCTCCAAAGAGGAAAACAGTAAACCCCTTGGAACCCATTGCTTCCTTGGAATTCTGGGAGCAGGCAGCAGCTGTTAAGAAGCTTGGGAGAGCAATCTGACTGTGATGTCACCACAGGTCAGAGCACTTGGGTGCTCACAGGCCCAGAGTCAAAGACACTGTGCCTAAACTTCATCCAACCCCAACAAGCCAGGAGCACATGGGATCTAAGGTTTGGGTCCAGTACAGCAGCTTTGTGAATATTAGGACATTCCCCATGGTACAATCTGGACTGTTGAACAGCTGTGTCCCCTTAATTCTCCAACTTGGGGTGGCTTTTACACTGCTTCACTTGTGAAAGCAACTATTCCTTGTCTGCTCCTTCACAGCTTTTAGCATGCAGATTACTACCAGCTGTACTGCAATAGTACTACAGATAGCCACTCCTGAATTATATTACATGGTTACACCAGCAAATTCCCACTCCCAGCCTTGCCCTCAAAATGTGCGTCATATGCTGACCTGCACCTTCACTACGGACAAGCTCATAAAAAGTCTGTCATTTCGTTAATAGAAAATTATATGCACAAATCCCTGTTGTCTCAAATGGAGTTCCCAGACACTTCAATCCAAACACACATTGGTTTAGGTAAAACAATAAAATAAGTTTATTAACTACAGAAAGATAGATTTTAAATGATGACAACTAACAAGACCCATAAGTTACAAAGAAATAAAAGGTAAAACACAAACTAATATATAACTTAACAAACTAAGTGAATTGAAAGCAGAAAGTTTTCTCTCACCATGTGCTTATAGCTGTCTGGTTCGATCTTTTAGCCAGGACCTCTCCCCCAGTTTAATGATGCTTCTTTGGTCTTTCAAATCTGGCTGATGCCATGAGTAGAGATGATTGGAGAGATGTGTTTTGTGTCCGCTGTCCTCCATTCTCGAAGCATTTCTCTTTTTTGAGAATCATCTCCAGCTGGGATTAAGGTGACAGCAAGTCTGTTGCCAAGAAGTAAATTTCTCACTCAATTCTTCCTGTCAAAGAATGGCCGCTTAATCAGATGATGGTCTATTTGATTTTGTCGTCACCAGGCTGAGTCATCAATTTGCCCTTTGCCTCCCAGGAACTGGTTTTCCCCTGCTTTTCTAAACTCGGAGCATGGCTTAGGAATGTCATAAAGTAGAATCTTATAACTTTACATACAATGTTGTCACACATTTCAGCAGGGTAATAATGACCAGCAAATTATGAATATTTAAATGATACTGCACAAGGCATGCTTTGTACAAGATGAATCCTAGTTTTGTAAATAGGATGAACAAAAAAACACAGAACATCCAGCTGTCATAAGCATCCAGCAAAGGAAGCTCATCAGGGCTGTAACAGAAGGGCTGCATCAGAACTTGGTCAGAGGTAGTGATGTATGTCCTTAAAAGTTTTCCAAAGATGTGTTAATAAGCCAAAAATCTGAGTGTATATCCAAACCTCCAAACTGTGGGAGTCCTTTCTCCCATCTACCAGCCAGATCTTGCAAACCTCCTGCTCTTACGGCTCTGAAAGATTTGTCTCTTTCTGGCATGCAAGACCCTGATCAGACATTCTTCTCTTTCTAGGTCAGTTTCACCTTCTCCCCTTCCCACATGCATCTGGACCACAAGACTCTTCTCTTTTCCATGCAGCCCTATGGCATCTTCCTGTCCCTTCCAGTTGTATGATTTCCTGCTCAGTATAACTTTCTAAATGACTAGAAAGTGCCACAGGTACTGACATGGAAAGGAATCACTGGACATGAGGGTGAACTGAGCGGAAGGCCGATATCTGTGGGGAGAAGGTGGCTAGAGTTAGTATGGATTCAGGAGAGGGGTGCATAGGATTTTTAAAAAATACTTTACTTATGATGATAAATCAGGTCTTCCAGGGATGAAGACCCAGTGCCTTAACTTACTGAGACCAGACTAAATCAAAGCGAGCCTGGTAGTCACAGAAAGCACTGAAAAAGCTGGCATGATTGTCAGTCTTGGGTCAGGAAAGGCCTAGAAGGGAACGTTGTAGGTTGTAATGGAGGAGCCAAGGCAGAATTGTGCAAAAGCCTTGTTCTGCCTGTGCCACAGGGGAGGAGTGAGATGACTTATTGGAAGCATTTAGTGAGGGAATCGTGTGCTAAGCCGGTGCTACCAGACCCTGACTTTTATGAGCACAGAAATTTTCCTTAGAAAAACAATCAGTAAAAACACTGTCAGCCAGGGGCCCCAGTGAGGGGATGAAACTGCCTCTTGCACTCAAAGCATGCAGCATATCACATCATATGCACCTTTGTCAGGGAGTATCAATGATGTGTTTTATATAGAGCCATGTGAGTGGTGAGGCGTGCACTGCAGCCCCCTGTCGTTACGTCCTTGTGTGCACATGGAGGAGAACAGAGGGACAGGAAAGGAAAAAAAAATTCACAGGTAAACCAAACTCATCCAGCCTATAAATTAACTCTGCCCTGGAGCAGGCCCAGCTTCTGGGAGCATCAGGAACCAAAGGCAATCACTGTGAACTGCTCTGCTATGGTCAGTACTCTGTAACCCTTTGCGTGCCACCACCTTAGAAAGAACTTATCCAGTGAGATCCTATTCTGTTTCAATTTACTGGGCAATGGCTCAGTTGGGGAGATGCCAGATGAAGGCTAATTCCTCCATACAATACTCTTCACTCAAGTGTGCAATGAAAACAACACTGCATGGTGAAGGGGGTATGTGGATGAAAATTTGGGCTTTATTCCTTTTGTTCGTCTTCCTGTTTAGGGATGAGGGTCAGTCTGGCCTTTTCTCTGTGTGTCCTGCAGCCCTGCCTTGCTTTACTGGCCCCATAACTGTTGGCATCTCCTTTGGCTGAGTTCAGGAATAGAAAAACATGCAATTGTTTGCTTCATCTGATGTAGTTTCCCATAAGGCGGTGGGAGTTTCAAGAGAGAAAAGAAGCAGAAAGGGGCAAGAAGGCAAAAAAGGGTGATAGTTTTAGATGCCATGGTGCTGGGTGTTGTAGAACAGAATAGAACGGCAGACGAGAGAAAAATGGAGAGTTTAGAATGGAAACGAGAAGACATGGAAAGCAGAAGTCTAAAGACTGACTAATTTTAGCATTTATATGACTTTCAAACAACTGGAAATAATAAGCAGCCAATCTAAAGCCACATAGGGGGACAGAGCAATAAATGACATGGTCACCTATGCTGCATTTGATCTTTTATTATAGCATGCCTATTAGTAATAAAATCAATATCAATAGGTAGGCCTAATAACTGCACAGATCAAATCCTATTAGTTTAATATTACTTTTCCTAATAACCTGCTATTGTCTCCACCACACATTAAAAAGAAAGTACTGTAGATAAAATATCTACTTTTAATTAAAACAGGGGTACTGGAATTTTGGTTCTCCCATAATGCTGATTGAAGAGGGCTAGTCCTTTCTTAAAAACATTTAAATCTGATCTCAAGTTATTATTTTTTAAAATAGAAATCATTGGGTTTTGCAGTTGTTTCTAAAGTAATAAAGCAGAATAATTCACTCTCGGAAGGCTGAAGATCTTAATCGGACTTCTCTTTTGTTCATGATAACAGCTGTCAAGAATTACGGTATCACCATGTCCAGAGAGGTGGCCGTGTTAGTCTGTGTACAGCAAAAACGAGAGTCCTGCGGCACCTTAAAGACTAACAAATTTCTTTGGGCATAAGCTTTTGTGGGCTGCAACCCACTTCATTTGATAAAGTGGGTTGAAGCCCACGAAAGCTTATGCCCGAAGAAATTGGTTAGTGTTTAAGGCATCTCCATGTGAAGATGTTCATGTTTCCTTCAAGGGAAGGATCTTGCAAATGATAAAATGAGAATTTTAAAACACAGCTTTAGAGCGTTAGAAATGAGCCGTGGAACCTCACAACAGAACATGAGCCAAAACCCATGGCAGTTAGCTGAGATCACCTATATGTCCCACTTTGTTCAGTATTCCAATCACATTACGCAATATGAGCAAAGTAGAGCAGGATCAGTGCGTGGATGAGAGACCACCAAGGTATACCTAGATGCTGTGATTTAAATGAATCTGTAGATGGTAGTCTTTTCTTCGGAATTAAACTGACACCGCTGGTCACTATTGACCTTGATTTGATTCACCCACTGTCCTTAAGGTGAGAGACATGGTGGAGGAATCCAAATTCTGTTGAATCAGTGGGAATTCTGCTTAGGAGGAGAGAAACCCTAGAACCAATGAAGCCTGGGGAGAAAATCTGAACCAATTGTGATTTTTACTTTTCTTGTTAATAAAGGCAAGTTCCACAAAAGAGAGAGAACCCCAAATACTTTCCAGCTCTAAGTAAGGAGCTAAAATGATTCTGGCCCAGCCACTAGGATAAGCCACCAGCTCCCCTCATTGTGTGTTTTGCTTATAGGACATGGAAGCATATACAAAAATTCTGTCCTGGGCTGAAATAGGATTTTGGGGAAAGTTGTGGGCTGCCTGAAGCCATAATTAGAATGACTGGACCATCCAGACTCTGCACATTGCCAATGTGTGGACGTGCAGGAAGGGAACACAGCCATAGTCAAAGCCTTTAGCCTTTTCCCAAGCATGATAATGAGGAGATGTCGTCTAACCAAGGCACAGGATACACAACTCAAGCCACCCTGCTCCCAGTTCCCAGGGAGGCAGCCGCTGCCGCCCAGGCAACTGGCAAGCCGGGCAGCAGTGGGGCTCAAGCTGCGGGGTAATCCTCGAGCTGCTGCCGTGGGATTCCCTCTAGCCCCCTGGCTTCACGGGAAGCCTGGCAGCTAGCGGGAATCCCCGTGGCAGCGGGGCTGTAGCCGCCAGGAGCGTCAGCAGTGCCGATGGCTTGAGCACCCCTGTCACCCAGTTCCCGGCAGCTGTCGATTCTGGTTGACAGCTCTGGGAACCCTGGCTGCTACAGTGCATGGAGGGATCGGTGCCCACCATGCACTGCTCTATATCACGAAAGAAGGAAAAAAAAGTCTGGACACTCTGCTCCATTAGAAGGAGCGCAGTGTGTACACTCTCCCTCGCAAGGGGCTTCTTGCGCGACAATTGGGTAGTGTGTACATGGCCCAAGTCATAGTTTACACTGCAATAAAAAACCCGGGGCATGGGGTCTCACAGTCTGAGTAGATCAACTGATTTCAGCTGAGCTCAGGCTGCAGTGCTCTGCAGTTGCAGTGTAAACATTTGGGATTGAACTGGAGCCTGGGCACTGATACCCCCAGCCCCATGCCAGCCTCAGGTCCCGCGTTCAAACATCTGCAATGCAATGTTATAGCCCTGCAGCCTGCGCTCTATAAACCTGACTCAGCTGACATGGGCCAAGCCTTGCAGTGTGGGAGACAAAGGACGATGGAGGCTAAAAGTAAATTGGTTCTGTTCCATTCCAGTAAGGAATGGAAAGAGAAAAGTCTATCTAACTTAACTGATAGTGAAGTGTAAGATTAGATGATACTAAATATACATGTAGCCTGTTTCTTTTAAATCCTTTTTTTTTTTTTTTAAATGCTTTGATCCAACTACTAAATAAAAATGCTTCAAACAAGGTTGGTTGGTCAAAATTGTTCATCACAAGTTCCCAAAAGAAAGAAATGCAGGTGCCTGAAACCTGTCGGACCTGCAAAATGATAAGCAAATGATACACACAGGGTAGCCTGCGTAGGGCCCACTCTAAGAGCGGAAGAAATGCAAGATTCCATCCTAAGGCAGGTATAGACAAGAGCCCCTAAGATGGCTGCACTGAGAGAGATCAGAAAGGGGACAGGGGACAGCTAATTCTGTAATCACGACTACTTCATTGTTGCTTTCTCTGTAAACAGAGACAGGAAGGAGGTGAGTTTGGAATTTATTTAAATGTGTTGTTGACAGTATTTGAACAGATGCCTTTTACAACCTGCCCAACCCAATGCACCAAGTATTCAGTATTTGAGATGTCAGGAAAAAGTACCCCACAAGGAGCTATGCTGTACTGATTTCTTCAGAATTAATCATCTTGGCACAATCTGCAAACAAGCAAAACATAAGCAGCAATAAAACACCCAAAAACTGGCAAATCACCCATATCACCAGTAGTGAAACATAGAAACAGGCCCCCACACGCTTGAACATATGTTAATGCGCTATGACCACATGCAGAAACACACAAAAACATGTGAGACATTCACAAAATGCAAAACACACTAATCAGCACAGGAACTGAGGGCAATAAAACACTCATATGAATGCATACCATCTGCTATGAATAAAAGAGATTGCTTAGGGTGCTTCAGAGAATATTGATTGTTTCCTACAATCTGACAAGTTTTCTGTAACCTGAAACTTCTCTCCTATTTGTTGAGAGCTCATTCTTACAAGAATGAATGCAGTTTTTAATATTAAGATATTACAATCTTCCCTGCTTGGTGGGTGGTTACACAAAGAGGTGTGGAATGTGCCTGTCATATGATCTTTTAGGTATGATTTACTTTAGCACAAAGGTCTCCCGAGGTGGAAAATCTTGGAGGGGCATTATAGCAGAGGAAGCCTCTCTCAGCTCCCTCACTCTGATAGGTCAGAGGCTTTGGTGAGAGATTGGCTGGAGAAGAACAATTCCAGGTCACAACAACATCTGAGGTTTCACAATTTTTCATTCTACAATTGAACAAAACCCAAATATTGCAAATGTTTTCGTACAATGGAATGGTGCCAAAATGCCCGGCCTTTTTTGTTCCCAAAATGGACATTTGGTTCAGCTCTCTCTCACATTCTGGTCACTAGAGCTCAGAAACCTTTCCATTAAAAATGAACTCACAATTGAGAGATCTCCCAGAAATAATTCAGCTTCAGCAAAATAGTTTATTTCAGTGAAAAAACATTCTGTTGAAAATGCTCCAATTAGCTGTCTTACCGGCGGCAATATCCCCCTTTCACAGCTGAATATTTGGTTTGTGTAGTATCCCAAACTTTCTCTCTCAAGCTTTCTGCTTACATCACTATTGCTTATTGGGCCTTCTCCTCTCTTTGGACATGTTATTTTAAGCAATTAAAGAATTTGCGAAGACAAAAGTATTAGGTTAATTCAGGTGTCAAGCGCACGCGCACCAACAATTCAGTTGTGTCTGATCTCAGAGTCCGTTCACATAGGAGCACACAAATCCAATCGAAATTCTTCTCTTGATCCCCAAAAAGGGCAGCCAGTCCCATAACAGAGATGTTACCACTGAAGTTGAACTTAATCCTCATGAAAATAAATCAATGAAAAACTTGCTTAAAAAATCCTTGTTCTCTTTGCTTCCCGAAAAATCGGGTTTCTGCAAGCCTCCACAAGCCAGTGTGCAGGAGGGGAAAAATGAAAGTGAAACTCACAAAAGAGCACAGGAAAGGGCCTGATTTCTTCAGAGTTACATCAGTTTTGTGCTGGTGTTTCTCGGTTGGCATCACTGTACCAAAGTTGATGAACAGAGCCCTTCCCATCCAAAAAGTAAGGTGAGTGCAATGATGCACTGCAGTGTGGTCCTGGCCTCTTGCCAACAGTTTGCTGTTTTGGGACTGACATGGCCATGGGGGAAACACTGATTCACTTTGCTGTCAGGTTTTCACACAGTAAGCGTGCGTGTGGGTAACAAAGGGCTTTAGAGGGCAGGCAGAATCTGGGAGCACAGGAAGGCTGCCTCTGACCCAGCCTCCCTGAGCTCAGTTTTAACAGGTCACTCTTGTGGTTTGTTTGGTTTTTTCCCTTTAAGCAAAACAGAGTTGCTTAAAAATAAAACGCCAGAAGTGATTTCCAAGGGGAGAGAGTCCTCCGTCTCCAGATTTCTCCTTCACACTGCTTTTCATGAGGTGTGGCTCCTCATCTGGCTTGGGAAGGCATCATGCAGCAGTAGACTGCTGTGCCGGGGTATTTGATCCCAGCTACCAGAACTATGATTTAATTCCCGCCTTAGGGGGGGAAGCTTGGGCAAAGTGAGATAAAAACCTGACTAATAAAATCAATTGCCTGAGAGTGGGTAAGAGAGACATCTGCCTCACATCTATCAGGCAGCAGCACTCTGCAGATGGAGGAGGAAGCTCCCTTTTACATTTCCCTCTCCCAGCGGTGCCTATGGTTTTGGTTTTCTTGTAGAGCTGGAAGAGGATAAAACATTAAAACTGCCCAGGAGGGAAAGAGAGACACTTTGAATTTTTTGCACGCAAGCAAGCCTATCCTAATTTTTTCTCTTTTACTTTCTTTTTCTGCTTTGGCTTATCCTTTGGTGAGGATCATTCTGCTTTATCTTTGGTCACACAACCACACAGGACCACTGCTTTCTCAGCCTGGTCTAGCAATGCTTGATGGGATGCGAGTGGACAGGTGCGGAGGTAACCCCCCTTCTGAAGAGCTGAGAAACCCTCTTAGTTCATTTCTATGTGTTCAGCACCTCCTGTCTCACTCCCATTTGCTTCTGATTGGTTTCCATGAATGCAGTCTGCTTTTGCTCCCAAGAGCGTGTGCAGAAATTTAACTTTGATTCCTTTTGGATGGGCACATTCTATGTCTTGGACCCCCACCCCCAGGCCAGGGCAGAACTTACTCTTTTTGTCACCCCAGCAGATCTCCTCTCACCTCAAGCTCTGGTACGAGCTTGCTCCCTCCCACCACTGCCAGAGAGTTCTGTGCCCCTGATTGCTTGGTGAGGGTCATGTCCCTGCTTCCTCCCCCCTCACCCTGGACTTGTGCATGCCCCTGCCTATTCTATTTCTGGATGTTTGGCCACTCCTGATTTGTTCCATCTGTGTGGTTACTCTGGATCCATTTCCTCTTCGACCTCTTCTAAAACTCGACATCACTGTGTTTTGTAGTTCTTTGGTCTTGTGAAAGATCATTTATTTTTTGGACACTGCCATAAGAAAAGTTGAAATTTGGTTTATAGCTGATGGAGATTCCCACATCTGATTAGCTCTTGTCTTTACAAGACACGCTGATCCCAAGCACTGTTGGGTCAGGATCCCATTTTTTCATCTGTCAAAAACACAGTTTTTAGAAGATCAGAGACATAGAGACCTTAATTCAGCCCTGAATTTGAACTATCAATGTTCAGTTTCTTATATCCAAAATCCTTACATAAGGAAATAGACTCTATTCTTTCTCCTGCTTTAGTGTTGGGATGGAAAAGATGGAGGTGGTTGTGTTCCTTGCTTTTATAAAAATGACGGAGTGAGATAGGAAAACACCCAGAATGGATGAGAACAATTAAATATTCCTGAACAATTAAATATTCCTACTGAAAAAAACCTTTGGTTCTGAATGTCCCATGGAGCAAATCAAATGTATTCTTCAAGTTTAAAAAATGGAGGCCAAAGTTTAAATTTCCCAGCCCTTGACCAGGGAACGTGTGCGAAGTAGTTCGAAGATGAAGAACACCATGTAAGTGCTTCATATTATTTATTGATTTGTGTTGTTATTTTGCCTAAACTCCATGAAAATGGGATTCTGTTAGGATCTGAAGGAGTTGGAGCATCTCGGTCAGATATTCTCAGGTGAAGACAGGCTTCTGCCTGTCCAGGGTAGAACACCTGATGTGTGAGAAGCCAAACAGGATCTGACCAGCAAATGTAATAAATGTCATTACATGATATCCTGAGGTATGAGGAAAGGACACTGGGGAGAAATAGAAAGCAACTAAAACAAAAAGAAAGGAAAAAAGCAAATGAGGAAAAGGAAGGAGTGTTTTCCTGAACAGCTGGTGCTTGGAACTGCAGGTGAGGATTTACCAAGAGTTGGATATTATCAGTCAAGAGTCCATTCATGATCCATTTATCCAGTGCCTGGAGTCGCTTTGCCTTTATGTCTCTGACAAGCTAGTCTCCAACATGAAGATTTTGGACACGGGCCTTTTCAGTTAAATAAAATCTTAAAACTTTACTCTCGTTCTCCTTTTCTGTAGTAAGAGAAGAATTAAAAACTGCATTTACACCCAATGCTATTCCAGTCTGTGCTCTCAAACATTAATGTACATACAAGAAATGCTTTCATGTAGTTAAAGGCACATACAGCATTCTTACAAACAGGAATGAAAATCACTCTGGTATGCATGCAAGACGCATACCCAGGCACTGGTGCATAGACACATGTGCATGCACACAAATACACAGGTCTTCACTCCATCTCTGCCAGAGTTTTTAGCAGCCTGCTATCCAGAGGCCACTGGCAGAGCATCAAACCTAAAAATAAAAAGACAGATTGTTCATTTCAAGTGTAATTACCAATCGAAAAGAACCAGTGTGGAGAAGAAGAGGAAAAAGAAAGAAAGAAAAGCAAGACATCAATCAGCAAAGCAGCCTACTGTGAAAGGTCCCTGTCTGCTACTCATAAGGGGGTGTTTGCCTCAAACGAGTTAGGCTGTCCTGTGGTTTCTTGCTTCCTCTTCAGAGCCTCCTCCTTGCCCTCTATCTTCCCCAACAAAATAAACAGCCAGCACAGATTTGTGCAGCTGTCACAGCAGCAATTTCTCCCCTGTCTTAAACACCAGTATGGCTGACGACTTAAGGAATGTGGAATTCCCAAAGCCGGCACAGGGAAGAGTAGATGAGAACTCCCCAAACGAGCCTGTCCCAATGCATCCCAGGAGAAATGTTTCTCTTAGACTAGAGAGAGGGCAGGTAGTGACGCTGCTATTGCTAAGCCGCTGGGTTTTCTGCTGGAAGAACAGCTTCAGTAGAACTTCCTAGAAGTCCTGGCCATAGAAAATGTTGATGGGATGCACTGAATGATGCCCCTTGTCAAAGAGCGCTTCTGGGATGTTTCTCTGAACTTGGATTGTGCTCAGGGATAAAGCCTTGATTCCATTCCCCAACACATCAGTCTGTGCTGCTGAGCTGGCGCAAAAGGTGGTAAGCTGTTACTGATGTGAACTGGCAGCAAACTATTGTACTTCTGGAGTAAGTGGGGAGCAGGGATTAATTCCTCTCCAAGGCTTTGTCTACACTTGGCCAAATGAGTCCACTTGGTATGTCCACACTCAAAAATTAAGTCGACTTAAAGGGGACCTTGCCAAATCGACTTAGAGCGTCCACACTGGATGCCTAAGTCGACTTCTAGGGGCTAGGTGGACCTGGGACTGGTCCATGGTGGCGGGGAGGGCACCCCTTGCCAAGTGCCAGGGGCTCAGCATTTGCCCCATTGTACCTGGGTACAATGGGGGCTGAGCAGGACAGAGACACTGGCAGGGCATAGAAGCAGGGTGGGCAGGGCTGTGTCCTGCCCTGTGGGGGGGGCACACCAGGGCTCTGGCTGTGCCAGCCACCCTGGCAGGGAGGGCAGTGGGGGAGCCCTGGAGCTCTTTAAGTCGATTTAGGGCTAATCTGCGTCCACACTGGCTAAGTCAACTTTATAAAGTCAACTTTAAACGAGATTTTATAAAGTCGACTTTAAATTTCCTTAAGGCAAATTAAGCAGCAGCTTAAGTCGACTTAAGGAAAGTGTAGTGTAGACGCAGATTAAATTAAGTCGACTTAAGCAAGCTTAAGTTGACTTAATTTGTAAGTGTAGACGCACCCCAAGGTACGTTTCTGTCCCTACACTTCTCCCGGGGCCTGTGCCAATGCACTGCTACCACTTACACAGGGCAAGATTAAAATTTACCCCTCGTCCTCCCACCCGTTCCCTGTCTGCTGTCTTCCTCTCCCTTTCATTGTCCCTGTCTGCCGCACTAATTCATTCACCCAGAGGGCAGGTCTAGACTGCCTGCCCTTTTTGGTGGCAGTCAATTGTAGATATGCAAATTACCTAAAATAACTTGCGTATCTACCTTCGGCCTTTCTACTTCCTGCACATACACTGTGCTACCCTGTTGCCAGAGTGGTGTTCCAAGACTGAACTTCCTGGTTGGCTGAGTGGGTCACAGATCTGAGCAGTCGATCAGGAATTTCGAACTGACAGCTGCCCTGAGTCTCCCTCTCCTGCTCCTCCTTCTCTCGCTGGCTTTGTTCTCTGCATAATTTCATGACACTATTTTCTCTGAGTCTAATCAAGACCAAAGTTACCAGGCCTGAGTCCAATCTCACTCAGAGTCCCGGCGAGCACATTGAGCACCCTGGAGTTCCTTGGCTTCAAAACATATGTGAGAGAAGAATCAGGCAATCTGTTCCTCCCCAGACTAGCATTCATGAGAGAAAGTACAGGGACACACTTCTACATCAGGAAATAAACCAACTAACCAACCATGACTGGCTGTAGTTTTCACTAGAAATTGTCATGACTGTTTCCAGCCCCACCCAGTCAGATTTGTCTATGATCCCATCTCTCTCTCTGCCATTCTGAGGTCTGGAGGTATCATTTTCCCCATCTGGATCCTTTCTTGGTGTATCTGTCACTGATTTGAAAAGCTGATATTCTTTAACTGGATTGAGCAAGGCATATTCAGAACAAGAACAATGTAAAGCCAGTTCTTAACCGCACTGCTCTCCCCTTCCTTTCTTTACCCTGCCCCCTTTCCCCACCGCCACTCACATCTGATGATGAATCCTAGGTGTCAGAAATAGGGTGTGATAAATTAGCTGGGAAAGCAGAGTGCGATGAGGGTGACATTCCCAGAGTCACTGACATTTCTCAGCATTTCAGAAATGCCTGCCATGTGTCAGAGGTAATGCTGGTTATTGTGAGCTGTCTTGTTCAATGCAAGCCCACCTCTCAGCCTGCAAAACAGGTCTTTCTTTAGTCACTGGCAAGGGGAGCCTCTGTCTGGATCTAGGAAAAGTTCACACAGGTCTAGAGGAAAAGTCATGGCGGTTTTGAGTATGTTTTCAGTAGCAATGTGTCAGCATGCTCAGAGACTGTATAAAGCAACAATGGGATTAAAGGATAAAGGCAGACACATACAGTCGTGTGCAAACACAGAGAGGCACGCGCTCGCTCAGCTCTATGCACACATAAGGAGAAGGTAGTATTCTCATTATCAGCATTTATTTATAAAGATACAACAAACGTAGTCCTGGCCGGGGAAGCTCCTCCCAAGCTCCAGGGATTCACGGGAATTTAAATTGTCATACAGGCTACCCCTTCATAACAAGCCTCCATTACATGGGATACTTTATGCTGAAGAGAGTAATTTCCTGAACAGGTTTGAAGCAAAGTACCTGAGAGTAATAATGCCTTAAATCAAACATTTGTGGAACACCCTAGAGTTAAGGGGTAGAGATGTTACAAAGCTGGTTTCACTGGCACAAACAGTACCAGAGGTTCCAATTATACTCACGGTCTCTCATTCAAACTGAGAGTTTGAAGGCATCTTTAAAAGGCCAACATCCATGTATGTGTCCATCGTCCTTGAGTGAACGCATACACCCATATGTGTTTGTGGATGGGTGTGAACATCTGGACATAAATCCACTTCTGTGTGCCTCTGGGGGTGATGTTTGTGAAGTGGGGTCAGGAGGTGTTGCTAGATACAGTGTTCCATGCTACGAGTTGTAGTTGTTGAGTTTAGAAAAAAGACCAGCGTGTGTGTTTGTGCAGGCGTGCGCATGTCTGCTGAGGGCCAGGGTGCATCTGCTTCTAGAGATGCACGCTTGCCTTCTAAATAAATGTTATTAGATTTCCTCTTTTCAGTCTTGGTCTCCATTACTTACCAGATCAGCATTCTGTTGTGTGCACCCACCTTGGGATAGAAGAGACAGATCCTCTGATCTCCACTGCTAAGTCCTCTTTTAGCTCAACTTGGCCTATGCTTTTGTGGTGGAATGCCCCGGCTCTTTCCCTCACTCTCTTACCATCTTGCTGTTGGTGCTCCCTCATTGTTAATGCCATTAGCCCTTACAGCCCAAGTGCAGACAGTCACAAAGCATATGTACCACTGCAAGGCATTGTATTGGAGGCAGCATTTAATCACTGGTATTCAAGGTACTCCACAAAAATACCAATGTACCTATTACCTCTTTATTTCTAGAAGTGCCAGACTGAGCCAGTAAATCCGCCTACAAATTAGAACCAGTGTCTTAGAAGTGAAAGGCCCTGTATCCCATATCTGAAATTCCAGTTTCTTGAGCCCCAGTCCCCAGGGCTGAGGCTGGGGCTGGGGCTGCCTTGGATTGGAATTGGCACTCTAGAGATCTGTATTTTGTTCCCCACTCCCAGAGTCATCCGGTCCCCTCAATATGAGGCACTTTGTAAAGACCACATAAAATTTAGATTCCCTTGGAGAACTAGCAGTTCCCTTGGAGACAGGTCAGACAGCTGGACAGGGACAGAAAGGCAGATGGAGATACACATTCATACCTGCAATATATAGTGCAGGTGACATTTGTATATTCTTTTTTTAGAATGCCAGCAATGTCCTGTCATTATCAGCTAATGCCCTCTAATGGGTCCATTAAACAGAGCTGTCTTTGCCTTTGCTGTTAATTTCCCCTCCCCAACTCACAATCTGGCAACATCACCTGTTTCAAAAGATATTGTTGTATTAATTTAATCATGCTACATGACAGAGCCAAGCAGGCATGAGGACCCTTTCGCACTCACCCCACAAAACTGAACCCCAGGAAACAGAGGTGGTACATATTTCTTATTCCCTGAACACTCTCTGGGCTTTTTGTACCATTCCAGGAACAAAATTCAAATGAGGGATCTTCAAAAAGGAAAGGAGTGTAAAGTTTAAAGGGGGTAAAGAGCCATCTGGAGTGACCTCTACTTCAGCAGAAGAGAGATCCATGCTACTGCTCTCTTACTGCTTACTCATTTGCTGAACAAGACAACTTTGTGGGCATCGACATGTAATTACATCCAATTGTTGCATTTAAGATGTAAGTTGTTTAACAAAGACGTAGTCACTGGCTCATCATCCTCATCAGCTGTTTTACAGTACAGCTGGAAAGAAGACCTCCTCAGCACTGCTTCTGTCCGCCCATCCGTATTATCCAACGCTCCAGAGCAAATGACTTGTCCATACTACAGGTGTCTAGCCAGCCATATCAACCGTTTTAGCCCACCACAGAGCAAAAGGCTTGCTCATTCCTATTCCTGTCCCTCCAGCCAACCTCAGCTCATTGCTGGGCAAAGGTACCCAAGCACTCCTTAGCATTGCCCCTGCATATCTGCCCATATCAGCCATTCTCCCCATGTGGGCCAGGCTCCTGATGCCTGTATGACTGCCTTGATATCTTGGGAGTGGTGAGAATAAATAGTGGCAGACAATAAAAATTATGCTACCCGTATAAATGTATAGCATGTAATGGCCTGTTAAAATGCTTAATAAAACAGTGACTGGTAGTACTCAAGATTGCCAGTGAGTGTTTAATTCATTCCTTCGCTGGCTTTCATTAGAGTTTAGGGATGTTTTTAGTAAGGGTAATTGTTGATAACGTCACTGTGAATGTGCATAGCACTTTGCCATACAAATGCTAAGAATACAAGGCCCTTGAGAGCTTACAAACATGCACAGTCAGAAATAAAATCCTAAGAGCAGCTTGGTTGTGGAAGGATGTGGAGAGTGAAGACAAGGCTGGGTGGAGAGATCAGTGGAGGAAGAATTCTGAGGCGGGATCTGGAGCAAGAAAGGAGAATATGGGCAGCAGTCAAAAAGTGAGCGCCTAAAACGGTTTGTAACTGAGAGCTGAAGAAGCAGCCCAGGCCAGTGATAAGGTCTAGGACTTGAAAGACCTGTGTTTTATTCTGAGCTCTGCTATGGAATTGCTTTTTGACCCTGGACAAATGGTTCACCTTTTCTGTGCCTGGGTTTCCATCCCTGTAAAATGCAGATAATACTGCTTAACCACATTGGTGAAGCACTTTGAGCGTGTTGAATGGAAAGCACTATGCTGTGATTTATTTATTTATTTATTATTTTATTTTATTTATTTAGAAGGAGAGGAGACAAAGGGAAGGACTAGATGAGAGGCTTCAGAGGAGCATGGTGGGGCGAGAGACTGGGCACTTATGCCCTGAGATGACATATATACAATTACAAAAACACCTTTTAAGGCAATTTAGCTTTTTTTAGAAACCTGCTAAGTATTTTATTATTTAGTGTTGGTCTTTATTCCTAATCACCACTGCTGTGATCCTAAATGGCCATTTTGTTCGATCATTTTCATGCTGTGCTGCAGGGTTATTTTTCTGGATTGCTCTGTTATTATAATGTTATGGTGAACTTCTAAAACCTACTACAGTTTTGGAATTTGACTACTACAGTTTTGACACAGGATACACTGAGTCCCTCTGCTTTGTATTTGACATTTTCATGAGCATTAAACACACACACAGAAATTTTACAAGAGTTCCTACACGCTCTCCTTTTTTACATTTTAGCCTCATTTCAGAGCTGATGAAAGATGTCAGAGTCACAGCTCTTGAAACAGAAACCCTCAGTTTAGTACAGCAAGGAATGAAGCAATAAAACTACTAGCCACTGCTCCAATAGACCTTGCTCCTAAAACTGGAGAGACCAGCTCTAGGGAGGCAGTCTACTCTCAGTGGGCTTGGTCTTTCTGCTCAGACTGCCAATAACAGAGCCAGATGGAGCACATGACACCCGTGCTCTGTTATGTGCCCTGGCAGTCCATCAGTCTCTGAATGGGGCTGCATTTAGCCTATAAAGGCCTAACTCTTCTGCGACCTGGTTATGTGAGAGACTGCCTCTCTCCTTGGGCTATACCATTGCACTTGCAATCAACTCGAGAGGGAAGGACCACCTGCAAAGTGTTTCCCATGAGGTCCTTTAAACTGTTAATTCACTACCTTTGGTCCACCAGAGCCTACGTGTGTTATCTTCTCAAGTATTTGAGGAAGACAAGTGATAAGGAATAGAGTGTGCATCCGACCTGGGAAATCTGTCAGAAACTTTTGGATGAAAAAATGTCTTTTTGATTAAATGGAAATATTTATCACTTCCCCCTTCCCTTTTGTTAAAAAAAAAAAGGGGAAGATCCATGTTGTCAACAAAAACTAAACAGATTTCAGGTTAGTTTTTGCTGAAATATTTCATGGGAGTGGAGGGGAATGATCTCCTGATCAGCTCTATTGGGCATCAGAGAGGTAGCTAGGTTTACTGTGAGAAAAAGAAAATGTAGTGGAAAATGTTAGTGATGTGGATACACGTCCACTGGGATCTGGAACCACCAAACATATTTCACATAGACCCCTGAGTAGCCGCTGTGTGTTGATAACAATCACTTACTGGCAGTAGGATTTGTGAATGACAATGAAGAACAAACTTAGATCCCGAATCTCAGATGTCCTTAAGGCCCTGAACGTCGGTTAACAGCCTTTTAAAAGGAGTAGGAATCATTGGGTGAAATTTTATGGTCTGTGTTAACTACCACTGTATCTGCATGAAAATTTCCCACCATTTCTAAAGACAATGCAACTCCATCATCAGGAGCAACAGTAAAAGCATCAGCATGCACTAGACAGTGACCTCTTCCAGCGATGTTGCCAGCCTATAATCTAACCATGCTTACAGCACATCTAGCAGTGGGGTTACAACACTAGTGGCCAGTAGCATCTTGCCCCTATCGTAGTGCTCGCAGCGATCCCACAATTGGTGGAGTTGAACTACTGTTTGAAATGTTAGAGGAGAAATGGCTACTGTAGACAAGGCATAAAAGTTCTTCTTCATAATCATAACATTTACAGAAGGCCTTCTGCAGGCTGGTTGCCATGACATTGAAATGCCACTGGACAAGGATGATAGAGAGGGAAAACCTCTTTCGAGCATGTTGGTTTTCAGGTTTGTCGATTTGCTGTCAAAAAAATCAAAACATTTTAAGGAAAGGAAACTCTGTGAAAATTTTCATTTTGTCATAAAACAAATTAACTATAAAAAATATTAATGGAAAATTTTCAGCCATCTCTCTGTACACTTCTTTACTGAATTTCATCTTAATTTAGACAGTAAAATACCACTGCATATGTACAGAGCCTGGCACAATGGGGCCCGGAAACTGGTCGTGGCATCTGAGCACACCTGTAATATGAATAAATACTATCACCACACTGGAAATGGCTGGCTTTGTGCTGGGGATGGTGGCGCTTAAGGGGAAACTCTGGCAAATGGTAAAAGCATCTCCTGTGCATGCAAGTGTTAATACTGCAAAAGTGCACACTCAGGGGGTTTGCACACAAAGCTCTACACACACACACACGTGCATGAGACCAACCTGAGCTCCTCTGACAGTCAAGCCTTCAGTGTCGCCCAATCTGTGAAGCGTGAATAGGGTTCCTTACCCACAACTATCTCAAAAGGGTGTTGGCTGCTCCGATGAGTCATTAATTAATGTTTGTTCATTGCTTTGAAGATAGAAAGTGCTATTTAATTTTTAAGTATCATCATTAATATACCCAGAGAGGTAGCAAATGGCACAGACTGCAGTGCATTCATTTTATATCACAGGGTTTCACAGAAAAGCAATTTATGTTACTGCCAAAGCCCCATGACAACTGACGTCCTCAGTTCAAAAAGAAAGAGCCCCTGTGAGTTTAACCACCACACTTTCTGACTTTGGTATTAAAGGACATGGTAATTTTCTCCTTCATGTATGCAAATTGAAGAGATGCCGCAGGACTGGATGATGGGATCGACTGCACGCTCAGTAAGTTCGCGGATGACACCAAGCTGGGGGGAATGGTAGACACACTGGAGGGCAGGGACAGGAATCAGGGAGACCTAGACAAATTGGAGCATTGGGCCACAAGAAATCTTATGAGGTTCAACAAGGACAAGTGCAAAGTCCTGCACTTAGGATGGAAAAATCCCATGTACTGCTACAGGCTGGGGACTGACTGGCTAAGTAGCACAGCACTGTAGAAAAGGACCTGGGGGTTATGGTGGATGGGAAGCTGGATATAAGTCAACAGCATGCTCTTGTTGCCAAAAAGGCCAATGGCATATTGGGCTGCATCAGTAGGAGTCTTGCCAGCAGATCAAGGGGTGTGATTATTCCTTTTTATTTAGCACTGGTGAGGCCACATCTGGAATACTGGGTCCAGTTTTGGGCTCCCCACTACAGAAAAGATGTGGGCAAATTAGAAAGAGTCCAGCAGAGGGCAACGAAAATTATTAGGGGCGTGGGGCACATGACTTACGAGGAGAGACTGAAGGAACTAGGCTTATTTAGTCTACAGAAGAGAAAACTGAGGGGAGATTTGATAGCAACCTTCAACTACTTGAAGGAGTGCTCCAAAGAGGAGGGAGCTAAGCTGTTCTCGGTGGTAACAGAGGACAGAAAAAGGAGCAATGATTTCAAGTTGCAGCTGGGGAGGTCGAGGTTGGATATTAGGAAAACCTTTCTCACTAGGTGGGTGGTGAAGCATTGGAATGGGTTACCTAGGGAGGTGGTGGAATCTCCATCTTTGGAAACATTTAAGGCCTGATTAGACAGAACCCTGGCTGGGATGATCTAGTGGGAGTGGTCCTGCTTTTAGCAGGTGGTTGGATTAGATGACCTAATGAGGTCCCTTCCAGCCCTATGATTCTATGATTCTATGATTCTTGGAAGTACAACTCTGGCCAGTATTTTTGAAAGAGACAAGTGATTTTGTGTTCTTCACTCTTTGAGCACCCAATATGAGACACCTAAAGGGACCTGATTGTCAGAAAATGGGTGATCAGGACTTTCTGGCATTTAGCCCCCTTCAAGTTTCTTGAGTTGTCACGCCTTGACTGCACACACCTAGTTGTCATCTACTACCCCACACTGGAACCAATAGGGTGTTTCATCAAACAATTACAGACCAAACTCAATGGGGACCCCATCCTGAAAAAAATCTTTCCTGAACTCCAGCTGGTCTTCAAAAACCCCTTAGTCTTACATGCTCATCATCAGAAGCACATTCTCCACAGAGCAGGACTCACCAACTCAAAGTGGCACCAGACCCTGCCAGAACAACGGATGCAACACCTGCAGACGTACCTCCGCTACTACAATGATCTGCACCCCCCGTAACACACCTTTCAAGCTCAATGGGTCCTACACACACATCCCACATGGGGTGTACCTCATCCAATGCCCCAATAAGAACTATGTGTGAGAAAATCAGACAATCACTATGCTCTCAAATGAACTTACACAGGAAAATGATAAAAGGCAAAAACATCATCCCACTTGTTGTGCGTAAACTCGTTTCACAAAGCGATCCCCTCCTATCTGCCTTCTCAGTCCCTATCCTCAAAGGAAACCTGCACAATGTTTTAAAAAGACAAGCCCAGGAGCTTCAGTTCACAACTTTGCTAGACACTAAAAATCATGGTCTTGATAAAGGCACTGGATTACTACAATCTGTAACCCACTAACCCCCCTTTTTGTCCTATGACTACAGGGATTGTAACAAGCTGCTTCACTTGACTGGCCCCTTAAAATACATGCTATCTACTTAAATGAATGATCTCTTCTCTCTTGTATTTAACTGTGACAATTTGAGTACCTTTCCCAGACCTAATCAAGAACTCCATGTAGGTCAGAAGCCATCTCTCTCCCCAAGGAACAGAGGTTGATCCAATTAAAAGATAGTACCTCATCCACCTTGTCACCCACGTACCGAGGCACCCGGAATCACCAGTCACTTCTGAAAAGCTAGGCCATACAGGGGTCTCCTTTAACCATGAGCATGGGATTGTGTATAAAACAGGAGAAAATAGAGAATGGCAGATCAAAAGGATCTCCTGAGTGGGGGAGGGGGGGACGACATACAATGTGTTTCTCTTTTGTTATTCATAACAGAAGTTTGAAACACATCAGAGAAACAAATTGGAAACTGTCTGATTTGGTTTTCCCTAGTGGCTCCTCTACCTGCTCCCACTTCCCATTTTCCCTAGCTCCACACAGTTCACCCTCATGGTCCTCATTTTCCAAGACAAAGTGTACTTGATGGGACTCCCTTCCAGCGCTGCTTCTTAATCAATGAGTGGTCATAGTTGAATGAGTGCTGGTACCACACGCCCTGTCTGCCAAGGCTCTTCAATTTTCTCCTATAGCAGCCACTGCTGTTCCAGTTGAGGGACTCCCCAGAGAGTTCTGCCAATTAACCTTGTTCCTGACCTACAGCAATCTCTGCCATTCTGGTCCTAGACATCTCCTCAGTAGAGACTGCAGCTTATTCTAAACTCACTGGTATCTTTGGTGATATGGATAAATATCTGCTGGACATGAGAACAGTAATTGTAAGTCAGGATCTGAAACCATGTCCCTGAGGTGAAAGAATAGAGATGTATTGTGCCAGCCCAGCTCTGTGAAGGGCGTCTGGGAAAATTAGTGTCTTCTACTGCAAAGAGAGGCTTTGTCCTGCTGCCAGAGATAAAAATCTTGTTGATTTCAATAGGCTATCAAAAAAAGTGCAGACAGAACAGATGTGGAAGGTTTTTCTGCCACCCCAATGATATTTTCTCAGGATCCTGTTCGTCACAATGATGTGTGCTTCCCTGAAAAGATCTGGCTAGCTACCTCAACAGCTGCCCTCCTAACAGATGCTTAATGGTCAAAGAACATTTTAATTAATCCTGGGCTGCGTGGACAGGTGCATTCCACAGTCTTGGAAACAGTGCATGGACACAAAGAAGTTTTTCACAAGACTGGCCAGTCCCACCAACTTTACGGTTTATAGCACAATCCATATTATTATGAAGTTCAGTCTATTGCTGTTTACTGCCATCAAGGAGCATTACAGGGGCTTGGAGGCTTTATCTGAGGGAAAGGGAAGTATTAAAGGCCTCTGCATTAACATTCTGGTACAGAAAGTGGAAAATCCTTTCCAGACAGCTGGCTGTACTCCAGGACAGACACCCCACAGTGAATTTGTATAGGTTCAGGTAAGGGAAGCACCTGCAGGTAGGGACCGAGTGACTGTCACAGGAGATAGGTTACAGCTATCAAACACACATCCCTAGTTAACAGTCTATCCAAAAATCTACAAAGGGCTACCATGTAGACAGTAAGGGGAGGGCAGGGCCAAGAGGAGATCAGTTTTTTATCTCCATGGATTGGATCATTAATAAACACTTAGGTTGCTCAGTTTCAGAAAAGTCCATTAGCAGTATATAGGTCTGAGGAGTGCACCTACTGGAAGGTTTCAGTTGTGGAAGGCTGAATCCAAATCGTGGTTCAGTTCCAAGTGAAATTAATCTATTGATCTTGGTTTAGGGCTTGACCCAATCTCCCCCAAAGCCAACAGAGAGACTCCCATTAACTTATTTGGGAGGTGGACGAAGCCTGTAGCCTCTAACAAACTTTGGTCCCCGTTACAAAACTATTGCTCAGTTTTTTGCAGTAAGAATAAATCTCTTAGTCTTTAAAATGCCACAGGACTCTGTTGTCTTTTTACAATAGACTAACACGGCTACCCCTTTGGAATTTAGCAGAGGGTGTTAGTGTAAATGTGGATTGAAGGGTGGCAGCAGCGAGGGGTAACAGACACAGCACTAGAAATTCAGTTTGCGGTAATGGGGCAGAATTAAAGAGGCATTAGCTCAGCGTGGTGTGTGGTGGCTCCCCATATGATGTCTAGCTTGCACCTATTTTATTATTCCCTTTCTTTCCTTATAACTGACTTTACCTACAATAAATAAATAAAGGGAACAAACAGTCATATAGGACATGAAAGATGCAACTTTCCATTTTAAGGAAATAATTTATATGGAAGACTTGAGTGAAAGTGTCAACAGATGCACCATGTAATAAAATGTGAAACCTACTATTAAGCTTTCACTAAGAGAACAGAAAGGGCAAAATCTGCAGGCATCTGAGATAAACGCACACAGAGTTATGAAGCTGCAATATTTAATGGTTCACTAATTGTGTTCTCATTTCCAAGGTACATTGCCCTCTAGCACTGAACTAAATATAGCTTTTATTTACCCTTTTTTAGCACAATATTGGGCTGTAGCCCTTCAGTTAGGAAAACACTTCCACTTCTCACTTCTGCATCAACTCACTTTATTTAGACAGTTTTGATCAACACTGGTTCAATATTGTTTTACACTCACTTTGCACTCATTCCACCCAGGTGTAAATGACTCCACAAGGTGCAAGGCAATGGAAAATCAAGCCATGAAGAGAGGTGGCTCACTCCACCTCTTCAGTTTTGTGTCAAACACTCATTGCCCAAATGAGCTTTTGGCAACATACATATACGCACAGAAGATGGGTCCAGGGTGGTCTCAGCAGCATTCAGTGTAAGTGACAGAGGAGGGGCTACAGTACCCCGAGTGAGGAGGGGAGGAGAAACAGGAGACTGTAAAGAGATGGTAAAATTTTCAAAAGTACCTTTGTGATTCAGGAGCCTAAGGCCTGGAGTACTTTAGCACTTACACCCGCAAAACTTTTGTCACTCAGGTGTGTGAAAAAATCACCCCTGAGTGACGTAAATTTTGCTGGCACAAGCACTTGTATAGATAGTACTAATGTTAGCGGGTATGGTCTCCTGTCAAAATGACTACTGCTGCTCAGTTAGGTGGTTTTATGGTGTCGACAGGAGAGCTCTCGCCTGTCAACCTAATGCAGATAGACAAACATGTAGAGCGGCACAACTGTACCGAATCTTTACACTACGATGACTATAGTGGCATAGTTATGGATGGTACAGTATCTCTGTCCACTGTCACAGAGCTAGGCCTGGCTACAGGCGGGTGGTGGAGTGCAGGTATATTAGCCCCAGGCTTAGAAAGGCCCTGTTCCCAGGGTAGCTGGGGTGAGGCTACTTTGAGCCAATTAAGGCACCTGGAGTCAACTGGAACACCTGACTCCAATTAAGGAGTCAGTTACAGCAGCTGACACCAATTAAGAATAGACGATAAAAAGCCCCTATTGCGGCCAGGCAGGGAGGGAGTTTGGGTGTATTGTGTGGAGATAGGAGCAGGATTTGATGTGTGGAGGAGAACAGAGCGAAGAAGAGTGGAGGAGAGCTGACCAGTAGATGTTACTGACAGCACATAGGAGGTACAGGCAGTGAGGGCAAGATTGGCCAGACAGGCCTTAGGGCCCCAGGCCCAGCAGCCTGTGGGGCGCAGTGACCAGCCCCAGGGTAGGAGGATCCATAGCACTGGGGGTTTGGAGATGGGAGAACTGTGCCTCAGCTAGCTGCCACTACGTGAAGCACAGGACCCACGGGGACTGAGAGTGCTCAGTTTGCCACACCACATAACCCTGTTGTGTAGACACAGCCTATGTTGGCAGAAGGGGTTTTCCCCCGAGAGTGGTGATAGGTTGGCCAATGGAAACCTTCTTGTGTCGACCTAGCTGCCTCTGTCCTGGGAGCTAGGACAACATAGCTCTGGTACTCAGGGAGGTGGGTGGATTTTTCACACCTCTGAGCATCATCGTTATGCCAACCTAAACTTTAAGTGTAGACCAGGCCTTGGGCACTTTTGAAAATTTTACCCACAGGCCAAAATTGTGAAAAGTGAATAGTGATTTGGGGCACCACCCCTGGAAACACCCTCCAGGACTCTGATTGTCAGGGGGAGGGTATTGTGCACTTTCTAAAAGCCAGGCCCCTTTAAATTGCCTCAAGCTCAATACCCAAAATCATTAGGAAACTTTTGACAGTTTAGTCCACAGACCCTCCAATTCTTCCTCCGCCAGTGGACCTCCTCCTAACCTACCCCAAGTACTTCAGTCGTTACTGATGTGGTGTTTCTGGCATGTGGTACAGGGTAAGATGTCCATATGTATACCTCTCTGTATTTGGTACATATGCCATCCTTGCACGCCTCTCCCAGGCACGGGAATGGAGTAACTGAGAATCTGAACATCATCCGCAGGTAGTAAATGTATCTGGCAATAGCACATTGCTCAAGCTCAGTGTCCGTCTATGACGACTCTGAACAGCTCAGGGCAGAATGTCAGAGAGGAACAGAATGTGAACATTGTGAGAGACACCTAAGAAGGTTGTGAAGCAGAAGGAGAGTGTAGACAGGCAGCACTGTTCAAAAAGGGCATTGCTCAGAAAGGAGTCATTGCCAGTAGATCAAGGGAATGACGCACTGATTCCACACATCTCCATTCACCTGGTCCCTATGGAGACCAGGCCATAATGTAAAATGTCTTCCCTACAGAGAATACCATCTATTCACATACAGGCTGAGTCGTTCCTGGGACACAAGGATTCAGGGAGTAAAGGGTGATGCCAATTGCATCTCCTTGTGTCAAGTTCTGTGAATTGGGCCCGTTATTATAGGCAACTTTTTGAGCTCAAGGAAGAGGAAGCACAGTAGTCAAGAAATCCCAGAAATACCAGGATCACCACCTGGGGCAGGGAGAGAGGGGGTTAATGTGTGTGTGGGGGGAGGGGGGTCCTGTTTTCAAAGCCCCATTGCCACCTTATTGAAAAATCTGTGTTGAAACATTCAGTTTAGAGATGATGCTCCTAATATTTGCAGTAATTCCTTTATTGCTCTTTCCTTGTTTCTGAGAGACATTGATATGCAAATAGGCTTTCTGTTTTTAAGTGTTCACCTGTTCTGAATGCTTATTCCCCCACCTAAATCCATAACCCTCTCCTTGGTGCAGACTTTACTCTGATGTTATAAAGAGAAGATTAAGAGTACATGATCCTGCATTTCTTGCATGCCCAAAACTGTCACTGATGTCAATTGGGGTTGTCGGTGCACAAGTATTGGAGGATTTGGCCATGTCCCTAACTATCAAAGAACAAGGGAACAGCAACACAGACATGGGGAATGAAAACAAGAAAAAAATAAACTGTTAGAAAATTACAGTCCTGTTCTCATTTAAATGTAGATGCAGTAAGGAAAGAGAAATACAAGAAATATGTGGCAGAAGCAGAATTGTTCCAGAATAGAATGATTCATGTTCACATCAGCCCTCTCCTTGCACATCTCCACTAGATCTCTCTTCTTTGTCACATCAAGCACAAGCTGCTTGTACTCACTTTCAAGGCCCTTCAGGACCATTCCCACCCAACGTATCATTGGCTGCGCTATTGAGATGTCATTTCCCTCTTCCAATCAGCCAATGATCCCAGCCCCTCGTGTCCACTAGTTACATTTTTCAGCAAGCCCTTTCATGTTTTCTCTCCCTTCCTGCCCCACCTGCTTGGGAGGAGCTTCACAAATATATCTCATTATCCTCCTTCAAAGGCCTCCTTAAAACTCCTTTCCCTTAATGCCTACAAAAAAACTTCAGAGTTGGACCACTGTGTGCTAAGATCACTGTTTGTCATGCTGACCAATGTTTTTATCTTTCTGTATTTATGTATCTATCTGTTGTCACACGTCTTCTTCTTTTAGTAGAATGGCTCTTGGTCCATGACTAGAGCTCTTAGGCATGATAGAAATATAAATAATAAAAAAGGAGAATTGTTCCTAAACTGAACGATTCTTCTAAGTTTTCTGGAGGGCTTTGTTTGCTCTTTAATAGTGTTTGCAGTTGTGTAATGCACCATGGGATTCTCTATGAAGAATGCTACATAAAACCAGTTTCTATTGTCTCTAACATGGATGCTTGTAGTCCTTTCATTCCTCATTTTCTTGTACTTAGATAGATTTTTCTTTGGAGACCTTTTATTTCTTTCCAACTGTCTATACCAGCACAGAAGTGATTCAGCACCTGATCAATACTTCTGGTAGTTGTCAGTATCACTGATGGAAAGACAGGAGGAAATAATTCAAAGGAAAGCTTCAGGAAAGAGATCAGTCAAAGTAGGGTTTCTTTTAAACCAACATTGTTTTCAGAAATGAAAAAAAAAATTGTAATCTCCCAGCAGACAGATTTTTTTCACACACTGTGCACTCATCCCATGTTATAGACTCAGCTGGGCCTTCTCATTTCCTTGGCTATGTCTACACTTACTAAAATTAGTTCGAATTAGTTAATTCGAACTGTTAAGCCAGAAAGATTCTTTCCCCGAGAATCAGGCAGCACAGATAATACTGAAGAGGTTTATTCACGATACCGGGAAGACTGAGAGGACAGCTTCAAATTGGTGATGTTACAGTGGTCAAATATATATGCTTCTTTGTCAGTTACATAATCCACTTGGAATTCTTTACCTGTTTACTTACAAGTAGAGACTTGTGGCACTTTTAAAGACTAACAGATTTATTTATCTCATGAGCTTTCGTGGGAGAAAATCCCACTTTGTCAGACGCTTTGAAGATGGGAAATTTACAGAATGGGAGGAAATTAAATGCAGGGGAGTGTATGACATAGGATCAGGTCAGGCTGTAACAGCAAATCAAAATAGGTGTTAGGATTCAAACACTGGGGAACAGCACATAGAGGAAGGTGAGGTCAAATCACCTGTTGTAATGAGAGAAAAATCCATAGTCCCTGTTTAATCCCAAGACAACTGAGTCACATTTGCATATAAATTCGAGTTCTGCAGTTTCTCTTTGAAGCTGTGATTTGTTATTCATCTGTTTCAACACAGCTATTAACAAGTCGTCAAGGGAGTGAGCAGGGAGATTCTGTAAATTTCCCATCTTCAAAGCATCTGACGAAGTGGGATTTTCTCCCACGAAAGCTCATGCAATAAATAAATCTGTTAGTCTTTAAAAGTGCCACAGGACTCTGTTGTCTTTCTACAATAGACTAACAGGGCTACCCCTTTGGAATTTAAGTACAGACTTGTTCCACCCAGAGAGGACAGAGGTGATAATGACCGATGCAGAGACACTTTAATTACATTAAAGGCCCTATCACTACATTTAGGGTGGGGTGGGAGGACGGGATGGAGAGGAGGGTCCTTACAGCTAGTCAGAATTAAAATACTTTATTGAAGTGAATGTTACAAAAAAGGGTCAAGCAGACATGGTTTTAGGTAAAGGAAGCGATTGGTCATCCAGGGTACAGTACAGATCATTTGGGAAGTAACAGGTAAAGGTAAGGATGGGGAGTACAACCAAAACATGATCTACGGTTTTCAGGATGGGGGGAGTCACAGGACTGCAGGGTTGAGAAGCAAGAGGTCAGAGATTCGGGATAAACAGCTTAATATGGGAGGGATACTGAGTGTGATGATATGGGGAGCACATATACTATTGAGGGTGGTTCATCCCGGAATGTGAATAGGGAGGGCGGGTAAAGAATCCATAGGGAGATATGTTCTCACGTAGAGAGGTGGGGGGAGGGGGACGGCGGAGCCCCCTGGTGGTAGATGTGGAGGTGGACCCTTATTCCTCCTGGTACTGTCTATGCCCAGTGATATGTTCGATGTAAATGTCTCGGGACCATCTGATGGTGTCGGATACCATGAGGCGGCGCATTAGTCGGGCGTAGCGTTTACCGACACCACAGGCCTGCAGCACACCTTCGTTGGCTGGGTCCCAGGCACCCAGGGCGCCGACGATCAGGGCGTGGATCTGGACCGTGTAGCCCTTGGCTCTCAGTGTGTCAGCGAGGGGAGCGTATTTTTCCTCTTTTCGGGTCCGAGCACCAAGAAAGGCCGGAGACCGGTTTTCGAAGGGGACCGTGATGTCGACCATGATGACTTTCTTCTGGTCCTCGTCTGTGACCACGACATCGGGTCTCAGCAAACTGTCGGTACCGGGGACTGTAGAGTTGACTTTGACCACCCCGAGGTGAGGCGGGATCGCTTTCACAAGGCGGGCCTGGACCGCGTTGTGTCTTAGTTGCCAGGCTCTGGAGTGGAGCTTGCAGCTGCAGAGGACGTGGGGCAGAGTCTCGTTGGCGTAGCCACATTTTCTGCAGCGCTTGTCCCGATATTGTTCCCATCTAAGCCAGAATTTCTCAATAGGCAGCTGGCCACTGCCTTACTGATTGTTCACAGCATCCTTGTCCTTGGGTGGGTCTGGTATGATGGTTAACCTGAGTTTCATTCCACAACTTACTGACAGGAAAAGTATCCAAGCTGTAACAGACAAGACCTGACAGAGAAAAGTCTACAGAGACAGAAAAAACATTAAAGCCTAACAGAACTAACTAATTCAAACTAATTTTAGTTCGTTCGAAGTAGCTTAATTTGAACTAGCATGGCCACATTGGAACGTTAGTTCGAACTAAACAAGCACTTGCTTAGTTCGAATTAGCAATCCCCATTCATTTCAATGGCCGGTTAGTTCGAACTAAGAAATTAGTTCAAATTAACATGGCCACATTGGTTAATTCAAACTAGTTAGTTCGAATTAACCCTTAGTTCGAATACCCTATTCAAACTTATTAGTTCAAATTAAGGAAGCCCTTAATTTGAACTAACTAAAGCATAGTGTAGCCATGGCTTTAGTTAGTTCAAATTAAGCCTCCTTAATTCGAACTAACTTGCCAGTGTAGACATAGCCCTAGAGTCTGCAGTGTCTTCAAGGGGAAAGCTGACATCATCTCAAAGAATAATTGCAAGAGCCCCATCAAATGCCACGGGAATTAAAGGCAATATAGTATAGAAGCCAAAGCGTCAGTTTGGGACTCATAAAAACTTGGTTCTAATCTTGCCTCTGTCCAACAACCTGCTGTGATACTATGGGTGAGTTCCTGCACTTTTCTGTGTCTCACTTTCCCCTCCTACATCTGTTTTGTCTATCAAATTGTGAACTCTATGGGACAGGGATTTTACCTGGATTACCCAGACTATTACAGGATGGAGGCATGCTCCACTCATACCTTACTTCCTGTTTAGTCAGTGGGAGTTTTCTTCCCCTGTGTGGCAAAGCAGTTGATTAAAGATGCAAGCTCCCAGCCTGCAGTCCTGTGAGCAGACCAAATTAAGTCTGCTCACAGGACTGCAGGCCCTTTCCAAACTCACTTTGTGTGTGCAAGCAGTGCCTGGCGCAAGAGGGCTCTGATCTCAGCTGGGGCCTCTAGACACCAAGGCAAGAGAAATAATAAATAACGATCCACATCGTTTAGAGAAGCAGAAATTGGTGGCAAGTTTGTTTCCAGTTAAGCGTGTGTCTGTGGCTCAGTGGTAGCATGCATATGGCATGTTTTTAGCATGCCTGGGGCAATGTTTGATGAATCTGCAGTAAAACTTAAATTGTTTGAAGATTTTAGGGAACAGCAGGATTCTCCAGGTACTTAGACGAGCCAGCCAATAGGTGTGTAACAACACTGAGTGCTGCCAAGCAGAGGGGCATCTTTGTGGTGGGAAAAAGTAACAGAGCACAGCAAAAGCATTTGGTTTTACAGTTAGTATTTACAGGTGAAAACATATTCCCCCAAAATTGTGCAAACCGCTCTCCCTCCCAAATTTTTTCAGGGAGTAAAATTTCACCACATACATGACAATTATAACAGTAGTCCTCCTGTGACAGCCTCCCCCCATCCATTCATTCCCAACGCACAACTTTGGACTGGAGGGAGAGGGAAGACGTAAGAGCCTGGTGTCTCATCTGTCTTCTCGAACAAAAGTGCCTCTGGTTGCCATTATTCCTCAGCAAGCCTTAGTAGGACTGAATTCCGCTTCCTGAATGTGGCACCGATTTCCAAGAGGACATTGTTTCCGGGTGGCTGCATGAGCGGGTCGTGGTAGGATAACAAAGTTGTGTACATTTTCTTCTCACCCTCCCGATGCTGATTAAAGACCCCACGGCACTGCTCCTGTAAAGTAAGGGTGTCCATTCCAGTTTCTTTACTCCGCTCCATTCAGGAGAATTATAAGCTGCCTTAAATGCCTATACTCTTTCAAAAGTTAGGGGATTCTTCATTCCTGACTAGTTCCTGGGCAGTACTCAATAACGGTCAAATGTTGATCCTGAGAAGGCAGATTTGCATTGCTGAAGGAGTTGATTCCTATATTGTTATTTGCATTACACTTAAACCTAGAGAGCTTAACTGAGGCTGGGGTCTCATACATGTAGCAAGAGACGATTCCTGCCTGCAAAGAGCTCACAGTTTGTGGATAAGACAGAAAAAAGGTGGAAGGGGCAACAAAGGCATAGACAGGAGAAGTGACTTCCCTAAGATCCCCCATCAGGTCAGTGGCAGAGCTAGGAAAAAATGACTGGAAGCAAAGTGCTTTAGCCCCTTTCCCTACCTCCTGTTATGTGTCAGTACCCCCACATCAGGGGGTATACAATGCCAGGCTAGCGTCAGACTGGGATGCGGAGGATGCTTCCTCAGCAGGGTGCAATTCAAGTGGGATCTTTCTACCTCTGTCCACCAGAGCTGTAGCTCTCAGAAGGGTCAGTTGTTTGCTTGGTTCTTGGTTATTTTATTCCTTGGGTGGGGTGGATTGGCTTAAACTGGGAACTTTGAGTTATTGATTTGGAGTGCCAATGGTCCTCCTTGGCCACTGGGCATTAGTGCACCAGTGTTTGAGTTATTTTTGAGTGCTCAGGATGATGAGCCACCTGTTGGTTCAGCCTTGTTGAGCACTCAGGAAGATGAGCCACTTCTTTGTTCAATCAACTGATGGATAATTTTTTACTATTATGAAAGTATTCTACCCACTGCACCAAATTTCCTTCTACTCTGGAATCTTCTCGAGTACCATCTTTATTTAGGGGCAAAAAAGACCTCTATGTCTTATTGATGACTGTAATGTGTGTGTTAATATCTTTTCTTCCAAATTGATGGTCTTGCCTACTGTTCCTCTTCTGCAAACTAGCACCCCTCAGCACAATGTACAGAGCTCTTAGGAGCCCTTTGCTAAAATTCAATACTGAAATTGTTTGGGGTGATTTTTATGTTTCATCTAAAGTCTCCCTCTACTGGGGTCTGGGCCAGGCCAGGAAGGGGGAAATGGGCTGACCTGCATTCAGAGGCTGCGGTCAGCTCCAGCTCACACTACCTACCAGAAATGTTATTCCTGCAGGAAAGGAATTGTAATGTGAAAGGGGAGAGCAGGCTTCAGAGTCTGACAGAGCTGTTAGGGGCCAGGTAAATCTATTCTGGATACGTTGGGACATTTTGGGATACTCTGGAAAAACAAGTCTTTTCATTTTGGACTGGATCAGGTTGCACCAAATCATATACTCTTAAAGAAACATCCCAGGGGAAGAGCTTCCCATCTTCTCCTATCCCCTGAAGATCTTTCCTCACTTTAAATTATATGAGTTGGATACAATGCTATGATCTCAATGTACTTCATAAGTTTTTCCAGGAACTGAGTATAAGCTTTCCAGCAAAGCAGAGTTTAGTAAATTTGCCAAGAGAGTCCTTCCTTCCCAAGGCGATGTGTGTGGGAGGCATGTGGGGTCATGTGCCCCTCCAGATTTGCGACTTGGCTTGTACTGAGCATGCCCACACAGAGCATGCCCACACGGACTGAGCATGCTCAGTAACACCGGTGAAACCGCTGCCCTCACTCTGTCCCCTCTCCACGACCTCCCTCCCCACCCCCACCCCCAACTCCCCCCTCCCCACCCCCCAGGCAGGCATGAGTCATCTTTGCCTCCTTCCTTTCTTAAAGTTTTAAGAAAGCATTTCTGTTTTAGCAGGAAAACAAATGAGTAGATTCCCTTGAGGCTCATCCATCTGCTCTACAGATACAGGTGACCTTGAAATGCAGGCAAAGAGGGGTGGAGTGGAATCTTAGGGAGCCTCTTCTTCTACAGTATTGGCAGCACAAGACTGCCTTGGCCTGCAAAAATGCAGTTGTCACCCAGAGGCTAACCATAATATTGAAAAACTTGACAGTTCAGGTGAAACCAGTCACAAGTGATGGATCCATTTCTCCTCATGGGTGAAGATAAATGTCATAGGAGATCAGCTGTCAAGGGTTATTCAATGCACATTTTTCTCCCCCCAGTGCTGAACTGAACCCATTTTAGATAAAGGGATGGCGAATGAAAAGTTCCGGGAATCGGAGAGGTGAAAGAGAAGGTTCTGAATCCTGTTAAGCTTGTAATGTCTTTTGAGTTGTTCTAGCATTGTTATAAAAATGAGTGTCTAAAACAAGGGAAAACAAAGCAGAACATCATTACAATAAAAATGAGCCAAATAAAATGGGACACAAATCTGAACTCCTGTCCCTGTTGATTTTGCTGAACAAAAGTCCATACTAGATATTGCAAGCTCTAAAGCATCCATGGATTCTAGCATTTCTTCTTGAGGCGGATGGGCCGGGACTGGAAGCATTCATCCAAATGTCTTTTTCCTCATGAAAGTTTGGTAGTAATCAGTTTTACTCAGGAATCAACCAACCTATGATTTACCTCTTGGTTCTGCAAAACCAAAGGCCAGCATATACATTTTTTGGCAAAGATAGACAAGACCCAGTTTTATAATTCTCTTCAATGTGTGTGTGTGTGTATATATATATATGTAGCAGTGCATGGAGATGTAATGCAGGCATACTATCATTTCTGAAAGGCCCTACCTTCTTTCCTTGTGCTTTGTTTGCAAAGTCCATAGAACCTTTACATGTGTTTCTTATTCTCAGAACAAATGAATCTGTGATCTCTTTTCTAAAATAAATAAAAGCAGGAACAGTAGACAATCCTGTACTAATAAGCCAATGTGCTGTAGGGAGGAAAGAGATTAGAAGCGGGGGAAGAGAAAGTGGTATGGAATGAACTTTCCCTTTCAGCTTGCAGGTACTTAAAACTTAATGATGAAGAAACAATGATTGTAAAACATGTTCATTTCACACCAGTGTCATTTTACAATGCATGGGACAAGAAAATATTTGCCCTTATTTATTTCAATGTACCAGTTTGAGTTCTGCTGCCCTGGGTGCATGGGAGTAGGGGAGAGGGATGTTAACCCCAAGATGCTGTGGTGTTACCTACAATCTGAATTCTGATTAGAGTGATTCCCTTTGTGATGCTGTGTGGATTAAGGGAACCATTTATGATATTATTTAATATCAATATTTCAAAATTACAATAATCTGATTGAGATAGGCCATGTCGAGTACTAATAGAAATGTTATAATTTGCTAAGTATGATGATTTGTTTATGTGTATGTGTCATAGCTGTATTAGAAATTATGAATATGTTTGATATTTCTGTATTTTAACTTGTGCTGTGTTTCTGGGCCACACCCCAGACTTAATGGCTGCAGCCATAGCCCATTAAGAAAAGTCTCAGGTATAATGGGCCCCACAGAAAGACCCGATGAGTCACAGGACTTGCCCATGTGACTCTGGAGTCCATCTTATTCTTGTAAATTTCCACAAGCAACATGGAAAAGCCAGAGGACATAAATCCAGCTGCAACACAACCATTTTGTCTTCAGTCATCTTTTAGTCAGCCAACATCTATCTCTGGAGCTATTCATCTGCAATTGAAGCTGTAAGTCAAAGGACTGAGACCCATTCAGGTACTGGATATATACCAGAGGAGCTATACAAGCCTGTAGACTCCACAATTCTACTGGAAATCTGATGTATAGGGACTTTTTAATCATTTGTATGTATCTAATTGCTTTAATCCTTTAACAGTTCTCTTATAGTTTGTTTCTTTCCTTGTATAATAAACTTTTTGTTTTAGTTACTAAAGAATTGGCTGGCAGCGTGGTATTTTTGGTAAGATCCAAACTTATATCTGGAAAAGTCCCTGATCCTTTGGGGAAAAGAGCATGGAGTTTTAAGTAACTTATCTCTTCACTAGACCCAGTGGCTAATTGGGGGCCAGAGACTGAAATGCAGTGAATGGGGCTGAGTATATTTTTGTTTTAGCTTCTTGATAACCAGCATGGGGGGGGGGGGGATTAGAAGCATTGTTTGTTTGCTGATTGGGAAGCCTGACAATGGCTATGTACACACGATCATTTTATTGCGCGGTGAGGCTCCTTACCACGCAATAAAGCCAATAGCGTACACACAATCACTTTCTCTGTTGTGCGGCAACACCCTCTTGCCACGCAACAGTTAAACCACTCAAAACCAGAGTGGTAGCATTATCGCGGAACAGCTGTTCTGTGGTAATGCTCGTGTGTACTCATTTTGCGCAATAGACAGCCTCCAGAAATATCCCAGAGTGCCAATCGAGGCTACTCTGGGACATTGGAGCTGTCAAATATGTCAATTTCACTGCTCTAGCTGGACTGAGCTAGGGGACTGGCCCGAACCGGCTGCCCACGCCGGTTCGAGCCAGCCCCCCAGCTCAGCTCCCAGGCT
>ML685755.1:34570559-34660249 GCA_007922175.1 Pelusios castaneus | reverse complement strand
GAAAGCTCATGCGATTAATAAATCTGTTAGTCTTTAAAAGTGCCACAAGACTCTGTTGTCTGAAAGTATGATTTTTTTTTTTTTTGCCATGAAAACCACATTGTGGGGCATTGCCCTTTGAATTCACTTTGCCCCTTCTCTTCCTCTTCTACCAGTTCTCCTATATCTCCTTGAAATTATTAAAAGCATCAGCACAGCTCTTCTCCTACTTGGCAGGTGGATGGTCTTGCTTCCTTCTCTGATGAGCTGTCCAATCAAAAAGTGTTCCTTGCTTCTTCCACTCTTCCTAATCAGAGAGAGGGGTGTCCTGAAGCTCCAATGTTAGGCTAGGCAGGGGGTTTACCTTCTGCTCATTCCAATGCAGGACCCTACAAGTGTTAAGGGCAGTTCTTATGGCAATCAGGCTATACTTCTGGATGTGAGTGAGTCAGGTTTGGGTAAAACCTAGACTAACACGGCTACCCCTTTGGACTCAGGTTTTGGTGTGGGAGAAAATGATATTCCTATTGGGCATTGAAAAGCGAGGCCCTTCTTCCACCGAAACAATCTGATAACAAAGGCCCTTCAGTCACAGAGAACTGCATAATGGGTTTTGTTGTTGATTGGGGTTGGTTTTTTTAAAAACTTTGTGATATTTGCAAGAACTTAACACACAGCATGAAATCTTAAAGCTGACAAGTGAAATTTAGTTAGCAGAGCTTTTATTATTCCCAATTTATTACTTTGCTGGAGAGTTGTGCAGGCTTGAGGGCTGGAGGAAGGGAAGGGAAAAAAACCAACATCCAGGCTCTTGCTGAATTATGACTCACAATTTATAAACCATTACGTGCAATGGATTTCAACTATATTTATTGCAATATGACTGCTAGCAGTTCAAAAATCAATTTAGTAAATATGGAGGGAAAGGGTGAAATTATTAATGTGTTTTATATAAACGCCTTCGCTTATCCTTTCCCTGTAAATAACTCAGAGCCCTCTGTTTGCTCAAGGCTCAGTGTCTATGCCAGGGGTTTGCCACTCACAGCTTCTGTAACAAGGGCAGCCCTAGATTTTCCTCAAGATAATTTCCTTTCAAACAAAGCCTGCTGCTCAGCTGAGTAGGATCCTCTGTTCTTTTGCATGTCAGCACAAGGCAAGGAAATGCCAGTGCCCTCAGAGGTAGTAAAACAAGTAAACCAGAGACAAGAAAATACATGAAGCAAAAGCTGTGCTTTAAGCCAGGTGTCTGCTGGCTGTGATTCAACTCTCCTCTGGGATTTCTCGCTTTAAAACGAAGGTAACAGAAAAGAAGGTGCTGTATGTAGACAGCTGAGGGATGCTATGACTTGGAAAGATGCTGTGCTGAAAAAAGACAGGGCCAAGTTTACTGTAGCAAGGGAAGGTTATTAACTAGGAAGAGAACAGACAGAAAAACTCAGCATGACAGGGCATACAGTGCAGGGAGGAGAGGGGACCCACCATGCAGCAGCATGTCATGTAGAAGTAGAAGGATTTTAGAACCTAGAAGACAAGGAGAAGGGGAATAAGTATACATGCAACAGGGAGGGAGGATTATTTGGAGTATAATTGAGGCGAGTAATCAGTATGGTAGGAAAAGGATTACTGAGCACTAGGGGTATCTGGGAGGATGGTGGGAAGGAAGGTTATCTGGTACATGTCAGGTAGTGGGAAAGGAAGGATGTATGAGCATGTGGGATACAGTGAGGGAAGGGTTACAGGGGGACATGATAAGGGAACAAGGATTGCTCAGCACACATGTAAAACAGTTGCAGAGCAAAGGTTGCAGACGAGGGGGTTAGACTCAGAGAGGTAGAAGAAACACCTCAGAAATTGCCGCAGCCAGGGCAAAGTGACATGACTCTCAGATAATGGTGACACCATCACCTCAGGTGCTTCACAGCAATTGATTAGAGCTAAATACATCTCACACAACTCACCTGCCATGTGTTCAACTATGTCCCTGAGGTTCTGCCATGCTGCCTTCAAGTGAAGACACTGAGGCAAGGCGGAAACTGGTGTGAACATGGCCTGGCACGTTAGCAAGGCAGCTGCCACACATCCAGTCAGACACTGTGCGCCGGAATACACTTGACCTGCAGTGCTGAGTCCAAGTGTATTCGAATGCTTGAGAAGCATGTTGCCATGCTAATGCTTGTTGAGGGTTAGTTCAGACCAAGTTCATTTTTGTTCTGCCTGACCGAGATCCACGCTCGTGCCATGAGCACAGATAGAAAGAGCATGTCTTGTTAGGAGTGAGGGCGCTGTGGTAAGCTAATCATCTGAATAGGACCACAGAACAGGAGAGTGAGAGAGACAAACATGGGGCGAAAAGAGGAGAATGTTAAAGCACCTGCATTGAGGAGCTTGGGGTGGAGGGACTCAGTGAAAACAAGCAATTTCTGGAGGTGTATCTGCAGGGAAATGACCTGTAAATCTGTAGAAGGGGCTTTCCTGGCAATGCAGGGTGAGATGACTGTGTTTGACATACAATTATAGCCACCATATTAGACGAGAGACAACACAGTGACTTGAATGATGCAACCAGCGAGAGGCATGGATTCAATTTATTTTTAGGGGAATGACTGATTAATGGGAACTTCACACCTCATCCACATATGCGGTTCAACGAGTGGGGGGAAAGCATGACATTTTCCATTTAAGGCACTAAATGAAGATAACATTTTGGATAGTGGGTAGAAGTTGAAACCCTTGGGTTCTCTCATGTGCTGTATTCATGATAGAAGAAAGTAAACCAGCTGATTGGGTCTCTGTTACTGAATGGCCCAATAGCAGGAGACAGTGCTAGGACATTTAAATAAATGCTTGGTGGTACTGGCCTTTCATTTTTGGAGACCTGGATCAATATTGCAAACCCAACCTTTCAGCGATAGTGAATAAGGCCCCTCCAAAAATCAAGAAATTTGCTTTAGAGATTTTTAAAAATCATCAATTTGGAATTCTTTTTATTTGTCCTCTGGATTTTGAGACTTCAGGGTGCATTTGGGTCACTTTTGCAAGCTTTCCCTTGTACTGACACTGACAATAGCGAGAAACTTACTTTAAAAAAAAAAATTAAACCAAAGAGTCTCGTGTATTTATATGATTCCAGGAGCTGGTGCTAAACACCACATATTGAAAGACTACTGATAACTGTGAGCATTCGCAACACCATGAACCCAAATCCTGATTTCAGAAAGAGGATGGGGGAGATGCTGCAAACTCCGTCTGCTGGTAGTCACACAAATTGAAACATTAATTTGTGTAGCTATACTTGTCCCCGCTTGCTGTGTTCATCGGGGCCAGCTCAAGGGTTTTTGGTGCCCTGGGCAAACTATGATTTTGGCACCCCCTCCCTCACATGTTATAAGAGATAACATATGTAAAAAATTCTCTTCCATCTAATATGGTGCCCCTTAAGCCTGGCACCTTAGGTGACCGCCTAGTTCACCTCTACGGTTGGGCCAGCCTATGTTCACTTTATATAAGCATTTGAGTGATGAAGCAGAGTGGCCGGGTTCTCAAAGCCCCTTTCCAGGGTCCTGTCACAAACACAGATATGAACACTCCTCTCACAGCTAGGGCTGTGACTAATTACCAGGGGCAAATACAATGCAACAGAATGAAGTCTAAATTATATTTATGACCATAGCCCATTTTTCCCTGGAATGATGCTTTATGAAAGGTCTGGTTTTCCCAGAAAGTAAAGGTTTTAAAATGTTCTAAAATTCTCTAATCCTGTTTATCTTTTACCTCTCCCTGGGAGATTCAAAGACTTAGTAGCTTCTTCAAGCTCTTTTCTGGATTATAAATTTGGGAACAGAAACAATACCATTTGACTTATGTGACTAATCACAGCTAAGCAATAGAGTTTAAATTTTGAGTCACATTCTGAACTACTAATATTAATACAAATGATTTAGTGACAAATTTTAAAATGTGAGTAACTTCCAATAACAAATAAATATGAGGCCATCAAAGTCACACTCTGGTTACAGAAAATCTATGAGCAAAAAAAGACTTTAAATTTCCTTAGTAAATTATCATGCTGATTATTTGCTCAGTTCTAGTCACAAATCAAAGACGTTTGGCAACTTTACCCTAATTATTAGTAGATTTTTGTCTACAACCAAAGTGACTCCACATGATTTACATGATTGTCCTTCTCTACTTAGGAGAGGGCCAACAAAGGAAAAGCAAGAGCTGCCGTAGGCCACGACTGAAGTGCTTTGCCATAGCTGTGGGTGCCTAGAACTAGAATAGAAAGGATGCTGCAGGTAAAAATTGTGGTCTATTGGTAGAAGTTTGCTGAGGCTCAGGATTGGAAAAGAAAGAGATGCTACAGACCAGCGCTCTAGTGCCCTGGCAGAGCAACAGCTTCACAGGCTACATCTAGTTCTTGATTATTGCCACCATTATCTGGCTGTCATAAGGGCCAAAATTACACTAACAAACTTACAAAAGGAAGACAATGTGTGAAAGTTACAATCATTGCCAGATCTCAGCTGGTGGCAGCAGCACAACAATATTGTGGTAGAACCACAGAGAAAAAGGAGGGGCGGTGGAGGACTACTGGTCTACAGGACCTCTTCTTGGCTCACAAGGATTTGAGCTAGTTCCAGCCCTCCAGCTCTGGGATGCAGGCCCAGTAATGTATCAATGCTATTATTGCATTCACAATCATGCTTCTGTTCACTGTTTATTGTGCTTCTACAGATGTGCCCTTGAGGGGAAACCTTTCCACAGCTGCTGAGCACCTGTGGCTGATAAGAAAATGACCATGGAGAAGCAAAGAGGAGATGTTCCAAGAACGCCCCCAGTCCTCTGAGTACAGGAAAAAGAAGAAAGGGCAAGGAGACATACTGTGTCTGAAAATCATAAAATTGATAGGCAGGAGAGGAGGGGAAACAAGGAGCAAGTGACAGCAGGTCATGAGTACATAATAAAAGCCATGGAGAAGCAAACAGATCAGCTAAAGTCACTCTCAACACTGCAGCAGACTAAGTGCATGCATGCTCACCCCTTGCAGCCCGTACAGAACTGCTTTTCATGCATTTCCCAATCTCCACCCACACATTCCTACCAAACTCCTGGCTGTCTCAGCACCCTGTTCACTCCACTTCTTCAGACACCTCCAGAATGATAGCTGGACTTACACTCAGATGTCAGAGCTCACACTGCCCCTCAGTGCTTTCTTCCCCCAGCCCAGGTTTTTGTGTGTGTGTTGTGGATAATTGTCATTTAATAAAGACATACTTTGTGAAGAATGGGCAATCTTTATTTGCATCTTGCACACAGTGGTTGCATTTCACACTGATACAGAGTGCCGGCTGGAGAGCAGTCATAGAATGGCACAGTGCAGTTTGCAACACTGCACTGCTCTCATTGTTGATGCTAGAGCACCAAGTATGGACGAGTTTCAGCCACACAATGACTGCTTTGTGGACAGATACAAGCCTTGTAATTACAGCCCTTTTTGATCACTGCTATAAGTTGCGTTGACAACACTCTGTAGCATAGACAAGGCCTATGTCACAGAAACAAAAGGCGCAAGTCTTACAGTTATAAGCTATTTTCTCTAGAAATCACCTCTCTTCTTGTGCTTTTGGGACCTTTGCTGAAACCCTGGGAGGAAATGGTAGCTGGGAGAACATTCTCAGAGAGCACCCACAGCTTTAGAATTCATTCCCCCATCCAGCTGATATAACTCAAATCTAATGACCTTCAGAGCATGCTACAAGCTCACCCTTTTATCCTGGAATTTGAAAACAGAGAGGAGCCAAAAGAGGTGGGGAATTATTGGAGGGATGGGAAATTTGAGCAGCTGGTTTGAAGGTGGGTTGCAGAGATACTGAATTATCCTCCTACATTGGGTATTAATTTGATCGTTTTTTCCAGTTATGTCAAGGGCACCTAGAAGCATATGTGCAGATACACTTTTTAAACTTGTGTCTAACTCTTAATGAATAAATAAGGGGTGAAATGGGGACAAGTGAGCACATATGCTGTTGTGTGGCAGGTTGTCCCTTACAATATCCATTTGTCATGCCCCATCCTCATTTGGTTGTACAGAAGACAAATAAATAAATAAATAAATAAATAAAATGAAGACGATAAACACCACCTCTTCTTCCCTCTGCTAAGGGCTTATGCAAAAGAATTGTCAAATCAAATCAGCAACCGTAACTGCTTTGTCACTTTAAACCTCATAACTCAGGATGTCCACGCAGAGTGCTCTGGCAAATTGTTCTCGTAAATTACAGTTATGTCCAGGGTGATGAGAAAAAGAAAAGCTGCAGTAAATGAAAAAGCAATATCCCCTCCTCTGACCTTAATTTGTTCACTTGAAGCTGGGTCAGCTTGCCAGGCATTCCACCCTTGGAGTGGAGTGTTGAGACTCCAGAATTTGGGAAAAGGACAGAGTTATACCTGGACCTAGGAAGTGAGGGTGGAGCTTGGCTCATCAGTCAGCAAAAAAACATGTTTGTGTTTAATAGTGATGGAAAGGGAGAGACAGACAGCCCTGAATATCCACCTCTTCTGTTAATCCACAGACCTGGACCATACAGTGTTGCTATCTGCCCCACTCTGCTCCATCCGTGTGCCTTAGCAGTGGTTACAGAGACTCCAAGAGGAGGGGGTCTTGTAAAGCCAGTCCCATAAGCAATAGTGATTCCAGGACAAAAGTTGACCCTTCAGTCTCCTCCCATCCCCCTCCCACCCATCCAGCCATTAATTTAAGTGGATTATTCTGCAGGTCCCTAGAAAACAAACTGCACAATCTAGGATCTAGTAGTGGAGAGTCCTGCTTGAGACCTCCCTGTTGCCTAGAAGATTGTACTTTTACCCAAAGGCTAGAGGTTGAAGCCTGTGAAGGGTGCATGTGTAGCTTGGACACATTAATCTAGCTTTGTAGTTTTCAGGCATTAAGACAATTCTGCTCTCGTTTATATATAAAAGAAGCCCAGGAAAACATTTGTATTACAGTTTGGTTATATATCTTTTTGACCATGGAGGCCAAAGTCTGCTCTCAGTTGCACAGACTGGGCAGAACTTAATCAGTGACTCAGAGGCCAAGTTTCTTATCCAACATCCTCTCTGCTCATAAAAACAGAGCAAGTGTGCTGTGTGCGGTCTGCATTCTGATGTGCATGTGTGCACACACACATACACACAGACACACAAACACTGAAGCAAAGCTGATAGATCTGTATTTATAAAGTAAGCCCAGCCAGGTATTGCCCTTCATCCAAAAAAGGGAAGTCTTTACAATGCATCAGAAATAGCATGTTAAAGTTAACATCCTTAAGAAGATCTAAATAAAAATATAATGAACCCCGGAAAAGCAAAAGCACTACTGAAAACCAGATTTAATTATGAAAAAATTATAAAGTGTAAATCTTAATAATATCTTCATGCCTATCCCAGCCCTCAACAGTCAGAGATTTTGGATCTGATTCTTAACTGCCTGGGGACCTCCTGTAATTGCTTACATCTAGATAATGGGTGAGAATTGCTATTGTACTAGAATGATAGTGTTTTACACCCACTTAGGACTGATGTACAGAATATACACAGAGAGAGGCAAAGGAGAACCAGACTTTGTCTGTAGTATGGTGAGCGGAACTGGAGAAAGAAGGTAGGTTTTCAGGAGGGCCTTGTCTGCTGTGACTCCATGGGGCTTAGGAGTGCAAGCCAGTATCACAAATAAGTCCTGTGGCACTTTTAAAGACTAACAAATTTATTTATCGCATGAGCTTTTGTGGGAGAAAATCCCACTTTGTCAGTTCAAAGTGTCTGACAAAGCGGGATTTTTCTCCCATGAAAGCTCATGCGATAAATAAATTAGTTAGTCTTTAAAAGTGCCACAGGACTTCTTGTTTGTTTGGCTGACCTAGACTAACACGGCTCCCCCTTTGGAACTTGTCAGCAAGTCAGTATTGTACACTGGTCACGGGATTTTACATATATTTAGTGTTTGTTATTTGTTTAAGGTTGCCAATGTATTTAGTGCTGTACATAAAGACAGTCCTTGCCCCAAAACCCTATATTTTGTTTTGTAATGCTGTTATAAACTTGCAATTTGTTGTTGAAGAAGAGGGATTTTTTAAAAGGGAATTTGATTAAGGTGAAAGGACTAACTTAGCTAATTGGTTTTCAGATGTTATGGGGTGCACCATGGAGACAGGAGTGGAGGAAGGAAATGAACAGTGGACCAGATCCTCAGCTGTGTCAATAGAACTACACAGATTAAAAACCAGATTAAGACTGGACCCAGTTGTCCAGAATGGCATCTTTGGCAGAGCAGCAGGGTGTGGGCAGCTATGATAAGAGACATGATCCATGGATGAAGTTGTGTAGGGCCTTGAAGGCAAGGAAAAGTGGTTAAAATTTGAGGCACAGTGTAAAGGGGGGAGCCACTTGTGGGATCTGGAGTAACCTGTCATGGGGGCTTAAGTAGGGAACACTGAAGGAACTGAGATCATGTTTCAAAAGAACTGAAAATCAACTTCTGCCTACCTGGCATTGCCTAAAGGCCTACAAGAATTCATTTTCTTAGATTAACCCAGTAAAAGAGAGTTGATTACAGTCTCTATTCTGAATGCTGATCGTGGTCCCTTTCCCACAGCAGGGCCTGACACTGGCATAGCTGGACAAACACCTCTATATCCAGCCTTTTTTTATTTTTCAGTACAAATCCCTGGTGAAAAGCTCTCAAGGCCCCATTTAAAAGAGGAGAAAACTGTTGAAATAAAAGCTACCCTCAGTCAGAAAGCCTGAAAAAGTAACCAAGAAGAATACGAACGAATGTCCAGGAGAGATTATCATTTGTTAAAACATGCCCGCTGTTCTAATTATAAAGCAAATGAAATTTGGTTTAAACTGGAATTAATTGGATGCCCCCTTATCCTTTCTATCTATCTTGCACTCCCCAGTCCTTCTGAACAAGCTTGACAAAATAAAAAAAAGGAATCTCATCTTCTCCTGAGCCCCAACTCCCTGAAAATTCCCCCAGAGGCCTCCAGCCTGTAATCCATTTAAACCGTTCCAAGGAGCACAAACAATTGATGTTGACCAAGCCCCACCCGATGCTTAGTCTCCCTCCGACCTGCCTCCTCAGTGCCAGCCTGCTTCGGAAAGAGGATGAAAGTAGCTAATCTGGCTGTCGGATGCTGTTTATCAGAGGGGATTTCCTCCAGGGGAATCTTTGGGAATGAAGCAAGCACAAATTGATGAGACTGAGTACACTTGCCCATGACAGTGCTAAGAGGTTGTGAAAATAAAATTTAAAAAAATTAAAAATCCAGCTAAATTAGACAATGTGTGAACCCCTTCTGCTGAGACAGAGATGAGCTAGAATTACTCTCAGGATTATAGACCTCAGATCAACTAATGAGGCTTTAGTTTCCAAAACTGGCATCTGTATTGGCTACCATCTAAGTGACACTGCTTCTGCCTGGCATAGTTAGTATATTACAGTGTCCTGCCTGCACTGGGGAGTGTACAATATGTGCCTAAGTTTTGGGGCCATTCATTCTGTGCCACCAACTGCATGACCTGGCTAACGTTCCTGTATGGAGCCCCAAATGCTAAAAGGTAGAGCACATGGTTTCATTCTAGCAGCTGGCATTGTTGGTGTCTATGGCATAAGCAGAAGTGGATAGGCTATTCTCATAACAGTTGTTTCAAGTAAGAAAGAAGTTGCTGTTTATTTAGGTTTCTGTTTATATGGTATGTCTGTGGCATTTGTTGAGGTGCACTTACAGTAACAATGAAATGGTACAGGCCAAAAACTATCCAACTTGACCTAATGGCAATAATAGTAGTAGAACTCCCCTCTCCTTCAAAGAGAAGACACCTGTGCTGTGCCCATTTATTCTTCCCCCTCAGATATCTGAGTGAATACATAGCTGTGCAGTATGCCTTGAAGGTCAACAACTGGGGATCTGTCAGTCCCAGAGAAGACAAGTGTTCTAGACAAAAGCCACCATGAGCACTCCAGTTGATCTCAAATACTGAGTGAATTGTGAAAGTACAAGTACAGAGTTTCTAAGGTGCAGAGTCTCTAAGGATGGACCAGTGGTTAGGGAGCTACTCTGAATCCTGAGAGACGTAGGGTCAATTCTTTGTACTACCACAGCTTACCTCTGTGAGCTTAGGTGAGTTGCTTCGTTTATCTTGCCTTAGTTCCCCATCTATAAAATGGGAACTTCTCTACTTCCCTGAGTGTTGTGAGGATAAATATAGATTAAAGATTGGGAGGTTCTCAGATACTATGATAATGGGGGTCAAACAAGTACATAAGATAGCTAGATAGCATCCAAACAGTAAAGATGGTCATAGATCAAAATTAATATATTGGCTTGCATCTCCAGCGAAAGTGTAATAAACAGCCATGTTCTGCACTAATTGGAGTTTCTGACTGACTTTCAAGGACAACCCCATGTAAGGAACATTTCAGCAAACCATTCTGGAGGTGAAAGGTGTAGACAATGGTGGCAAAGTCTACATTTGGAAGGGAGGGGGAAGTCACAGAAATTTCCTAGCCAGATGAAGATGGGAAAAGGAAACCACCAGAATTTCAGTAGGAAAACTAGATTGTAGATTTCAGTAACAAAAGGTGGAGATCATGAAGGGACTAATGTCACCTTCAGTATCAGCTCCAGTTGCTTCCCCAACTCACCTATATCACCTCTGTCTTAATGGGCTGATCTACTAGCTACCTCTTCTTCCAAGACCAAGTTCAGGCAGTCTTCAGGAAAAATGAGCAACCACACAGACCAGTTCCAGTTCAAAGGAAACAGAGTTGAGTATCATATGAATATTAATGGCAGAAAAAGACCTCAATCTCTCACTATTTCTCTTAGTAGCCTTACATACATGCTGCAGAATGAGAGCTTGAAACAGCCTCCCTGAAAAAAAAACAAAAAACAGAACACCCTGTCAGTCCTTGCTGGAGACCACAGAATGCTGGACAAGCATATTAAAGTCACCTTGCAGATCTAAAACAGTCTCAAAATGGACATTTGCTCTTTGTCCATCACCAGAAGGAAGTTGTCAATGGGCAAGAACAATGTAGTTCATACCTAAGTCTGAAACAAGTTATTGTGACTGTCTAATGATCTCACATAGCACCCCACTTGCTTTGGCACAACCTTCCCAATAATCTTCTCACCCACAAAAAAGATTATTCTTAAAAGTCATCTGAGAAGATAGGTTCTTTATCCATGACTGTTCTCTGCTTGTTTCATTTGTGAAATTCCTTGGAACTTCATGTGACCCTCCAAAGACTTGAACGTTGATAACTCTCATACTATAAAGACAACAGAGTCTTGTGGCACTTTTAAAGACTAACAGATTTATTTATCGCATGAGCTTTCGTGGGAGTGGGATTTTCTCCCACGAAAGCTCATGCGATAAATAAATCTGTTAGTCTTTAAAAGTGCCACAAGACTCTGTTGTCTTTCTACAATAGACTAACACGGCTACCCCTTTGGAATTATTCTCATACTATAGTGGTTGATATCGTACAGTATTATTGTCAAAAACAACAACCACAACCACTATCAATATTACTATGCCTGTAGTAGCATTTGTGAGGTTAGTCCTGACACTTATCACCCTGCTTGACAACGTACATGACAAAATCCCTTCCTTCTGCTTTCTTCTTTACATCCGTGATATTGGAGTCCTGGAGGATGGAAGACAGCTGCTGGCTTTAACTCAGTACTTTCTCTGCAAAAGCAAATGGAAGCCACAGAAAGAAACTTCTAAAGATAGTAAACCACTAAGGAATTCCAGTAAAGCAGCTGGGAATAGAGAATGGCTGGGAGGCATGAAATGAATCCAAACCATCTACAAGTATGAGTGAGAGATTTGTATCATTTGTAGTGAGGGGGAAACTATCCTCATGGAAAGACTTTGCCAAGGTGAAGGATGTGATTTTGGGGGGTGAAGGATACAAGTAGGTCAGAGCTTATTTGCAGCTTGCCAAGCACCTCAGGGCACCTCGCATTAACTGCAGCACATTTCAGCCCTCTTTATCTTCCCTACGGGGATACAACTTAAAGAAACTAGGCTCCAGCATCTAAGGCCAGGGTTCTCAGACAGGGGGTTGGGACCCATCAGGGGATAGCAAGGTTATTATGTGGGGAGGGGAGGTGTGAGCTGTCAGCCCCCACACGTGCTGGGGGCTGTGGCTCAGCCCTGCGCATGGCTGACAGCCAGAGCCTCGCACAGCTGAGTGGCCAGAGGATAGTGGCTGCTGGACAGATGTTCTGAAGGCATCACCATCCCCAGCAGCAGGGCAGAAGTAAGGATGGCATGAAGAAGGGTGGCAAGGCATGGAAAGTCATCACTTGGGGGGATGATGTCCAAGGGTCATTACAGCCTTAAATATTTTCAAAGGGGATCTCAGCAAAAAAAAGTTTGAGAACCCCTGGTCTAAGGGCTGTTCTGTTCACAAACCTGCACCAAAATAGCTAAGGTGGCTTCCACTCATGCTGTTAGTTATTTTGGGGGAAGTCTGTATGTGGTCAGTCAATGATTTAGTTATTTTGATGCAAATTTGTGTATAGATAAACCGAATGTTCCATCTTAAGCCAAGCAGCCTTTTGCCGTGGCCCACATAAAACCTAAATTGCATGGGCTGCACACCGTGAACTATGAACTTTCAAATGAAGTTTTGTCTGAATGGGAGCTGAACTCTTTTGAAAATCTGGTTTTATGTGTAGGGATGAAGGCAGTTGCAGACCAAACTCTAGTACTTTATGGGCTACTTTTGACCAACAAGCCACACTCAGATCACCCCATCTTAAGGTTTGCATCACTCCTTTGCTTTTTGTCTGTTCAAAATCAGGAACAAAGGAACTGTAATACTGAGTCAGATTAGTGGTTCATCTAGTCCAGTATCCCATCTTTAACAGTATGTACAAGAAATTTCATCATAACCAACTGTGCAATGACTAGCCAAGAGGGGAAATTGCTTTCTCATCCCTGTCAGTAAGCAGCTGGCTTATGCACTGAAGGAAGAGAATGCACACCTTTTCTTTTAAAAATGATCCTATCTAATGCAATAAATGTGCTCATTATCTATGTACATGTCCATTCCTTTTTTAATTCAGCTAAGTTCTTAACATTAATGATATCCTGCAGCAGTGAGTTCCATCAATAAATTACATGTTGTTCACAATTTTTTTTATCTGTTTAAAATGTTCTACCTTTTAAATGTAATTGCATATCCCTTTATTCTTGTATTATGAGTGGGTAAACAGAAGCACCTAACTTACCTTTTATCTGCCTTTAATGAATGTATATTCTTTTATCAAGTCCCCTGTTATTTGTCTCCTTTCTAAGCCAACTAATGCCTATCTTTTCAGTCTCTCTGTCCCTCCATTCATTTGACACCCATCTTTGAACTCTTTCTATTGCTGCTGTATCATGTCTGAAGTAAAAATACAGCCTTATGTTATATTGTATACACTGAGAAGGTACAGGAATTTGATGAATTGGGTCTTTCAGATGAAAACACTCAGAATTAAGTCAGCCCTGGTCTTCCCGGATAGTTCACTTGCATACAACTAAAGCCACAATAAAGTGTTTCAAAAATCACACACAGCAACAAATTAATGAGTTCCAGATACACTTTGTACTGTTTTATTTACAGGAGATATAAAACTTAACCCTCCTGGCTTAGTCTTTAGTCTTCTGGGCAAGCCAGTGTCTTTGTAAACATGAATTGCTTTAAGTTTGTGACCCTCTGGTGTGACCATCTCTGATAAATGACATAAATTGGGGACTGGGTGACAAGTGGTCCAGTGTATGTTGTCAGTGATTTTCACTGCTGCACAGTATATAAATAAATAATATACAAGTCAAGGTGTACGTGACTAGGCTGGATTTTTATCACTAGGGGCTTTGGTGACTCAAAAGTTTCTCTTGTGATTTGCACAGTTGTCATTAGAGCCCCATTCCTTCTCTGGGAAACACTGAGGAATTTTTTACATTTGTTCTTTCACTGTGAGTGAAGGTCAGTCCCATGCACGGAGCCATCACAAGGCATATGTACCATTTAAATTCTATTTAAACCTTATTCTTGTTGGTTTCCTTCCTCTTGGCTGGGGAGGTAGCAGTAATGATTGATGAATGATTTGGATATAAGGTTGTGGCCCTTTTCTTTGGAGATAGACCTCTCTAAACAAGTTAACCATCCCTTTGCACCTCAAGTCTGGATTACTGTAATGTACTCTATTTGGGGATACACTTGGAGAGCATATGTAAACTTCAGCTAGTGCATATTGTCATTGCCGATGTGTTTAGAGAGGATTATAATGGGGAACACATCATATGTATGCTCCAGGATCAACACTGGCTTCCAGTCCACACTAAACATAATACATTCATCTCTATTCAAAGTCAGCTACCTGTAAAACCTTAGCAAAAAGTCTCCCTATTCTTTTTTGTTCACCTGCAGCCTTGTCTTCTCTTCTCCACTTCTGGCATGAGCTAATATATAAGGAGATGGTTAAAAACTAAGTCTTTGTCCATTGTGAGCATTCAGTCCTAGATATTTCAAACTTCACTTATTTGTAATTAAATAGCAAGTCATGTTTCCTTTTTGATTGTATTGTATTGTATTGTATTGTATTTGTGATTGTTTGCCATATCAATTAGGTGCTGAGTAGTAAAAGCAGCACTCTGCAAACCAGCTGGGATACAAATCTGGGTAGTGTGCTGCACTGGAGCAAAGACTATTTGTGAATATTCATTTAGATTCAAAAGTGAACTTTGATTCAACCATATTCATTGGTATTCTCGAGTTCTCTAGCCATGGACAAGGCAGGTGCTTGATACTCACTAGCGTGGAACTCTGTGAAAAGTGGCTCTAGCTCGAATGCTTGAATATTCACAGGGAGCCAGTATTGAATTATGGAACTCATCAATAACAATGTGGATTATGAATTCTGAATGGCAGCTCTTACACTTGAAAATGCCCTACAAAATCCAGTGTGGTGTTGGTTAGTTGTATGTGCCATCTCAATCAGGAAACAGGAAAGGTGTCATGTAGAGAGAGAGTCCACATTTTAAATCTTCACGGTTGGCGAGCAATCTGCAAACTAATGTATTGGAGGATTTGTTCACAGAAAATTCAGGAACAGAAAAAGAGGCAAAATTTGTTTGAATTATTTTTTCTATGTTACTTGCTCTAGCTTTACCTTGGGATAGAATGACTGTTTTAAATTAGCAAGCTTGTATTAAGAAGGTGGAAGTGGGAGGAATGATTTACTTGTAACTTCATGTTTTTCTTCTCCAAGGCTTGTACAACAGAGTGGATGCAGAAATCCATTTCACGGTCTTCCCCCGGGAACTGTATGGAGAGTTCATTCCAGACAGGCATTAATCCAGTTCCAGTTCTTCTCATTCCCAGTACACTCACAGGCAGCATATCCTTTACTCTTATTTGACAGTTAACACGAATATAGAATACCAGCTATGTTTTTTCACCCATCATAGACACAGGTAAATCCCAGCCTACAAGAGCTGGAGAGTCAGACAGTTAAGGTACAGGAACATTAGCCACCTGGGCACTTCAGTGTTTGAAAAATAATCAGCAATTTCTAATATAAACTCCAAAAATCTATAACACTTCAGAACTTGAGTTGGTGTGCTTGCAGCGTTAGAAAAAGGTATTGATGGAGAGGGACACAGAGACATGCCAGCAGTTAGGTTGCTGGGTCTGTTCTTTCCTGAGCATGAGACTATTAAGAACTAAATTGTGCCATTTAGAAACAGCCCAGTGTAAAGGGGATGTTTGTATTTCAGAGAAGCACAGTCCCTCCCCACAATCCCTTGTGTACAGAGAGACTATGCAGGCTACTTCATAAAACAGCCTGCTGTCTGTAGAATATCATGGCCCCCACTTCTTCCTGCCCCTGAGATTCAGGGGGGGGGAGCAATGTCTCTAGTGTCACTGTCAGGGACTGCTGCGGGGGAGGGGGGAGAGAAACGGGAGACTTTGCACCCATCTCCTCCCCGGCACACCTGCACAGGACTGAGCATAATTGGGCTTTAAAGAGGAGACCACCCTCTCCCATGAACAGGGTTGTGAAACACAGCTGTGACCAAGCCACTTTCTTCTTGCCTTTGTGGAAAGAAAACTCATTAACAAACTATATTCCAGCCTAGGTTTCTACCAGATTCAACACATGGATTTTCTGTCCAAACAGGCGAGGATCAACGATACTTGTAGCATCATTTGACCACAAGTGTGCTGAAATGTGGCTCTGGTTGTGCTGTAGATAATGTCCCACACTGGAAGGCTGGCAGTTGACAAAACAATTTTTTTCTTGAGCAAATTTAACATGCAAGTGTGTGAGCCACAGTCGACTGAATAATGCCCCACCGTTCCGTTAGTTAGAGCGAAGCTCTACTTCAGGGCTATGACGATGAAGTATAGAGACCCATTGAGATGTAGACATACATTCCAAACAGAAAGAGTTAGATTAGGTGGCTCCTTTGGTTCTCTCCATCCCAAAACTTCTGTTTTGGACTAGTGCGTTTGGGCTTGATTTTTGTCTCTGTGGACACTGGCTTCTTTCTCCCACTCTTCTTTGTCTCATGTGAGCACTGTCTCTCTGGAGACTTCAAACTTGGAGAAAGTAACATGAAACATAATCATAAAGCTTGCAGGGATTCTGTCATTTAAAGGACTGGTGGAGAGATGGTTTTTCCCACCTTCCTCTCAGGCTGACCCTAAAAGGCCTCCTTTTTCCTTTCACTTCCCTCCATTCGATTTGCACCAACACAATTGTCAGACAAGAACCCCCCTTTGAAAGAGTCATTAAGCCTGCCAGTGACATCTGATAACTAGGAGCCAATTTTGCAGTGTAAATGAGAAATCTCCTGTTCTTTCTCTCATCTTTTCTTGCCTGCCAACCCTCTCTCTCCTGGGATCCCAACTTTAACACATTCTGTTTGGAGAGGTCCTACAATGAAGATCCTTCTGGGTGAGCTTTATGGACTTTAATAAATGGTTGGTCTGAGAAAATCTCTGTTTAACACCTGGTGCACATGCGTGGGTAGGAAGAATTGTAACCTTAGCTTGTGACAGCTGTTGTTTTATAGATATGTTTTGTGCTTTGCACTTTCTTGGATTGTATTTGCTAGCCCGAACTGCCATTTCACAAAGTTACTTTGTTTTGAAATTTTTGTTGTTGTTTTTTTTAACTCTCTTATTTAATACAGTGCCAGGATCCTGACCCATCACAGGAAAGGCTCTTTGCAGTCTTTGGAGAAAATCCATACATAGTTTGGTCATGCAGTTTTTCCATGAGTTTCTATGGTTATTTAGCTAAATACCTGCCCCTGCGACAGTCTCCAAGCCTGGTTCCCCAGTCAGACATCACAACCTGAATTCAGTTCTCAGTCCTGATCTATCCACATATGTATATCCCTAGTGTAGAGGTCAGGCGACAGCAGGGATTTCAAACTCAAGGCACCAGGAGGGCCACATGAGGACTAGGATCTTGGCCCCAGGGCTGCATCACTGAAACCTTTACATACAAAAGTATAGTCAAAAAATGAAAAAAACCAAAGAGTAATATAATATAGTATGCTATTAAAAGTGAAGATGGCGGTGTCATCAAAAAGACAAAGAGTAAACAAAAACATTTAAAATTTTACATTATAATGACTTTACAAATTCCATGAGCCCTGTGTTTGAGACCCCTGTGGTAGGGTGTGGTCAGGGGAAGTGGGTGTGGCCAGACACTGTTCTTTCCCCACCATAGCTTCAGTCAAGAGTCTTGGGCTGCTAGCATACATAGCAGAAAAGGCAAGTGAGAGCATGGGGAGGCCCAAAGATGGTGTAACACTACCTTTGTTTCACTCTTTTATTCCTCCTCTGAGAGTATTTCAGCTGGAAAGGAGAACCAGGCCCTTCTGAGCAGCTTTTTCCCTTGTCACAGGAGAAATTTGTATCTGCCATTAACTGTAAGGGTGATCAGAAGCCATCTGGAACAGGAGCAAAAACTCCAAGAGAGAGAATAAGATGGACAAAGTGTAAGTGTTGCCAGTGTTATTTATGTACAGTTCAGGTATTTTCATACCTGTGTGTTCTATTCTTTTCTTTTGTCTCCTCAGCTGTCATACCTGATTTGTATTTCTCAACAAGCTGAGACTGTCAAGCTTTTCTGAGCTGCAGGTGGAGCTGCGCAGCTCTTTGATGGCTTCAGAAATATTTTTTTTTATGTTTTAGCATTTCTACTGCTAGAGCGAAGGAGGAGGGAATAAAACTCCTTAGCACCAAAGGGCTGTTCTTTGGCTGAACCTTTCCAACAGGCTTTTGAACCACCAGGGGGGAGAATTAAAGTACTAAAATGTTGACAGCCTCTTTCCAAATGCAAGGTTTTCAGTTTGATGGGTCTTTCATTGGGAGTTCTTGAAATCTTAGGACTTGTCTTCAGGTGGAGTGGTTCCTGGTTAATTGTTCTTGATTAACATTGTGTGGACATGCTTCTTCTGGAATAAGTGTCTACACATGATGTTAATCAGGAACCATTCCACATGCAGCTAAGCCCTTAGCTTTGAAAGAGTTCAGGGTCTTCTCTCCTCCCTGTGCCTGTCAATTAGAATGTAAGCTTTCTGGAGTAAGGAGAGTGGGGCCCTGATATTAGTAGTGTCCTCAAGACACTACTGTAATACAAATATCTAATAATAATAGATAGAATTGTGTATATATGTGTACCTAATCATTCAAAACTCAGTTAGGCCTCAAAATCATGCTTTTTAAAAAACAATACATTTCTTTTTGTTTGAGTTTCTGAGGCTTTGGGGCATCCTTGGGTAATGTTTCAGTTTTATCTTCTCAGCCATGAGAGCTAGAAACTTTTTTCTTAAATGGAAGTTGAAACTCTCTCTTGATCACTTGTTTCCAGGAGCTGGAAGGTCAGGAGAGAACCTCAAATATAGCCAGACTTGTGATAAAATGCTGAGAGTTGGCAGCACTGGTGTGTGTTGATATTTAATAGAAAAAACACCATCTTGGCACATAAGAATACATACTACTGCTCCCAGGTTAACAGATGCAGCGAAGTTATGCCTCATATACACTGCTAGAGGTTTCCTGAGCCCAGCTCTTAAGAAGTCCCAGAATTGGCCAAAAGAAATTAATGTCTCTGAAGTGGTTTTGGAGCTTCAAAGGTGAGTCTACAGCAAATTAATTGATTGCACAGGGAGGGTGCCATAAACATAGTTAAACACCCTGGCGGTGCCCTGAAATTTTGTTACAAATGGATGAGAGGAACACAAGGGGCATGATTTCTGTGAGAGCATGTTAGCGTGGGTATTTGGCAAGTACTTTGTCAGGAAATATTATTTTTCATCAGTGGTGTTGAAGTAGTGGAACTCTGCAAACTTTCTCCTTTTGGGACCTTGCAGGTTACCTTTCAGCCTTTCACCTCTGGAAGTCCAGTTCAAATATTAAAACAAATGCTGTATCCTCAGTCGATCCCACATTGTCTCAGCTCAGGACTGGTGTCAGGTGCATTTTAAAAGACTACAAGGGGACATAAGTAGGAAAGGTCTGTGGAGAAACTCAGCAGTGGAACAGCAGAGGGTTGCAAGTTCTAGACAAGGGTGCATTTGCAAAGTTCCACGGGGGAACTCCTGATTGAAGTAGCAGATCATGTTACAGGACAAGAATAAATCACATTGATAAAACTGTAAAGGGATGCTTGCCCATTGCTTTTGCATCCTCTGCTGGAGAATGAGGGTCTGATTCTCCACTATGTTGCATCTTGTGCTGACATGATTGTGGAAAGAGGGTGCAAAACATTGCTATGTTCAATTGATAGCATGATACACCTATTTTGGACAGTCATGAATGGTTACACGAGCGCTGGGCAGTTGAAAAACAAGCCCAATGTTATAGGTTCTGCCCTTTCATGAATGGTAGGTCTCCGCGGTTTATACAAGTGAATGGTTAAATGCCAGAGACGCTTTCTCCAGTGATTACCCAGTGAGAGAGAGAGTGAGATTGTTTTAATCTTTGGAGATTTTTCTTCAATTTCTGCTAGAGATTCCTGTCTGTTCTGAAAACTTTTCATTTTATCTCATTTAAATATTTAAGCCAATTTCAAGACTTAATGAGGATGAAGTTGATTAATAGAGTTTAATAAATAGTAAGGGACTCAGGCTGAAGACTTTTCTGGAACTGCAGCCTTCAGAAGAGTCCCCTTTTTAGGCACACCATCTATTGGGGAACAGGACAATCCATCCAACTGCAAATGACAGTGGAGCTCAGAAATAGCGGACCTGATCCATGGCCCAGCCACAGCTACTTTGCAAGGCACCGGTAGTGCTGCCCTGACCAGCTTGTGAGCATTTTCCCTGAGGTGTGGGAATATCCCTTATGTCAGCTGCACCTATCTGTAGAGAGGGAATATCCAGGAGAGTGAGACCACAACCAGGGCATCTGTAGATCCCCCCAATCACCAGCTGCTGAAATGACACACATTAACCTAACACGGGGGACAGCTCAGTAGTTAGGGTGCTTGCCTGGGATATCTAGTCACTTAGCCTTGCTGCGCCTCAGTTCCCCATTGTATAGGGGCCGACCACTTCCCTATCTCACAGAGGTTTTGTGAGGATACGTAAGTTAGACTGAGAGACCTTGGATACCACGGCAATAGGGGCCAGATAAGTACCTAAGATATTTAGATAGAACATATGCTATTTATATTGCAAAGGGAGGGAGCTTCCATCTACTAAGCTATTAAAAGGGTACTAGAGGAAGAAATATTGGCAAGAGGAACTCTCTAGTTTTGTCATTCAAGCCCACAAATGAAGGTCAGCAACTCTTGGCTATACTCTCTGATTCTGCCTAAGATTTCCTTTGTGACCAAAGGCAATATACTTTAGCCTCCCTTTGCCTCATCATATACCCTCATCCCACCTGCTACCACACATACAAAAGCATAGTGAGGTGTAATTCATTAAACCTATAACACCCAAGGGCTACGTCTACACTAGAAAAAGTTAGGTTGACTTTAAGTCAACTTAAAGTTGAACTTATTAAGTTGACTTAACAAAGTGGTTACCCTGAACGGGGACTTAGTAAGTCAACCTAACTGCCCTTAAGTCGACTTAATAAAGTCAATTTAAGGGTTAATCCATGTCCACATTGTGTTTAAGTCGACCTAAGGAGTAGACTTAAGGATTAGGTTGACCTAACCAGTGGGTCTTACTAAGTCGACTTAAGCTTTCATGAAGTCAACTTAAGGAATTTTTTAAGTTGACTTAGTGAAAGCCCAGTGTGGACAGGGAGTAATTTAGGTCAATTTAAGGCTACTTAAGTCGACTTAAATTGCTAGAGTAGATATACCCAAGAAACCTTAGCTACAAGGGGCTATTGGAAATCAAAATGTTATCAGACACTGTCCTGCTGCCTCCTCAATGCCCTTCTGAACATGGCACTTTCTTGGTGGGGGATGGAACAAATTTTGAAATCCTGCTAGGGTGCCATTGGCTAATATGTTTGAGGAGCATTACCCAGGGTAGCAGCAGTGTGAAACTAGAGCACCAGAGGGGAAAATAATCAAGCTAAGGGGGAAAAAACATACCAATCTCCTCTTAAACATAAAAGCCCTCCTCCCTCTGCAGGAAATAAAAGCCAGAATGAAATGAAGGTAAATGCCAGAGGTTTAAGCACCATGCTGCAGAGTGTGTTTTAAAGGTTACCTTTCGGGGGGGGGTTGGGGGGTGAAGACAGAGCAAGTGACAGAAAGGGAAAGAGTGTTGGACCACTTCCCATGGTGAAGATCACTACAGCTCTTAATGGATTTTTAGATCCTGTCTGCTTTTCATGACATTATTAAAAATGTTTATTTTTAATATTTTTCTTGGTTTTGTTCTGAGAGGGACTGACTCTGTTGCCATACCAACCAAACAGCTGCAAGAAGCAAAATCACATCAACAGTTTGGAAGAAAATTGAAGTAAAAATAAAAAACCCCACACATGCATACACAAACAAAAGTCACAGCGTTTAATAGCGGGAGTGGGAAGGTGACATTTTCTTTGCTTACCTGCCTAGGAAGAAATAACAGGGAACCAGCCAGTGCTGGGAGAGTCAAAAGATGTGCATATAACATTCATTCTGTGATGTACACAGATTTACACACACCCTAGCAGATACAGTAGGACTCCCCAAAATGATGTTAAACTTTATCTGCCATTCATAGCGAGTTATGTTGCATCCTGTTTATCTTTGGTACCTTGTCTGATTAATTTGGGGCAAGGGTCTTGTCATCTTAGGCCAGGTCCACACTCTAATCATATACTGGTGCAACTACATCACTCAGGGTTGTGAAAAATCGACACCCTTGAGCAACAAACTCCTACCAAGTTAATCCCGGTGTAGACAGCACTAGGTCAACGGGAAGGCTTCTCCAGTCAACATGGCTAGTGTGTCACAGAGGTGAATTAATGGTGCCGACAGAAGTTCTCCATCAGTGTAGTAGCATCTTCACTGAAGTGCTACAGCATCAGTGGAGCAGCTGCGCCACCACAGTGTTTTAATTGTAGACCTGTCCCTGGTGACCCATGGGGTGAGGACTGCACTGGGCAGCAGAGAAGGGAGGATGCTGTGGTGACCTTAATCCATGTTTGCGCTCTCCCAGTCCTGCAACCACACTCTGCTGCCCTATTAATGAGGCACAGGTGAGAGCAGTCTTTATCTGGTGTGAGTTCTCTGACTGCTGAGAGCCTCAAAGCTCTGTTATGGTCTCTAGAAACTGTTTGGGGCACAGGAGCCATGCCACTTTCCCCTGGCCATACCTCCTGCACTAGAAGCAGGATGAGGGGGAAGGCCACTACACCATGATAAGTGGCTTTATGGCCGCTTTGCACAGAGTTGCCTCCATGTTCTAGGGCTTGGTTCCATGCCAAGCGCTATACAGACACATTTCTAACACTATAAAAATAGGATGGATGAACAGAATGGAGTTTGAGATGTGATCAGTCTCCTCCACTAAGAATTTTTGAGTTCACCTAATGAGACTGTTTGCAAATCTTTTCCTGGCACTTAAACCTATGGTTCTGTTTTACAGTTGATTCAGTTTCAAAAACAAACAAACTAATCAATCTGGTTTTGAGCCTGTGCTCTGTATTGGGGCAAAAAGAATTCCGCCCAGCTTCTCCCAAACTAGGCTGGCACAAGAAAGTGCCCAGTGCTAGGTGTGTCTACTGTATTTTTCATTGGATTGTCTCTCTCCCACCTTGCTCCCTTCCTCACCTCCTTCCTCCTGTGTTAACACTACCCATGTATTTGCTTTTTTCTCTGCCCTCTTTTCATCCTGTTTTCTTGTTGGATTTCCCTGGCCCATCTTTGTTCGGTTTTTTTCATCTCACTGTGAACCCGGTCATGGCTATGGGTACATGAACTTTAGAACCCATAGCGGCTGACAGAGAGCTTGACCATGAATTTGCCCATTCCAAGAGCATCACATTTTTAACTATATTTAAAGGGGGTCCCCAACACGACTGAGCAGCAAATGAAGATGGACCTTTGTCAGCCTACCAAGGTTCTTCTTTGGCTCCCATCAGTGAGCTATCCCAGCTCCTCACATATATTAAAGACTTTATTCTCACAATACACCTGCGAGGTAGGGCAGTATTACTTTTTCTGTTATAGAGTAGAACAGAGAAACTACGGGCTTTTTTATGCAATGGGGTGACGTGCTCGATGGGGGGGGGGGGTGATCTCCAAAACACTCCTAACGTGATGTGCTTCAGTTGGTGTCATTAGGCCCTGCTGGTGTGCTTAAACATAGTACTGTTTGAACCAGAACAATGTTAGCTCACACTAGAGACTCTTCAGTGTGCACCAGCCGGATGGACAAGGGCCAATTAATGTGCAACGCATCGCTTGTCCACAGTCACATAGGGAGTCTAGTAGAGTGCCTCTAAGTCCATACTTTAACCACAAGATCATCCATTCTCCCGGCTTCAACACAGGCTAAAAGCTAAACAACAGGGTTTTAATCACTGTCTAACTTGTTCAGAGCGGGGCTGTACCACGCAGTGCTTAAAATACTGATTGCTGGTAGTGCCCAATCTACACAAATATTCCTACTGTTGCTCTTTATGGGTGGAGCTGAATCATAGCCAAGATGGGAAATTTTAGAGAAAGAAGGCAGCCTATGAAATCCTGCCCTTCAGAAGATCAGCTTAATATATTTACTTCACAAAATCAGGATCTCTCTCTATCCATCCTTCCATATTCTTTCCAAGGATCTTTTCTACCAGACAGCTATAAACAGATTGCTCCATGCAGTCTCACTATTTTAGATCAATTCTGCCCATGAGCTGATATGAGGTATCCCTGCCTTTTCCCAGCCCTCACTCACAAAGTGAGAAGTGTCTGGAAAACTGTTTTGGAAAGTCAGACGCATAGGCTAAAGGAAAGAAGAAAGAGAAAAAACTTCAGAATGAATCAGAATCTCTTTCCCCATAGGTCCTATCTGCCACTCAGGGGGATCTGAATGGGCTCTGATGGGTGTCAGATGGCTGTGTAGAAACAAATTATCACCTTGGCTTGCGAGGTTAATGTGATTCATGTGTTGTGTTTTTTCAACGTGCTCTCTGTGCACAGAGGGAGCCAAGCAGTGACGCGGAGTTGATGCTGGGGGACAATAAACCAAGATGAGAGAGGGAAGCCCTCACAGAAAGCTTAATTTTACTCACTCAGACAGCATGGCTTCTGTGAAGAGGGATTTGTCTTAATAATACACAAGAAGAAGAAAGCAGGAAAGCCCTAGGCGCAAACTCATTTTTCAAATGGAGAATACTGTAATCAGACGGGTAGGGTTTCCATAAGAGGCCAGATGGAGCCAGCTTCCAACTCAGGATCCCCAGAAAAGAAGCCACTGGCTTTATTATTCAATGCAACTCCCGTTTGCTGGTATTTCAGCCCTTACTATCAGTCTAATAGCCCAAGAATCACTCAAATGCAAAAGCGTTTAAAAGCAAACTCCACTGCCAGAACATGGCAGAAGGAAAATCAGGCTGGGCCTTGCAGTTTCATTTCAACACCATAGGGAAATGTGCACATATATATCTACACAACTCACTTATGCCTTTATAGACAGTCTCTATGGCATTCGTAAGGTACATAGTTTCTGTAGTACCTAAGGGCGCAACTACACTTGTAAATTAAGTCGACTGAAGCAGGCAAGGAAAAGTTAGTTCGAATTAGTAAAGCCTCGTTTTACTTTGAACTAACCGTCAATGTGGCCATATTAGTTCGAACTAACCGGCACATTGAGTTTAATGCAACTGACTAATTCGAACTAAGCAAGTGCCCTGCATGGCCTTGCTTAGCTCGAACTAGCATTTTAGTGGGGCCATGCTAGCTAACTAAAATTAGTTAGACAACAGAGTCTTGTGGCACTTTTAAAGACTAACAGATTTATTAATCGCATGAGCTTTCGTGGGAGAAAATCCCACTTCGTCAGACGCTTTGAAGATAGGAAAGTTACAGAGTGGGAGGATCCTCCCACTCTGTAACTTTCCTATCTTCAAAGCGTCTGACGAAGTGGGATTTTCTCCCACGAAAGCTCATGCGATTAATAAATCTGTTAGTCTTTAAAAGTGCCACAAGACTCTGTTGTCTTTCTACAATAGACTAACACGGCTACCCCTTTGGAATTTAAAATTAGTTAGTTCAAATGAACTAATTCGAACTAATTTTGGTAAGTGTAGACATAGCCTAAGTGCCTAGATATGCACAGTTGTCTTGCATATACATCACAAATGTATCACACAACTCACGCAGATGCACACAGTCACACATTCACCAAGATACATGTATGCACTTGTCTTCACACACCTACACAGTATAGTGCACATATAATGGACATAAACATAGCTAGACTTCTATGACATACCTTCCATATCCAGTAAATATCATACCCAGACTTTGTCATACATATATATCTAACGCTGCATCTCACACCTATTGCACCATTGTAAGGCATCCAAAGCCAAAGAAAGAAAAAATCTACTAGCACTTAACTGGAAAGAGAGAGAATACATTCAGAGCATTATAAAACACAACCAGCTATATCTGTGCATTTTGTGTGGCTAGTTTCAGCTAAACTGATCAAATTGAAAAACTTTTTATTTGATGTCTCTATTTGTGTTGGTAGCCACATATTATGTCTAATAAAATAAACCCAAACTGTATCCCAAGGCTGTATTTTTTAGCTCCAGGAGTTCCAGGAACTGCAGCTTTACTCTTATTTCTTTTACTTTTATTTCCACAAAAACCCACAGTAAAATACAGTGGAAAATACTTGTAGGAAAGTATTGCAAAAACATTTTATCACAAATATTTCAGGCCAGATTTAGAGGAATGACATAAAAGTTACAAGGTGATAAATCAGCAAAACTGGACCAAATTCTCCTGTCAACTGCAGCAGTGAAAATCTGGAATAATTTCATGGCTTGAGATCAGAATCTTGCCCAGGGAAGATGAGACAAGAGGAGGAGGGAAAGAGGAAAAAAAAAGAGGAGCAAACCTACGTGAAACAGAGTAAGAGGGAAGAAATGAACCCAGTCAACATAACTAGCCTTAAATTGCATGAACCACCTCTTGTCATTCATGTACCACAGCAATGAGGCTGCTGATTCAAGCATTGGAACTGAGAGAAAAGATTATATCCAGTTTTCAGGGGAATTCTTTGACTCCTCTCCACCTATGGGTGCACACTCACTTGCTTTTGCAACTTCTTCCTCTTTCACCCCTTAACTGGTCACTTCTATTTTATTCTGAAATGCCTGCAATTAGAGAAGGGCCCTAACCAGACTCCTCATGAGCGTTTCCAAAGTTTGGATCTAGGTCCAGATCAGAGTTCTACAGCTCAGCCTCATTCCTGAACTCTGAATCTGTCTTTCATCTGGTATGTGTACAGCTTCCTGTGCAGCGCTGCTCTCCACAGCCTGAAGTCTGATAAATGCAGCTACTTGAAAGGCAAAGTGGCCGCTGAGGTCTGATTCAGCATATGACTTGCCAGTTCCCATAACACCAGTCCCCACCCTGGGCACCGCTTTGCATTAAGGCACTCAGAATGGTTCCCAACGAGAGCTTCAGGCTTGGTGACTGGCACTCTGTGCTTTTCCTCATCTACCTTAGTAATGAGCCCCTGTGCAGGGCCCAAACATACTGTTGCTGTTTGCTTCCCAATCATTTACAAGTGCTCTAATTGGCAATGGAGTTTTGCCAGCTCACCCCCAGGCTCCATTACAGGTTGCAGCATGCAGAGGACACCGCACAAATGGGACAGCTGCTTGAAAAGATGGTGAAGCACTAAATGGAGCTGTTTCCACGCCAGCTCTTTCACAGCGTTCTCAGCTAAAACATGACAGTGAGCGGGGTAGCATGTACGTCTAGCACGTCCAGCAGCTAACTGCAATCAGAAGTGTTTGCAGTAGGACCCGTCCTCTTAATAGCCACTGGTGATTCTCATGTAGGAGCCTGTGCTTTCTGAGCTGGATCGGTGGAAAGTTCCAAGTGACCATATAGTAAAAAATGTACCATAAGGGGAAATTCCATCCAACACTGCAATTGGCCTATACATAGTTGTGTGTGTGTTTTGTTTAGCTGGTCTCTTCTTTCAGCTCCCACTATTAATTCTTGCAGCAGAATGAATTAAAGAAGGATTGCAAAAACAGGGAACAATGTTACAGAAAAGGCAAATGATTCTATCTATGATTCTATCCGGTTAGACAAAACCCTGGCTGGGGTGATTTAGTGGGAATAGTCCTGCTTTTTAGCAGGGGGTTGGACTAGATGACCTCGTGAGGTCCCTTCCAACCCTATTATTCTATGATTCTATGATTCAAAAACTTTAAAACCTCTATGCATTCTTACTAAAATATACTGTGTATGCCAGCATATATATTTAGTTCTCTTTTTCTGTCTCCTGTCAGTCCGGAGACAATACCCAAGAGACCACTGCACAGCACTGTATGCACAGGAAGGGAAGCGTGATGCACTAGGTGATTGCCTAATTTGGTAGTCATTTGATTAGAGCTGGCTTTTATTGGCTTTGTTGATAACTCCTGGTGCAAGGGGGGGAAAGCGAAAGCGAGGAAAAGATGGGGATTTAATTGGATAATTCTCACTGAAGCATGCCCTGTTTAACTAGCCAGAACCCCACCTGCATCTTTACATTACTTTGCATGTTAACAGGGTCTGTATCCCATGGAGCGGCTGGTGTGGAATAAGGGGTTATTAGAACCAGTGACATTATCCTGCAGGATAATTAAAGAGTTGCGTTAACCCTAGGCTGGGGCAGTTTGAAACCCCACAGCTGCACCCATCTGTAAGTATATGTGTGTGCTTCTCCTCCCCGAGTCAGCACCCACTGAGACTCGGGTACACCTCTTTGTTGTTATGCCTTTCTTAGGCCATGTACAGACTATAGACTTGTTCCACAATAAGTTGTTGCGGGACAAGCAATTGTAATGCTTTTCCCCGTCCACACAGTGATCCTTCTAATGAAAAGGAGCATTCATGTGCTCCTTTGAATTTTTGTTAGAAGGAGCAGTGCATGGAGGGCACCTATCCCACCATGCACTGCAGGAGCCAGCCTTTGAGCTGACAGCTGGGCTCAAGGCTTCTTCGGTCCCTAGCGGCAGCTGCAGCACTTGGGACCCGAGAAGCCGAGGCGGCTGCCGCTCGGGACCCAAGAAGCCTGGGTGGCTGCACGGGAGCGGGGCTCAAGCTGGTGGCAGCTTGAGAGGCCGCTGTTGGTTTGAGCCCCGCTCCCGCAGGGGAGACCCAGGGGTGGGGCTCAGGAGCCACCAAGCCCTGGGGGCTTAAACCCTGCTGTCTGTCACCTGGGTAGGGGGCTTCCATTCGGGAGCCGCCAACCCAGGTGGCCAGTCCTGGGTTCCCGGCGGCTCCAAGAGCATTGGAGCTCCTGTGGCAGGAGCTCCGCTACTTGTCAATTTCACTGCGCTGCTAGAGCAGTGAAATTGACAAGTATGACGGCCCTGGTGTCCCAAAGTGGCCTCCATTGGCACTCTGAGACATTTCTGGAGGCTGTCAAATGCGGAAGGAGCGTACACCTAGGCTCTACTGTCCCTATAGTTAGAAAGTGTTTCCTCTTATCCAATCTAAATCTCCCTTGCAGCAATTATGCTGCCTCAACTTTAAACACACTTATTACTAGCAAGATTCTAGCTCCCAACTTCCCTTACCAGCAGTATTCACAACTATACTGTGCCCAAGTTTGAGTGGATAGTCTATTCTATAGCTCAATTTGTTAGCAAGATATTCAGAAACAAAGTCCTGGCTATCCTGATCAGGGAAATGGTGCTAGAGTCTGACTAGCAACTAGCTGTGGTTGAAAAGCATTTGTAGTAGCACGTTTTCAGTCCTAGCATGGATAGAGCACTAGTGCCTTCATGATGGAGCACCCACTACTTCCGTGCCCCTGTTTCAGCATGAGAGAGGGAAGAAGTGTGAATGAGGGGATCCATTTACCTTTTACTCTGGAGTAAGAAAGAAGGAGGCACTACTTTATTCTGCATTGAACTTTCCAAGAATGGGAAGGGTGATATTTTATTTTCTCAATGTAAAACAAAACAAAAGCCCATCCCCCTCTGCAGGAGAAAGTAACCAAGATGCATCATGCTCAGGAATTCTAAAACTAGGAGTGGGAGTAATGGAGCAGAAGACACAGAACATGTGGAAATTGAGTGAATGCAACTAGGACACCCGGACACCTGCATATGTCTGATTTTGTTTATTTTCCTAATTGCCAGCCAGAATTAATTTGATGCACAGCATTCTCTTCTCTGTGGACTCAGAAGCAGTATAAACATTCAACTGGATAGGTAACAATCTCCAGGTAGCAGTAATGGGCAGATGCTAAGAAATGTCACCATCAGCATCTTATAAGTCAACGTGTCTTTCATTTTTGGCGACATATCTCATGAGTCAAATGAGTTTGGCACCAAGCTGGTTTCCAGTTCAAGGCAGACAGGAAGCACAGAGCTCCTCTCTGCAGTCACTAGGCAAAGTCAATATAACTCTTACATTGTCTCAAATGATGGGTTTTATTCTGAATGATTCTATTTACCTCAGAAGTGGCATTTGGTTTTCAGGGAGGTTTCCAGGAGGCTGCCCTTTGCTCTGACCACCAGACATCTTGGCCTCCATGATGTCACTCCTAGGGAAGCAAATGGCTAAATGTTTTATATTTATAAAGCCAAAGCCAATCTGAAGGAAATAAACATCAGGAAGATGGAAGGACAACGCACGCACTCCAATCTCTGGCACCCATATAGACCCGCTAACCTACAGTGTGAGGCCTCAACACACCAAAAGCCCTACAGCTGAGTTCTGACTGTGATGACCATCAGTACAAACATGAACAGTCACTCTTCTAGTTCTAGGATAGCAAGAATGTTTGTGACCAGATGATTAATTTGGTGGCCCTATTCTGGAAGACATTCTATATAGAGCACCTTTGTCAATGCTGTCTAATAACATACATAAGGAGCATCTTTTTGTCAAAAGAGTTTGATCTGCCAGCTCTTTCCAAGAGTGCACTTTCATCCTCTGAAACCCATGAAATAACACCAGAAATGGCATTGACTCATGATGTCCATATCTGCTTCACAGGAACACTGCTTATTAGAAATTAAAATGACCCTCCAAGAAAATTAGTCCCATTTTGTAGGTCTCGATGAAGGGTGTGTGTTACTTTTCCCACACACCCTTTGCTTCCATACTAAAATGACCAACTACTCCCACCTCAAAAAACAAATTCTACTGCTCCTAATGTAAGCAATAGAGTGCCCATTTATATGTTCTGAGTGGAATAATCAGGCTACTTCATGCCCATTCCTCCGGAAAGATGTAAATAAATCAGATCTCACCGATGTGTCCAGCAGTATGGATTATGCACCATGACAAAGGTATACCTGCCTGTCCTGGACATGTGCCTTGATGCTGGTAAATAAACTGCTAGTTGTGTATATGCAGATAATTAAACAGCTGCCTGTAGAGGAGGTGCGGCAGTGTGTTTGCTAGTGGTTCTGTAATAGGTGGCTTTTATCGGTTTTTCTTATTTTATTTAGCACTGAACTAAGGATCAGTTTTTTAAATCTACACACTTCTGAAGTGTATTCTGCTTTCCCTACCTTGCTTGCTCTCTGTGAAGTTTGGTTAATTCTCACCACTTTCTCAGTATCCCTTTGGAAACATCTGTTCAAATTCAGGGCCAGTGTGACCCGCAGAGAATCCATTCCACTTTCATTTCCTCATCTCTATATCTCAGATACCCTGACTTCTTCTTCCTTCCTATCCCATCCAGGTGTCCCAGCCATGCCCAGCCTCAAATAGTTTCCTCTTTAACATCATGTCCTGTTGCATTGCAGTACTATCAGGTTCTGATTCCAGGCAGGGGCCAGGAGTTAATTTTTTATCTATGGTATACAGCACAGAGTGGAAGTTAGGTTTTCTGATGTCAGCCATGCCATGGAGGTGACTGCTTAGTGCACCAGATGCATCCTAGAAATGAGCTTTTTTTCTCCACAGAATTTGGGTCTAGAAATAGCTTTCTGGTTCCCCAAAGACAGCAATCCAGGCATGGGTTTGGCTTCTGGCAATCTCCAAAGTTCAAGCAGTTTCAAATCAGAATTTAGAACTGAGCACAGCTCAAATGTGCTATTAAATCAGTGCAAGTAGGAAAACTGCCATGAAGACAGATGATAAATGTATAAACAATCTAAAGACAGGTAATACCAGCAATTTCACCATCCCTACCAATGCCATCCCCAGTTCCTTGTGCACACTTCTGCTCACTGACAACACCTTGTTGAAGATATTCCATTCTAATTTTCAAGGCAGGGGAAAGAAGTGATTCTACACAAACATGCAAATATGCAGCATCTTACTTACTCCCACAGCAATTCAGGAAGAAGTTAAAAATGAGACCTGACTCTGGGTCTCCTAGAAAGCACAGAGCCACCAGTCCTACAGCAGTACACACTTCCAATATCCTCACACCACACGTCTTTAGTTTGATGCTGTGCTTCAGCAACCATAGACACAGCATATCAAGAGACAAGACAGAACTCCCTTTGTGGTTTCAGGTACAATAGATTTTAGTCCGTGCCACCCGCACACTTACCTTCTAGACCTTTCACAACTCTACACCTCCCATTCCCTACTTAACTGTTATTGTCTTTTATCACTTCCTCCCTCTCCCCCTTCACTCCATTTACAACCCCAGGCTAGAATGCCACTCTTCACCTACAAACTGCTCCAAGTTCACACACAAAACACATTCCCTGAACTGCTCCGTATGGCTGCTCCCCTCCACCAAATCACTCCTTCAGCCCCTTTCTTGCTGTGCTAGCTACACTGTGCAAGTCAAGCATTAATGGTCAGGTTGTTTATTTATTTATAATTGCATGATCTTATTACTATCCTTCTCCATTCTCCCTGACCTTTGGCACTATTGTAGCAAAAATGAATAATAAACAAAAGCAGTAATAATGAATAGCTAATGGGCAACCTTGACTCCATACAGCCCAGTCGCCAAGCTCTGATCCAAAGCACATTGAAGTCAGTGGAAAGGCTTGCATTGATTTCAGTATGCTTTGAATCAGGCCCCTTATTAAGTTAAAAATTACACTGAGCTACACAGCCAGGCTGAAATTCCCGATTCTGCTGTCATGCTCCTTCATCCTGCAAAGGCTGGAGGTGTGCTGGAGACAGGATGTTCAGGCCCTAGAGGGAAGAAGTGCATCATGTCATCGTAGGCAACAGTTATCATTACAGCCGATCATAAAACATCACTGATGAGCCTTGAATGGCATCAACCAGTCATTGTCAGCTGGAACAAAGGAAAAGCTGATGTAGGACTCTCTGGAAATAGAAATTTACTCAGAGGGGCTGTCTGAGCACTTACCCTTTCCCCTCCCTCTCTTTATGATTCATGGGATTCCACGTCTGGTGGATGCCCTCACCCGTCAATATACTCAGCGGCTTTGGGTCTCTGCTGTTGGCAGGTATATTACAGCAGGAAGCTTGACATTACCTTGGAGAACGTCCTGTGACATTGAACAAAGGATGTTTCCCAGCACTGGGTAGTGACACCCATTGTTAACGGAACAGGTCTGAATCAAGGAAAACAAGTGAAATGACAATCACTGGTCAGTTGTTTCTCCTCCTCGCTCATAACTCTGTCAGCCCTTTCAACAGGATTGTCAAAATATGTTTGTCATAGAACAATTCCTAGCTTTTTTATTTTCTTTTACAGACTGGCTGAACTTATCCATTTGGAACAAAACCCAATATTCATTTCCTCTCTGGGCAGTTTGTTTTATTATTACCTCACCTGCTCCTGAAGTTCACAAGCTGTGAGCATAGCTGGTTCTTCAAAGTAAAATTCTATTTTGTTTCCCAGCCCTGCACATTTGGTGGCTGCAGGTTATAAACAGGGATTGAAAGACGCTTCGAGAAAATGGGGAGACACTTTCTCTTTAGAATAGGGATGAGTGAGCTGGAACCATCCTTCTCCCAAACCCTGTTCCAAGCCAGAATCTTATATCAATCTCAGAGTCGGTCAGCTCAGGAAACCCTGTCGCATGCAAGGCCTGTTACCCAACCTGTACAACCTCAGACAGCCCTGGGTGGGATTTTCAGACACACACTACACTGTGTTCTGATTGACTTTAATTATAAAAATCCCATTAACTTTGATGGGTACAGAGTTAAGCCAACACTTGGGCATTTTGGGTGCGTCTACACTTGTAAATTAAGCTTGCTTAAGTCGACTTAATTTACTCTGCGTCTACACTACACTTTCCTTAAGTCGACTTAAGGAAAATTAAGTCGACTTTGTTAAATCTACTTTTAAGTCGACTTTTGGCTTAAGTCGACTTTCTAAAGTCGACTTAAGACAGTGTAGACCTGGAGTAGCCCTAAGTCAACTTTAAGTCAACTTAGGGCTCTCCAGGGCTTCCCCACTGCCCTCCCTGCCAGGGTGGCTGGCACAGGGAGAGCCTGGCATGCTCCCCCACAGGGCAGGGCACAGTCCTGCCCACCCTGCCCCTATGCCCTGCCAGTGTCCCTGTTGTAAGTAACAAGCTTAATTGTAGCCTCCACAGAACATAAGGAAGACACTTAACAAGCATTAATATTCTCCACAGAAAACCAAAGAGAAGCCCTAATCTCCTCAGGACAAAGTAATGTCTTAAGACAAAAGGATGTCTGGCATAGAAGTTCATCAGAAATGTGAAATCAACATAACCTGTTTACCTCTAACTTTTAAACTCTTGCTTTCTTTACGCATGCTTAATAAACTCATAAATATTACTTTTACCACCCCTGAAGGGGTCATTGCTCATTATAATGGTCATAGGATGTATGTAGTAGGGGGAAAACATGTTGAGGGGATATATGTAGTAGGCGGATTCGGAAGACTGTAAACTCTCTTGTTCTGACCCAATTGGAACAAAGAGGAGGGATCTTGTGGCCGGGTATAGGGTTTAAATAATGGTAAAATTCAATTCAAAGGTGTGCCTATTTACTATGGACACCCTCTTTTTGCAAAAAGCGATTAATAAAGGTAGTGCTGCTTGAATCCTTGTTGGTTAATTGTTTGTTGTCTACCACACTGTCCCCCTTTGCCCCATTGTACCCAGGTACAATGAGGCAAAGGCTGAGCCCCCTGGCACTTGGCAAGGAGTGCCCCCCCTGCCACTGTGGGCCAGTCCAAGGTCCACCTAGCCCCTACAAGTCGACCTAGGCATCCAGTGTGGACACTCTAAGTCGACTTTGTAGGGTCCCCCCAAAGTCGACTTAAAATTTAAGTGTAGACATGCTAAGTCAACTTAACAAAGTCGACTTAAAGTCGACTTTGTTAAGTCGACTTAAATTAACAAGTGTAGACATAGCCTTTGAAAATCCCATGCCATACCTGCACCTCTCAAACATCAGTATAGGCCTTCTCTTTAAGAAGCCCAACAGTAGCTTTTATGCTTGGTCTTAAGTGCAACTGTATTCATATCTATGTCTGCCTATTGAGAGGTCTTTGAGCAAGGGAAGCCTCCTTGAGGGGGGAAAAAATATGAATACAATGACATGAAGCTTAGCGTAAAAGCTGTTAGACTTGTCAGTCTTGACTATGGAATCTGTAAAAATAGCAAGGAACTGAGAGACCTACTGAAAGGTCTTTCAGGGTATCAGGATGACATGTAGGGGGAGTTATGTGAGAGGAGAGCAACCATGAGAGACTTGCATAAGCATCTGAAATGGGCCGGCCCTCCCTGCACCCAGGGCAGAGCAGGCAGGCCCAGGGGTGGAACACGTGAGGCCCGGCCACCGGGACCGGAGCCAGCTCTGCCCCACCCGCTGGCGGCCTCAGCCTCTGGGGCTGGAGCCAGCTCCCCCCCTCCCCCCCAACAGGCGGCATCTGGGGCTGGGGCCTGGGCTGGAGCCAGCTCCCCGCGCCAGCAGCCTCAGCCTCCCGGCCCAGGGTCGGCTCCCTGGGGGGCGGAGCGGGCCAGTCAACCCGCCACACTCCCCTCCAGCATGGGGACAGGGCCCCGCTTTGGCCAATTGGCCCTGGTATCATGATATCAAAGCACCAGAATTCCAACTGGAAAGCAATTATGGTGTCTTTCAACTGCAGACAGATTGAGTGGTGATGCAGTAGTGCCAACTGCCAGCACTACACAGTATGAAAAGATTCTGGACTCACACTACAGAATTCAGAGCTTATTGCCCCAGATGCAACTGTCTCAGCCCCTTAGAGAGCTTTCTCTTACTCTCTGTCTCTTATTCCAGCCAAATCCATCGACAATAAGTGGGAAAACTGCCCATCCTCGCAAAGACTAAAATGCACAGAGAATATCCATTGTTTCTTCTGATGCTGCAAAGAGATCTGAGCTTGCATATCAGCCAGAGCTACCTCGAGTGGCAGAGAACTCATCATGCAGATCAAAGACAGATGAGTGAGGCACGTGTTAAAACAAGAAAACCAATCACAGCTGCAAATGAAAGGAAGGGAAGGTGTGAAGAGGGATTGAGAGTGTCAGACTAGTTCCACTGTTCCAACTACAATGAGTTCTTATTCTTCTCTTTCAGTCTCTCTATCTCCTTTCTTGAGGTGATGCACTGTAAAGACTTAGAAGCAAACACATTGAGAGACTGATCTATTATGTATGCTGTATTTCTATGCTCATGTGGCCTGCTCCCAACTGTCCTGCGAATTAATGTGGGGACTGTAAAAGCACTCTGGCAAGACGTGTCCTATCCTCAGAACTGAATTCTGTTGTGTGATATGCCCTGAATATGGCAATTTGTTAAACAACAGCCACCTCTGGGCTGTGATTCAACTGTGGCTGCTCAGCTGCCTACGGATTTGAGTGCTGTGTTTCCACCTATACACCACTAGTTTGGTGAAGGGCCTCACGTTAGAGTAAGTATCATTCACTCTTCTAAAAAAAAAAAAAGGATGTTTCTGAAATGCTGTCTACACCTACACTCCTTACCTTATAGCACATGCAGTAGGCGACACTAGCTATTCTGATGCATCCCTTTTAGGCTCGCTTATAAAAGGAGCCGGAGGCGGCTTTGACACACCGCAGCTATTGGGACTAATACATTCTGTCATGTGGCATGCTTCTGGATTAATTAGAAATAGAACAACAAAACAAAGGGGGGCTGAGAGTTGCCCAGGCAGCTTTTCCTCTCAAGTTCACAAATCCTAAAGAAGCCTGAAGGGTGGTTTAGTGACTGGGATTCAGAAAACTTGGGTTTAATTCTCATCTTAGAAACAGCATTCCTGTGTGATCTTGGGCAAGTCACTTAGTCTATCTTGTGCCTCAGTTTCCATCTGTACAATGGAACAATACTTCCCTACTTCACAGGGGTGTTGTGAGGATAAAATCCATTGATATGATATGCCCAGATACCATAGTGATGAGGGCCATAGAAGTAACTGGCTATAGAGAGAATGCAGAGCAATTCAGTGGTGAATAAAAAGTCATTGATGTTTTGACAGCCTATGTGAAATGATGTTGTAGCCATGTTGCTCCCAAGATATTAGAGAGACAAGATGGTTGAGGTCATATTTTTATTGGACCAACTTCTGTTGGTGAGAGAGACAAGCTTTCCAGCTTACACAGGCCTGAAGAAGAGCTCTGTGTAAGCTCAAAAATTTACCTCTCACCAATAGAGGTTGGCCCAATAAAAGATATCACTTCATCCAGTTTGTCCTGCCATGTGAAATGAGTCAGTCAAGTTCCCCAGGGGGCCTACCCTCCAAACCACCACTTTGCATCCTTGTTGATAGACTATGCAGAAAAGCCTAGGACTGACTGCGCTTGAAGGGTGAACTGCCCAAAAAAGTTCTCCATGTTTCTCTCCTATTCTTCAAATACATAAAAGGTTTTAGTCTCCAAGACTGGCATATTTTACCAGAGTCACGTTTCCTTTTCCTCTCTCTATGTCTGACAGTCCCCCCCCCAGCTCTCCCGTTGTTTTGCTAATGCTTTCCTCTAGGAGTTGGAGGTGTATGTGAAGAGCGCTGCATGGATCTCTCTTGTGGCTGAGTTGTGGAAAGCACAGAAAATGGAGTGTGATTGTGCTGGTTAGGTGATTGCTTTGTACCTTGGGAGATGGGGTTTGACAGTCTGTATGCAGCACTATTTGGGTGTACCTGGAAGGCGTAGCTGATGAATAGAACTGTTTTACTTGCCTTGGGCTGAACCAGGCAAAGCTCAGGAGAGTTTTTTTCTGAGCCGCTCCATTAACACACAAACAGGCAGCAATGCTAGCTGCTGACACCAGGGTTAATTAAATCTATCTCTCCATCAATTCTTATTCAACTATTATCGACGGTCGTTAGATCAGTGACAAAGCGACAAGAAAACAGTAATAGACTCATTTTAACCTTTGCAGTGCTGGAGAAACTTAGTGAGAAATGAGGCTGGCACTTCACTTGCATTCCTTTTTGTGTTTCTCACAAACTCTTTTTTCACCAATACCTGTCAGCATTACTTTAAGCTGAAAAATCCCAGGCAAAAAACCCATTTTCATGTATCTAGGATCATAGGCATCGCATCTCTTGCACTTCTTATCTCAGCCCCATCTTCATTAAAGATAAGGAAGGACAGTAATTCCTTCCAGGAGTAAATGATGTTTCTTTAACCTTGTGAGACACTTGGATATGGTGAAAGAAATTAGAACAATTAGCTTACACAAAAACTGTAGAAAATATCTTTGGGAGTCATCAAGTCTCTCATAAACTTCAGGTTTTAACATTACTTGAAATGCAGTAAAAGCTGTAACTTGCCTGCTAGGGAAAATAAGTTATTGGAGACAACATCCTTTGTATCCATATGTACTTACCACAAAATTCTGTCTTCCAGCCCTGTGGAGAATCTGCAATTCAGCATGTGTACCATACGTCACTGACTACAAACTAACCAATGCACTAAAACAAATTCAAGCTTTTCAGCTCTTTCTCACTTTCTTTCCCTTGCTCTGCAAATCTGGAGATCATAGCTCTGGACCAATATCCAAAGCTGGGAGTTGCCTCTGATTTTTGAGCTGACTAGAAATCCCACTGTCCTTCCTTCATCTCACAATGGTATATAGAATGTCCGTGTGATGTGACATAAATTCTAAACTAACGTGATCTATGTATGACTATGAATTCTGGTTGATATGAAGCTGTTACTATGAAAAGTTCTGAATTGTGAATGCCTCTCTCTATGTATCCTCCATTGCTGACAAGCTTTTAAGCACATGCCTCCCAGAACTGAGACAAAAGTGGATCATTAGATCTCAGCTATTGTATATTCCAAATGAAGCATCTTGAGACACATAAAGTAGGACTTTACGAAAAGATTCAGAGTCACACAGGAAGTTCTGGGCAAAAGGAAGAAGGAAATGCAGCGCCAAGACCAGAAGAGGTAAACCAAGCAGGGGAAGAAGGCTACATGTTGCAGAAGACAAGACAAGCATTGCAATAGAAAGACACTGGATAGCCCCCAAGGATTCTGACCTCCAAAGAATGATCAGGAATGGTAAGAAAATCAAGGTAGTGAAATGTTTCTAGGGGACTTTTTTTTAAAAGATCATTGTATTTCTCATGCTTTATAAGAAAGAACAATGCCATGTTTGAGTCCTGAGCAAAATCTGTATACCTTAGCACATGGGCATTTTGAAGAGGTACCTTCAGGGGGAGTCCTAGGGAAGGGTGTAGTTCACCTAGAGGGATGGTCCCAAGGCTCAGTACTGGTTCCAAAGATTATGGGCAGTGGGCCACATGGTTGCAACTCTCAAGATTTGAAGAGCTGCACTCCAACAATGTGCTCTGAGACCGTAAGACAGGGCTGGGTTCTGTTCAGGCTCTGGAGGCTTAAAACACATAGGATCCAGTGGCTGGATCTGCTCACAGCAGTTTGGAGAGAAATGGGCTTGTGAAGCCTACTCCTAGCACCTGTGTCTACATTCCTGGTGCATCTCTTGCAGATAATCCTAACTCTGGCAGCTATGTAAGTGGGACATCTTATCATCTGTGATTCTGCTCAGCCAGACCCCTATTAGCACTCCTTTTCAAAGTCTTCTGGGAGCTGTGGAAAAGCCTCATAATATACCAAGGATGAAGGAAGTTCACCTACTATGGCTAGGTCCTGCACTTTGATTTTCTGATCTTACGAAGTTCAAAATCTCAGAACCTTCAAGAAGGCTCCTTGGAACTCGTGCTATCTGTTATTCATTACACTGATTAAAATACATCTGTCTAGAGGGCAAATGAGCCAAGAGGATGGATACCAGTGGGAGCAAAGACTCTCTTCAGTTATGGAGACTTTTGCGATGAGATCATAAACTTGGCTGAAATGAAGCATCTGCTTATTTAGGCCTCAATTTTCAGAAGTGGCCCTAACTTTTGTTTTCCTTAGTTTTGAAATGCCCTGCTCGAGACACCGAGGGCTTGGTAAAATGGAGCTAGGGTGGCTCTGAATGACTGAAAATCAAAGCCAGTGGGTCTCAAGATGGGCACATGGAATCTGAGAACCCCAAAACCGATAGACATTTTTTAAAATGTGGCCATTAGCTGCTACCTGAGAGTCTGAGGTCACAGGCACTAGTGTGGGTGATTCCACTTTCAAAGGGAGGAAGGAAGAACTGAGGGAGCTGTCTGGTGCTAAGAGGCTGCTCTGGGGCAGTGGTGCAGGGTGGGCAGTCTGGAAAACGACATGTTGTGGTGTGATGCACTGGGGGACTGACACATTGTTCGGCAAACACTCTGGCATGGGGACATGTTCAGAGAGATATTGTACCTGGGGAGGTGACTGATTGTCTGTGAGGAGATCACATGTAGCATGACAGAGTCTTGGGGAGGCACAGTAACACAGTGGCTATGTCTACTCTGGCAAGTTAGTTCTAATTAAGGAGGCTTAAGTCGAACTAACTAAAGCCATGGCTACACTAGGCTTTAGTTAGTTCAAATTAAGGGCTTCCTTAATTTGAACTAAGAAGTTCAAATAGGGTATTCGAACTAAAGGGTTAATTCGAACTAACTAGTTCGAATTAACCAATGTGGCCATGTTAAGTCGAACTAATTTCTTAATTCAAACTAACCGGCCATTGAAATGAATGGGGATCGCTAATTCGAACTAAGTTTTCCTAGTTCGAATTAAGCTAATTCGAACTAACTAAAATTAGTTCAAATTAGTTAATTCGAGCTAACTAATTTGAACTAATTTTAGCAAGTGTAGACACAGCCAGTGAGAGAGAAACACTGGAAGAATCCCTCCCTCTTGTGATGGGGTGTATAAACCCCACATTGAGACCCAAGAAGTTAAGGAGCAGTTCTGGGCCCAGGTGGCTCTGTGCTGCTGCTCCTACGGAACCTGCTCAAGCTAGAGGAGCTCAAAAGAGAGCCAAACAACTCAACAGAGGGCAGACAGACTAGGAGGACAGATCTCTCCTGAGTGAGGGCCCAGCTGGAGCCCTGGCTCAAGGACAGAAGTCTGCAAGCAGCCGTTACCCCAGTTCCAAGAGGAGGGCCCTTCATTCCATGGTCTGGTGGCTCATTCGTGAGGCTTTCTGACCATGCCTTCGAGTGCGTGGGTATGTGGTGGGAAGGGGCCCAGGAACGCAGTTGCAAAGCACTCCTCAGTGTTTGATATTGCTGCTTTTCATAGGGCCCTGGGTTGGAGCCTGGTGCAGAAGAAGGACCTGGGACCTCTGCCAGCCATCTTCCTGTCAAGGGGGAACAAGCCCTCTTTCCCCTTCCCCCTGGGAGCTGAGGTCTGAATGTGGGCTGAAGACTCTTTCTTTCATGGGGGCTGCTGGAGTTGCATATGCTTTTTCTGTTGGACTCTGATAATCCGTGGAAGAGGGCAGACTCACCAATGTGGCTGGAGGGTGGAGTGATGCTCTACGAGAAAGGTGACCGCTATGGTGCAAGAGAGACTACCAGCAAGGGACTCTAGAGATGGGGACAGTTGTGAGCCAGGTATCTAACCACTAGGCAGTACCACCAGTAAGCTCCACCTGTCACAACTATAAACTCCTAAGCAGCTAACCATCACTTGGGACAGTCAACTGCCAATGTAACTCAGTCTGGGAAGAACATACGCACAATAAGAGATGAGACACTTTTCATTCTCTAGAGCAGTTTTCTATCAGATCAATATTTTTCCTCCTGCACCAAGGAGACCCTATGTCGTCATGGCTCCTTTCAGCACCATTTAGATTTTTACAGGCAGGCTTCACTCTTTCCCCGCTCCGATTAACAGTTTAAATGAGACCTGTAAGATACCAAAGGGCTACAATCCACGTCCACGTTTCTATCTCAGTAGCTTACAGGGCGCTGTTCGGCTCCCATCGAGGTCAGACACAGCCCCGCAGTGAAATTCCAACCTATCCAGAAAGTTGCACGGGTGTCCCACAGTTGTTCCTTTACAGATCTGAGTGACGGCGTGCTGCAGCCATACCAGCTCACCTCTCCCCATCACCTGAATGCTGCTACTGCCAGCCACCACTGCCGCTTTGCAATGCGTGTCCTGCAATGGAAGAGGTGCTTCTGCTCCTTGGCACACTCATGCCACAGCACACCCAGCATGCAACGCAGTGGCAGTGGTGGCCGGCAGGAACGGGGCACACAGCTGCCCTGCCACAGCAACCCCAAGTGGGAAGAGGTGATCAAGACCTGACCTGAGCCCAAGAGGGTCAGGCTATTCTCAGACTCTACTTACCCAAACCTGACACTTGTAATTTGGTCCCATCAGGTTGGGGTGGGATTACAAGCAAGGCTCTACTGTATTACTGAGTTAGCAGCCTGAGAAAAGCCCACCCCTGGAGAGCAGACTTGTCGAGTTTTAGGTGGCAGTCTTTACTCTCACTAGGCACTCAATTCTTTCAGCCTATGCCTACGGTGACACTGATTTTTCCAGTCATTTGCTGGCTCCCTCTTCTGAAGCTGTCATACACTGCTCCATGCAATGGCTGGGGTATTAGTGAATACACGTATTATTTCCCACCTGCGGACCGACTGTCCATTCCTACATCCTTTCTTCAGGGAACAGAAAATACCCCAACCCTCTCCCTCAAAACATGTGCACAAGCAGCATTTTAGAGAGTTATACCATCCCCCTTTCTCCATTATCATCAACAAACAGGCACATTGTAAAATGTCCTTTGGTCTTGATCCCAGTAAAAATAGCAGTGAGGGGAAAGTTGCTTTCGGCTTAAAGTGATTGCCTTAGGCTAACATCAGAACTGAGAGCAAGAGCAAAAACCCTCGGAATGGCAGACCTGTGTGCCTGGCTTTATTCAGCAAAGAGCCCTGGTTATGCCTTGCAGTGGACTCTCAACTTTGCATAAAGCAAAACTTGAAAGGGGAAAAAAGATGGAGCGAGACAAGCCTGAAAAAATAGCATTGGACTGATGAATGATGGTTTAGTTAAAGACCAGTAATTAGGAGCTGCAGAAACATTAGGGGTTAACACTTGCCTTTCACCTCTGGAGACCTGCTGTCCAATCCTGCAAGGTTACAGAGGAAAATGAGTTCAATTTCTCAGCCTATGTCCTAGTGGACATAGGCTCCCAGGGTAAAACCACTGCTAAATGGGCACAATTATTACTTTTTGCTCAGGAGAAATTCAAGACTGGAGTATCGGGGATATATCAGATCAGGGCTGTGCCATACTACTGTACTGGCTAGGTTCTGTGGAGGTCCAGACTTGGAGGCGCAGATGGGAATGGAGCTGTAATTTAACACTGTGGCACAGTTGCATTGGCAGAGCTGGGCAGAAGCCAGGCCTGGAACAGCATGGAGGACTGCAGCTCAGTCAATCTTAAAATCAATTATTTCCTGAGCGGCAAGCATGTCTGGAAATATGAATATACCCTGTTTTCTCTATTTGACTTTGCCACCCATTCAGCCCAAGGCTCCTGAGTCCCAAGTGCATCACAGCCCTTTCCTCCAGCAGACAAAGGCTATGTGGCCACACCTCCCTTCATGCAGTGACCAATAAGGTACTAGTTTCTACATGCAGGCTCAGTTTGGAGAAAGGTGAAAGTGCAACAGTTAGAACATGGCAAGAGAGACAGATGCCGCTTTAGCTTCCCCCTATTTACATTATGTCTCCCCAGTGCATCCAGCTTCTGCTGGCCTAACAGCTAGGATTTTGAAGCAGATGATGGAAAGAACAGTTTTGTTGATTAGCACCAGTTTAAAAAAACCCAAACTAACACTTTCTAACTACTTTTAGCTGGCGCTTGTTTCTCGAAAAAGAAAATAATTGCTGTATTCATTTACAGAAAGAAATAATTACTTCATTTGTGACATGAAGTCGATTTTTCTCCTGAGCAAGAGGGAGCTCTGCATCAACAGAGGGAATTACACAGAGAAGGGAAACAAAATAAGACTGGTACTTATGTGCCTCAGTTAAAAACGAAAAGAATCCCAAGGTGTTATGGTTTTCTTCTCTTCCTCTTCTCCTCCAAAATCAGATTGTGTGAAGGCTACATGCCATGGATTCTTCAGAGCTGAAGGGGGGAAAAGGTCTCCTATACAGTATTAGTCATAAGACCTGTTGAGTCTTTATATTTTGGAGACATCTGTGGTTAGAGCGGTCTTCTGGGATTATTTAGTGTGAGTAGCCTTGCGTTTAGCAGGGGGTTGGACTAGATACCCTCATGAGGTCCCTTCCAATTCTATGGTTCTATTCTAATTGTCCTTTTAAACAGGTAGATGAATTTAAATTGTAAGCTCAGGAAATCTGTTCTTCTTTCAACAGCCCCAAGCAAGATGAAATCAGGCAATTTACATGGGTTAAATGCATTGATGTGAACAGCAGTTCTGGGTATAAATGAAGTATATATAAATGGGTATAACAGAATCCCTGTTTGTGTGCATTTCAGCTAGTGGGTCATATATGAAATCCATTCTCAAAAGGGCTCAAAAAACAGCCTGGTATTCCTGTGTGGCTGCCAGAAGTGACCTAATGGAATCTCCACTAGTCTTCTTGTTCCCTGTAGTCCCCCATTCCTGCCCTGCCTAGTAAATTTTCTTTCTACTTCCTTGCCTTACCTTTCCTTATTTTCTTAAAACTGATGGAGCTGTATCTGTCCCCTCTTATGCTGTATCTTCACTCTTTTCTGTTGTGCTATAAAGTGGGAGTTGACATCTTCCCAGCTGGATATAAGTCAATAGTGTGTCCGTATTGCCAAGAAGGCTAAAGGCATATTGCGCTGCATTAGTAGGAGCACTGCCAAGAAATTGAGGGAAGTGATTATTCCAGTCTATTTGGCCTCATTTGGAGTACTGTGTCCAGTTTTGGGTCCCCCACTACAGAAAGAAGGTGGACAAACTGGAGAGAGTACACCAGATGTCAACAAAAATGATTAGGGGGCTGGAACACATGACTTATGAGGGGAGGCTGAGAGAACTGCACTTGTTTAGTCGGCAGAAGAGAAGAGTGAAGAGGGATTTGATAGTGGACTTCAGCTACCTGAAAGAGGATTCTAAGGAGGGTATAGCTAGACTGTTCACAATGGTGGTAGATGACAGAACTAGGAGCAATGGTCTCAAATTGCAGAGTGGAGGTCTAGGTTGGACGTTAGAAAGAACTTCTTCATTAGGACGGTGGTGAAGCACTGAACTGGGTTACCTAGGGAGGTGGTAGAATCCATCTTTAGAGGTTTTTAAGGCCTGGCTTGACAAAGCCTTGGCAGGGATAATTTAGTTGGGATTGGTCCTGCAGGGGGTTGGACTAGAGGGCCTCCTGAGGTCCTTTCCAGCCCTGATGGCCTATGATTCTATATATAGGCTTATGAACTCATTTAGAATGAGGATAAATAAAATATGTGGATTTCTTTCTCTTGAACATCTTCATATGCATTGGCATCTGGAAACACAGCCTAGGCTCCTATGGCCCTCCTGGCAGCATTCATTATCCCAATGGTAGATTATAAAATTGACTCCTGAAGGATGAGAGGAAAGCTGTGCCAGAAGCCAAGGATAGACATAGTGTACTGAGGCTCTGGTCACACACTTTTTTCATTCATACCCCCTACATTGACTGTCATGGAACGATTGGCATAGAGTTACTGCAGTAGGTCTCTGCCACCTAGGAAACTGTCAGGAAGCCACTTATACTGCTTTTATGGCTGATAGAAGGGCTGAATTCTGGCCTTCAGTCACTTCCCTGTATTTATCAACACTATTGTGTGAATAAACCTTATTACAGTGAGCCTGCAGGCAAGGCCTGAACTGCCACAAATTGGATCTAGCAGGCAATAGCTCCGGGAGGGGGGGGGGGAGGCAGGGAGGGAAGGGGGGGAGCTTCTGTGTAGCTCACCTGCTAACCGCTCTGCTCCATCTTAGTTGCAGCTATGCAATGAGCTGTTCTCATTTGAAAATGGTCTGTACTGATTTATACAGGGAGGGACATTCTAGTTCACTTCCATCTCCTCCAGACACATTGCCCTTAGTTGATCTGGACCAAACTCCATCTATGCAGCTCCTGCCTGCCTTCCTTGTTCAATCTCCCAGGGAAAATGGAGTAGGTGCTGGTATCACCACTTGCTAAATCAGAGCTGTCATCAGGAATCCTTGGTGCCCTTCTGGACAAGTGGTGCAAGTGGGCTCAGGAGTATGGGGAAGGTTATATTTGAACAGGATAATTGATATTAAATTACATGGGAAAGAAGAAATTGTAGATGGGTGAGTTGGTAAACATATCTATTTTTCATCATCTGCACCAAAATGATTGAAGTCAGCGGCCAGGATGATACATGACAGAAAATTGATAAAACATTGATGACAGAGGATTAATATTTCAGGAGGGGTCATATGTATTGTGTGGCACCCTTGGTAAATCTTTAGCCAACATTGGATAACCTTGAGAGGTGTTTTCATAAGTTCTTATTTATTTGTGCCAAGACAGGAATGGGTGTTTAGAGAATAGTAACCAGGGAGGATTTAGGCACTCTTGTTATCCCACTGGGGAAGTCCCATTAGTGTAAAAGAGATTTGAAATCATGGATTAGGATCAGAGCAGCAGGTAGCAGAAAAAGCTAATGATTAGCTAGCATTGCAACACAAATCTGTTTTTATGGTGCATGCTGCCCCTTTCTATACAGCTGGCCTATTCCATAAGCAGGTGCAGACAGTTGGTGTCAGGGCCTTTCTCCATCTCCCTTCCTCTTTATCTGTTTGGGGTGCCAAGAACTTCTTGGAGCACACCAAGGGAATAGCATCCATGGTTGATCCAGTGGGATTGCCACTGTGACAGGGCCTTGAACTATTTGCATGAGTGATTGCTTTTTGCATGTTCTTCCTCTGTCAGCCCTGATCAAGGCATGTCACAATTTGGCCCTCATGTGGAAATGGGCTTGAAATCCCCCAGTACTTTGTGGGATTACGGACACAGGCCAAGCCCATCAGAATGTTAGCATGACTGTGGGAGATGGACCGTACACTGATAATCAAGTCTCCAGTATCACAGCTTTCAAGTTTGTTTAAAACTATCGAGAAGATCCCAGAAGAATGTTTTGGCAATTGCTCTTCTGCCCTGTGGGTTCTCTTACGTGGAGTTGTGCGGGGTTCTCCCTTGTCATGCTTCCTTTCAACTCAACCCTTCTGTGGGACAGACACTGATTACATACTTACTGGTGTCTGGATTTTTGGTGTTGATTTTGACCTGTGAAGTTCCAAATAGCTTGGGACCTGTGTATGTGAGTCATAGCTTCTCTCCAAGTCCCTTACTAATGCAGCTGTGGTCAGTAGGAGCACTCAGATGACATCTCTTCAGTATAGAAGAGGGTGAGCTGAGAGTAAATCATTCTCCATGAAGGAGCTTCATGTAGAATCCACTCTCTTCACCTTTGATGACTTCCAGGGCATTCTACAAAGGCCATCTCTGTAGCCTAGGTCTGTGATGGGGATAATCTGAGATAGCTAATATTTGGGGTGTGTTCAGGGTTTTGTTGGGTGGGAAGTTCTATTTGGTTATTTTTCTATTTATTAGTAGGAATGTAAAATTAAAATGGAGGTGGGGGGGGGGGCATAAGATGAGATGCTCAAAATGGCCTAGAGGTTTTCATGCCCATTTCCCATTAGTTTTAATGGAAATTGTGCCTTCGAATCCCTTTGGTAACTGCAGTGCTGATGGTTTTCCTATTGGACTTATCTTAAAATATGAGTATAAAGCTACCCCCTTGGGGAAATAAACACTACTAACAACTAGAAAACAGTAACAGAGCTAGGATGAGACTACTGTCAAAATCCTTCCATGTGGGGCTAACTCCATTTCCATTGAACCCAATGGTAAAACTCCCCCGGCTATCAGTGGAACAGAGTTAGGCCCATGCTGAGTGCTTTTTCAAACTCCCAGCCAGATCTCCCCGGTTGCAGCTTTCCCCAGCCCGATCTTCCCGGCTGTGGCTTTCCCCTTCTCCCCAGCCGGATCTCCCTGGCCACAGTTTTCCCCTTCTCCCCAGCCCAATCTCCCTGGCCACAGTTTTCCCCTTCTCCCCAGCTGCGGTTCTCCCAAGCCTGATGGCTGCAGTTCTTTTTCTTCTCTCCAGCCTGGTCCATAGTAAATTAATAAAACTACAATATTTCATTTTAACATTTTTATTAAAGTTCAAACGAAAAGAAAGATTTATGCATTTCTTTTGACTTAAGGTACTTAGGCTTGCTGATGCTTCCAGCACCAAAAAACTGTTGCCCATGAGGCAGCATGTCTCACAAATTGCCGCTCAACAAATACAATATCTTGCTCAGCTGCATCATCAGCTTGGAGGGAACATTGACCCCCTCCCACAGTTCCTGGCCACTCCTCCATCTACCTAGCACCTGCCAGGGTGGACACAGGCAGTTGACTGGAGTTTTCAGTGTGGATGCTCTAAGTCGACTTAACAAGGTCGAAAGTTGACCTTGTTAGTTGACTTAACAGAGCCTCCAGTGTAAAATAACTGAATCTAAATTCTTTTAAAACTCAGCTTGGAGACAGGAAGAGGATGTTAGGTCACAGACAGACAGGCCAATCAGAGAAAAGGAGAGGAAGGCATGAGGCTGCAAGAGGGAGTTTCTGGTTCTCAGTGTGCCCCAGTTAGAATTGAGGGAAGTGTTACTGAAGGATTTAGGGAAGAGTTTTCTAGTCACTCCCAAAATACCCAGAAATGATGAGTGAAGAAATGCAGAGTAACATGGGAAATTTGGAGCAATGGAGACAACTCTGGCTTTCTAGACTCTGGTGAATGGAAAAATCTTGCTAGTTTGTAGCTATTTTGAGGTAAAGAATTAATTGAGGTAAAGAAAACAATAAAGCTGTCCATAAAATGAAGCTGTTGAAATGTTATTGCTAGGGATGAAAGTTAAACCTGATTTTTATAGCTCCGTATTCAGAATTTCTACTGACGTCAACAGGAGCAGAAGCAGACCCTAAGTTTGCACTACTTCTTTGGGGTGCATTGGGGCTGAATTTATTCATTTTAGATGCAGTCACCCTAACATACAAGGCACCAGCATTTCCATGTAACCCAAGTTAAGCTCTAACATACCATACAATGTGCCCATGCAGACATTAGACCTAATTCTCTTCAGTGACATTTAGAAGGAGCCTAAGGGTCCCTCTGTATTTGCTGCTCTATAGGTTTGCTTGTTTATTGGAAATTTGCATTGCCTGAACTTCTTTGTTTTAAATAAAATCTTTAAGAAAGTTTCCCCCACAGATGAGGGGTTTTTTTTGGAGAATATAGGAGATTCTCATGTGTTTTTTGGCTATTTCATGAACACAAATTATTATTATTATTATTATTATTATTATTATTTATTTGTATTGTGGTAGTGCCTAGAAGACCCACTCAGGGAGAAGGACCCTACTGTGGTAGGTGCACTATCCCATACATATCTAATTGCAAATTAAAGGGCCATAGTTCCATCAAAGGAGGAAATTGACATCTTTCCTCTCACGATTATGATGACACCCAAGATGGAATTATAGCCCAATAATTTAAATTTCTTTTTCCCCCTAGCAAATATAATTACTATATTTACAGCAATAAAAAAACAGGGATGAGCTATGTAGAGAGAGTAGAAAACACAAGGAAAAAGAATAGTCTATCAACAAAAGACATACACCAAAACCCATCTCTTCTTGATCTGGCAATCTTCTGACCTATCATCCTGTCACCAACTTATCCTGTGTAGAGAAGACAGTCCAGAAGATGGCCAGGCAGCAATTTAGGAGATGCCTGGAATCCACATTTCCTCAGCCCCTTTCAGGCTGCCTTTTGGGCAGAGTGCAGCCCCAGAGAATGCACTAGTCTCACTGGCTGTTGATCTAATGATGGAAAAGGTCAGGTGTCCATCGAAGCTGATTCTTTTAAATCTGTCAGCAGCCTCTGCTATCCTTCACTATGAAGTTTTGTTGAATTTTCTGAGATCACTATCTGTAGAAGATAGTACAGCCCCATAGCAGTCAAGTTCTTTCCTAAGGGAAATAATGGAAGCCCCATCTTTAATTTTTTTCTTTTTTTAAAATAAAACTAGGTAACATATTAGCAAATGTATTCTGCCTGTTTATCTATGTATCTGTACTGTGCCCATTATTGTGATTTCCAAATCCCTATTGGGAACTATACTTCACTGGTCATCTAGATTAGCTAATATTTCTTTTCAAGTCTCATTTCTATTCTTCTTTACATGGTTCTCCCCAGAGATAACATCAGGCAGATTTCTATGGCAGCAGCCATTGGAATTTCCCATGGCACTGCTGTGAACGCCCAGATAATGCAGTAAGAATTCCAGTGTAAGATGAGCTGCAGACAATTTCAAAAACCACCTCCGTGGAACTACCTCCCCATAGGTAAAAACAGGAACAGAAGAGTAGGGCATTTGCACATTTCCACATTTCCACAATAACTCATTGATGTCTCATTTTTAAAAATAGGTTTTTGCATACCCCATTGAAACATGTCAGAGATTGTTTTGCACAGAATCAGTTTCACGGAAAGGGGCCATAGACCAGGAAATATTTTTGTAACATGAGTGCACCAGCTCTTTAGAATTATGTTTAATGATAGCACTGGATTCAGAAATGAATCACAGTGGATGAGAAGACCCTACCCTACACTGATTTCAAAAGACCACATATCAGTGCATTGAAGCAGGGTTTCTTAGTTTGTGACAACGATGTAATCTCTGGTAGCATGCAGATGTTTCATTTCTCGGCTGGTTATCAAACATTTAGAAAAAGATGTGCTCCATTACATGGCCTTATTAACTCTCCTGAACTTCTTGTTCAGGTTCCATGTGAATATGAACATGTAGAGTCTAGACCCTGATTCAGCAAGGCATGTAAGCACCTTTTTACTTTAAACTTGTGTTTCAATCCCAAATGGGATTTGAGCATATGCTTAAAATTAAGCACACACTTGAGTAGGTATTTTTAACAGGGATTAATTTAAGCATATGTTTAAGTGCTTTGCTGAGCCAGGTCTTAATCACACTGTCCATAGATATCAGGCTCTGGGCAGTGACATAACAAAATCCTTTTTATAATAATGTGGTACCATTGCTGGGAAAAGAGGAAATCTAATGCTTCTGGTGTCTTGTGCTGAAAGAAAGCTAGGCATATCAACTGTGACCAGTGTGACTTGCTGACTATTGCTGTAAGATGTTACAGTGTTATTTCAGGAAAAGACAGCACAGATGCACTTAGGAGAACATAGTGAAACTACACAACCTTCCCAGTCCACTGCCCAGTGTATTTGTAGTGTCCATTGCAAGGTTACTGAAACAATAACAAATACTGAGCCAAGGGAGATAATCTGTGGTCCAAAGCACTTAAACAAATCTGTTTAAAGTAATCATTGCAGACCCATTGCCTCTCCCATCTCTTGTCACTGAAAATGTAATGACTAATGACTGGCCCTTTCCTATTTCAACATTAATTTAATACCTCATTTCCAGCCAACACTTTATTCATTCTAGATTTTTTAAATTTATGTCAGGCCAGGTACTCCAAATGTCCCAATTATGCAACGATCAAGGAGCACCTACTGCAAACATCATGCAAATACTTCTCAGCAAGCATCAGCCTCTTCCCAGCAAACCCTTCACATCGCTGGCTGGAAGAGATTGTCATAGTCGCCGACTGGTTTGTAGAGATGCATGACACAGTTGCAGGATCAAATATATTTCTTAGATGAAGCATTTCCAGCCTTCAGCAAAGTGTGGGGAAGCAAATGATCCTTTTTGCTGTTACCGCTTCTTGCTACGTTGCTGACAACAAAATCCACTGTGTTATTGTCAGTTAATGAGCATCCTCGTTGGGAGTTTGTAGCTATAGCCCTCAGAGACTTTTCCATGTTTTGGTGTCTGACTGATGTAGTCTGTGAAGCAAGATGGCATTTACAAGCATTGAGAAAGTGATGTCTTACATTCTCAGGTGTCACTACTAACCCCAATGACCTAAGAAAACCCAGAAAACCACAACTCGTACTTTCAGGTTAGGATATTAAGAAGCATGGACACAGTAATTCTATTCAACTAACTCCTAAATCTAGACCACTTTCTTCCCCTCTTCTATCCACCTCCCACAGCTTATCTTCTCCAATATAAACTGCCTTATTAGATCCCATCTGCCTTTATTATAAGGTTCCTCATTAGAGAGGTTGTTCAGTCTCTGATGTTGAGCTATTGCTATTTCACGACATATATCCCATAAATGCATACATCCTGTACTGGCATACACTCCACTGTGCAACACACTTTATAACTGCCGTCACACTATGCTGACATACGACTCCTCGCTGTTATGAGATGGCTTTAGAACACCAGCCTCAACTGAAGCCCTCTGATCAACCGTCAATGATGTCACACCCATAGCAAATAAGCTCCTCTGCTTGTCTCTTTCTGAAATGATCAAATGCCCTTGCTCATCTGTTGAGTGATAGCAAGTACCATGAACTGCAGTTGATCCATTCTTTGAACTGCTCAAACAAGAAGCAGGAACTCTTCGTAATTTCTGAAATAGGTCGGCAGGGGAGCCTTTGTAAATGGGTTCCACAGAGAAATACAGATGCAGTTGTAAGAGGATGTGTCTACACTTACAAGTTAGGTCGACTGAAGCATTATTGGAGCCACTCCTTGATAAGGACGCCTTCTTGTGGGAGATTAAAGCTGCCAGTGTGAGCACACTGTGAACTTTGTGAGCTCCCAGGAATTCACACTCACAGCACCCTTACGAAGTACAGTGGTGCAGCATTATCACTATTTTACAACGGAGGGAAATTGAGGCACAGGGAGCTAATGTGACTTGCCCCAGCCTACTTAAAACCATCAGTGATGGAGCTGGGATTAGAACTCAGGTGTCCGTGATTCCCCCACCACACCAAACTTTTGGTGCTGGCAGTACAGTAGTGAACTGTCAGTCTGACTCCAGGGGCATCCATGAAGGCTGCCTATAGTCAAAATAACAAAATTGTCAGTTTGAACTTGTAGAACATTATTGCCCATTAATTATTGATCGTTATTGTACCCTGTGGACAATAAATTATTGAGGCTATACATGAATGGAGAATGAGACGCTTGTGTTCTGTTTACAGCAGAGCAGGGCTGGGTTTTTTTGTTGTTTTTTTCCTCCTTCCCTTTCCTTCTGAGTAGGCTTGTTTCTAGTTGAAATTAGATAAACACTAAGTCTCTTGACACAGTGAATGATGGGAGTCCCTGGGACAGACAGTCCCTCATATGTAGGAGTCTTCAGAGGAATTCTGGGTTTGGGGGTTCCCTAAATCTTGTGGGCTATTAGCTTCCTCTAATACAGAGCATGTGTGGGTTTGAGCAAGTGGTCAAGAGGTGGAGGTGCAGTGTAAGATGCCACATGCCTGCTCTGCAGCTCATCTTCATAGCAGTTGCTCCACTCCTGGCTCACAGCAGCTAAAGCCCATATTTTGAAAGTTTAGAATGCAATTTCTGGGGTCATTAGAGATGTAAACAAGATTTGAGACACTCCTGTTTTTGAAACAAACAAGGAGTCTTGTCACACTTTTAAAGACTAACCAATTTCTTTATTGCCTGATCTTAGTGGGAGAAAATCCCATTTTGTCAGATACTAGAAGTGGGATTTTCTCCCACGAAAGCTCGGGCGATAAATAAATTTGTTGGTCTTTAAAAGTGCCACAGGACTCCTTGTTTGTTTTGCTGAACTAAACTGACACAGCTCCCCCTCTGGATCCTATTTTTGAGTGTATTCAGGCATAACTGCTTCTTCCTTTTTGTCAGTGCTGAATGACATGACCAGGTCAGCCCTGCTAACACCTTCCTCCTGTTTGTGTATGAACCAGAGAATGTTGCAGTCACATTTTGCACATATAGAGCATCTTTCGTCTGAGGATCTCAAAGCACTTGATGTTCCTTAGGAGAACTGTTAGAACTGGAGGCTATGTACACACGATCAGATCAAAGTGCAACATGGCAATCACGCTATAAAAAACACGTGACCATTATTGCGGGATAGCGCGTACACACGTCGCTCCTTGCAACGCAACAGAATTCTTTGCAATATCGCGGTGTAGCGCAACGAATTCTGGGCACCTATCCCACAGTTCAGTTTTCCCTCAATCGGCGCTTGGAATCATGGGATGAAGGAAAGGAATGCAAAGCGCCATGGGTAAACTGTCATTTTCCCATGGTGCCCTGTGTTCCCCTTGCGTCTTCCTCGTTGCCAATAGCAACTTGCACCTATTTTCAACAGTGCAGTGACGCACCGCACCACTTGCAAGCCATCACAGTTGCGACAGCATGGATCCTGCTCTGATCTCCACTGTCGCCTTCAGCATTCTGAATACATCTCGGCTGGTTGCTCAGTACGCAATGAGCTCCGAATCAGACGAGGACGCCGAGGAGCAGGGGCTGATCAATGCCCTGCAGAGCAACAGCACCGCATTGCTCAGCTCCTTCACCGATCATCTGCACACGGTGCAACGCCATTTCTGGTTGCGAGAGACGAGCACCGAGTGGTGGGATCGCATTGTTATGCGGCTGTGGGATGACGAGCAGTGGGTAGAGAACTTTCGAATGCGGAAAGCAACCTTTCTGGAACTGTGTTCAGAGTTGGCCCCTGCCCTGCGACGTAAAGACACCAACATGAGGTCATCCCTAACCATGGAGAAGCGTGTTGCGATTGCTGTCTGGAAGATGGCGACTCCTGACTGCTACCGGTCGGTTGCAAACCAGTTTGGAGTCGGGAGGTCCACCGTCGGATTAGCCCTCTCACAAGTGTGCCGAGCCATCAATCGCATTCTGCTATGGAGGATGGTGACATTGGGCAATGTTCGAGAGATTTTGGACGGCTTTGCTGCCATGGGATTCCCTAACTGCGGGGGAGCCATAGATGGCATACCTATCCCGATTTTGGCTCCAGACCATCTCGCGACCGAGTACATAAACAGGAAGGGCTACTTCTCCATGGTGCTGCAAGCACTCGTGGATCACAGAGGGCATTTTACGGACATCAATGCTGGGTGGTCGGGAAAGGTGCATGATGCCCGCATTTTCAGAAACACTGGACTGTACCGGAAGCTGCAAGGGGGTACCTTCTTCCCAGATCAAAAAATTACTGTGGGGGATGTGGAGATGCCCATAGTCATCCTCGGAGACCCAGCATACCCACTGATGCCATGGCTCATGAAGCCATACACCGGGAACCTGGATCGCAGCAAGGAGCGGTTCAATTACAGATTGAGCTGGTGCAGAATGACTGTGGAGTGTGCCTTCGGCCGCTTAAAAGGGCGCTGGCGCTGTTTGTATGGGAGGCTGGACTTGGACGAGGACAACATCCCTGCTGTAATTGCGGCGTGCTGTGTCCTTCATAACATTTGTGAAAATAGAGGAGAAAAGTTTTCCCCGGGGTGGGCTATGGAGGCACAGCGCCTAGAGGCAGCATACGAACAGCCAGCAACTAGGAGTATTAGGGGGGCCCAACGAGGAGCTGCTCGCATAAGGGAGGCACTCAGGGAGCATTTCAATGATGCCCTCCCGTAGTTTCCTTCTAGGACGCATCAAGTGCACCTTATGAGATTTACACTGTGCTGTGTACAAATAAAGCCACTCTTCAAATTTTTTGTTACTGTTTTTATTAAAACAGAAAAGAGGGGGGGTGGTTGGGGGGGGTTTGGAGGGTTTACAGGTGGGTGTGGCTGCGGGTCTCTAAAAAGTAGCTCTGTGAGGGACTGGATGTTGCAGTATACCAGGGGGATGGGTGGCCTTCAAAGAAATGCTTTGAGGGACTACGGGGAGTGGGAGGCAGACACGGCTGAACTGTCTGGAGTGGAGCCCGGACATTAATCGCCTGGGACTGCAAAGCAATCATGCTCTTGAGCAGTTCTGTTTGCTCCTTCATGACGCTTATCAGTTCATCCCTATGTTTCTGCCTCCTCTGTTGGGATTCCTCTCTCCAGGCTTGATTCTCCCTTGCAGATTCCTGTGTTGCTTTCAGCAGCTCCTGAAACATATCCTCCCTGTTTCTTTGAGCACGCTGCTGAATGTTTCTCATGCGGTCAGCTGGGGTAGACACCAGCCTTGTGAAGGTCAAACCTAATAAAAAAAAGAATAATAAAGTTATTGTTAACACATAGCCTAGATAACCAATGTAACCTTCCAGTAGCACATTCCACTGGAAGGTACAGGGCAGTCAACATCCTATGCTTTGCTGAAGCGGACAAGGTACGTCCTAATAGAAACCTTACTGGGGGCTAACATTCTGCACAGAGCACACAGATGGAACCTGATATATCTCTCCTCAGAGTGCCCCTGCCAGCTAGAATACATATCGTACATGCCTCCGGATGCCAGCCGGGACCGTATGCTGCTGCCTTGTGTGCTGCCATGGTTCCCAGGGCTGTGCTTTGCAGCTGGCGAGGACAAGTATCCTTATACGGGAGCGTAGACACAGACGCTATCCCATCTAACCTGAGTAGGAGGCTCTGGTGGTACATCGAGGAAACCTTTAGTGACCTAAATACAGATGATTTTTTGACAATCAGTGCTTGTGTTGATGCACTTCTAATGAATGCATAGTAAAGAAAGTGCACAGCGGGGACCGAGACAGCAAGCATCCCCGCCCCGCCCCGGACAATGATTTTTTAGCAGGAGCTGTAGCTGCACGGAAGAGAAACTTACCTGAACCCCCCTCTGCCGCCTCAGAGGACACGCTGCAATTGATGTCTTGGGTGGACGTCTCAGCAGGGGTGCAGAACAGCTCCTGGCTACACGCTGTTGCGCTCTCCTCCAGGTCATCCTCCATCTCCTCCTCCTCATCGATCACATCCTCATCCTGCTCGGGTCCGGCATTCACTGGATGAGGGGGGGCCGATGTGTCCACAGGATTCTTGGCGGTTGTTGTGGGGTCCCCGCTGAGGATGGCTTCTATTTCCTTGTAAAACCTGCATGTAGCAGGCGCTGATCCCGAATGGCGGTTTGCCTCCTTCGCTCGGTGATAGGTTATTCTTAGCTCCTTCACCTTTGATCTGCACTGCACAGTGTCTCTCTCATAACCTCTCTCGGACATGGCCCGAGAAATTATGCCATATGTATCGAAATTTCGCCTGCTGCCGCGTAGCTGCGCCTGCACAGCAGACTCTCCCCAGATGCTGATCAGGTCCAGCACCTCTGCCGTGCTCCAAATGGGTGCGCGTCTTCCACTGTTGGCCGCCATTGCTAGTGAAGATCAGAGCTGCACTCCACTCCACGAGGAAGAGAACAGGAAGTGAAACAGACGAGAAATTCAAAAATCCCGGGAATCGAAACAAGGTGGGGACTGACTGTTTCGTCACGGCCACAGAGCGGGTGGGGGGAAGACCAGAGAGGACGACTTTGGAATACTGGGACACTTCTGGAGGCCAATCATTGCACGGTAAGCGTATGTAACCTTCGGGTGGGCTAAATTCATTTAGTTGCCCTTCTCCAGTGCCCCACAGAAATACACCCCAACCCCTGTGGAGAAAAGCAGCTGGAGACCCAGGATCCAGTCTGTACAGGACTCACGGCGAAGCTTGCTCAGAGCTACACTCACACATTAAAATACTACTACAATAAACATAACAATGAACTTTATTAACTACTAACTAAATGAACCTTATCCTAAGAAAACAAACTACATTTAACCAAGAACAATCCCTTGCATGAAAGATACCCAAGAGTCCCAAAGTCTGTGTGGAGTTCACCCAACTCTCAGCTACAGTCTCTGTTCCAGTGTGGAAGCTTGAGTGGCAAGAAATAGCTGTCCTCTTCTTTCTTTGCTGGGATCCTCTGTAGCATTACATGCAGGCTTTCTCTTCTCCTCTGCAACCAGCCCTCAGTCCCATATGCATGTCTGCAAGGTCTGTTGCAAATGACTCTTTTACATGGAGAAAACATCTTGTTCACTCCTGGCTCAGCTCCTCTCCAGAACACTGAGCACATGGTCTCCCCTCAAGGCAGCTCCTGCCTGCTGTCTGCTCAGGCTGCTGCTCTCCAGTCATCTGACTGACAACATCCCATCACACCAGCAGGGTACACTGTGGAGCATGCTCAAATTGCTACCACACCCTGCCTCTGGAAGTTTCCAGTTGTGGGTCGCTAATCTGCCCAACAACAGCAACCCACCCTCAGCAGGTCTCTCAGAGATAGCCTTTTTAGGCATATGGGTTACACGTACACACGAGTGGAAAGGCGCAACAGCTGTTCCGCGTTAACTGCTACCACCCTCGTCGAGGTGGTTTTTCTATTGCGCTACAACTGGGCTGTTGATGCACAAGAGCCCTATTGCACGTGTGTACGCCGTTGTAGTTATCGCGCAGTAATGACTGTTAATGCGCGATAAAGTGATCGTGCGTACATGCCCTAAGAGAGCTGCCAGACAGAATTATGTGCATTTTCAATGAAAGGGTTAATGATGGCTGGGCGGGAGGGTGGGTGTTTGTTTTGGGATGGGGGTTAACTTTATGGTGCATTTAGTTGATTTTGACTTTATTGACAGGATAACAATAAAAGTTTCCTGTGTTTTAACTCCTCCCCCCAACCTCCAGACAATGGTTATTTGGAGGTTACACCAGTGTTGGGAATGGTACTGCAGAGACATAGGTGTCCATGTCAGTATCACACAGCTATGTCCAGCAGGAATCCCTGCCATGCCAGGTTCTAACAGCTAATACTTTCATCTGAGATGCTCAAATTGCCATTATGTTACTTTCCTCAAGCCAGACAGTGAACCTGTGTCAGAGATGGAACCCTTGTGTCCTAATCCCTTGTCTCTACCGTTAGACACTGTTCTCACCTCCAGGAAAGGATCTCACCTTTTGCGTTGTCTTGTGTGCAGCCAGACAAAATACTTAAATACTTTGTGTTGTGTATTAATGATAAAACCTGACCAACTCTGCTAACATGAAGAAGCAGTTTAAATATTCATATATGCATTGATATTCATATCTATACATTTAGACAGAGCAAAGTTTTATCAGAGAGCAAGAAAAATTTGGATGGGAAGCTCATTATTGGGATTGACAAAAGGGTGATGTTCTTCACACTGGCCTTAAACTAGCCCCTGCAGTGTTTCTTTTCTGCTAGATTTGTTGCCTCCTTGGCCTAGTGTGCACATTACACAAGTTTTGCATGTATAGCTGTATCAGCAAAGTCCCCTACTGGAGACATAGCATGTGCCAGAAAAATGAGCTTTTTTGCCAGTTCAGTTAAACCACCTTCCCAAACAACATAAACTATTGTCAACACAGAAATGTCCAGAGGGGCCGTGTCAGTCTGTGTACAGCAAAAAACAACGAGAATCCTGTGGCACCTTATAGACTAACAGATTTTCTTTGACATAAGTTTTCGTGGGCTATAACCAACTGCATCTGACTAAGTGGTTTATAGCCCACGAAAGTTTATGCCGAAGAAAATCTGTTAGTCTATAAGGTGCCACAGGATTCTCGTTGTTTTTTGCTGTACACAGAGACGCTTTCGCTGTTAAAGCCTGTGTCTACATTGGGGTTTTTGCTCACTTGGCTACATTGGTTTTCTTCAGACCCCAACATGGCTATGCAGTAAAATGTTGTAGTATACACCAGGCCATACTCAACTGCAAGGTAGTGTTTGTGTTATGAAGTTGACAAAGCTGGCTCCATTCCTTCTCAATCTATATCCTACTTGTAAATGAACTTTCTGCTTTCTGTTCTATTGCAATCATGCAGCACAAAGTCCCCCTGATTTCTATATTCTCTCCATATAGCCCTAAAGGATCGTGTTAAGGTGAGCATCCATTCTGTCTCCTATTCCACGGCTTTGTCTGGAGCGTGTTTCTACATTCCTGCCATATCTTTCCACAGCAGCTTGCTGAGGGGCTTGGCTAAAGTAGAGGTTTGGCACACAACCGAGATGATAATTAATCATCTGTGACATCCATTTGCAGTTCAACCCCACCATTTGTAGGACTAGCCAGGTTTAGGAGTACCATCACTTTCTTTTCTGAGTCTAACTCTATTCAGAAGTTATTCAGGAGACCTAAGACAGGTACTGGAGATGGAGGTATGGGTTGCCATTGGTACAAATATATTCACCCCAACTTCTGCCTTTCTCATATGAAATCATTTCTACCTGTTCAAAATGAGTTTAAAATGATTCCATTCTGATTAGGTAGCCTTTTCACTTAACTTCACACAGGTGCCATTAACAGTTCATGGCACAAACTGGTGGAGAATTAACCCCACATTACACCCTTTGTCCTTTCTGCAGCTGAAGTATTGTCTGTGGCAGCATGCAACCATCTTTACTGAGCCTGCAGCATCATTCTGGACCTGTCTGTGCTTGGAGAATCTCCATCTTCTTTCCTGGAGGATTTGGGGAGCAGTTTATTCATGTGACAGAGGGGGTATCATTTTCTGAACAAGGGACCAGGAGAAGACTCAGAAGATCATAATAGTGAGAAATGAAAAACACCTATTAGATCATGTCTATTCCCTGCCACAGCAAAATATAGTTCCTTTATGCAAGGATGTGTCAGATATTAAGATGAGCTTTACACATGAGTACATCACTTGAACATCACCATCTGTGAGCAAAATACGACTCATCACACACACTAAAGCAAAGTTTAGTAACTAAACATGTTTTTCCATAGATTGCTAAGAGATACACTGATGTCACATGGAATAATCCTCAAAAACCGTACAGCTAAACTGTGGGAAACAATGGTAACTACATGTTAAATGGGTACACTACCTACTTACACTTGTACTAATGCAGCTCTGTAAATAGCTTGTATCATCACTTTAAGATCTTCTCTTCTGCCTTTATCCATATTTGCCATTTCCCACTTTCCTCCTACAAGCCTGACCTCTATCAAAGGGATCCATGAATCAGAAGTTTCTTTGACTTGTTTCATTAGTCCGTTTACCTCCATTCTCTTTGCTACTACTTTATTAGGTTGTAGGTAGTAGAAGTAGTAGGTAGTAGGTAGTAGTTAATAGGTAGTAAGAAGTAGGTAGTAGAAGTTCTACAAGCACTATGAATTGTGGATGGTTCAAGTGCTCTCTCTCAAGCCCATCAAGGCCTTGGTCAGTTAGAAAGATTCACTGAGCAACGTCAGAAAGCCAGATCCTCCTCCTTCTCTTATTGATGGACCTACAGATCTTCACATATCTACACCCAAACTCTTACACAACAGTGTGCACCCAGGTATGCACATAGACTAATTCCGTGGGCTTGTTTTAGGTTACAATGGAATTAATTTAGTGCTCTCAGTCTAGTTCTCTCTGGGTGTTTGATGGTTGTCATCTCATCAACCCTGAGTGTCTGTTCAAACCCTGTTTCCCCTTGTGGAGTTATTTACGAAGAAGTTTTGTGATGATAACTCAGTCACGTCTCCAGTCACCATGATTTCAGTGGTGTAGTTCTCGTGGATTATCCTGGCGCATCATCTCTAAACTACTCTGAGTATCTCTTAACAACTCAAGTTGACAGAAATGTGAAGAGATGAGGAGAGGGCCAGGAGAAGAATGGGGAATTCAGAAATGAGAACCTATGTAATGTTTAATTGATAATAGGAATCAGTTGTAGCATTCTGATGTCACAAGAATTACATTGCAGTTACCTGAGCAGATCAGGATTGTGTTGTGTTGGCAGAACTGGGTAGAGGCCAGAACAGCAAAAGGATTGAAGAGCATCTGTGGATCTGCAGTGCGGGGCCAGCACTGAAGTAGCAGGGAATATTGCAGATCAGCCTTTGAGATGCTTGGACAGCATTGTGTAGGGGAACTTTCCAAAGGTCTGTGTTCCATCCTCTAGACTGGACTACCTTCTTCTCTAGAAATACCCACAGAAGAGTCCCGAGAAAAGAAAATGTCTGTGAGGATCTCCTGGCAAGATTCACTCAAGTCATTCCGTGGGAGGAGATATTTGCCCCACTACCATGCAATGAGACGTGATTCCTCCCCCAAACTCAGAGGCCTGCTTGGAGCGGTGGATTACCCTTTTGAAGACTCTCTGGTTCTGCACTGGCTGTAGGACTCCCAGCTCCTCCTGGCTTCATGGTTCTGGTGGCTATCAGGGCTTCCTCATGATACATCTGCCCTGAGATCCTTGTTAGAAGGGAGTTCCTCGGTGTGGAGAACTGTACATCGAGGATAATACAGCCTGGCATGTCGGAAATGTGGGGGGGAATGCCTTGGAACTGGCTGACCCTTTCCTTTCACACAGGGCAGGGGAAAACCTGTGTGTGCAGGCTTTTCCATCCACAGATTCTAAGGGGTGTGAGCTATGCATCTATTTGGCTCTAACCAGCATTAAGAGACTGACTTTCATTAGCACCAAAATTCATATTAAATAACACAAACCACTCTGCCCCTGCAAGCTGCTAAGTCAGAGCTCCACCAGGGATAGTGGTGAGTTACATCATAGGCAGTTGCTCTCAAGTCTGTCTTTTCCCTGACACATGCCTCTCAAAGCGCATTTATTTGCCTCTCTCTTGTCTCCTACCTAGGGACAGCTGCAATTGAGGAGTGATTACAGCAAAAGAATGGGGTTATGATGTAGGGAGAGAATGAACACAAGCGCTGGGCCGTTCCTCCTCCTCCACCGCTGCTAGCTGTTGAACTGTATTTACATCAGAATCTCAAACTAAAGCCAAGTAGACTCTGGAATGAGTAGAAAGTGAAGCGCTTTCCCTAATCGAATCACACGCTAGTGTCACTTGTGAAGCTCTGCAAAGCAGAAAGAGCTCAGGAGCCGCTGAACCGCAAACACCTCTCCCTCCGCTTTATCAAATGTTCCTTTCTTTTCCTTCTCGCTCTCGCTTTTGGCCATGAACAAGCTTTGGAGGATGGCCGGAGGGGAGAAGGGCTGAGGGAAGAGGAAGGATACCATGTTAGAGACCCTTCCTCACACTCCATGCCCTTCCCTCCCCTTATGCCTCCACTTCTTGCCCCCCTTCCCACTCACCCAAAGCCGAAGGGAAGGGAGAGGCTGGAAACTGCCGCAAGGGCTGGAGCGGATTCTTTTATTATTGCTCCGGTCAGGATGTGGCACCTCCTTTACCTTATGTTTTTAGGTACATCCTGTGAAGCAGTGGGTCTGAGTCTGGCCATGCACCAGTGTAAGGGAGCGATTCTGTTGAAGTCAACACCCTTCCACTGCCTAAGAACACACGTAAGAGAGTTTGGGCCCTGTGTATATTAAGGAGTGAAAGGGGTTAAAAATAGTGGTTTTTGCTAATTTGTCATGCTTTGCTGCCCCTAGTTTAATATCTGATGGTGCTGAGCTCTGTCAGGAACTTTGGCCCAAACCTGTCCAGTGCTGAGTGTCTCTCAGGATCAGGTCCTAATGGGTCTTGCTGTCTTCATGGGTCTTTTCTATCTCAGTCTTCTATGATTCCTCTCATCTCCTGTCACTCAGCCACTCACTTCCGGGCATCTACCAGCCGTTGCACAGGATGAGCTTGCTCCTGTTACATGTCCACCAGTCAAGTTTTAACACTCTGTTTGCAGGTAAGAAGCAAACAGAATAAGGTCTAAGAGTGGAACTTCACTACCTGCACCAGGGGTCCCCAAACAGAACCCAAACTGGCACTTCTATACGGCATGGCAGGGGGCCTGATTCTCTACTGCCCGCTGGCCCCTTTGCTCTATTTGGGGAACGCAGAGCAACCATAACGCCAGTTTAACTGGTCCCAAAAGGATTTCTTCAGCCCTATGGAATCCTGCACTTTCCTTCTGGGCCCCTGGTTCAGGGGATGTGTCCAGGTAAGGGAGCCACTGATGGGGCATCCCTATGCTCAGCCCTAGGGCCTGCACTTAGGTCGATGCAGCACATCCCTGAGGTCAGCTATAACTACAAGCCACTTTCCCCCCCGCCCCTCCTTGCCTCCTTCCTATGGACTTGTGCAGAGAGCTTCTCAATTCCTGCAGGGAATCTGGGCCAAAGCATCCCTGCTGATTTAGGGGGGTCAGCTGCCGGCATCTTACCACTGGAGTGCTCTGCCGACCACCACTGCTGCTGTGAGCACAGCTGTCAGGGAAAGCTGCCGTGTAAAGGAGTCTCAGAGAGACCTGGGAAAATAGATGAGGAATCAGCCCTGTTCTGTTGACAGTTATACCTAGGTGCTTGGGATGAGAGAGAGCAGTAAGTCTCCAGACTCGGGCACGTCTCAGCTTCTCTGCTGAGGCTGCTAATAAGGATTCCTGGTGCACTGATTTTTGTGACACTTGTCTATCAGGACTGGCCTGGCACACCAACGAACCCACGTCACACAAGCTGCTCTTGCTTTCTTATTAACGCAGTTTGACAGTGGACCATTTGCCTGGCCCGATGCACAGACGGGGGAAGCTATATCTGTCTAAGAGCTTCACTTTGGAAAAAGGATCTCACTGATTTCCCCCCTCCTCTCATCTTCAAGCCATTTCTTCCTCCAAATCTTCTCTGTTCCAGGATGGGAAGGGCAATAAACTTAAGATAACCAGTATTCCCACCAAGTGTCCATCCCACACAAAAGCTCTGTGGCGTCTCAAAGATAATAAACAGCATCATTTCATCAGGTCTGTCAATGGCTGACATGGCAAAAGAGGGGATGTGAGGATAGAAAATTGGCTGAAACTGGCTCTCCTGTCTCCCTTTCCACCAGTCCCTTTTCAGTCTTTTTTGAAAGCAGCAGCCCACCGTGTGCCTCCAGCGCCCGTCCCCTCAATCAGGCAGGGGAATAATTCCATTCCTACCCCGTACGCTGACAGTAGCACAGCTGTGGGAAAGACAAGGCGGAGGAGGTGTTGCTACTGCTAGGTGCCTGCAAACGGCAACACGGGGAAAAAACATCACTAAAATGTGAGTGTCGTATTTATTTTGTGTTTGGATTTGTCAGTAACATCCTTTTTATAACTCATCTCTAAAAAAGCAAAAGCCTCTCTGGCATTTCTTAAGCCCTGGAGACTGAAATCTTCTATCTACTGAACAGAGGGAGCAAAGGCTGTGACCCTCCTCACAAGGGTCAGTCACTGGGTGTGTCTACACTTACAAATTAAGTAGACTTAAACTTGCTTAAATCGACTTAATTTACTCTGCGTCTACATGACACTTTCCTTAAGTCGACTTAAGCAGCTGCTTAAGTCGACTTAAGGAAAAATTAAGTCGACTTTTAAGTTGACTTTGCTGGCTAAGTCAACTTTAGAAAGTCGACTTAGCCAGTGTGGACATGGAGTAGCCCTAAGTCAACTTAGGGGGCTCCAGGGCTTCCCCACTGCCCTCCCTGCCAGGCTGGCTGGCACAGCCACAGCTTGGCAGCCCCCCTGCCCCTATGCCCTGCCAGGGTCCCTGTCAGGCTCAGCCCCCATTGTACCCAGGTACAATGGGGCAAAGGCTGAGCCCCCTGGCACCTGGCAAGGGCCCCCCCCCCCTGCCACCATGGACCTGTCCCAGGTCCACCTAGCCCCTACAGGTCAACCTAGGCGTCCAGTGTGGACGCTCTAGGTCGATTTTGTAGGGTGTCCTCTAAGTCGACTTAAAATTTGAGTGTGGACATGCTAAGTTGACTTAAATTAACAAGTGTAGACATAGCCACTGAGCCCTCAACCTGTCTTGGAGGGGCCATTTTTAGGTGTGAAAGGTTCGAAGTTCCCAGACTCATTCAGTTCTTGGCTTTTCTGGTGAAATGGAGGATAAGGGTGCGAGGGATTTTACAGCGCAGACAACGGGAATTAAGAATGAGAATGAGACCCCAAAAACATTTTACACTGGCTACCAACCAACCACCAGATGGTAATACTTCCCTCCCATTATCATTTTCCTGAATCATCATTCCCTCCTGCTAAAATAATACATTATCAACAGAGAGAAAACAACTTGTCAGGCTTGACCCTGGGAAGTACAATGAATGCTTTACACTCACCCACCCTATCCTGCCATTCATCATGCAGAGTTCTAACACCTCATCTGTTTGGGGAGTGGATGACTTGGGAAAATGAGAACAGGATAATAGAGTTTGTGTTCCACGTTCTAGCTGACTGCTTCCAGCCTGGCTCTGGTTGGTTGTGATCTAGTCATTGCCATGTATGCATGCAGTAGCTGCTTTGATCCCAGGACATTCGGGAGATCAGTGCTTAGGTGGAATGAATTGTGGGATTCAGTCCATAACTAGATACTTCTCCACATCACAAGAGTCACAAAGCACAATCAACATTCTAGTTGGCAGCCTCAGCAGAAACCAAAGAAAGAGTGGCATGAAGAGTGGTGCTCTCTTCTCAACCCAGAAGGTGGCTCCCCCAAGTCAGGCATCAGCCACATAGGTGGGGCATTGGGTGGAAGCCTCAGCTAATGTTGCTCACACTCTATTTTTTCTATAATGAATAAAGGACTATGGAATCCAGGGCTTTCGTTTTGTCTGTTTTTCCCCAGTACTATTATTCATCTTCAAAAAAAGGAGAGGGGAGGAAAAACAAGCGAACTATTTTTGTAAGGGAAGTCACAACCTGGAGAATGAGTTGCTGTGGAATTATTTCCTTTATCCAGGCAATCTCCAGCATAGCTTATCTTCATGTATATGAAAAAGAACAAACGTGTACCCAGTGCTATCAACAACTTTGCCTCACATTCCTTTTTCTTTTTCTCTGTGTTAATTTCTCTGTATTCCTTCACCTTACAAATGCCTAATTAGGTTGGAGTGACTGTCAGACATGATAGTGTAGTCACAGATAATGTATGCAAATTGTCTTGAAGTCCTGAGAAGCTGTCAAATAGAATGGACAAGGGCCTCCAGCTAACCCAATGCGTACCTGTTAAAGGGTCTTTTCCTCTGACCAATCCTGAAAATAACAAGCATGAGTGTGTGTTAATCTGCCTACAACTATCAGCTGCATCTTGAATTGATAAACTGGGTTAAGACAAGGAGACTGCCAAAAAAGAAGCAATGGTTTAAAAGAGAAATGGAAAAGTGTCTTTTTAAAAAATTCTCTCTCCATTATAATCCTATCTGTATCTTAAATATACCTACCAGGCCTCTCCGGGTGTCTCAGGGCACTTGTTGCTGCACAGACTTAATTTCCAGGAGAGTAGGTCAGGTGTGGTAATGTTGCAGTCTAGTGGCTGAAAAATATTTCCAGGTGATTGCTGATCCTACTCTCCTGGCAAGCAGGATGGGATGTGTGTGTGCACCCCCATGTACATAAATACATATGGCAAGTCACTCTTGTAGTTAGCATGAGCGAAAATAAACTAGTTTCTTCTTTGGAGATACAGTGGTGTGATTACCTAACTGGGGTTGGGAAAGAACCTTCGTAGTAAAAATGACCTTCATGAAAAAGTGAGTAAAGGTCCTACGGGTTATGCCTTGGGGTTTTCTTCTTCTATAGTTTATATTATTATTTTGATTTTTAAAATACTACTATCACTGCACATTGCCCTTTACAACAACTAACATACATGGAATAAGGAACAAAATAGCTGACCCTATAAAATTACAGTTTAAGGCACAACACAATGTAATAGAGTAGTGCAAAGCCTCATGTGGTTTTATAATGTGAGTGCATCACAGGATAGATGGAATTTCAGGTATTTTTGGAAAGAGGAACAATAAGAGACATTAAATAAGACTGTTCCAACCATATTGGTTAGTATGAAAGAAGGAATAAACGCAGAAGTGGGAAACTGAAGCAGTCAGAAGAGAAGGTTGGCCTGACTATAGGAAAAAAGTAGGAGCATGAAAGAAGATGAGGTTGGAGATGCAAGAAATTCAAGAAGGGGGAAAGACTGATGAACACTGGGGAAATCCAGTTGGTAAACATGGGTACCTGGAAGATACCTTTTGTTATGCTTCTTGGGGTGTGAGCCACCTTGTAGCCAGCCACGCTCCTTTAGCATGAGGAGGTCTTGCTTCTGCCAGCTAGGTGTTTGTTCCCTAGCACAACCAGTCTGTCAGCCATTCAAGCAGTCTTTTCTGGGCTAGAGCCTTCCCTGCAGGTTGATAGTAGATGCACCCTAACCCCCTGAATTCCTTCAAAGTGTCCCTCTGGATTACCCAGCCCCTAATAACTGGACACTCACAGAAATCCCAGATCCTTCATTCCCCAAAGAACAGTGTGCCATAGTTTACCCATTTTCCCTTAGCCCACTGCTCCTGTATCACACACAGAAGTTGAGTTCAATTATGGTAAAGCGAAAAGAGATTGATTTACAAAAGAATAAAGATGGAATGAGAAGCATGTGTGAGTGGTGGAAAGAAATGGTTACTGTAATGGGATGCCCTCAGTCTGGAGACCCACTGTTGAAGGCCTCACTCTGTCCCTGAAAAAGGCTGAGGAGAAATCCTCCAGGCAGCCTAGAGTGGCTGCAGAAGAAGCAGTCAGTCAAAGGGGCCACTGGAGCAGCCAATCAGGGGCCAGAAGGGCCATATTAAAAGGAAGCAGCAGATGAAGCAAATCAGTTGCTGCCTGGAACTTGAGCTGGGAGGCCTGGTGCTTTGCTGACTTAAAGATCAGCAGTACCATGGCTAGATCAGTACTGGCAAGCTGAACTTAGGGGACTGAGCCTAGAACCTAGCCAGGCAAAATAAGGTACCATGGTGGGCCCTGCTGGTCTGGTTTAAGATTTAGCCTAGGGAGGTCTGCTGAAAGGACATCAACTAGGGGCACCAAGATGGGCTCCTGTTGGGCTGTTAAAGAAGGCAGTGACTCCAGGAAGGAAGCCTTGGTGCTATGGCCCCATACCAGGTAGGTGCTGACCCCATTACAGTTGCATATAAAATAAAATCATAAAATGTGAACTAGTGCTGACACTTATTAATAATGACCATTTCCATCTAATAAAGTAGACACTTCCTCCTTCCCCCAAGTTCAGTCTTTTTCAACATTTGCTAACCTCAAGGAGCTAGGACACACTCTCTCATCAAACATCCCTGCTCACTGAGGCTACGGATACTTCAGAGCATGGTTTTGTATCTCTGCTCATACCATTGATGGACCTATCCTCCACGCATTGATCTAGTTCTTTTTTTAACTCTGTTATGGTCTTGGCCTTCACAACATCCTTTGGCAGTGTTCCATAAGTTGACCCTGAAATACTTCCTGTTTGTTTTAAACCTGCTGCCTATTAATTTCTTTGGGTGTACTGTAGTTCTTGTGTTCTGAGGAGTGTAGAACACTTCCTTATTTACTCTCTCTCCACATCACTCATGATTGTATAGACCTCTTTCAGGTCACCCCTTAGTCAACTCTCTTTCAAGCTGAAAAGTCCCAGTCTTATCAATCTCTCCTCATATGGAAGCTGTTCCATACCCCTAATTATTTTTGTTACACTTTTTGTATCTTTTCCAAATTCAATACATCTCTGAGATGGGGTGACTGGATCTGCAAACAGTATTCAAGATGTAGTCGGGCCATGGTTTTAAATAGAAGCAATATGATATTCTTCTGTTTTTATTATCTATTCTTTTCTTAATGATTTTCAGCGTTTTGCTAGCATTTTTGACTGATGCTGCACATTGAGTGGATGTTTTCAGAGAACTATCCACAGTGACTCCAAGATCTTTCTTGAGTGGTAACAGCTAATTTAGATCCCATCATATTAGATGCATAATTGAAATTGTTTTCCAATGTGCATAATCTTGCATTTATCAACATTGAATTTCAGCTGCCATATAGTCATCCAGTCACCCAGTGTTGTGAATGCAAAATCAATCTCTATTGTGTTGCCATACTGATTCAGTCTTTTGTCTTTATTCACAGACAGGGCCACCCTCTGTCTGTTCTAATGCTCCTTTTCACTTCCAAGGGGTTTTGATGTTTGTAGTTTGTCTTTGATGGTTTTCCATTGACTTTTCTGGATTTGTGCATAGGTAGACAATTAAGCAATACAATATGTAATGGCTAGCCCAGGAAGGGTGACATCTCCTTCCTGCTCTGATGGACCATCACTGAGACTTCTGATTCTCTGGTGACTCAATCTAATTTCAAGACCATAGGGTTATAATTTTTAATATAGTTATATTTTCCTTAAATATCACCTGCACGCACATCTCACAGTGACTATCAGTAAGTTACAAGCTTTCATTAGAGATATCACAAGCTATCCTCCATGGATAAATACCAGAAACGCAATGCAATAGGTGTAATGAGTCTGTCAGGTCTCAGGCAGGAGTTGCGTGTAAAGAGCAGTGGAACCTTTGCCAATTGGTAAGAAATGTCACAATCCCTTCCTTCATTAATTCAGTCCTGGGAGGGGAGGGGTTTAGTATCAAATCCATAGCTTTCCTGTTACACTGAAATGTTTCATGATAGTCTACCTGACTGAGCCTCATTGCCTCACATGGTCGGGGTGGAGCAGGAGATTTGTGTTTCCTCCTTGTTTGCACTCATAGTTCCCCAAAACAAACACAGAAGTTAAAGATGCGCTAAGGGCAGGATAAGGCACCTCAGTTTAGATAATATCATTGGTGGGATAATGGACTAGCCAGCAGCATGTAATTCTGGCTTTTGACCCGCTGACATCAGTCTGGGACCAGCTCTGCTTCTAGCCAAGGAGAGAATTCAGCACACCATTTCTGAAAAGGTAAAGGCAATTGTTAGACAGGGAATTGCTTTGCTCATTAAGCACCCTCCTTTAAGAGGGGCTGTATCTCTGCCTGCACTACAGTGCCATTTCTGCTACCTGAAACATGATCTCATGCCACCCTCTGGGCCAAATCCTAATCCCAGGGAGGGCAATAGGAGTTTTGGCAGGGATTTCAAAGGTCCAGGATTTGTCCCTTTATGTAAAACACTTGCAGAAATAGGTGTTAATTATAACCAATAATTCCCCCCTTTTCCATCCTCTCTGGAAAAGGGTTTGAACTTGTGGGTTTCATTTCTTTGTACACAAAACATTCAGTGCTTGAATATTCCCTGAAAAAGACAACGAGGATTGGAACTCAAAATAACAGCTCTGCTGTGCGGGGCTTCAACGAGGCCTGGGCATCAGAATAAGTCATCTTCTGGATTGAGAAGCTCAGTCCTGGTGAACTGCCCAGATGGGGCTGGGGACGGTGATGTTGGAAGCTGCATATGGAGGACGAGACAAGTGAGCATGAGCACCTCCCACTGCATGTCATGCAGAAACAACCACATGGATTTTCCTTTCTCCTGGCTGCTGGCTCCTGTGTGAACTACCACTAGTGACAAGAGTGTTGTGTAATGTGTTGTCTGAGCCAGATTCATCCCCAGATTGGTAACTAGCCCCTTGACAGAGGCCAGGAGCCACAACCAGCATGGCCTCAAGCAGCACAGCACCCAGCAGAGAGCGTTCAGGAATGCGCTGTAGCAAGGGAGGCCCTGAACTCAATTGAGCAGCAGCACAAGGGCCCCACATGCGTCCTACTTCTGTGGCTAGATGTGTTACCCGAGGCAGGGAATGAGTGCACTCTTACTCCACCATTGTCATTGACAGAACTGGCAGAATATGTTCATGCCTACCTGTAGTAACCTTGGGAGGGAAAGGGTTAACAGAGAGTCCTAGAAGAGTCCCAGGAGAGCCAATAGGAAGAGAGTGCAGGTTTTTGAATTGGAGCAACAGTCCTGCCTGCTGCCTGTTTGGTGGGAGCAGAGCTCCTGGCAGGAGCAGGAGGCACCCAGGCCTGGGGAGAGTCCAAGGACATCCGTGCTTAAGAACGGTCCAGATCGGTACCTGACCAAGTGTGAGTAGAGCAGGGAATGTTTAGCTAGACACGTTCAGGGTATTTTTTTTTTTTTTGGGGGGGGGGGGGGGTTGTTTTTGATTTCTCTTTTCCGAGCACATGTAACCCCCCCTCCTTTAACTACCCAAGTTAAATCCCAGAGAAGCAACTCTCTGTGTTTCTTAGCTGTCCTTTTAATTAAAGAACATTTATCCTTTTAACATAAGCTTTGTGTCTGTGGCCTAAAAGGCAAGTGGTTTTGTGTGCATGTGCCTGAGACTGCACAGCCAGCTACTAAAGGGGATTCAGTTCCATTTTCAGCATGTACTACAGCTAGGGTTCAGGTGCTCTCCTGAGGGAGGAATAAGGGCGACTGAGGGTACTTCGCAGGAAGGAATTCCCAAGTGCACCTTCCTGAGTTTCAAGAGGTTTTTGCATTTGGGTGCTGGCAGCAATACCACTCCAAGGCCAGGAAATCAGTAGCCTTGGAGAGTTTTAGGACAAGGCTTTAGGCCCAGTGGTTTTAAGGCCTTTTACAGGCCCCCACTTCTGCACTCGAAGTGCCAGAGTGGGGAAACAGCCGTGACACTACCATTGCTAAACAATTCCCTTCTGTCCTGCAGCTTTGGGAAGACATGGCCCTATCCAATCCAGGGCATTTTCTGATTGGTTGCTGTCATCAAATCTTCACTGGCACCTCCCTACTGGTTGTTCACTGTACATCTCTTTACTGAGTTGGACCCTTTGCAAATAAAGACATTAAAGAAAAAGCAGCTGTGATGTCTAAATACTGTGTGGGTAGGAAGGACATCACCTAATGACTATTTATCCTATACTTTCTAAAAAAATTGATAAAAATGGTATAATCATAGATTTTATTGTTTGATTTTCAGTACCGAAGGAAAGACGCCACTCAAATTCAACCTGATCCCCATAATTGTTCCGTAAAGCCCTCAGTACAAGATACAACTTCTTTTGTTATGTAAAACAAACAAGGAGTCCTGTGGCACTTTTGAAGACTAACAAATGTATTTATCGTATGAGCTTTTGTGGGAGAAAATCCCAGTCTTTAAAAGTGCCACAGGACTCCTTGTTTGCTTTGCTGAACTAGACTAAGGCTATGTACACACGATCACTTTATTGCGCGGTAAGGCTCCTTACCACGCAATAAAGCCAATTGAGTACACACGATCAATTTCTCTGTTACGCGGCAACACCCTCTTGACGCGCAACAGTTAAACCACTCAAAACCAGAGTGGTAGCATTATCGTGGAACAGCTGTTCCGCGGTAATGCTCGTGTGTACTCATTTTGCGCAATAGACAGCCTCCGGAAATGTCCCAGAGTGCCAATCGAGGCCACTCTGGGACATTGGAGCTGTCAAATATGTCAATTTCACTGCCATAGCTGAGCAGTGAAATTGACATATATGTCAATTTCACTGCTCTAGCTGAGCAGTGAAATTGAGTATTTTTGGGAGCTGCCGGGTTTGGCAGCTCCCCTGGACTGAGCTAGGGGGCTGGCCCGAACCGGCTGCCCACGCCGGTTTGAGCCAGCCCCCCAGCTCAGCTCCTGGGCTTCGGGTGCCGGCAGGTGCCCACCACGGGACAGGTGCCCACCATGCACTGCTCTTCTTTCGCAAAGGAGCATTCACACGGTGAATGCTCCTTTGCGAAAGAAGCAGTACGTGTGTACACGAGAAAGCGCTATATTTATAGCGCTTTCCTTGTCCCGCAATAACTTATTGCAGGACAAGTTTCTCGTGTACATAGCCTAACACAGATACATTTAGTAATGTATTCATTCTTTGGTTCCAGGAGTAAAGGCTTAGAAAGCACATCATTTTCATTTATAACAATATAATATAGTATATTATAATTAGTATATAACTAATAAATAAGCACTTATATTGACACTTTCCTCAAGGTGTCAAAGTACTTTACACAGATTGCTATCATCTTTATTTTAAAGAAGAATACACCCAAAAAATCTATTTTAAAAGAACATGATTATGGTTGCAAAGTCAAGCACTCACACATTAGTTATGCAATAATTTTAAGGTGGCCTTTGTAACCTTAATTCAGCCCCCCTTGTGGGCATGCATTATACTTTCTTTAATTAGATGATCACATACTATTTTTTTCCTACCAGAACCATGCTTCACTCAGTGCACAGGATGGACAGTGCTCACCTAATGAGCAGCTATTGGATGTTTCGTTTTCTCTCCTTTGTTCAATGAGTGGCCCAAGTCTTGTTTATTGCACACAATTCCTGCTATGAAGACAGAATTAAGAATTTCCTCATACATTTTTCCATGGTGCTTATCATTGTAGTATCTGCTTCACAACCATTAATTAACGTAATGTCACAAAATCTATGAGGTCAAGGCATTTTACAGATGAGGCACAGAAAAATAAAGGTGAGAAGTACCCAACCTGTCCCAGTTCTGCTTATAGTTCTACTGCATAGCCCCACCCCAGTTGCCACAGAGAGAGAAGTCCCACCACTGAGCATATATCTATCTAGAGGCCTCAAAAGGTCTATAACTTTCACACCCAGAAAGCAATTCATCACATGGGTCTCCTGCTCATCACAAACCCAATATCTCTATTTCTAATAATTGAAGACAGCACTACTGTTATGTGTCTCTTCCTAATAACTGAGTTCCCCTCCTCCAGAGAGGTATTCTCAGTATGAGAGAGCATCATGATATCATCTTATCATCTAGAAGGAGGGACCCTCCTATGGGATCCTTTCTTTCACTGCAGTTTGATGTTCTCCTTCCCTGAGACTTTTATACTCAACAGAAAAGTAGCTGTCAGGCTGGGATGGCATGGCTTTGCTGTATCCTGGGAAATCCAATCCATGTACCGTTTTCTCTCCATTAGTTCCTCCAGGTCAGCCACTCTGATCTCAAGAGTCCATACTTGGTCACTGAGGGCCATGAGTTGCTTGCACCAAATGCACACGTAAGTATGCCACCTCCCCACCAGGCAGGCCGTCATATATGTTGTAGTCAATGCAATACACTGGAAACTCCCCTCTGCTCTTGGGACTTCTGCTTGTGTTATTTTACATCGAAAAAATTTTTGTTGGTGGAGTGTGGGATTTATTTGCCTAAATTTAGAGAATGTTTGTTAGGTGAATCAGGCCCTGAAGCTTCCTCACAAACCTCTCCTCTTGCTCCTCCTGAGGAGCTGTCTTTTTAAACCTCTGTCCTGGGCTACCCTGCCCCCTTGTCCAGGGTTCCTATGAGATCAGGGAGCAGAGGATGGCTAGACTCCGCTCACAGATCTAAGATCACCCTATACACTTCAAGCAAACAGGCACAGGGCAAGCACCCACCAATAAACACAGACAACAGATATACCCCAAGAGTGACACATTGTTTTCTAAGTGTTTCCCCCTCTGTAAGCACTTTTGCAAGCACAATAAATGAATGTTCACTGGGAAAAGCATCTCCCATCCCCAGGGTGCTGTCTGGCTCCGTTGAAGTGGCTGGGAAAAGAAGAAGGGGTGACAGAAAAAAGAATTTTTTTCACGTCTCAAACTGACAGGTGGGAAGGTGCGGCGTTAACAATCCCCATTGCCAACGTCAGAGGGTTGTCTTCGGAGTGACGTTGGGCGAGTTTTTCATACACAACCTGAGAAACTGACGCTGCCGCGCCGGTGCCTATTCGAAAGTTGGTTGTGCTGTTTGCCTTGGCCTTCTGGTATAATGCTACCAAAGAAGATCAAAGACACCTACTGTCTCTCTCCCGGAGACTGGAAGAAACCAGAAGCCATTACAGCAGAGCGAGGACGGGAGAGTATGGCACCAACTTCCCCTCTACCCGGAGAGTGCACTGAAGTGGTTAAAGTAGCAGCGCTCCCTCTGGTGCTGATTTTTACTATTGCAGAACAGCTGCAGGAGGGGGAGTTTTTAATCAAGCTGCTCTTATTTTTTTTTTGTTTGTTTGTTTGTTTTTGAGGTTCTTCCTTAAATAACTACCCCTTCCTTCTCTTAGCTGGGACCAGCCCAAACAGACGTGGGTCCTGGCGGGAAAACAACAGAACGGCGGGCACCAGACGTTCCATTGATCATTCAGGGCGCAGCATTGTTTTCTGTGTTTCATTTATAACTGTGTCACGGAAAAAAGGCAGTGGAAACTGAGAGCTGCTTTCTCTCCCTTTGACTTTGCAACAGTGCAAAGCAGTCAGATTGCAAGCCAAAACTTGTCATTATCGTTAGCGCATGCTAAATCACCACTTGAAGTAGGTCTGCTGCAGTAATATCCCATTAGCTTTTCACTCAGCATCAAATTATGAAGGGGATCCATGGAGTGTCTGTGCGTTTGGGGGGTGGCGGGAGCAGAAACAGCTGCCTCTTCACAAAGTATTTGAAAATTGATCCACGCTCGTCCCAGTCCGGATGGCGATGATACAGCCAGACGCAGTGAAAAACATGGAACTATGATAGTTGCTTTAGTAATTAGAAGGGGAGGCGAAGGGGGAGAAGTTAAAAACAATTGGGGGAAACGTGGGTTCTGCAATAAATATGTCCAGGATTATTATTATTTTATTATTTTATTATTATTATATTCGAAGCTAGGATACAAATGCATGATCTGTGTGAAACAGGCCTTTTCTTATCTGAAGCAGACAGCCGCAAGAAGCAGCTTCGTTTAACGCCCCCCAGCAAGTTCTCCCCTTCTTTTCCGAAGGGCAAGCCCAGTCCCCGCGGTTGTGCGGAGTGCTATAGGGAGTAAATAAATAAAAGGAGCCAAGTCCATACATCGCGCACCGTGGCCTCACTCCCCCAAAATGAAGCAGAAGAGAGAAACCTGAGACTGGCATTCTTGATGCGGGTGTGACTGCCGCCCGCTGAACACCTCTGGATCGGGTAACTCTTGGAAAAGTTCTGGGAGGAAATGTATTGCGGGGCTGGAGTCTGGTGACAGGCTTTAGTTATCAGGGCATTTGCGGTCCATTCCCCCCAAGTGATTGTTTGCGGTTGTGGCGGCTTGTGTTTTTACACTCGCCGCCTCATCTGAACTCCCCCTGAACCCACGTAACTAAAGCTCCCCACCCAAACAACCTGCAGCATCCTGGCCCTGCTGTGGCGCGGGCGCAGTTGGAGCAAGGTCCAGAGGACCCGGGGGTGGAGGTGAATGGAGGCGACCGTCGAGCTTCTTCGGTCCGAACCTGCCCTGCGTGGCGCCAGCGCAATCTCTTCATTCGGCACTAAAACATCAAGGGCAGGCTTCAGAGCTGATAAGGGAGGCACCTTTACAAGGCAGAAGGAAACGGGGCGATCTAATCTGGAGGCGGTGGGGAGGGACAGGGTATCTGGGGAATGCACAGATAGCGGCTCTGTCTCTCCGCCAGCCAGCTACACGGCTGTGAATTGCCAACCCAGCGTTACCCCACAATCCTGTCCTTTTGCGGGGCCCCAGTGTGGGGCTCGAAAGAGACTGGCGCTCGGGAGGGGACCAAAGGGAACCTGCTAGCGAGCCGCCCCGTATTCCGTGATGATGCAGCTCAGGGGGCGAGTTATTGAAGAGAAATCGATGCCAAGGGGAGACAAGCGAAAGCAGCCCTCTCTCTCCACAATAAACAATTCTAAAACAAGAGAAGCTTTGCTCGGGGACGAGTCTCCTGTGCAGGGATCCAGGTCACGCCCCGCAAGCACCAAGCAGTGGGAGAAGCCCCAATACCTGCGGCCCCCTCTCTGCCTAGGGAATGGGAAGTCACCGAGAACTCGGGAGTTTCAAAAGAAGGTTCAGTCCAAAGCACCGTGTTCTTGATCTGGTCAATCCAGTTATCCCTCCGCTCCCCAAATCCCTTCACAAAAGGCGGTCACTCCACTCGAGCCGGGAATAAGGTTACACAAAGCGCTCAGCAGAGCGCGAGCAGCCCATCGACTCACCCTTTCTTATATTTTTCAGATGGGGCGGGGGTGGCTTTTCTCTGGTATGGATTTCTCGCCTGTATTGCTGTTAATTTATTTCACTTTCATCTGTTGGGGCGGGGGGAACCCCAAACAAACCAAAGCCACACACACATCAGGAAGGCTAAGTGTTTGAAAATCCACTGACTTTTTTTTTTTAAATCTAAAAAAGTGTGCAGCTTGTTTCAGGGCTCATCAGACCTACAAGGAGAGAGAGGGAGATCATGAAGGCCAACAAGATTTCTTCCCTTTTCCTCCCACATTTCACTGCAAAAGAAGCTTGCTCAGGACCCCAGAAAGGCATAGGTGCTGCCTCAGCCCCTGGCTTGAAGTAGTACCAGTAACCCAAATACATGGGGTCCCTCCCCCGTCAGCACCTTCACTAGAAACGTTCCCGCAGCACCCAAAACTGCCCGACCGGGTTAGATCCCCCACCGCCCAGGGACGTTTCACCCCCCTTTTCACCTTCTCCCCGCTGGAAGTCTCCTCCTAGAGACAAAGAAAGTGTCACTTACAGATGCTGGACTCCCCCTCTTTCCTGCGCCCCCTCCTCCCCCATAGACGCGGCGGTGTGAAAGCAACAAGAGGCAAACGCCAGCGGGAACTAACGGAGGGGCGCTTTGGAAGCACAACTGCTTTTTAAACCGGGGGGGGGGGAACAAATGAAAAATGAAGCACTGAATAACGAGGGCAAAGAAAGGGGCAGGAGACATCGCAGCAGGATGGGCCCCATTGAGAGGCTGATAGGAAGGCGAAGGAAGAAAGCAAGCAGCCTGTTGTTAGGCAGTGGGGCTCGGCGGTGTTTTCAGGTGGGATGCTCCCTGACTACCCGCGGGACGGGTTTGTAGACCCCCCACGCCAGGAACTCCCCCGCCGGCTCAGGTCCAAGCCCCAGGCAGGCGTGTGTGGCAAGAAGCAGAACATGACTGTCCAGGGCCAGCACCGAGGGAGCAGCAAGGAGCTGGGCTGGCATCGGCGGGAGCAGGTTAAGGGAGGGAGGGGACTGAGAGAAGGAGAAGGGGGGCGGCAAAAGACAAATCCAATAGGCTCGGAGGAGCGGCTCCAGCTCCGGCTTGCCCTGCGGATCCGGCCATCCGGGTTTTCCGGCGGGTCAGGCGCTGAGCTTCCCTGCCTGAGCGGCGTGGGCCGTGCGGAACTCCCTGCCGCCCCCCTGCGCCCTGCCCACGCCGCTCCTCTCCTCTCCTCTCCTGCGGCGGGCGGCTCCCTCTCGCGGCCCCCGCCCGGGCTCCGGCTCGCGGGACACCTTGGCGGGCGGGCAGTGTGGCAGCAGCAGGCTGCGGGCAGGAGGCGCAGCGCCCGGGAGGGGAGGAGAGGAGGCGGCACCGGCAGCGATGCGCATCCCGCGGCCGCTCCTGTGACGCGCTCGCCTCGGCTCCAACTTGGCGGGGAGCTGCCCAGCCTGGCACCGGCGGGACCTTCCCGGGCTCGCCTCCCGCGCCCTGCGCCGACAGACCCGGACCGGGAAAGTGCCGGCGACTCCCGGGGCTGGGGAGTGGCGACGGAGCCTGGAAGCCAGCCCCGAGGGGACGGACGCGGGCGCTCAGCCGGGGAGCGATGCAGTCAGCTCGGAGCCGGGCCGGCTCGGCGCCCGCGGGGCTGCTCCTGGCTCTGGTGGCGCATTGCAACTTCGGGCTCTGCGGGGCAGGTAAGGGGAAGGCAGCAGCCGGACTGCTCAGGAGGGAACCGGCTCGAGTTGGGGCGCGGAGTCTGTGCCTTGCCCCGCTTTCCGGAGCGCACTTCGGTCCCTCCAGCCCGCAGCCGAGCGGGCCGTGCTGGCCTGGTGGGTCTCTGAGTCGCGGTGCCGGGGAAGGAAAGGAAGCAACGTGTGCCCTGTCTGCCCCAGCCCGGTTCCCTGCTGCTCCCTCCGGAGGGACTCAGTGGGAAGAAACGCAGCTGTTTTCGGGGGGCATTCACTGGCTCGGACTCTGGTTCCTCTCTTTTCGGGGTGAAAATGCTGCCCTGGAGGGCCCCGGAGTAGCCCAGGCGGGGTTACTTGGGACTCGGGCTTGTTTCCCTGCTGGAGCCTTTGGAGGCGGTTTGTGTCTATGAAGTTGGAAGCTGTCGGGAGGCGAGGACAGCGGATTGAACGGGAATGATCAGTGGTGGCCCGGAGAAAGAGGGACACCGTTGCATACCTTGGAAAGGGGGCATTACAAGTGTTGTGCGGCCGGTCGGTTTCTTGGGAGAGGGTGAGCGGAGAGGTGGGAATAGAGGCCTGCTCTGCCAGTACATTTCCAAACCCCCAAACTATGGGCTTTGCCTAGGTAGACAAGTGGTCTCCTGGAAGTCCTTGAGGCTACTACTCAGCGTGAGCCCATCATGCAAGGGAAAGCCGAGCATGCTCCTGTTTGCAGTAAGGCAATGCAACTTTAGGAGTGGACTCTGCCACCCCCCTGCTTTTGTAGAGTAGCATCTTAAGGATTAGTTTTATGTCTACTCATGGAATAAGGGGCTACTGAAAGACCCTTGTTTGTATAGCATCTTTCATATGAACCACACAAACTCTGTTTTTCTCTAAGGTAAATAATCAGTTAAGGTGTGAAGAATTAAGTGGCCTAGGCAAGGGAGAAAATAGATGTTTTTGGATGAAACTAGAAATGAGTTGTTTGGAGGATGAATGAGCAGTATTAGTTTTGCCTTTTTAGGTGCAATATTTATTATTGAAGGCCTCAAATTCAAGGGGAAAGAGGGGACCAGAGTTTGGACCTTTCAGACTGTCAGCCTACACTTTTGCAGTATGAGAGTGTAGGAGTTTTGGCCCTCTGGTGTCAGAAGGGTGAGTCGAAATCCTCTTTCTGATGATTTTATCTGTCTGAGTGCTGGTGGCTGTGTATGTTCTATTCTCTGTGTATATTAGAGAAGGTCTGTGGTGGAAGGGAAGAAGACAGTACAGTATCTAGTTTGGTAGGTACTCCACATATTTTTGTGCTTCATAATCCTTTTGTATCCTTGTCTGTTACGCTTTCCTACAGCATCTATCTAGTTTTACTAACTAGACCAAAAGAAAAAGGCTTCTTTCTCAGGCCCAGGCCTGATCTGCTGTGAAAACAGTGGTCTATCTTTAAGCTGTTCTGTGTATGAGACCTGCTTTCTTGCAGACGTTCAGAACAAAAGATGGAATGTTTTATGCGTCGGACAATTTTGAAATATAAGGCTAAATCAAAGGACAAATATAAAAAGATTTGGTGACAATTTGTGTCTAAATATTTTATAATTGACTGTGATTGCTATACTGTGCCTCAGCTAATGTTTTTCTAAGTCTCACAGGCTGAATGCCTTTCTTTTTTAAAGCAGTATTTGATACAATTCTAAAAAGTTGAAACACTTATAATTTGATCCTAGCTAATTATAATTTTCCAGAGTCTGCTATTTAAAGATGTATTTTGAAGTTGCAGTTAATGACAGGGGGAAGTTCAGTACTGAATGGAGAACATTGTTTAAAGGGATTCAGGAATGTGAAATAAGAGCACTGGTTTAAGAACATCCAGAGCACGTTTGAGTGTGCAGTACTACAAAATTAATGATGACTAAAACTGTAGAGCAGATATTTCAAACAATGGCCCAATTCTGCATTCCTTGTGTATCCAAAATGCCCATTGAAATCAATGGGGAACTCTTGGGTGTGCAAGGAGCATGGACAGGTATTGGGCCCCAGCACAGTATGGAGAACATTGAATGCAGAGAGTGGGCCTGTTTAAAATTAACGTTAATGACAAAGGTGCATGCATTCCTTTGAAAACAAAGATTTGAGCGCCGATGAGGAATAAGGTGGTTGACAACAAAGCGAAGCTGAGTGACTTGAATGCTGTTACCTCCAACTTTGTGGTTCATTTGGTTCTTACTGATCTTTTGTTTTGTTGGCAGGGAAAATTACAACCTTTCTTACAATTTCATTTTACTTAATAATCCTGATATCTAGAAGTGCAGTCTGAATTATGGGGTAGGGGCTTCCTACCATGGGCATTAAAAAAAAAAAAAAAGGCCATGGTAATAATCATTGTGACCACTGAACTCTAAGAATTGCCTTTTAATTATGGACTCTGATTTCAGATTGATTCAAACATGGAATTGAATCTTATTTTTCTCTTACTCTCTCTTAATTATGTAAGTCAGGCTGCCGTGGACAGACTAAGTTATCTAAATCTTTTCCATCGGCTTCCCAAATTTCCTAGGAGCAAACCAATCTGATGATCGTGAGTCATTTAAAGTCAGCCTTTCAAGTTTGTGTGTGTTTGTGATTTTCCCCCTCTCCAGCCGCCAAATAACTAAGGAGAATGCATTTTGTTGTCTACTCCCATCCCTGATGCGATACCTGTGATAAAATTCAACTGCTTGTTGCTCAGAATGACTTTACTTTTGATGCCTCTCCTCTCTTTATCTCTTGATTTTGCACCATTTATTCCTTGTCACCCTCCAGCAACAGGAAACTAAAGATGCTAGTGTTTTCCTTTTAAGTACAGATATAAAAAGATGTCTTCAGCTGTAGATCTGAGGTGAGGACCTATAAAGTTTGATGGCTGTTGAGTTTGGGAGAGACCATAACTATAAATGTCAGACCTTTGGAGGGGCCTCTCAGCCTGTGACAAGCCACCAGCTTGTAATCTTTGTTGAAACTTCAAAGCCTAACTAACATTGCTGGTCATTTTCCTCCCATATTGTGAAGAAAGAGGATGGCTATTGAATGTGATAGGTATGTGTCACCAGAATTTGATGTTGCACAGATTTGTCGTTGTCTTGTTAAAAGCATTTTTGACAGTGTGAGCCTAGCTGCTTACAGGAAAATGAACCAAGCCTTCATTTTAAAGGGTAATTAAAGATGAGTAGGAATTTTGAGAGTACTTCCCAACCAGAAGATTTAACTACCGCGCCCTCCCCAGCCCTACCTGCAGTAGCATGCTTCAGTTAGGAAGATTTTTATAAAGGTACTGTTTAAAATAGGGGATGAATCTTAATGCACTGGACCCTTGCTTCTAGAGATTGATGTTAGATTGCAGCCCTGGGTCTGGGTAAGTGAAAATAATTTTGTTGTTTGCAAGCTGACCCATAATGGGGAATGTTTGTCTATTGAAAGGGGAAAAGGAAAAGAGCGCATAAATATTTCGGCACAGTTAGCATTGTCTGCTCAGGGAGGCTCAACATACTGGAATAACAGGGGTGGTGTGAGTGAGCATTTCAGCGCTTTGGCAAAGTCAAACAGAGGCAAGGAGAACTGGATTAGCCAGGGTGCTGCGGGTCAGGATTTAGGCGCCTTGGCAGAGTTGCAGGGCTCAAGATGGAGATTAGAACAGGGTGCTGCAGGTCAGGATTGAAGCATCAACAGAGCTGTGTGGGGGCTCAAGACTGGAATAGCAGGCTGTGTGCTGGTTTTGAAAGAGATGCATTGGATTAGATCTGTGTGTGGGAAGGTTGTACAGTGCTTGTCCTGCTATCTACCCTCTAGTTTTGTGAGCACTGAATATAGAATTAAAATATAATTAAAGGAAAAAAAGGAATTTAAAAAATGGAGAGGGGAAGGGCTGAATATAAGGCCAGGTAGAAGAGGTTAAGTCTCTTCTTTCTAATAGCAGAGAACTTTAATATTTTCTTTGTGCTATGTTTTCTATTAAGGCGGGAAGTGATGCTGAGGGTTTTATTTATTTTTCAAGAGCTTTTAGTAGTGAAACCATAGAAGCGTTTGTTCCTTTCGGGGCTCCAGAACCACCCTGATCATAAAGTTTAGCTTGATGCGTATTCAGTGCAGTTCTCTGATATGGTGGTGATTTTATTGTGCATTTGGTTTTTATTAGGAGTGGCACGTACAACTTGGAGCAAGGATCACAAGCTCTCTAGGGTATATTTCCTTCTTCCGTCCCCAACACCTCAGTGCCAACTAGATGTGGGCTGTGTAGTGGCTGTGAAATAATGGAGTGTGATATTGTGAAACTGACTACCATGCTGTACCAGAAGCAGTGTGAACCTGTGATTGTTTATTCCAAGGTAACACCACTGCTTCTGTTTGGCTAAGATATGGAACAACACACAGATGGCTTTTAAAAAAATAGATATACCAGTGTTTATCCTGCTTGCCAGAGATGGAATTTCTGGGAGCCTAGGATTAAAATAGCAGTAATAGGGGATGTCGCAGATCAGGGTAGAGGTGCATAAGCAGAGCCATATGAAAGTTTCACAGTATAGCTTGCATCATGCTGGATTTTCTCCAGGTCTGTCAATTTTGCCCTTTCCTCACATTTTGAAGGGGTCTTACCTTGTTTCTCTTGCCCACCAATATACAGGAAAGTTAACAGGAAAGGAGGAAACTTCTTGTCTCCAGCCAGGATTGCAGGCTGTTGCATAGCTATTACGGGTATACTAATATGTAGGCTTCTTCAGGCAGCATAGCCCCAAATACACAGCGAGGCACATCTTCAGATCCTCTGAGCTAGAGCACCTTAATTCAGGCTCTATTGTTTTGGGTTCTGCCCTTTCATACTGGGCCCCAGGCAAACTATTGGGAGGACAGCACAGTCAGAAAATAAGCTAGCATCATTATCCCAAACTAATTGGAAAGTGGATGCCTGTGGAATTCTACATGCTGTTTATGTGAATCCCAGGGGAATTCCTTCCAAGTGATGTCATTGCATCCATATGGCAAAGGAGAGACATTAGGATGACTGGTCAGTGAAGCCAGAAATTGCATAGGAAAGAGACCTGCTTGGTTGAAATCAGAGGTTTCCGAAGTGCTCCTATGTTGTCTGTTCTGCCATTCCCCACCCTTCTTGGAATGGGTCTCTTTCCTAAAATAAAAAGCAGGTCCCTTCTTGCCTTCTCACGAAATTAAATATTTCTATTAAGAGCAGTGAACCTGTGAAAATGACAGTGTGGGTTTCTGTGTTTGGGATTGCAGGCCCCATTTTCTCTGCTTGCAAATCTAAAGACTTTGCTAATCAGCAAGCCTGCAAACGCAGCCTGAAAAGTCTAGTTGTGTCCTGTATGATTGGTGATAATGTAAGAGACAGAGGATTCTACAGGTAGGCCCTGAAGGGCAGTGCAGCTGATACAAACCAGACTGGAATCCAGTGCCCTTTCCCTTTGCTGTATTAGCCATGTGTTGCAAACAGGAATAAAAACGTTCGCAGTAAAGTGAGCTCATACGACTGGACAACCCCAGGAGCAGATCTGCATTGAGTAAGAAAGTCTCTTTATTTAATTTCTTTTTTGGTAACATTTTAAAGTCACTGATTCCTTTGTGGTATATTTTGATGTGTGCTGGTCAGGGCATAACGTGGCTTGCAGTGCAGTCCCCATAGGTAAATGGAAGCGCCATACTCTGAGCTGTCTGTTTGTTTTTTAAAAAGTCAACTCACCCACACAGCTGATATTTGGGGTTGCTGGATTTGCTGGCAGCGTGTCTGGAGAGCAGGCAGGAAGCGGCGAGCACTGAGGTGATGATGGAAGGGGCTGTACGGCGTCTGCGAGGAGTTCATTAGAGCAGATGTTAGTGCCATAAAGCCACAGGTTCCTGCTGTTTCTTACTTGCGTATGTCCTTTCAGCTTTAGCAGTGTGAATGTTACTGAAAACATTTGCTGAAGTGGAGGCATAAATTACAAATCTATTCCCTCCTCTCGCCCCAGCCCCTCATGTCTTGTCTTTCCCCTTCTCTTCATCTTTCTTTCTTTTGTTTGTCTCTTGCCTTCACTTTTACATAACAGCAGCAGAGTCGGTGGAAACTTGCACGTTTCCCCCCTGCAACAAAGAACTCACATTAGCATCTCATTAGCAATGTGGGTTTAATTCAGTGCTGTTCAGCAAACACTACTCTGTTACTGCTGCTCTCTTACACTCCCTCCCTCCCTCCCCAGGGATGCGGGCACAGTCACATGCATCCTGCACGCAACAGCACACCCATGTTCACTACCCCAGCCTACATTCAATGACCCCCTCACTTGCCTTCTCCCAATCTTATTTAAATGATGTACCCAAGAAGCTGTGATGTTGTTAATGATGCATGGCCTGGAAATAATTCTCACCTTGTGTGATCTGGCTGCACTAATCGCACCGTAACTCTTAACTCTCTGTGTCTTTTGTGACAGAGATATTTCAAGGGGGGAATGGGAGTGTGCCTGGGCCAGAAAGAATAAGCAGTTGAGTTTGACCCTTGTAAAGCTTTCCCATGAGGATGGCGGCAGAGCTGAAGTAAGGAAGGGTCACTCCCTTAAGTGCAGTAAAACAAACAAGGAGTCCAGTGGCACTTTTAAAGACTAACAAATTTATCGCATGAGTTTTCATGGGAGAAAATCTCACTTCATCAGAAGCTTTGAAGATGGGGAATTTACAGAATGGGAGGAAATTAAATGCAGGGAACTGTATGACACAGGATCAGGTCAGGCTGTTAACAGCGATTCAAACACTGGGGAACAGCACAGAGAGGAAGGTGAGTTCAAATCACTTGTAATGAGAAAAAAATCCATAGTTCCTGTTTAACCCTAAGGCAATGGAGTTGAATTTACATATAAGTTCCAATTCTCTTAAGTGCAGTAGCTGGTATTTGGAGTGGGTATTCATAAGGAGAGCCCTGCATATCTGTGGACCACTTTTGTTGATCACGGATCAGATGTGGACACAGACTTTATATCTGCGCAGATATATCCATGAGAGGATATCAACACCCTGAAGTCCCTTTGCCATTCTTCCAGGGGCTCAGGATTTAGAATGGTTATACAGAGAGCTGGAAAGCCACTGCCCCAGACCTGCTCCATGACCTTGATCTCAGTTTGTTTTGGCAGTTTGAGGCTGAGCTGTTGTGCTGATTTGATTGTTAATGAAAACCTGCTTTTTGTGTCCCTAAAAAGGTTGTTTTCCCCTGAGGGCCCTTCTAAGCTCCATTGTGATTGAAGTGACTCCCCTCTGCTGGCTGTTTGGGTAGAAAGGCACACAGACACACACACACATTCGTTCCAGAGGGGTAGCCGTGTTAGTCTAGTTCAGCAAAACAAACAAGGGGTTTGTTTTGGATATTAAGTGTATTACTATTTAAACAAGGGTGGAAAAAAAAGAGAGGGGGAAGTGAGTGATGGCAGCTGGGATTACTGACTAGCAGAACAAACAGGGAGTCCTGTGGCACTTTTAAAGACTAACACATTTATTTATAGTCTTTAAAAGTGCCCCGGGACTCCCTGTTTGTTTGGCTGACCTAGACTAACACGGCTCCCGCTTTGGAACTGATCCTCTAGGAGTCTGGGCTGTGGTGGAACAGGATTCTATTCTCCTGCCTTCCCCAGTCTGTTATATTTTCACCCACGGTACATTATAAATCCTTCACGTGGTTATTCCTGGTAGTGCCTGTCTTTGGTCCACAGTGGGTTTGTGCTCTCACTTCGGAGTCTGCTGTGAGCAAGGGGTGGATTCTAGGGACACCATTTATATTTTCTCCCACGAAAGCTCATGCGATTAATAAATCTGTTAGTCTTTAAAAGTGCCACAAGACTCTTTTGTCTTTCTACAATAGACTAACACGGCTACCCCTTTGGAATTTTAGGTACACTTCAGTTGGTTTTGTTTAATCTTTTTAAGTGTTGTACTTTGCAATCTGGAGTAAGGCAGAATTCTGTCACTTTGCTGCAGTGTTGGGAGTTTAGACACAATAGCTCTGTTGTGCTAGTGCCTGAACTAGAAAGAGGCTCGATGCAAATAAGTGAAATTGGCTAAGTGCATTGTGATTTCCTATGCTGAGTGACATGCAGAAAGTAAACAGCACACACTGCACTTCTTAAATCCCTTCTGTCCGAATACTCAAAGATGGTGGTTTGGGGGTAAGGAAAGAACATTTCAATTTTTTTAAACGTGACAGCTTATCGGCCTCTTGGTGAAACTAAAACTTTACTTTCCCTTTGTACCTATGTTTACAAGATTATTTTTGTTTGTTTGGAAAAAGAGAAGGAACCTGGGGAAAGAACAACTAGAAATTATTAAGCAGATTGCAAATGGGGATAAATTTTGTGCAAAATTCATCCTTTTTTGTCACAGCCTCAAACGTCGTAAAAAATTTGAAATTCAGAAAATATTGCCCAGCTCTACCTTTACCAGAAAGTAGAAAGATGTTTTTGGGTGAAAAATTCATCCCATTTTGTAATCAAACTTTTTTGTTACAAAATTAAAACCTGGAAAATTTCATCTACTCTGGAAATAGTCCTGCATAAAATTAAGTAGTTTTTTACAAATAAAGTGTAGTAACTCTTTGTCCCATGGCACAGCCAAGCTATCTTTCCAGGTAAGAAGGATTGGCTGGGACGCCTTTCAGTGATGCTGTTCACTTGATCAAAATAGATATTGGTATTGACCCTGCCACACCACAAAGAGGCTGCTGAGGCTGAGTGAAATCCTGGCCTTGATGAAGTCAGTGGGGATTTTCTCACTGACTTCAGAAGAACCAGGATTTTACGTGCTCTTTCCCAAGCATTTCTAGTCCTTTGAATTTGAGGGACATGAGCTTAGTACACAAAATTGAGCCTCCTCCTGAATGCAGGAGGCTGTTTTGTATTTCCTTTGAATGGGTCTGTTGCGTGCACCCCTGCTGCTTGTAGGTTTGTGACCGAGTGGAATGTGGTTTTGTTCTGTTTTTCACTGGTGGGGCATTTTTCTCAGTGGTGCTCTAGATCTTCTCTCCACAAGCATCATTCCTCAGGAGCACTCCAGAGAGAGGGAGAGTCAAAGTGTGGTGTCTCCTACTCACTGAACCAGATCTTGTCTAAATTTCAACCTTATCCAAAGACCATAAAAGTGAACGAAAGTCTTTCCATTGATTCACTGGACTTTGGATCAGGCTTTAATAGCCCAGCTGCTGAAGGGATGGTGGCTTGATATATGCAGCACATGATCTCTATGCCCTTGCACCAAAATGTCTCAGCAATACGCCTAACACTGCACAGCAGGGAAGCGTTGTCATGTTTTTGCACTGTAGACATAAAATTATCCTTGACAGGGCAGAAGCAGTTGGGCCTAGCAGAGAGTCAGTCTAGAATAGATGGCTGCCTGAAGAATGAAAAAGACTTGCCTGTTTCCATAAGAAATGTTTCTTCCCAATAATGTAACATTTGCTTGCCAGGGCACATGTGGTTCTTTGAATGTTGCCAGCCCTCCCAATTTTATCATGAAGGTACTTGGTATCTGTATTAGCTCCAGAGTTATTGCACGAGAATCTCACCTTGTTTAAGTATCGAGCTCTCATAGTTGCAGAGAAAAGCTAGAAAACATGACATCAGTGGTGGAAAATGGAAAGCAAATAAGAGGAACCCAAAATATATTATTTTTCAAATCTCATGACTTTAAGGGGGCCTGACTCATGGCTTTGGAATGCCTGTGGTTGGCAATATTGCTCTACATATGGGCAGGGGAAGGCAGCCTTTGCTTGCTCTAAAATCAATTTCCCCTTTAAAATGCCAGGGCGGGAGCAAGCACCACATCTACTGTGTTGTGTGTCATGCAGTTAAAGTTGCCAGAAGCCACTTCTTTGTCCCCTTTGTTTGTTTGCTAAGTTGGAGCCCTCTTATAGGATCTTTTATCTATACTGCTTGTGTGAGTGCTGCTCATGGCAGGCTACAGTTACTTTGGGTCACTCGTGGGGAAGCTCAGATGACCATGAAATAGGCTGTGGCAAGCGGCATGTGGACACTCGCCCCCCGTGCACACCTCCCCCCCCCAACATATGCTAAACACCTCTGTGCCAGTGTGAATGGAGGACATGCGGGAATCGGGCATGAACTCTGACACTGAGGCCTTGCCTGTTCTGTTGAGTCAGCTAATTTAGGAAAGGAAAAACCCAGCACAGAACTCAAAAGTTCAAGCGAGAAGCCTGCTGGGCAAGGCTATGCAAAGCAAGCAACACTTACAAAGGAGAAGAAATATGAACTAAGGCCATGTACACACTAGCATCGCTATCGCGCACTTACCCTGTTGCGCGTTAAATGTTCCGTGGTTGTTGTTGCGCGATACCGCGTACACACTCGGCATGCTGTAAGGGATCAAACAACCCCCCCCCTCCTCTCAGTCCTC
>ML685755.1:34549323-34570159 GCA_007922175.1 Pelusios castaneus | reverse complement strand
GAATCCCTGGGCTGAGCTCGGGGGCTGGCTCGAACCCTAGCCAGCCCCCCAGCTCAGTCCAGGGGTTCGGGTTCGGGCAGAAGCTCCGGCGGAGCTTCTGCCCCCACTCGATCCCGATGTCAATTTCACTGCTCAGCTGGAGCAGTGAAATTGACATTTGACAGCTCCAATGTCCCAGAGTGGCCCGGTTGGGCACTCTGGGACATTTCCGGAGGCTGCCTATTGCGGGAGAAGCGTACACACAGCAGCTATCATGGAACAACTGTTCCGTGATAAGCCTTACCACGCTCGTTTTGGTGGTTTACATATTGCGCAGCAAGAGGGCTCTTGCCGCGCAATAAGAGGCTTCTGTGTGTGTACGCTCTGCTAGTTATTGCGCAATAAAGGGCTTTATCGCGCAATAACTTTGCAGTGTGTACAAGGCCTAAGTATTTAATGCAGGACTTGCTTCTGATGCCCACATGGCTCATACCCTTCAACAGGTGTGTGCTTCCTTCCCCATCCTGTCTACCACAGCTCACAGCCCTATAGTAGGTGCTCCCTGTCATGTGCTCTTGCAATGCATTCCATTCTGTCCTTCAGGACTCTCACTGCCTCCCACAAGGTCACTCACACTTCCTTCCCCCCTTTCATTAGGTCTCTAGCTCCCTGTTGTTGTTGTTTATAACAGAACATATAGGACTGTAAATATACAGGACACTTTACAAACACGAATAAAGATATGTTCCCTACTCCAAAGGGCTTTTAGAGTATAAATAAGATAAAGGAGACAGCTTTTCAGGAGATGGAATTGCCAGTGATAAGAAGGGAGGAGGGATTAAAGGGGGAACTATGTTTTGAGGAGGACAAGGGAGAGTTTGGTAGGCAAGGACATAGGGAGTGTTGAGGGTAACATCTGAAGAAGGAAAGAAGCAAGGCTAAGAGGAGGAGATAAATGGAAGAGTATGGCTGGATTGGGAAGAGTAGGTGAAGGGAGAGGAGATAGGAGAAGTGAGAGTAGAGCTATGGGTGAGGACAAGATGACTTAGAGCCTTGCAGGTGAAGTTTGCTTTCTTGTCTCTTACAGCATCAGATTCAATGGAGAATTTCAAACAGGAAGAAAAAGGTGACTGTACGAGTGGGATTTAGACAGAAAGACAGCTGGGTGAAGAGACAGCTGAAGTGATCAAGGCAAGAAACAAGCAGGGTGTTGAAGGGGCCTGTGAGGAAAGGACATATTTTGTTTCTTGTGTATTTTTTTTCTGCTCCCTTCCTGCCCTGTAGGACCCACACCCTCCCATTAGGTCATTTAAAGTCCTGTATGCTCTTCTCCTCACACCAGCCTGCCCTGCAGGACTCTCAGCCTCTTTGGCTATGTCTACAATTGCTAAAATTAGTTTGAATTAGTTAGTTCGAGCTAACTAATTTGAACTAATTTTAGTTAGTTCGAATTAGCTTAATTCGAACTAGAAAAAGTTAGTTCGAATTAGTGATACCCATTCATTTCAATGGCCGGTTAGTTCGAACTAAGAAATTAGTTCAAATTAACATGGCCACATTGGTTAATTCAAACTAGTTAGTTCGAATTAAAGCCTTACTTCTGAAGCCCTATTTGAACTTATTAGTTCGAATTAAGGAAGCCCTTAATTCGAACTAACTGAAGCCTAGTGTAGCCATGGCTTTAGTTAGTTCGAATTAAGCCTCCTTAATTCAAACTAACTTGCCAGTGTAGACATAGCCTTTGATACTAATAGTAATAGGTCACTATATCTCCCATAGCAATGCTTTCATGTTTATTCCACACATTCTTTGCTGAACATTCTTTAGTAAACCAATAATCACCTTTTAAATCCTGGAAAAATAACTGGAAAGGTGATGATAAATTGCTGACCTGGCTTCTTGCCATCAATTGAATATTAATGTGGTTTTGGGGGGGGGGGGGGGGAGGAGGGAATATCCGTTCTCAAAGGCCCTGTGAGAAATCTTTGAAACTGTCTGAAATCTGTGTGAGTGCATGCGTGTGTATGTCTGTGGCTACACCTGACTTGGATAACACTTTGGTCTTGTACGGCACTTTCAACTTGAGGCTATCAAAACACTTTGCTAACATCCTAAATACGATCATTCCCAGTTTACAGCTGGGGAAACAGGTAAAATAACTTCTTCAGAGTCGGGTAGGAAGCCTGTGGGAGAACTGGAAATAGAACCCCTGTATGCCGAGTGCCAGTTCTGTGTCTTACCCACAAGGCCATGCTTCTTTCTGGAACGCCACTCTGCAGGTGAAATATTTCCAGTAAGCTGGCGGGGAGGCCTTTGTTGTCATTGAAAAGTGGGGCTTAGTTCACATCGCCATGAGAATTTCACCCTGACTGGAAAGGCAAACATTTTGGATCCACTTCTTCCTTCCATACCTCCTTCTTAGCTTAGTTAATGCTGTACATTAAAAGTACAGAGAGACAAGTAAAATCTGATGAGAAGGTGGGAGTTGGAACGTAAAGGACAGAGAGAATGGAAGCCCATCTAAAGGGCGTGTATCTGGTTATACAGTAGGTAAGCTTGGAGGGTCTCCAATGGATCAGAATCTGTAAGCATTGAAAGATGTTTTACTGAGCATCTACACTCGCCCTCTCTTTCGACAAGTAAAGTTCCTTTTGTTAGTGAATAACAATGCCAGATTGTAAAGCTTCTTTCTCAGTCTGTCTCCCTCGAAGTCTGACCTGACGCAGCCCATGAGTTATTTACAAAAAAAGAAAGAGACATAATGAATGAACCCTAACCACCCACATGATGTGTTTCCATTTTCTTTTCAACAAAGTAGAATAAGAGTTGGGAAGGGGTGCTGTTTTGAGAATCATGGCAGTTTCAGCTAAAATGCAATATAAAAGATATTACCCCTGTTTCCTGCAGCTTACACCCCACGCTCCAGAACTCACAAGGAGATTCCCCTCCCCATATTTTTGTCCCCCATTTATTTTCTAAAACAGAAACTTGTTTGCAATGGAGTGAGCTCTCCTTCACCTGGTGTTGGGATGTGTGTGTATAAGTGCAGTCCACGAAAGGGATGGATTGCCTTCCTAATCGTTACAAAATCTTCATCGATCCAGAAACAAAGACCAGATTCCAGCATTGCTGATGCTCCCCAGGGGTCTCACTAGTGTGGTTTCTTTAAGGGTCCTTTGAGTGACCTTTCTTTTCCCCAATTCCCCTTCCTCACACACATGCATTGAGCTCCAAAGCGAAGGGATTGTTTTCCTTTGAAAGAGCGTGGAAAATCTCATTTTGAGAAGTTTAATGCTTATTAGATCCATCTGCCTCTGGGGTGAGCTCCTTTTCTCTCCCTTGGAGGCCACCAAAAGAGAAGAGCCAGAGACCTTTTAGCATAATGCACAGACAGATGCGCACAGTGCTGAGATGGCGAGGCCTTAATTTTTTCTAGGAAGAAGTGCTGTGGGCCAAACCTGTTAGAAGCATCCAACAGCACTTACTGGCCATTTAGCAGGTAACTAGAGGATTAGGTGCAGATATCAGAAGAAGAGATCTTTGTGTTGCACAGTTACCTTCATATTTGGGAATGTACAGCAGTGCTCCTGTTATAGGTGTTGCTTAACAAGTGCTCATGAGACAAACACACCATCCAACATTTTCCAGGTAGACTCAGCTACTCCATGTAGGTTCCATCAATACATTGGGTCAAATTGGGCGGCAGTTACACAGGCTAAACGTCCATTGAGTTTTGTTGAAGATTTTCCAGTGTGAAGACTGCAGGATTAGGCCCACTGACTAGAATATTCCTGTATGCGTTGTAGGCACTGGGTTGCTCTGAAGCGGTATCTTTTCCCATTAAAGTGATATGACTTTGCCTCAGCTGCAGCCATCATTTAACGTTCATCACTGCTAGAGAAAGGAACACACCAGCAATGGAGAAAAGATGCTGCTGCCTGGGCTCCTTTTCACCCCTGACTTTGTGTTACACATTTTGTCATTCACTGGCCCGGGCCACCCAAATGGCTAGTCTTATAGTTCTTGGCTCTTCTGGACGTGCAGCCAGAATGCAATCCTTGATAACCTGGCTGTGGCCCCGCCTGATTCCCTCGCCAATGGGGTAGCAGAGGCTGACTTCCCTAACTGTCTTTCCCCAAATCCTGCTTCAAAAGCTGCCCTTTACTTCCTCCTCCAGGTTCCCCAGCCCGTATATCAGTTCCTTGGAGGTCCTGGATTTCATAACCAGGTGGTAGTTTGAGCTTGCAGGAGGTGGCCAGTGAGGGTGGCATGAGTCCAGGAAGGAAAGAGAATCTGGATATAAATGGGGAGGCTGCTGGGTGGGGCTGTCCATGAAAACTTTCACAGAGCCCCACAAAACCTAAAGTGGGGCTTTGTTTCTCATTCTGTTGGCTGACAGCCAAGGCAATAAAATAAGCCTTGCCACATAGGAACAGACCCAGTGATTCATTTGGCTTAGTATATGTTCCTCTGACAATAAGTTAGACTTGCTGTGTCTTAATACAGTTTAAAACCCCCATGTAATGCAGTTGGGCAAATAGTGTACTCAATGGGGAATGGGATGAATAATTTTATTTGTGACTCAAGATGCTGTCAGCTGATGCCCCGAAACCATGGTTTGGTCAGCCGTACAGCTTTTTAACCTAGCCTATTGACTGAGTGGGATATGGCACATACAAGCTAACATCAGCATTGGCATTAGGTGGAAGTATTGTGAAGTAGCACATTCAGTTGCTGGGGAGAGAATCCGCTTTTCTGAACAGCTACTTTGTCTGATACAGAGATGCATTTGTGGGGCCTTACTTAATCCTTTGCTGAAATGATGGTGACATTGATAAGGAAGAGACTTAAAGAAGGCAAGATGTTGGGGAGAGGCCGTTTGGACATTGCATGGAGTTTGTAGGGTGCTGAGGAAAGGGAGAGGATGGAAACATCTTTTCCACATCCAACTTGAGCAACTTGGATTCTTTGTTCCTATCTCTGACACATACTTTTCTCTCAGTACCAGCTTCTTTGGATCCAGCTGGACTCAGTCCTGTGTCTTCTGGGAGACCCTCCATTAGGTGCTCTAGACTTCTAGAGCAGGGATGGGCAATAATTTTGATACGTGGGCTGTGGGGTCACTGGAGAGCTGACCACTGGGCCAGCCAGCGCAGAGTGGGGGAGATCTAGCTGCGGGGAGAGGGGGCACAGAGCCCACCCTGGGAAACCAGCAGAGGGGTGGCACAGAGCTGGTGTGGGGAGGGACTGCAGGGCTGATGGGGGGGGGGGCATGCCGAGCTGGCTGGGGGGGAGGGGAGGTGCAGAGCTGGCCCCTGAGAGCCGGCGCTGAGGAGCTGGCAGGAGGATGTGGGGGGCAGCTATGGGGGAGCCAGCTGTGGGGGCTGTGCAGAGACGGCTGGGGCGCTTTGCGCAGAGCTGGTCAGGGATGGTGGGGGGCAGTGGAAAGCCAGCTGGGGGTATCAGGCCGGACAGAGGTGCCCCGAGGGCTGGATTTTGTCCACCCCTGCTCTAGAGGCATAGGAGCCAAGAGGAAAGAAATCTGCTTGTGGTTTTTTTCATCCGCTTGGTTAACTTCTATTCTCGTACCAAGCTCTTTCATTTAACTTGCTGTCCTGGCCAAGCAGCAAATGAGAAAAATTCCCAGGTTCTTGAAGGGATGTAATTTTTCTCAGGGTTTGATTGTGTTATACATTATAATAACTTTGTAATCAAAAACAAACATTGAGGTGATGCCAAGAGACTTCTATTGTCCAAACAGGAGACATTCAACCTGTGGTATTGTTCTGCCCCGGGATTTTATTTGTTATATCCCCCGGAGACTTACCCATTGTATGGGATGATTGTTAGCAAAACACAGAACTCTGATATATTATTGATGGGCTGTGTATTGCTGTATCACTGACTTGCTATATTTTCATTGGCTTAGAGTACAGACTGTCTGTCTTTCAGCCTGTTTGAGATTGGTTTATCCATAAAATTGCAGAGTGAAGCCCTCTGTTTATCCATAGAGCGGGGACAGCACAGACAAATGTTATGGCAAACTTCCCCACCCTGACATGAAGCAACAAACTCTAGGGTCAAGGAGGTAGGCCATCCTATGCAGAAACTACCAATTAGGCTGCTAATTAGTGCCAATTATGGTGGTGGATGCTGTAATGTGGATATTTTGTTTTCTGGGACCTGGCCTGAGGCCACCAACTCATTTTCCCCAGGCCACTACCCAGTCGTGGATACAAACCACTTTGAAAGTGATTTCCTCCATCCTCTGTTTACCCTAAATAAACAGTAAAAACTATGAATGCAGCACAAACCATAGTTTCTGATTTTGCTGATTTATTTTTAACTCCCCTCGGACAGCGCTGCAGCATTTTGCATTTGAGTCAGATTTTGAAGGGTGTTTTTCTTCTGCAAAGGTGAGGAGGGCTAGGAGACGTCTCTTTAAATGGAGCTTAGACTCTTCCAGCACAATTATAGGGATGCATAATCATAGTACATAGGCCCTGCCTTCAGTAGTTCCTCCCAGGAGTTTGGTCCCCTCAGCCCAGCCTTAGCAGGGCTCACCTACACTTTCTCTCTTTTCAATCTTAAAAATCAAGCCAGGGAGCAATGTCCTGTAATGGATTGGCTTGAATGATACCAAATATAAATCCACCGCAAACAAGCGGCTGTGAGGGGTCCTCTAACCGGAGTGCTCTGAATTTGCCCTGTTTTCATCCGGAAGCCCACATTTTGTTTGGCTTGAGGGGCCCTCTTGGGAAAACCTCTTGAAATCAGATAGTACAAAGAAACAACTTGAAATGGTCATTAAATAGAGAGCGAGTTGAGGAAGTCGTGTTAGTTAGGAAGAGACTAAGCGCTGTCTTTAAGCCTCTCATGATGCTGCCTATTGTCACTTCCTCCCCATCTTCAGCCGGAGAGAAGAGAGGACCTTAAGGTCACTAGATATATGGGAGTACATGAGGTAGGAGGTCCCAGAAATACTGTGTCTAGTATATTCTTTTCAGGACTGCTGAAATCCCATTAGACCCACCTGGGAGATGACTGGAGACTGTTTGTAGCTGTTTCTGTTACACTATTTATAAAAAACGCTGTGTCCTTTGATTGTAGGTCAGGTGAGACAGATTCTAGGCCGTGGAGGTTTTACGAAGCTCTTTCCTGGAATTTTACATGTTACGGAGGAAGGGGCCTGTTCTTGGTCCCAGCTTCACTGGACTTGAAATGGCTTTTAATTCATTGCCAGACTTACTATTAATGGTGGTAGCAAGAGGGAGGGTAAGTTGAGTGTGAGATGGGGAGGATCTTAAGCAAATCTTGATTTAACTTAGCTTCATTTTTTTCCTCTTTGTTTTGTTTTTTTTGGGGTTTTTAAAAAAATGTTCCCCCCAAAATTCCCTGACGTTCATCCTCCTTCCTCCCCATTCTGAATCAGAGAGAGTCAGAATAGTCTGACTCAGAGCATTATGTCAAGAACAGTTAGTGTATGCGATGGTGCTATTAGAACGAACCCACCATCTGCTGTTCCCCCCAGAAGTTGCACAATCTTCTAGTATATGAAGTGTTCTGTGGATTCAGGAGACAGGCATGGGGGAAACAGGTAGTGTTCTGCTGGTGGATTGCTCCCAATATGCCTCTGGGTGATCATATTGTTACATGGGACCCAGCCCCCTTTCCTGTAGTTTAAGTTCACAGCTAAGCATTAACTGACAACCTGGTCAGTGTTGCTGCTTTGTATGTTCATGTGTTCCAGCTTTCGTTTCAGTATTGAGAACAAGGGACTATTGGCCCTACCTAGAGCCAAGCAAACCATGTGCGAGCATCCCACACGTCAGTGCACCTCAGACCTGGACTGTGATACCCAGGGCCTTCCAGTCCTAGAGCAGTGAGGGTTCAGAGTTCCCTTCAGAGCCCAGATTGTGCTGACTTGTGTAGTGTATTGAGTCTGATGGGGACAGAAGGGCACGAGGCGTTCTTGGATTCCATTGATCTTCTAACACAAGTCAGGTCCAAACACTGCGTTCTGGAAGGAAATTCCTAGTTCATTAGCAGTCTTCGGTTGTTATATAGGATCTGTCACTGTGTGGCATATAGATGACTGCCCAGAGTACTCTCCTCAAATCCTACCGTTCTGGAGCTTCCAATTTTTGCCGAGGAATCCCATTTGAGTGACTCCCGCCTTCTTAAAAGCCCATCTCTAAAGTCAACAGAGTCTTGTGGCACTTTTAAAGACTAACAATTAATTAATTAATGCGATTAATAAATCTGTTAGTCTTTAAAAGTGCCACAAGACTCTGTTGTCTTTCTACAATAGACTAACACGGCTACCCCTTTGGAATTTGACATCTCTAAAGTGTCTCTGAGCAAAATGAAAATGGCAACTGGTAGGAGTTTAGAAATGGCCTGTGCTAAATTTGAGTCTTGACATTAACGCTGATCTACACTACAAACTTATATTGGTATAACTGAAAAAATCCACACCCCTTGCACTATGCAGTTATATTGACTGAACGCTTGGCATAGACAGCGCTAAGTTGAAGGAAGGTCTTCTCCCGTAGATGTAGCTACCAGCTGTCAGGGAGGTGGGGCACTTAGGCCGAGGAGAAAAACTCTCTGCATAGGTAGGTAGCGTCTTCACTAGTGTTAAAGTGATGCAGCTGTGAGTGTAGACAAGCCCTCGGTTAGAATTCATGGAGCCAGCAGTTGCTTCTAATGGGTGGGAGGTGAAAACCCATCTGTTTACAGGCTAAAAAGAGACTGCCATCAGCTGGCGGCATTAGGCTACTCACAATGTAACTGATCAGCACCCTGCTCTGTTTGTCTGTCTTTGGCTTTAATTGCAGCTTAGCAAGTAAGTGTAACATGTTGACCCTCAATAACAGGCGTAGGCAAGACTTTCCGCGTGCGCGCGCGCGTGCGTGTGTGTGTGTACCTGCAGCACCAGAACGTTCATTAGCCAATCAGTTTAATCCTTGCGCCTGGCAGATTTTAATAATAATGATGATACAAAAGAATTTGTTTCAAACCATGGGATTTTACTGAACGGATGTCACAACATTTAACTCTTGTTGCCCCTTTGGAACAGTTCACTCAACTGTCTGATCAGGAGAGTGTAATGTTAACCCCAGTTAGCACACCGACATTGGACATTAGGGGTGTGCCTCCACTATGACAACTGCACAACTAATTTTGTTCCTTTAGTGGAAACTGCAGTGCAGACCTAGAACAAGTACTTAACCCAGCGCTGGGTTACACCAGGTGGCAAATGTCCAGTGAAGCTGGCTAGGAGAAGTATTTTGAAGGTGATTTGTCCAAGGACAAGGCTGATCTCAGACTTGGTTGTCCATCAAAAAATTATGGTTCTCACAATTTTTTTGAATCCTGGAATTAGTCACATATATGCTTCCTCAACTGCAACTGTGCAAGCCAGGGGGGAGATGGAGCAAAATAGTAGGCCTAGTAGTAGTGAGCAAATCATCCATTTCTTTTGCTGTTCAGTGGGTTTGTAAGGAAGCCAAGGCAGATGGCCGAGTTTCCATTTTCAGCCTAGATAAAATCTTCCAGTTATTCGTGATTAAGTGATGTCCAGCAGCTTCTGTGGTAGATGTTAAATGTGGCATCAATCCCCCTTACATAGCCAGAAGGAATACTCTCAGACTCCCTTTGCTGAGATTTTCTCATACTGTTTGCCAGCTTGAAGGGCAGTGATTTAAGACCAGATCTAAAGCCCCTGAAGTCAGTGGACAGGCTTCCCTTCGCTTCAGTGGGTATTGGGTCAGGCATTTAAAGCACAGATTTTTTCAGTGGCCTTTGATTCATTTGGAAAAGCAAAGCATGCTGGAATTCTACTTACGGAGCAGATTTTCTGTTCAGCACTCACTTACTGCATCTCTCTCCTTCTGTCTCCATACACAAATGACTTATTGGATGTATTTTCATTAGTATTTATGTACTAGCTGTATGGGAATGCAGCAGCTCTAGCTGACTGTTAATGACCCCTTCATGCAATAGCAAAGACCACTTAGCTGACTCAGTTGAAGAGTTTTACTGCCAGCTCATCCATCTAATTCTGCCTATGTCTGTCTTATTCCTTTAGAAAGTGGTACAAAAATGTCTGTGATTTTTCACATAAAGTGTGTGTGTGTGTGCGTGCGTGCGTGCATGCATGCATGTTCATGTGTGTGTTTAGAGATGGAGAACCCTACAAAGGTTAAGTTCTATCGTTAAAACCAAAACTCAGGAAATGGAAAGTGGGATTTTCTCCTTCAAAAGCTCATGCAATAAATAAATCTGTTAGTCTTTAAAAGTGCCACAGGACTCTGTTGTTTTTCTGCAATAGAGTAACACGGCTATCTCTTTGGAACATGGTTCGTACAGTTTAGCTACTCTCTATGTTTTGTGTACATTGAATTATGCATTTAGCCACAATGAAATATGGGTTGCAGAATGGGCCTTAATTATTCAGCTTAATAAATTGTCACATTTCCCTGTGCAAGGGTCTCACTGAATGTAAATGGCACTACTTGTGTGAATGAATGGTACTGAATGTGGAGTGAAAGTTGCAAAATTGGGCCCTTAAGGAAAACAGGAATAGAAATTACTCTGCGTTATCCTGATCCTTTACAGTGTTGATTATGTAGCCTTAATATCACAGGATCATAATTGCTTGTATTTAACATTCTAGGCTTGCGAGGGAAAGTAAGGGAGGGAGTAAAGTGTGGTGGTGGTGAGGAACCATCAATACACTATCCTAATGTGGAGTTCGTGGAGGCACAGGTACATTTCTTCTATGTTCTCTGTTAATATGTCTTTGAAATACAGAATCCTTTAACCTTGCCATTTGTACACATGCTTTTCATAGGGGTAACCGTGTTAGTCTATTGCAGAAAAACAAACAGTCCTGCGACACTTTTAAAGACTAACAGATTTATTTATCATGCTTTGCTCATGCTTTTCATAGTTGCCTTGGGAGGGATTTTTTAAAAACATTTTGGGTTGTTTTTACATTTTTTCCCAAAAATTTCCTGTTAACATTTTTTGGTTACGCCAATTAAAAACTGAAATTGAAAACGGTAAGATCTTTTAAAAGGACTAAAACTTCAACTACAATGAAAACGTTTTTTCAGAAAATTTTCATGTTTTGGCAAAAAGTCATTTTCCCCTCAAAACAAAGCAATGTTTTGACAATGAAGTTTCAACCTGTACATTTGAGTGTGTGCTTAACATACTCACTAAAGCAATATTTACAAGTCTTTATGTATTCATACTAAAAGAGTCTGCAGCAAAGGTCTAGGTGGATCCCTTGCTAATCAAGACTCCCTTGCTAATCTGGGACTGAAGGACCCAAGAGATGCTAGGAAACACCCATAGATGGATGAAATCCTGATTCTGCTGATGTCAGTGGCAGAATTCCCAATGACTTCAGTGGGGCCCAAATTTCATTCCAGGTCTCCAGCCATTCATCTTATAGTTCCCTGGAGAATTTCTAGGGGCTGTAGACATTCTGGGGATCAGTACTTATGGGTCAGGGAAGTTTGAACTGAATGTGTGTTCTAGTGTGTGGATGTATGTTCTTATAAATTGTATCTTCTTGTTATGTTGCTGGTAATGCCAACTGTTTTATGCCATCAGAGATGGGCTTGTCATTACTAATTCTGTTAATGGTGTTTATATTAGCATAATCTTTTTGGGGACCCCTTATCATCCACTTAGAGGGGACCAGTAGTAGGCCTTTGCACAGAAATGTACAATCTGTATTCTGACTTTACCAAAAAAGTGTATAATACCATATTGGAGGCTTCTCTGCAGTTAGTACAATATGCTGAGTGAGGTGATAACTGATTGAAGTTCAGGGAGAGAGGGAGAAAGAGAGCCAGTTGCTCTGTTGGTTGCAAAGTGATCCACAGTAGGATGGTTGCAAGCCTAGATGGGTACTTCTTAAACCGATTTGGCTTTATTTTTTGCTACAAATTAAGATCTGTCAGTCTGTGCCTTATTGCACACCTTTAAATGATGAAGAGTAAAATAATCCAGTCTCTCCCCTTCCCTCTGTGCCTGCCTTCTTCAACTGCTTGCTTCTCTCCCTCTGCTGATTTACCTCTTCTCAAAGGCCTCCTGGAACATATTTTTAAAGTTATGTGTGTATTCCCTTCCCTGATCAATTGCTTATCTATATTTTCCAAGTGGGTTTTAACTTTTCATTGAACTGTTAAGCCACTTGTCCTCAAGACTGGAATGTATCTCAGAATTTGTAAGGCTGCAAGAATCTTCTTTAGGGTCTTGGTGACTGATGCCCCAGCTGAGTGGGAACTGAAGACACCTTTGTAAGTGGGAAATCACTTGCAGAGAGGAAGCTGAGGATCAAGGGCATTTCTGTGAGCTGGTAAACACTCTTTTCTTAAAGAGGAGAGAGTTTTCCATTAAAATAAATTGGCGTCCCCCATTGGGATGGATGCTGTGTTGTCTGCTGTCCCTCAGCACGGACCCTTTAAGATCTGCTACTTCCTGAGCTGGTAGGACTCAAAGAGAGTGGTCAGTAGAAAACGGTTCCAGCTGGAATTGGTTGGGGACTGATCTCTAGACTGTAGTGTGGCTCAATGTTGCTTATGAAGGGCACTGCCACACCTTTCTTGATTATTTTGCTGTTCCTTTATTTTCTTGGTGTTTTGATCCAGTTAAAATACTTGCAGTTAATTTAAGAGCATGGGTAGTTGGTTTTTGAGACATAAGAAAAATGGATGGCAAAGATGGGAGTCCTTTTTGCAAACAGCAAGCTGATCTGAGATGCAGCATTAAAGAAGAAAAAGGAAGTAAAATTATGGTAAAAGTGGTTATATGTGGGGGAAATGGATGGTTTCCATTTTTATGAAAAAGTAAGGTTGTCTTGTTTTTCCCACAAAAAGCTTTAATAGGGATTTTATGCCAATAACATAGGAGATAGTCACACAAACATGTATTACCCTAACTCTGGTTGAAAAAGACATATTTGGAGGCCTGAAATACATATAGGTTTCCCTGAGTGTTGTGAATGTTGAGAATTGATTAAAGTGCTTGAACTCTCCCTCCTCTTCAAAAACCCCCCAAACCTCAAAAAACCCTAGGCTCCCCAAGAAAACTTCCTTATTGTGAGAGATCTTTCATTTAAAAAAAAACCAAAGGGAGGAAAGCTATGATTTCCTTGGCTAGTTCTGAAAGACTATTCATAGCCTGTCATCTCAGTAACCCTCTATTTAGATGAGTCCAGAATTGTGAGAGAGAGAGAGGCTTCTGAGTATTGTTCACAGAAAGAAATTCAACCTGGAAGTAGTGGTGGATTATTGCCTTGATGGCTGAGTCCCTCAGAGAAATGTACTGCAGTGCAGATCAAGAGAGCACCCCTGTCAACACATCACACAAAGGCAGAAAGCCCATGTACAAGGAAGGTAATCAGAGTTACTAAACACATGAAGAACAACCACAGAGTCCTGTGGCACCTTTAAAGACTAACAGATTTATTTATCGCATGAGCTTTCATGGGAGAAAATCCCACTTCAGCAGACAATTTGTGGGATTTTCTCCCACGAAAGCTCATGCGATAAATAAATCTGTTAGTCTTTAAAAGTGCCACAGGACTCTGTTGTTTTTCTGCAATAGACTAACACAGCTGCCCCTTTTGGAACCTAAACACAAGAAGACATCAGCAAGCTGGAGGGACCTATTTTTCTATAGTATGGGTACATCACATCACCCCCAAGCAATGATTTTTCAATAAGCTAAAGTGCAGGTGCTGTGGTAAGAGGACATAAGTTTATACAAGGACAGGAATTAAGCCAAAGGGAATCATTTTTATGTACGTGAATAAAACATCAGCCCAGCTATGGGACTCTGAAGGCAAAAACTGCACCTGTGCATAATGGGCTGAGTTGTGATTTATACCACTGCTGAGAATTGTTTGTGGTACAGGATCAATGGGATGCTAATGTTCCACATTGGGTTAATGTAAATATAAATAATGTAAATATGAGGATGGATATTGATACAAGTGCTGGAATAGCTGTCCCTTTTAAAGAAATGCATAAGACAACATTTGCTAATGTTAAACTAAGAATTGAAGCTATATTGAAAAACTATAGCCAAGGTGAGATGAACACTATAGGATGCCTTCCAGGTCTCCATGAAACACAAAGATAGTAGGTTTTGATTTTTTAAATCCCATTAATTGTTACAGAAGCAAATAATCCTTTGCTAATTAGCAGAAATTGGCTGCAGAAGATGAATCTGATTTGGAACCCCATACGCATCCTGTTAGATCTAGTAAAGAAATTAAAAGAAAAATGTGAACCTATTTTTATGTAGACATTGGTTTAATAAAAGACATAAGAAAAAAAATTACACATTATATTACCATTCCAAAACTATGTAGGGCTCTTCCTGTGCCTTATAACTGAGGACATGTAAAAAGGCAATTAGAGTTGGAGAACCATGGAAAACTTCCACCTATAATTCAGGGAACGGGTTAGACCGTTTGTGTGTTTCTACTACTGATGAAAGTGCAAGCATGCATGGGTAATAGAAAGGCATTCTGAATCCCTGGGTGGAGGCAGATCAGTTTCCAGTTACAAAACCACATGAATTATTTGGTTTAGATCATAAACTCTTGGAGGGCAACCCTGTCAGCTACTCTGTTTGTACAGTGTCTAGTGCAGTGGGTCCTTAAAAACATATAAACAGCCATCTTGGGTCAGACCATTGGTCCATCTAGCAGCTAGCCCAGTATTCTCTCTTCCGACTGGCCAATCCTACATGGTTCAGAGGGAATGAACTGAACAGATAATCACAAGTGATTGGTGCCCTGTCACCCATTCCCAGCTTTAGCAAATAGAGACTATAGCACTTGTCATTGATCAATTTATCCTTTATGAACTTCTTTTTCTAACTGTGTTACAGACTCGGCTTTCCCAACAGCCTCTGGCAGAGTTCCACAGGTTGACTCCGTGTTGTGTGAAAAAAATCCCTTTGTTTGTTTTAAATTTGCTACATCTTAATTTCATTTGGTTACCCCTAGTTCTTGTGTTATGTGAAGGAATAAATAACACTTCCTAATTTACTTTCTCCATGCCAATCATGATTTTATAGACATCTATTGTATCCTCCTCTTCATCTCCTCTTTTCCAAGCTGAAAAGTCTCAGTCTCCTCATATGGAAACTTTTCCATATACGTAATAACTTTGGTTGCCCTTTTCTGTATCTTTTCTAATTCCAATATATCCTTTTTGAGATGGGGTGATCAGATTGGCATGCAATATTCAAGATGTGGGCATACCAGGGATTTATAAAGAGGCACTATGATATTTTGTCGTCTTATCTATCCCTTTCCTAATGATTCCCAACATTCTGTTCGCCTTTTTAGCTATTGCTACACTTTGAGTGGACATTTTCCAAGATCTTTCTTAAGTGGTAACAGCCAACTGAGCCCCCACCATATATATATATATAATATATATAGTTGGAAGCTCAGTTGACTGTTACATACATACTTGGGGTTACGTTGGCGGGTGGATAACCCCTTCTGCCTGGTGCCTCCACTCCCTCCCCCTTGCATGCCAGCCAAGCCCAGCAGGACCACAGGCCAGTCCAGCATCCCTGGAGCCCACACCCCGCAGCAGCCCCAGCCAGCTGGGATGCTGCAACGTGGCAAGCTGCCTGCGAAAGCCTGGCTGGGGAAGCAGCCTCACCTTTCCATCCAGGCTGGCTGCTGGGGACAGGAGCCATGTGAACCAACGGTCACAGCTCCCTCCTTCTCCCTCCCCTTCTCCACCCACCCACCCCATTTACAGATGAAATTCAAGGTTGATAAATGAAAAATAATGCACATTGGAAAACGTAACCCCAAGTATGTATATAACAGTCAACTGAGCTTCCACCTATATATATATATATATATGGTGGGAGCTCAGTTGGCTGTTACCACTTAAGAAAGATCTTGCCATTTTGTTGCCCAATCACACAGTTTTATGAGCTCCTTTTGTAACTCTTCAGTATCTGCTTTGGATTTAGCTAATTTAAGAAATCCATGATCTTGATTGGTCCTTAGGTGCTACCATTAAAAAAAAATATTACACTGACAGAAGCTGTGTAGTTCAACCTGTCTCAGGCATATTGACAGATGGAGTAGAGCCAGATTCTTAAAAAAAATCTTACAGTGAACACACACATACAAGGGTTAGTCAAATATGAAAGTTTCTTGCAGTGTAGCGGTTAACAGAATGGTTTGTGTAGAAACTCAATGTCATTAGAGAAAAACAAGGTAGAACTCTCCCAAGCGGTATTGCAGATTGTTTCTTGTATAGGTCAGCACTACAGACCACAACACAGAAAACTCAAGCAGAGTTATTTCTTACACATCAGTTACAAATCAGATTCAGTTTGCTTAGAGCTAGGCGAAAAACAGCACAAAGCAAGGAACCCACAATGTAAGCCTCACATATATTTTTAATTATAAGGGAGGAGGAAAGCGTGGTGGGGGAGGGTTAGAAAGGTGTTGTAAGAAAGGTATTGGGATCAGTGACATACCTGGATGAGGTAAATGGAGACATAATGAAGTATTGTTACTGAAGGTTCAGAAAATAGAAGAGGAAATTAAATGAATCTTACCATGTAATTACTATGAAAGAAAATTGTTCTCCTTTTCATCAGCCTGATGATGGTATCAATGTCAATATTAATGCAAAAAAAAAATAATCTAAAAATGCAAAGGTTACTGTGGAAAATGACTGAAAATATTGGTGAGGGATAGGAGAAGTAAGTGACATCTGCTCTTCTTGACATGCCATTCCAATCAAAACAGAATTGTAAGCCTTCCCAGAGCCTAAACCTAACATTTGAAAATGCCAAGGGAGGAGAGTGCCATACGAAGCTTTAAGAACTTTGGTGACTGCACCTTTAAGACCTGGAACATACTGGATGCAGAGTTCAAAACAAAAGTCTTGTCATTTGGAAGCAATTGCAGGGAGAGCTGGGTGGATATTAAACCAAAGACTGAAGTGAGGAGGGATGCAGCTTGCAAGCAATGGTCCTCTTGCTGGGCTGACTGAATTAGAACAAGAAAATAAATCAAAGTCCTAGTAGTTAAATTAATGACATGGTTGGCTGACTGGTTTTTGGGAGACTTAACAACTCAGTGGAACAGCAGCAAAGAAAGCTGGGATCAATAAGGGTTGTGAGCAAGCAAGACCTCTTTTAGGTGTTGTCTACATGGGAAGATTTTACCAATTATAATACAGATGTTCTATACGGGTATTACTCCCACCTTGCGTGGTCCCTTTTTCCTGCCAAGAGTGGGTTTTTGTGGCTTAACTTGAACTTCCTAAGCAACACCAGTTAAACTGAAATGGGCTTTTTTCTCTCTACAACTACTTGAACATACTCTGGTCTTGTTCCTCAGATAGGGAGCTTAACTAATGTAAATATACATCTAGATGACACTGTACTTAAAGACTTATGGTGCATTATTCTGTTTTAAATGTTCTTAAATTGATTACGTAGTCTTTTTTGGCAGAGGGGAGCAGGGACATATGTATTTATGTTTGTGTACTGTTATTACAGTATACGCCAGTAAACATGTATGAGCATTACCTTGTGATAATTAAACACCCAAAGTGCAATGATGGAAGATTTGCCTTCATGAACTGTGGCGGCATTGCCCATGTTAGTGTATACTGACTTCCCCAAAGGAGATAATTGAAAAGAGCAGTGTTGAGACGTGTGGTTTTACATAGATGTGCATTAAACTCCAGCTGGGAAAGTGGAGACTAGCCTTAAGGAAGTTGGGCCAAGTCGGAAAGGTTTTTCTGGCAGTTGGTGAAGCCTCAATGGGACATAGAGAATTCTTTGTGTGTTGTGGGAGGAAAGCAGAAGATTGTGGTGTTGGTAAAGCAGTGTTATGGGTAGGACCTGACTTCTGTAGATGTTTCTTCCAGTTTTGCCAGCTCCAAAACTAAACAATGGACCATCTTGGCCTAGAAAGGGTGCAGGCAGGATTACTATGCATTGATGTGTAGTAAGGACCCTGTGGGTTTGTGGACTGGAAGTAGTGATTTCCAACACCTTCTGTCAGCCCGGGACCTCTGTCCCCTTATTGCTTTGCACTAAGGGCTCTAATAGTAGCACCTCAAAAAAACCCATATAGTTACAAAAAATAAAGTACTGCTAGAGAAAAGGGAAAACTTCCCTGTGCAGATGTGTTCCAACTCTCCCGCTCGGCCATGCTTCCTTAGGCATCCCATTCTCTCCATTGTAATCAGTGTCTCATGTTCCTGACACTCCTTGTGCCCCTGGCTCAGAGGAGGAGTGTTCTGAAGTTCCTCCAAGCCGAGGCTTTCCACACTGCATGCCTCCCTCCTCCTCTTAAGCTGTATTTCCAGGTGTCAGGTTTTCTGTATATAGAGAGAAAATGCTGATGTCACACAGCCATTTGCTTCATTTCTATGTTTCTTCTGCTGAGGGAGGCGGTGGGAAAATAGCTCTCCTAATTCCGGGGTATCACTAGCAATTTGTAACTTGTTCACACACTTTGTTCCTCGCTCCAGTATACCTGCAGTCTCCCAAGGTAGGCACGCAATTACACACAAAAAGGCCGTTTATACTGTGGTAGTATTTAGACAGAGGGATCTTGCTGTGATCCCATCAGTTCTCTCAAGCCGGGCTGGTAGCACTGGGTGGGTACTTTGCTAGGAAGGTCTGAAGGGAACTCCTATGCACTGCTGGACTCGAAATTATTCAGGAGGTGGGACTCCTGTGTGTACGTGTTAAACTGCTGCCCTGGTTGGTGCTAGGGAGCATTCGGTGCTGCGGGAGGTGTCATACTTTCAGAGATGTCAAATGGAAGTTCTGATCAATTATGGCCATTTTAAAGATCCTTAGACACTTTTCCCAAGGCAAGGAATGACTAGCTCTGATATCCTGTCAGAGTTCCACCTCTGTCACCTGCCTCCTACTACGACCGCCACAGTCTCATCTGAGGAAGTTATGCTTCCCTTCTTGCCTAAAATTGCTGCGGTATGTCACTGTTAAATAGCTGCCACGTTCCACCCCAGAGGTGGCTGAAGTGACTTCCATGTATTATGTTCATAGCAGCCTGTTCTTTGGGATTCTTTGAGATGAAGGCACATAGAAAATGTAAGCTATTAGTAGTATTAAGTTAGTATCTAAAGGCCCCAACCAGGGTAGGAACTCCTTGTGTGAGGCATATCACAAACACAACACATAGTATGAGAGAGTCCCTGCCACAAAGAGCCCACTGAGGTTAAGGGGAGACTTGAGTGGGCTTTGGATCAGGCCCTAGTGGGCAAGACAGACGAAGTTTGTAAGAAAATAGCAATAATCCTTCCTGAGATATCTAGCTGTGTGTTTACACAACCATTGCCTGTGACAATAAGAAGCAGTGCCCCCAGGAGAATTGAAAGAGTACGTCATGGGAGCCGTGGCCTATACGAGATGGCCGAGTCTCTTGTCCCTATAGGAAGTGTGGGGGATATCTGTTGTGATTCCCTAAGTATTTCTGCAAGAAGGTAGAAAATACCATCGGATGCCAAGGCAGCTACAGTAAAACAAAACTAATTTTCATTTCTTTAATTAAAGTGCCTGTAGCTGCCATTTCAAGGTGGGTGAAACGACGATACATACTGAGCAAAGAAAGTCAATCTGTATCCAAAGCAAGATAGTAAATAAAGGCACAAATAGAAAATCACTGTGTCTCTGATAGCTTCTCATTGGCTCTTGGTTTTCATTTGCTTTTAAATGCACCTTAACACAAAGAGTGGAAAAAATGGCAACTCTCAGAAACCTCTGAGTGTTTGGGTGAGAAACTCCAAAATACCTGATGGTGGCTAGAGCTGCAGAGCCAGCCCTAAATTCTGCCACCACTGGGGCCTTTAATGAGAACCAGCCCCTTCTTTCAGGCAGCTTGTGGGGTGATAAAAGGGCTGGACAGACAGGGCTTCTATATATAATGAGCCCCAGTAATGGCAGCAGGGGAAGATTTTCTTAAGGACAGTTTATAAAAGATATTTTCCCTCCCCTCCCCAGTGTGATGGATGTTAAAAATTTGTTACTTGCTGTATAGATAGATAGATACAGATTTATTTAATAAAGTGATCAAATCTTTGGGGCATAGCAGTGACCTCTCAAGTGGGCCATGCTGCAAAGTAGAGAAGCAAAAGCTGCCTTTGCCCTTGACTGTAATGCTATTGGGAAGCTGCAGGTTGCTTTTAACTTATTTTCTTTGAAGGTGAACGATGGAACCCATCTGAGCTTTGTTTTAAATTAAACTCTTTTCTTCTGTTGGTTAATTAGGCAAGCTCCTACCTGCAGATGTGCTACCTAGGCACCAACTGTACTGTGCATATCGGAGGCATATGGTTGATGTCTATCGCTAACAAACTTCATCAGCCCCCTATTATTTTTTTTAATGTCCCCTTTAATTGGATGCAAATTCCTTGGGGTCTGCTAGCATAAACAGAGCCCTTTGTAAATAGATGCCCATGAAACCATCCAGCCTTTCTTCAGACTTTCTTGCAAAGATTAAGCAGCTGGTTGTTACCACAAATTGAGACACAGCAGCAGATACTGTTAATGGGAGCAGCGTATCTAAACGGCCATGCATGGTGCTGGAAATGAATTCATCACTGGCATGAATATAGTGTCTGTGCTGGAGCGATGAGTTCTGGAAATCAGGGGTAATGGTCTTCTAGGTCTCTAACTACAAGAATAATCACTTAGTGTTTTCAAATTTGTTAAAATGTTGCTGTAAATATTTGTACCAGAAGGAGTGGACTGAATGGAGGTTAAGACGAGACCAGACTCAAGAAATTGTTTGTATCTT
>ML685755.1:34536805-34549223 GCA_007922175.1 Pelusios castaneus | reverse complement strand
CCAGGTCTTAATCTCATTGTCAGTCAGAAATTTGGGAGTTCCTTGTACTGGCTTTAAGTCTCTGTGTCTTGTGTGTGCATCCAAAGCACTTTGCCTCCTGCTTCATGCTCATTGGACTTGTACTGGCTTGTAAAACTCTCCATGGACTTGTTCAGCTCTACCTCTGACCTCATATCCACTTACTTCCCAGCCAGCTCACTCCACTTTTGGGTATATTCTGAGACTCCTGCCACTGGTGATGGGGTGGGGTCTGTCTTTCCATTTGGGTTTCCCCCATCTGCTGGGAACTTTCTAACCCAAACCACTCTATCCCTTTCTCTCTTTAAAACACTGTTGGGTTGTCAGATATTTTGTTGATGTGTGTCTGTATGAACGATGCTGTTTCAGAATAATCAACATTACATTTACATGCTGAGCCTCAGCTGAGGTTCAGAGGTGACTCCAGTTTTAGAGGGATATGGGGAGAGAGATAAAGATGTTGCCTGATTTCAGGAGGGGAGTTATTACTGTCCTAGAGAGACCCCACATGTGCGTGTGCACGTAGAGGCGTCCGTGTAGTCAGAGATGGGCTCTGTCACTATCTGAGACTCTAATTCTCTGTTCTGGCTGCACTGTGGTTGTTAAAGGAGCGGAGGAGTACAGGAGGCAAAATTGGGATTATTTCCCTTTCCCGGTTATCACGCAGGCGGATGTCCGTCTAGTCCAGGGATGTCAACTTTGCAGCCTGCAGGCCGCATCCGGCCTGCAAACTTCTTCCATCTGGCCCATGACTGTGCTCTGCGGGACCACACTCTCTCCCAGAGAGAGAGAGGGAGGTCTTACATAACCAGCGCTCTCCAATGCCGTGAGAGTGTCAGGTCTCACGACATCACAGAGTGCGGGTGTGCGAGACTGTGCCCCACTCTTTCCCTAACACACACACACAAATTGCCCACTTGAAGTATGTTTAAGGATCTGACCCGCCATAGCAATGACACCCTTGCCCCTGGCTGCTCTAGCCCCTGGCATGTTGGAGCAGCTTCCAGGCAGCTCATGCTTGTGCCAAATGTCAGTAGCTCCCAGGGCTTTTCTCAGGAGTAGCTGGAGCACAGCAGCACCTTGGCCATGTCCCACGTCCCCTGGCCTTGACCCCTACGTTTTCCCTCCCTCAGGGGTAAACGTGCTTGTCAGATATTATGGGTCCATTGACCACAGGAGCAGCGCCGGCTGTCTGGCTTGGGACCCAAGTGCAGCCAAGCATCAGAGCTGCCAGATGCAGACAATGTGTCCTAATGGCTGCTGGTCTACTAAAAACTTTCTCTGGGGCCAGCACACCCTCCATCTAGAGGTGGAGGCGTTAACCTCTCTTCAGTGGTGGCTGCTGTCATGATGACTCTAATAACCCTCACCTCTTTGAACTTCTAAACAAGCAAGGAAGTGGCCTGTGCCTAGGTATAATCGCCCATCCCTAGGCTTCATCAATGCACCCTCTTTTGGGTGGAGCTGGGAAGTCTGAGTTGGAAATGCGTGCTTCCTTCTCACCTCAAGCTCTCTTGCAAAGACAACCAATAAAAAAAAGGAGGCAGGATGTGCCCCTGCTTTTCCAGAACAATTAAACTTTTCCATCATGCTGGTACATTAGGCATCTTAGCTAGTATCACCTGCTTTCCTTTCTCTCGCGTCCTGGCCAACTCCAGTAGTTTTGGAGATCAGAGACTGAGTATTTGACTGCACAGGAAAATTTAGCAGAATAATTATACCAATGTCGTCATACTGCTCCAGTTGCTGAGCTGGTAAAATTCTCTTTGTGGACACATTTACTCCAGAATTGCAGTGCCTTTTTCCACTTTAGCGGCTTTCAAAGCAGGAATAGCTAAATCGGAAACAGGAGGGGTTATACTGGTATAATTACACAGATACATTACAGCCAGTAAATTTTCCCATGTCTAAAAGTACTGAGTGTCTTGCCTGTTTCTCCTCCTGAGTGGCAGCGCCCTTTCTCTTTCCTCTCTCCTTCTTTTGATTGTGTGTGTGGTTTTTTCCCCTCTCAGAAAATGTTGTACTCATTTCCCTGGTCCAACATTCCTCTTTACAAGGAGATAAGGATCCAGTCTGGCGCCTGGGTTTCAAATCTGCTCCCTGATTATCTGCAGACACCCTGGTATGAGAGCCCCAGGCAACAGATAGAGAGAAGGGAAGGAATTCTTCAGACCACAGCAGCAGTTTCTTCCCCTGGCTTGTCTGCTCTGTTCCTTCTAGCAAAACAAAACCCCACTGGGCTGTTGCTTAATGCCACCATTGTGCTGAGGAAATTGTTTACCCTGGTGAAAAAGGTATTTTTTGCTGACTGGCTTCACCAGGGGCAATGGGAGGAAAACCAAAAAGTAAAATGAACCCAGGAGGAAGAGTTTGACTGGAGCTGCTACCCGGTAGTTAAAGGACTGGGATGGAAGTGAGATACCAGGTGGCTGAATGTAACATTGGGAAGGAAAAGGCTGAAAGCCATCACCGTGGAGCCAAATAAATAATGAGATGAAATCAAAGGGAAGAAAAACTATTATGCTGTCCAGCTCCCCCTGCTGAGCAACTCCTTCCACAGATGGAAGTGAGGAAACCAAAGCCTTAATGAAAGGCAGCTGTTTGAATTCTTGGCATTTGGCATAGGGATTTGATCCCTACCTGAAGTGCTTAATTTGTGCTGGGCTGAGCCCCGGCATCTCTAGGTTTGGCAATTCATAGCCCCAGCACCTCTGGCTTTGCTGCAGCAGTTATGAATGTAAAAAATATAGCTTGAGCCCCAGCACCTCTTTCATTCCACTGTCTACCCACCAGGTTGAGAGCCGGCTAACTGGGGGGCTGGAGGAGGAAACAAAGAGGAGAGAATGGGATGGCCAATACCTTTCAAGCAGGGAAGGCGGAGGGGAGAGCTTTTGTGTTTGTTGCATTGGTTAATCATCACCACTAGGGTCCAGAAAAAGCGGAGGTGATGCAGTAGAACTTTGGGTACCTGGCTGGCATCGTGTGGTATTCTGCTTTCCAAGGCAGATGCAAAAGAGCCTTTTGGACCTTTCGTGTTTCTCTTACCCCTCCCAAGAGAAAACTTTAATGTGCTAGTGGTATGTTTCTTAGGTCTTTTTACAGACTTCCTATCCTCTATATCCCAATCATATACATTTGTCATCTACCTTGCAGAGCAGTTTAAAATGCCCTGCCTTGATTCTAGTGACACTGAAATGCAGTGATACACTTGCATCTTGGGATCAGCATGCAGCGGCATTGCCTAACAGTCTGAAGCCACAAGAGCCTCACACGGTGACCTGAGTTTGGATGTATTGTAGTGCAGCTCCCAAGCCTTGTCACAAGGTTCTTCAGTCTTGAAGACTGTCAGCGGTCTGGATGCGTCCTGCTTCAGACTTTACAGCTGGGCTTCACCAGCTATAGGACAGATGGGACACCTGATCTGCTATTTCTACTGTTCCATTAAAAACCCAGGTGTCCTTCCCTCCCTCCACCCCCCCACTCTGCATGGGAATTGAACAGCAAAGAAAGAAGCTTGTTCTGCTCATTTAGATGCTGATAACTGGAACACTCTTCAGTTCAAAGTTACTTCATAACTGGTAAGTTCTGCATGCTGGGAACAAACCAAAGAGTTACTTCCTCCTACTCTATGTGAATTTTTAAATAGTTAGTGTAAATTCCAGTGTTTGTTTATTACTATTTCCCCTCTCAGTAGTATTTTCTGCAGCCAGAAATTTCCCACGCCTCCAATTTTCTAACTTTCTGTGAAGGCAGGGTGTGGCTACATCTAGAGACTGAGCTCTTTCTTACATCTGCCTCGTGAGTTGCTGAAGTGTGGTGTGGTGCTTCCCCATTCAGCCAGTGAACAGTGCTTCCCTTTCCTTCTATGGCGGGAGGAAGAAATTCTGCTTGGATCCCCAATTCTGTGTCTGTGTGTCTATGCCTTGTCTACAGCTCTCATGATTTCATGAGTCTTGCAATATTTGGTGTTTTCCTTAGAGCCCTCGCCCCAGGAGTCAGGTGACCTCAGGTTTCATTGAAGAAAAAAACCATTTCAAGCCCTCATTGTTGAGAAGAAAAGCTTGAAATTAAGACCCTGAGTGGCTCAAATGAAACAAGGGGAATCCCAAATATAGAATTAAAAAAAAATTGTTACATTTAAGCCAGGCTTATGATTTTTGAATGCTTGAGTGAGGCAGTTATGTATGTCCACAAATAAGGAGGGGACTCTATGGAAATGCTGGTTCTTGAGGCAGTAGAAAGTGTTAGACACCACCTGTCTCTCCATCCCCTGGCCCTGTCTGTTTGTGGCATACACCAAGGCCTTGTACACCCTACAGCCTTATCGCGTGGGAAGGCTGTGAGCGGACACACTACAATATTGCCTGGTGCACAGCAACAGCCCTCTTGTCGCACAACAGGTAAACCACCCAAATAAGGGTGGTTAGGCTTATCGCAGAACAGCTGTTCCACAGTAGAGCCCGTGCGTACGGTCCTTCCGCATTTGATGGCCTCCGGAAATGTCCCAGAGTGCCAGTCGAGGCCACTCTGGGACACCGGAGCTATCAAACTTGTCAATTTCACTGCTCTAACCCAGCAGTGAAATTGACAAGTAGCGGCTTCCTTCCTGGGGAATCCTTGGGGTAGTGGGGCGGCTAGAGCCCTGCTGCTGCTCGGCTTGCCGGTTCCCGAGTGGCAGTGGGGCTCCAGCCGTGGGGGAATCCTTATGGCTCAAGCTGCCGCCGACATTCCTGGTGGCTAGAGCCCCACTGCCATGGGGGGATTCCCTTTGGCCACCTGGCTTCAGGGAAGCGGCTAGAGGGAATCCCCGTGGCAGCGGGGCTCTAGCCACCAAGGGGGCTGGCACTGCTGGTGGCTTGAGCACCGCTGTCACCCAGTTCCCGGCAGATGCCAACTCCGGTTGACAGCTCTGGGAACCCTGGCTGCTACAGTGCATGGAGGGATCGGTGCCCACCATGCACTGCTCTATATCTCGCAAGAAGTAAAAATAGTGTGGACGCTCTGCTCCGTTAGAAGGAGCACAGTGTCTACACTCTCCCTCGCAATAAAAGCCATGTGACTTTTACAGTGCAAGGGGCTTCTTGCGGGACTATCCTGCTGTGTGTGTGTAGCCTAAGATAAAAAGAAGGTTCTCATCCTAGTTAATCTGTTCCAATAGGAGACAGCAGCTTCCATGAAATAAACTGTGTCCTCCCTGTCACAGAGCAGTGCTGCGTCTTCCATAAGCATTCCTTTAATATTGACTAATCTTGATATCTGATGTTGATAAATATTTATCTCTGCAGCACTTAATGAGAAAAAAAACCCTGAAGATATCCTTTAACTTTGCTGCACAGCTTCCTTCAACATCTTTAGATAGTTCAGAAAATAACTACTGGTATATGCTCTAGATGTATCTTTTTACGTAAATAACGGTTGTTGTGGCAAAGCAGCGTTTCCTAGGGGTTCTGCCTACCCCATTCATGTGTGTTGGGAACACAGTAGCCTCAGTGGAAGTGTAGAAGAGGGGGCATACCACTGAGACAATACCTATTCCCTAGGGAAAATCTTCCGAGAGTAAAACTATGTCCCTGTGGGGTCTAAAGGTTTGTGATGCAGTAGACGCCCTCTCTCATGCATACCATATATATACATACATTTCTGCACCAAAGGCTGGATTTTCAGAAACTTAGCTCCCATTGTGAGCCTTTAGGAGCAGGACACTTAAGAAAATCTGGCCACGAGTGCTGAGCGAGCCTTAAAATCTGACAAAGTAATTTGGTACCTAATTGGGAGCTGAGCGCTTTAGAAATGGTGAAAGGACTGGAGTGAGGGTCAGAGCACTTTTTCCAAGGTCTTCTGTCTGGCATTATAAAGAGGAGGATAACTATTGTGAGAACTTGCATGCAATTTTGTTGCACACTCGAGAACAAAAATAACTCTATTGATTTTATTTGTAGTTCTAAAAAGAGGTTATCTTTCTTTGTAGCACCAAACCCGGCATCATAGCCTTCATGTTGATGCTTATCCTCACTCTGTAGCCTCAGTCCATCGGTAACCTCCTCCCAACTTGCTCTTTTTAGCCAATCAACCATAAAATAACTACTCTGAGATACAATGAAATAGAGATCTGCTCCACTATGGGTTTGGGATGGCCTGGAACGCACACATGCTCTCGTTTCCGGTGTGCTTTCTTCTGAAGCTTCATGGCATTAATATTTGATGCCTGTCCTTGGGGCAAACATTAAAAAGAAATGCCCCCCCTCCCCCCCAAAAAAAGTTTTGGAAAAAAAAATAGCTGAAATGAAATAGTTTTTTATGACTTCCTGGAGCTGCTTGGATGTGGACTGGATGGCAGTCGGTCAGGAACAGAAGGCCTGATAGCCCCTGATTGTCTGCATCTCGCATCTTTCCCTTTCAGGTCATAAATATAAAACCACTGCTTGAAAAACAAAAAGGTCATTAAACTGTCAGTGGCTCCTTCTTAGGAGGTCGTAAATGTTTCTTTTAGCAGTGCCTCGCTCTCCTGTCTCAGCTAAGAGCGTAGGTACCCTCTGTCTCCTGAAGAAGCTGTAGGATGGCCAAATTGCTTGAATAAGGGGGGGGGGAGGAAGACTCACATTCTATTCGTAAGGTTCCTGAGTTCAATCCCCCTCATCCCCCAAAGTCTCTAAGGAGACAGAGGACACTTATTTCCCCCTTTCCCCTCCATCTCCAGGAATGAATTCTAAGGTGTGCTTCCGCCATTTCCCCCAGCTTACTTCCCTTGACCACAAGTATGACTGTCCCCTATTTGCACTTGTCCTGGGGTGCTCACAACTTCTCTCTAGGATGCAATATCTTCAGGCACTGATACAGCAGTCTTCCCCATTGAGAGACCACAAAGTTTCCATCATGGCAAGTTGAGACTTGAAATGAAAGTGAAACTTGCTAACCTGCATGTAAGCTGGGTGTCCAGGTGGCTGGATGGGTCTCTCCTCAGTTCTGCGTCTTTATTGCCCTGAGGAATTGCTGCTGAGCACTGTAAGGCACTTGATATACCCTGTGCCAACCTAGAACCAAGCAGAGTTCTGAGCAGGATGACACAGCACCCACTACTGTTTATTCATGCTAAAGAAACACGTGTAGAGGGCCCTGCACATGCTGCCTGGCCACGTACCTTATGCATCCATTGAACATACATCTTTAAAGTGTCTCCTGTCCATAGCTGCTCTTCTCAGGGCCGCTTCAGTATTTTCTGTGGTTGCTGTCTCCTTGGACTGTGTAATGAGGGCTTTCTTAATAAAGTTTTTAATGCCTGTGTTAGGTTGATAAAGGATAATAAAATGTGAAATTAGATTAGCTTTTCCTAATTATAGTGAGTTGGGAAGAGAGTGTGTGTGTCTGGCGGGGGGGAGGGGGGAATAAGGGAGCAGGGGTAGAAAAAGAAGAGGAGAAAGAGATGGAATGTTAATGGGAACCTGATTTCTGAGCCTGTTTTGAGTTTACGGCCTTGCAGGTAATTACAATAGGGAGCCTTCATTTGCTTTCCTGTGCGTGGAGGGGGGAGGGGAGGAAAGCAAGGGCACAAAATCCTGGCATTGTACCACCTCATTAAGTTAATTGCAAATAACTTGACTCTGTGGCTTATTACTTGCTGAGGCGGGAATTAGGGACAATTCAAATAAATAAATACCTAATATGATGAAACCAGTGAGAGGGAAGAGGGCACTGTAGGAGTGAGAGAGTGTGGGGGTTAATAACAAAACCTCACTTACTAAGGGGCGGGAAAGCTGAGATGTGGTGCCACCCTGGGATTTTAGCATCAGGGAAGCTGTGAAGCAAAAAGGTCAGGGCTGTCAGGTACAGCCCTGTCTTAAGGGAGAGGTGACCGCTTCTTAGGCGTATTCAAAGCATCTGACAAAGTCTCCCACGAAAGCTCACGCAATAAATACATTTGTTAGTCTTTAAAAGTGCCACAGGCCTCCTTGTTCACTTAGCATAGTCTGACTTCTGTGTTTGGGGGAGGGCAGCTCCAGCCAGGCCAACCATGCACGCCTCAGGCTTGAAGGGTTTTTTTTGGGGGGGGGCGGCACAGTGCCTCCCTAAACTAAGTCAATAGGTGACCATTTTCTGTCTTGCAGATAAATCTGAGTTAACAGGTGAAAAGCATCAGTAATTAACTGACATGAGATGATGTTGGCCAGATTCAGCCACCCTTATTCACACTGAGTGGCACCTTGTTCTGCTGAATTCTTAGTTTCTCAGAGTTTTCTTTTGATGGGAAAACAAACAAGGAGTCTGGTGGCACTTTCAAAGACTAACAACAAATGTATTTATCGCATGAGCTTTCGTGGGAGAAAATCCCACTTCCTCAGATGCTTGAAGACCTGTTCCAAAGGGGTAGCTGTGTTAGTCTAGGTGAGCCAAACAAACAGTCACTTTTAAAGACTATCAAATTTATTTATCGCATGAGCTTTCGTGGAAGAAAATCCCATGTTCTTCAAGGCATCTGATGAAGTGGGATTTTCTCCCACGGAAGCTCATGCGATAAATAAATTTGTTAGCCTTTAAAAGTGCCACAGGACTCGTGTGTGTGTGTGTGTGTTTTGTTTGTTTTGAAGACCGGTGAATCCCTATCACGAGTGGGGTCACCCTGAAGCTTGGAGCAGTTTGCTGTCCAGGTACCCAGTCAGCTTTTCAGCTTCACTTACTCAAGCAAACATACTTATTGCATTAAAATAACTAACTGAGGAGATTAACTCTGTTTTTAGGGAGCCTCCTGCCGAAAAGAACCCAAGATTTGTGCACAACAATGAAAAGGTAAATTGACTTCATTAAAGAGATGGAGATTGAGTTTCTGGAGGCCACTTAGGGCAGGTCAGAAATGACTGCCCAGCACAATAACCCTGTAGCTGCCTTTCCCATAGCTTTCCTTAGCTGCAAAGGAGTGGCAGACAGAAGCCTCCTCCACCCAGAGGAATGGCAGGAGATGAGTGGTAATGGGGCAGGACAGACAAGCAGGCAGCCATTCTGCAAGATATTCTTGAATGATTGTGAGAGAGGAAGTTCACAAGAAGAAGAACACCTCAGCCCCTTGTATCCAACAGCTGGGTCTGTCCCTTGGAAGGAAGTCTTGGATTTCCCAAAGTTATGCGCTGTTTCCCTGCATCCAGGGAGATACCTTTTCAATTCCAATCTTACCATATAGTCTCAGGCCGTGATCTGGTCATTACTTGGATGGGATGTTTGAAAAAGCCAGATGCTGAAGAAAGTGGTGTTGGTGACACAATAGCTCTTAATTAGTGTGTCCCTGAGTGCCCGCTTGCAGCCCATTGTGGTGCTGCAGATATGTCCCACCTCAGTTTCCTCAAGTGGAAGAGTAGTAGATTTCAGTTTAAAAGAGCAGGGGCCAGGAGAAGCTAGCAAGTTAACAAAATACTGTTTCCTTTTAATCAGATTTCAGGCCAGGAATCCTTACAACAAACAGCTCATCAGGTCTTGGTTCAAGGTTCCCAGACTTACAGGCCACTGTGCGCAAACCTGCCTCCAGATCAGCACTGTTTGCTCAGTCGCCATGACTCATCTCTCCAACAGAGTCTGTGGTGGCTTCTGGCTCCTGAATGTTACATTGACTCATTTTGCAAGCAGAGTCTGCAGGGACTCAGCCCTCAGGTTGCAGCAACCTATCCCTGGGCAGGGCCCCAGTCACAGGTATTCATTGATTCCATCACAGCCCTGCAAATTCATCTTCCAATAACACTACTTGGCCAAGAAGTGCCTCCCAGTGTGGGGGCATGTCTGTACTGCGGTTAAACACCCACAGCTGGCCCATGTCATCTGATGTGGACTCACACGGTTATGAGCAGGGCCGGATTAAGGCTCCTGAGTGTCCGGGGAGTGGGGTGGTGCTCAGGCACCCTGACACTGGGGCCCAAAAGACCAGCCAGCTGTGCGGGGCAGGCCACTGCTTGGCCTGATGCCCACATACCAGCCAGCCCCAGAGGTGCTCTGGGCCCCCCATCGGCGCCTGATTTATTTTTACAGAGCAGCGTGCAGCGGGGTCCTCCTTAGCCCAGGGCCTGGGGCTGCAGCCCCTAAAGCCCTTGGTAATCCAGTCCTGGCTGTGAGGCTGTTTAATTAATAGCAGTGTAGGTGTTTGAATTCATGCACAGGGGGACCCTCCCCTTTATTTCTTTTTCTTCTTCCTTTTCCCTCTGTTCCTGTCTCTCTCGCCTGGTTGTGTCTAAAGAGTAACCTGGTGGCACAAGAGACAAAACAGGAACATCAGGGAGAACGTGATTATGCTGGATCTGTTTCTTGTTAGCTCTTGTTCAAGTATACTGCCTCAACAAACTCCCTCTCCCGCAGTAGGACAGTCATTTTCTTTACTGAGTCCTGAGAATACTGCATTGACACCAATCGTCCCTGCTCTGTCAGCTGGGCACTTCAAGCTTGTATGGTTGAATCCTTTAACTTAATCGAGACAAACCATTTCACTGCTTTTCCTTATGAGGCTACTTCCCGCTCCCGTTCCTATCAAACTCACAAAGCCTAACTTTCGTTTCAAGCTAGTTTTTTTTCATGTTCAGCTGAGTCCTAGCTAGTCATCAAGTTCACCTGTTGCTATCCCAGCATGCTGCTCTAGGCAGAAAGTCTCCTCTCCTCCCACCCCCCAATTAATAGACGGACATGGGTCGGTTGTAAGTAAGATTGATGTTCTTGAACCTTGAAGGATGTTCCATGATGATGATGATGAAGGAGAGAGGAGCACTTAAGATGAGAAATGGGACCGGGCTGCAGAAAAACCTGCTGGGGGAAAGAGGAACAGAACAGAGAGGAGGGAGAGAGTAAATGGAAAATAAACTGTCTAATTTCTTCATTCTTTTTCCCCAAATCATGTATTGACATCTAAAAACACACAAATACTTTCCTAATGTTACTTTCTGATATAAGCATTTTCTCTTGGCTCAGGGATAAAATGCAATTGTGAATGAGAGGGGAGACTGTACATGGATGGGAATAGGAAGAGAGGTGCCTTTAATCTGTCCAGTAAGATGGGCACTTAAGTTTAGGCTACGAATTTAAGAACTCTGTCCCTGTAATGGTTTTTGTCCCTTATGCCCCTGATTTTCTTCCATGGTTGCAAACTCCTCAGTGATTGGTTGGTTACATGCCACAGACAGAAAAACAAAACTCCTCTCACGTCAATTACTGTATTTATCAGCAGCTACAAATCCATGTTTAAAATAGAAGGAAAGGGGGGAGAAATTGGAGATGGAAAAAACCTATTAGATCATCTAGGTCCTGTTTTAGGGTTATTTCTATTGCTTTGTCCAGTTTTGTTTTAAATGTCCCATGGGCTTCCACCACTTCCCTTGGAGACTATTTCATTGTGTATTGAAAGACGTGAGCCCTGATACATTTAAAAGCTTTGTACAATAGAATGAAAAGAAACAGCATGTGTCACAACCATTGCATTGTTTTTTGTAATCAGCTTTGCTTTTCACTTTTTTCAAACCTATTTAGCTGGGATTTTCAAAGGAGGCTGAGGAAGTTAGACGTCCTGTTCCCATCGAAATTCAGTGGGAACTGGGCACCCAACTCCCAATGGGCATCTTTGAAACCCTTAGCCATACGTTTTTATCAGCAGCATTACGACAGTACAACAGGCAATCACTCAAGCTATCAAGACAAACAAGGAGTCCTGTGACACTTTTAAAGACTAACACAGGGGTCCTCAAACTTTTTAAACAAGGGGCCAGTTCACGGTCCCTCAGACTGTTGGGGGGCCGTATTATAATTAGAAAAAAACGTGAACGTGTAGCTATCACGTTTGCTGCTGGCCTGTGTTTCTGGGTACTGGGTGGCAGGCAGTAATGCATCCACACACTTTTTGTTGGTGCTGTGGGCTCCGGCCAGGCCCAGAGTGTGGGACTGACCGATGTTAGCCTGCTGGCCTGCTGTTGTGTACGCAACTAGTAACCAATGTTCCCTCTAGGTTTGGTGGCTTGTGTGCAAAATTTTCAAGCCGTGTGAAAAACTTTTTCAGAATAAATTTTTGGGGAAAACTCACAAGACAGAAATTATAGGCATTAATTGAAGATAAAGTGATTGTAAATAGAATAAATTAATTGTGTTTAATTAATTTAATTGGAATGAATTTGGAATTGAAATCTAATTTTAAGAAAGGTTTTTATTTAAAATTAATTTTTAAAAAGTTTTAAAAAAGAAGGGAGAGAAAGAAAAAAGAGAAGGAAGGAGGAGAAAAAGAAAAAAAGAAAGAAAGGAAGGAAGCAAAGACAGAAAGAGCAGGAAGGAAGGAAGACAAAGAAGAGAAAAAGAAAAAAGGAAAGGAAGAGGAAGAGGAAGAGAAAGAAGAGAAAGAAAGGCAGGGAAGAGAAAGGAAGGCAGGGAAGAGGAAGACAAAGAAGAGAAAAAG
>ML685755.1:34427033-34536795 GCA_007922175.1 Pelusios castaneus | reverse complement strand
GCAGGGAAGAGGAAGACAAAGAAGAGAAAAAGAAAAAAGGAAAGGAAAGGAAGAAAGAAGAGAAAGGAAGGCAGAGAAGAGGAAGGAAGGCAGGGGAGAGGAAGACAAAGAAGAGGGGAAAAAAAGGAAAGGAAGGCAGGGAAGAGAAAGGAAGCAGCCCCGGGAGTCTGGAGGGGGCGGTGGGGGCTGCCAGCCTGCGCGGGGGTCCCTCCTTGTCCCCACCCCCACCCCTCTAAACCGGGCCGTCTCCTTGTCCCCACCCCCACCCCTCTAACCCGGCCACTCTCCTTGTCCCCACCCCCACCCCTCTCCAGGCCTCCCTCCAGCCCCCTTACCTGGCCGGAGGCTGGGAACTACAGGGACGGCCGGCAGAGCTGCTTGTCGGCCAGGCCGCTCCCGCCCTGAGCACGCTGTATCTGCGCATGCTCAGGGCGGGAGATTTGAATCTCCCCAGCCCGGCCGCAGCCTGCACAGCTGGGAGGGAGCACCGGTGGGGACCGAACGCGGCCCCGGCAGGGCAGACAGACCCCGGCAATGGAGTCCGATCCTGGCCCCGTGCCGGGAGACCGACGCTGTTGGCAGAGCGGGGCGGGGTCGGCTCTGGGCCGGGAAGTCGAGGCGGCCGGTGGGTGGGAGACCGGCAGCCTGCCCTGGCCGCGGCCACCCCGCTGCCCCAGACGCATGGGGCAGGCCGCAGCAGGGGCGGGGGCCGGATAAATAACCTTGGCGGGCCGTAGTTTGAGGACCCCTGGACTAACAAATGTATTTATCTCCTGAGCTTTCGTGGGAGAAAGTCCCACTTCATCAGACGCATTTAATTTCCTCCCATTCTGTAAGTTCCCCATCTTCAAAGCGTCTGATGAAGTGGGATTTTCTCCCATGAAAGCTCATGCGATAAATACATTTGTTAGTGTTTAAAAGTGCTACAGGACTCCTTGTTTGTTTTGGTGACCTAGACTAACATGGCTCCCCCTTTGGAACTTGTCAAGCTATCAAGGACACATTATTAGGGTCTTCCATGTCTCTCCGAGTCTTGGGTGTGTGGAGAATGAGGAAGAGGAAAGCTGTGCCTTGTCTGGTATTGTAAATTGTAGTAAAGGACAGGCATTTTGGATTGAAGTCCTGCTGAGTCCAGTGAACCCTAACTTGCATGATAGGGTGACTGTTCTATATAACTAGGAGCTTAGTTGTGGGGAAGCCTCTGTCCTTCATCCACTGTGATTTTAATGGCAGTGCAGTGTTGATGAAGAGTTACCAGGAGGCCAGTGTTGTGGGATGCTGTCTTGCCACCAAGGGGCTTATATTAGAAGTGAATATGAAGCCAGCCGTGGCAAAGGCAGAAAGTTTCTATGTGAGGTCATACAGAACTATCTCCAGGCTCTGGAGCTCAAATGCAGCAGCCAGGACTGTGTTTTCACTGCTGGCCTGCATGCTTGGTGCACATGCTGGCAAACAATATTCTGACTTCTGGTCATTATAAACAAGCCTTTCAATTAAACTGAGCATGTGGGAAAGGTGCTTCCCCGATACGCTGCCTGTTCTGCTATGACCTTGCAGCATTTCAAAGAATTTAAAAAGTGCCCCTGCCCTTGGCCCCAGGTGGTGCTCTAGGATGGCACTCTTAGACATAGGCTCCTGCGGATGGCATTGCTGAGTTAAGAGAGTGGCTGTGTGAAGAAATCCCACCCTAAGCTGTTTCTTGATAGTCAGTTTGTCTCACCATGTGGTCCTGGTTAACAAATATTGTTTGGGTTCTCTGAATGCATCACCTTTTGAAGTGACCCTGGATCCTTGCCATCAAAGTTGTATCTGCTGCAGTGTGGGTTTTGGGGTGGGAGTGGGGGCGGCTGAGCTCTCGCATTGGTCAGGGGACGAGCGTGCCCATTGCATACAGACAAGGAAAACGAACAATTCTCAGACTCTGCGGAACTTTAAGGTCTGAAGGGACAATTATGATCATCTAGTCTGACCTCCAGCACAACGCAGGCACAGAACCTCACCCACCCACTCCTGTAAGAACCTCCTAACCTGTGACTGAGTTACTGAAGTTCTGAAGTCATGGTTTAAAGACTTCAAGTGCAGAGAATCCACCTGCTAGGGATCCAAGGAAGGCAAAACTATTAACTATTGACTGCTGAAATAGAGTGCTTCCAAACAGCCTGCCAGAATCCAACACCTTCTGCTATTTCTCTTAACTGAAATAGTCTATTTGCCCTCCTGCTGTATGTGTTCAAATGTCTTTAAGAGACAGTCTGCCTGCTTGTCTAGCCAAATGTATCTGTGGTGTCAAGTGCATGGAACTTCCTCAATGCTGTTTTATCTCCTTGTGCCAGCCCTGAATGTGGCTTATTGGGTTTCTCTGAAAAAGCAAATGTGATTTAATAGCATGAAAGGGTTATTGGGTCCGTAGAAAGAGCAAGCATAGTCCAGCGGATGGGGTATTACACTGGATCCCATAATGCCTGGATCTACTAACATAGATCATTAGAAAGGGATCGGATGCTGATACAGTCTGTATCCCTATTTTCTCCCCTGTCTTTCTCTCCCACCCCCCTGACAAATCTATAATTCCAACCTTTATTTCAATTATGTTTCCTACCAAAACATCACTCTTCTTTTTAAGATTTTTTTTCCTCCCCTTCCTATTTTTATTTTCAGATTTTTTTCTCTCCTCCCTAATTCTTCTAACTCAAATTTCTTCCCTTCCTCTTTCTATCCCCATGTCTTTTTGAGGCAGAGCCTGGTTCTTACTTGGGCTCCAAACTAGAGAGTTTTGGTGGGTGGATTAGACAGTGCTACTCAAGTACAGGCAAGTTGTCTGCTCTGAGCTTGTATGACTCAAGCGAATACAATGGTGTTTCCTTTTTTGTAGCACCTTCTGTACCTGTAGAATGCCAAAGTGCTTTACAGAACAATTAATTAGATCCGGTGAGGTGGTTCAGTGACTATGGGCCAATGCTGTCGCCATTATGCCCTTGGCAATAGTTTTTACAGGCAGCCTTGACCCCTAAAAGCTGGGTCATTCAGAGAAGGAATGGTAGGTAGCACTGGGGTTATCGCTCTGCACCTCACCTCAAGCACCTGAGAGCTTAGCTGAAGGGACCTAGGTTTAATACTTGATTCAAAGGATAGCATGCACCAAATTCCCAGGGGTGTCAGCTGTTGTGTTCTGAGGAGTCTCAGTCCTGAATGGTACTGGACTGGCTTGTTTGGTAGCTCCCAAGTGTGTGCATGCAATAGTGACACAATAAGTACCCTACACAGATACTCAAAACTAGCTTCTGCCTGCATGCTTTGTACAACATTAGCAAATGAACAAGAGGACACCAGATGTTCTGCAACCCTGGAGGGTGTCTGTCAATTTGACACCTGTTTGGTCCAGCAGAGCCGTGGCTGTAAAACCAGGGAGCTGTCTCTAATCCTTACTGTTAGAAAACACGAACCACTAATCCTGGGACGAGTGGAAACCTCCTCTCCCTGCTTAGAAAGCACAGATGCTAATTGCAAACAAGAGAGCCATGACTTGCTCTAAACACCTTTGGCAGGTTTACTCCCTGTTGATTGGGGGGGGGCCGGGAATCCTGTCCTTATGTTAGCTGCTGACTTGCTTCTGCTCTGAGTTCACTGAAAGGTCTACCTCTTTTTCCCACACCTTTGGCCAAACTCTTATGTTTTATACAGCAGCTCTAGGCACTGTGGGCTTGGTTTTCTTCTCAATTGCTCCTCTGTAAATCAGTGGGGTTACACTGTTAAATGAGATTTCCCTGTGGGATCAGCTATAACTGAAGTATGTTTAGCCCAGTTGAATTGTGGTGGGATGGGGGAAGAAGTGCCCTTGAGCAGCATTGGGGCTGCTCTGCATTGCATAAAGCTGCCTGCAGCCTCCTGGGGGCCTCCTCAGTATGAGAAGGTTGCCAGGGTGTGAAGGCATCTGTCCACAACACTGTTCTCCCAAGAACACCATTTTGTCTGGCTGGGAGGAGGGACCAGGTAGAGTTGCTACACTAGCCCTCTACCACCAGTGTCTCCCTTGTATTCAAAGAGAATCACACAGAGCTGATTAAGCCTGATTCTGAGTGCTTTTTTCTGCTAGAGTGGACTCGGGCATAAAGCACATAATCTCCACAGCATCCAGAAATTTCTGATCATGTGCCTAAAGTTATGTTAAATGGACATTGAGATTAAGAAAGAAAATACCCACAACTCCCAGAGCAGGCAGCCAGGATTCTTTAAAACCTCTGTAGAAGGAAGTGGGGGCAGCAGAGGGAGATTTGAACTTCAGACTCGCATGTGATGTTCCCAAATGTCAGCTTCACTGGCAATGACGTGTGCTTGGAATGGGAGAGAGCTCTGGGAAGCTCAGAGGTGCTGTACCACAATGGGAGAGGGGCCTCCATTTTTGACTCCACCCTCCTTTGCTTGCTTTTGAGCTCCGAACCTTGTGTGCCTCATCTCAGGAGTTGTTGGGACAGCTGAAAAAGATGAATGCGCAGGTGCTGCTGTGTTGCTCATCAAGGATTAACCCATAGGGGTGGCATTTGTGAACCCAAAGTGGTCTCTCCCTCCCACCCACCCCCATTTCTGGAGGCTATAGCAGAGCTCTCCTGGTTATCAGGTATGCATCATATGCTCCCTCCATCTCAGTGCCATGCTATAGCAGGGCTTTTACGGCTGCTGCCAATGCAGTGTGTCATTACTTCCTTTGCTGTCTCTGCTGGGCCATAGCAAAGCTATTGCAATTGTTTGAAATACACATTGCACCATCCGTTATTCCATGGGGTCAGTCTGGCTGCCACAGATACACCACGAGCCCTTCATCTCACTCTCCTGTGGGCTATAATCATGATAAGTTATTTTAGACTCAGATATATTGTCGCTGACTGGCTTTGGCAATGCAAAAAGAGATGTCATTGCTACTCTGCTCGCTCTCGCTGTCTTGGAGTGTATGTGTGTAAGTAAATGTTTTTGCAGGTGTGTGTATTTATAGTTCAGTGGACTTACCTGCTTACCTACCGTACTCAAAGACAGGGATTTAAGGATGGGTGGGGAGAGACCAAGAGACCTGATCAAATCCAGGGAAGCTTAAGAATTGCTGCATTGTGTAGCTGATGAGAAGGATTGAACCAGATCCTGTCAGCAGCGAGAGCCCCATGGACATAGTGCCCTTGAGAATCACTAGGGCAGGATGGAAGTTTAGGGGAAAAGGGACGAAAGGCAACAGTCCTATTTAGTCTTTCGAGACCTGGCACCAGACACCCAGAGAACCCACACCAGTGTAGGCTCGCTGTGTAACAACAGCCAGATGTTTCCCAGATGTTTTTCACTTCCTGTCTGGCTCCTCTGCATTTAGCTTTTTTATGTATGTGTTTGTTTTGGAGGACAAACAAAATAAAAGGCTTTTATAACCCTGTTCCCATGCAGGGTACAAGGTTAGGCTATAATGTGAAATCTATTCACTATTGTCTTGGGGTGTTTCACCCTTCTTCCCCTGCCCTTCACCATACTTCTTTTGTTAAAGGCTTTTTTCCCACATAACATCTTTTCTCACTGGGCATTTTCTGTTATCTCTTCCAGCCATCAGGGAAATGCTGGGAATATCTTGAGGTGGTTTCGGAATGAAGTAGAAGTCCTGAGGAAGAGGAAAGTCTGTTTTCCAGTAAATGTTTCCCGTATAGGTTGAACATTTAAATAACTTGATTCTGGCTGTCATAAAGGACCTGTGGACAATTAAATATACACTTCTAATACTTCTGAATAGGACTCTCCTTCCCTGTGAGTAGGGAAAGCTCTGTCAAAATGCATCAGGAGTATATTTTGGTGTTCTCAATATACAGCATATTGTGTGTGTGTGTAATTTTGAATGAGTATATACAGTATTCAGCACAACCGCTTTTACCTGAAATGCTTCAGTGACATGAAAAACAGTTAGGTAAATAGGATAATTAATGGTGCTTACAACCCTTACCATATGCAATACATTTAGAGAGAACTGTGAGACAGAGAAATAAGACAGCCCTAAAGGAAGTGTGTGTGCAAAGAATAGCACTTTAGAGCATTTTACATAAGGTCTGTAGCCCAGGTATTTTCATTTATTTTTTTATGAGAATAAATAGGCAGCTGAATAAAATACCAAATAGCTAAGGAAGAGAGAAAGTGAGGTATTTAAGGGTGCACCAGCTTCTTGAAAAAATTATATTTCTGTCTGAAAATAGCATGTCTGCAATCATTATAAATAATCCGAAAGATTACTATAACTGAAAGCAATTAGCACATATATATTTCTCTTTTTTTTAGTTTGAAAACACTTGGTGTACAGTCTGTTTCACTGCTCCCCTGAATACCCAGCTAAGTGGTCATTTTTTCTTTGCTTGAAAACACCCTTATAAAGGTCAACAAAAAAAAATTAATATTTTTTAAAGATTTCAGGAGATGTTGCTTAAAAGATGCTCTAAATGAAACTGTGGAAAACAAAATCAAGTTGACAGTGTCCCTTTAAAGAGTATTTCTCATTGTCAGTTGTTTTTGTGCCCAGGTTAGACTTTTCTACTTACAGAGTTAGTCTCTATCTCTCTCTCCAGTCCCCTCCCTCTTTCTCTCTTAATTGCCTGTTAAATAATTTAAATATTTAGGACTGAAGGGCTTCAATTATCCATTAATTTACATTAGTAATTTATATATCAGGCTGAATGGACACACTGTTAGTCTAATGGGCCCCAGCGGACTGGCAGAATCCACACTGCAGTGCGTTTTCCTGGAGTATGATCCATTTCTTTACACCTCCAGGCCTTTATTTTAAACACATGTGAGCACGTGTATTTGACTGCATGCATGCACACATGCATGTCTCTCTCTCTCACATACACCCACCACGGAGAGAGAGAACTGTCTGCATCTGCATACAGAAGTATATGTACAGATACACGAGAGTGTGAACACTTCCTCTACTCCACCCTGCCGCACATATATGGGGGTTTGCATTTGCACACATGCATAAGTACAGGTAACTTGCTTTCACCTATACACTTTAACACGCACACATATCCACTTATTTTTAGAATACAGAATCTCCTTCCTTACCTCTGTTGAACAATTCCAGCCCGTCTTTTCCACAGAGCTGGTGCTTTCCTGACCTGCGTAATTTGTGCAGATTTGCCTCTGTGTCCTGTTAATCAGCATCTCACAGGCCTGAGATCACTCTCTTGGCAGTAGGATAGCAAAGAGGAGAATATTTATTGTCTATTTAATATTAAAGGGGACCTAAATCATAGAGAGGGAGGGTATTTTTTATCCTTGAGTGGTCCACTGTGCTCCTGACACAGCTTTGAGGATTCCACACACACACACTGTCTCCCTCCCCTCCTTTCACTGCTTCTCACAGTTCTACCCTGGGAGTCCACACATCATGCCCACCTTCCTTTTGATTAAGGAGGGCTCTACAGCACGGGGTAGTGTGTCAGAGCTTGTTTGTGCCATTCCTTTACCACCCGGGGTGGGGGAAGAGAGATTGTTTGCTGTAATTCAGTTGAAGATATTTGGTCCTCCACCCTCATCAAGGCTGAGCGTGCTATCACCAGGAGACTTCCCGCCTTTGAATTTTTTTGGCCAAAACTTCAAGAAGTGAGCGTTCATTTTCGTGCCTGGCTTGAGATATTTCAGTTCTCAGAGGTGCTGAGCATGCCCAATTCCCTACAGCTGAAGTCAATGAGAGCTGTGGGGTCTTAATTTCTCTGAGAAATGGGCTCAAGACATGTCAAGTTGAGTCCCCAGAATCTGAGGCGTCAGCACTTCTGAAAAATTGTGGCGTTAGGATTTAGGAAGACAGCATTCTCATCAGATGCTGTCTTCACTGCCGCCTTCAAGGGCACCCATGCATTCTCTTAATTTCCTCCATGAATTCTCTTTGGGCAGCATCTTTCCTGCTCTTTTTTCAGCTTTCCCCACTCTCTGGCTGACACCTGGGGCTTTTTCATATGTAGCTGCCGATTACCCTTCATCCCTGTCTCAATTTTTCACATTTGCTATCTGGTCACTCCAGTTATGGTGCCACCTTTGATGACACTAATTGGATTGGCACAGGGCACTCAGCGCTGACAGGCCTTCGATGGAATCCTTGTGTGCGTATTTGATAATGCACACATAACTGCAGCTTTGAGTGGTCCATTATACCGGTGGCCACATTTTCTTCTTCTCCGTAGCAGTTTTCCACTATAAAACACATCTCTAGCCATTAAGAAGTAATACTTTCAGTGAAACCCAGCATTCTAGATAAGACAGGAGCTATAAATACTGTGCCATAGGGTATGTCCATGCTGCAAAAAGGAAAAAAAAAAGATAATTCAGATTAGCTAGTTCAGCTTGAAATGGCAGTAAAGATATAGTAACTCTGCTCTTAACTTGGGTTAGGAGCTTGAGTTCAAGTTTATATGGCAGCCAGGGTTGAACTCACTCTTCTGTTGAAGGTTAAAAGCAGAGTTTCTGTGTCTTCACTGCTGTTTTAGTTCAAGTTAGTTAACACAGGTTAACACTTCTTTTTTAACACACTTCTTTTTTAAGTGTGGACATAGTTGTAGTAATTAGCACTAGTTTAGGAAACGGGGCCTTCACGGGTTTGTGAGAGTACTAGAACAGAATGGATAGCACTCTCACAGAAGCGATTCTTCAGTCCCTTTTATATGAAGTATCTAGAAACTGCTTTACAGACTGAGTTCTAGACGGCGTAGTGGCTGGCTAGACAAACACGACAGCCATCATGAGTTGAGTGACAGCTTACATATAGCCTTAGAAATTGGTTTCAAAGGGAGAGATAATCCAGGTATTTGTGAACAGCATTGTATATTCTCTCTGTTGTGGAAAGGTGGCATAGCTCACACCACAGAGAGGCAGAAGGAGGCTGTTTGCTCTCCTGTCCAGATGCTAACACCTCTTACACTGCAGCACCCCTTCTCCTTAGAGCTTCATGTCACCATTGGCATGGGTTAGCCCAGACTTTCAGCCCAGAAGCTAGCATGCTGCCCACTGAGCTATACTGAAACTAACAGTGTTCATGCAGCCCTCTCCAGACCAGCCAGTACTAAATATCTCTAATGTACCCTGTATGTGCTCACAGGTACGAAGCAACCAGCTAATAAGAAAATGTTTACATGGAGCATTAATGTTGGAGGGTGAGCATCTCACCATTCTATGGGACGCTGTGTGGATAGAAGAAACCAGGAGGATGAAGGTTATAGGAAGTGTAGAAACCTGAAGCTGTGTGTACACTGGAACCTGGATAACCTGATTCCCGATTAGAGGGTGTTTTCTCCGACTTGATCCCCAAGTTGTAATATCATCATCTTATGAGCAACTTTTTTCACCAAAGTCCTTAAGCTCTTAAACCTGAAGTTTGTGAACTCCACTGCAAAAATGCTTTTCCCCAAGGAATATGTAAGTTCAGCTGCCTCTCTCTTACAGGGCTTTTCTGAACTCAGTGGGCACCTGGCTCCACTAAACCCTTTTAGACAAATCTTTAATTATCTAAATGGACTTCACCTCCCCTGTTCCAGTCAGATAACTAAGGTCACTCTCTCTCTGTTGGAGAATCTCTGAGGGCACGGCTGTACTTCAGGAAATATCTAGGGCTGGGCCAGCTCAGCAGGGCTATACATAAGCAGTCTTAGCGGGTGGGCAGCTGCCCAGGGCCCTGCAGAGGGAGGGGCCCCGTGACATGGCTGGCTGCCCACCCACTAAGAGCATCTGCTGGGGCAGTTGGGGGGGAGCAGAGGGCAGCAGCACGGGGCCATGGGCCCTGGTGGGGGGTTTGGCGGGATGGGGGTCGTGGACCTTGGTGAGGGTGGTTGGAGGCAGCACAGGGCTGGGGGCCCTGGCAGGGGGGCTAAGGGGGAAAAAGTCAAGGATGGGGCCCCCATGTGGCGTGGGGGCCCCATCCTTGACTTTTGCCCGGGGCCTCAGAAACCCTGAGACCACCCCTGGGGCTATACAATTATAGCATAAATGTTCGGGGGCCCAGAGCTCAAGCTTTAGCCTTAGACCCAAAGTCTATACCACAGCCTGAGCTTCAAGAGTCCAAGTCACTGACCCAGGCAAAGCTGTGTGTAAATTCTGCATGATGGAGATATAATGCAGGCAGATATGTACAGGGATCTGTGTGTTGACCAAACCAGATTTCAGCTCTGGTACCCAGAAATGAAAAGCCAGTGTCTTTATGCTGCAGCAGGGAATTAGTTAACTTTTGAGGCTAAGTAAAGCATTGCTAGGTTTCTTACCTCACAGCAGGCTTCTCCAGTGCAGAATATCTGAGATGAAATTCAGAGATGTCAGGCCCCCTCCTTGTCACAAACTAACACCAGATTACACGAACTGCCAGTCACCCATTATTGCACTGTCAAGAGATGCTTATTTCTGATGAGGCAGATTCGGGTTGGCAAATCGCTTTACATTTAAATCTTAATGTCCACTGAAAAATGACAGCCATTGCTCTTCTATACTATCATAGACATCTAGTTTAGTGTGCCTCAAGCACAGACTCTACTCTGCATCCAGGGTCCTCTCTGAGAGGGCAGAGAAATCTAGTCCAGACTTCTTCCTAGAGATGGCACACAGATTCCATTCCAGATGGGCACAGAAATCCAGGTCATGTAGTGGCCAATGGAAGCCTGTCCAGGCTCTTGCCATTCCCTGAGAAATCATATCAGATGTCGGCTGTCAGTAACAACTTTTGCTTTTCAGGGCTAATGTGGGAGAATCAACCCTTGTGTAAGGGTGAATGGTACGCCTAGGGTCTGGACAACCAACTGGCCTTGAACATATCCAAACCGAACCGCTATAAATCTCAGAAGGTGCAACCTGACACTCTTGCTGGTTTGTTGCAATTATTTCCATTTGTATGGTCTTTCTGTCACTAACTCAGTCATTATGGTAGTACCACTCAGCTCAAAAGGCATCAGAACTGTGTCTGCTGATTAGTCGTTAGCGGTTTGTTCACACCCCTGGGTGACATACCAGCTAGACTGCTCTTGCCGTCAGTGAGTACCAGCCCTCAGCCTATCCCAGAAGTGGATACAATAAGCAAATGTATTTTGTTAGGGCACAATCTCCAGGAGTGTTGGCTAAGGACAGCCATTTTCCACCATAGCCACCAATAATCATAATGCTGTCCAGTATATAATAGACAATGTTAGTAGCTAATTCCTGAATCTTTCTGTGATAAAAAGGTAATAAGTAAGAGTCAACATGGACTTGTCAAGAACAAATCATGTCAAACTAACCTGATTGCTTTCATTGACAGAGTAACAAGCATTGTGGATGGGAGGTAGTGGTAGATGTGAGATATCTTGATTTTAGTGAGGCTTTTGATACTGTTTCACATGACCATCTCATAAAGAAATTAGGGAAATACAACTTACATAGAACATGGGTGCATAACTGGTTGTAAAACCATTCCCAGAGAGTAATCATCAGTAGTTGATAGTCACAATAGAAGGGCATATGTGGGTGGCAGGGAGGGTCCCACAGAGCTCAGTTCTGAGTCTGGTTCTGTTCAATATCTTCAGTGATTTAGTTATTGGCATAGAGAGTGCCTTTACAAAGTTTGTGGATGATATCAAACTGGGAGGGGTTGCAAGTGCTTCGTGTGTTAGGATCCAAATTCAAAATTATCTGGACAAACCGGAGAAACGGTCTCAAGTAAATAGGATGAAATTTGATAAGGACTGCTGCAAAGTACTTTATTTAGGAAGGAACAATCAGTTGCATGCATACAAAATGGGAAATGACTGCCCCGAGAGTGGGTACTGCAGAAAAAGGTCCTGGTGTCACAAGCTAAATATGAATTAACTGGGTAATACTGTTTCAAAAAAATCAAAGGTGGTGCTGGGGTGCATTAGCAAGAGTGTTGTAAGCAAGACACAAGATTTAGTCCTCCATTATTCTCCACACTAATTAGGCATCAACTAGAGTATTGTGTCCAGTTCTGGGTGCTGCATTTCAGGAAACGTGGACAAATTGGAGAATGTCCAGAGAAGAGCAACAAAAAATGATTAAAGGTCTAGAAAACATGACCACTGAGGGAAGACTGAAAAAACTGGGTTTGTTTAGTCTGAAGAAGAGAAGACTGTGGGGGAACATAAGTTTTGTTACAAGGAGGAGGGAGGAAAAATGGTTTTCCTTAACCACCAATGATGGGATAAGAAGCAATGGACTTAAACAGCAGGAAAGGCAGGCTAGGTTGCACGTGAAGAAAGACTTCTTAACTCGTCAGGGTGGTTAAGCACTGGAATAAATTACCTTGGTATGCTGTGGAATCTCCATCACTGGAGATTTTTAAGAGCAGGTTAGACCAGGGGTCTGCAACCCAAAAGATAAGAAGAGCCATTTTTGAAAATTCCTTCAATAACAAAGTGTTTTGAGAGCCACAATGGGTGTAGCCTCCTGGTGGGAGGTGCAGGGAGGTGAGCCAGGATTTCTGCTGCAGGGTCCCCTTATGCAGGGGGGGAAGCCTGGAGCTTGGCATGGGCTGCCCGTGGGGTCCCTGGTGGCTGGGGGAAGCCCAGAGCCAGGCATGGGCCTCCTGCAGGGTACCCCAGTGGTTGGGGGAGCCCAGAGCCGCAAGGGGGCAGCCAAAGAGCCGCATGCGGCTCCAGAGCCACAGGTTGCAGACCCCTGGGTTAGACAAACACCTGTCAGGGATGATCTAGATAATCCTTGGATTTATCATTTAGTCCAGCTTCCTGAATTTATGGCGTCTCGAGGTCCTTTCCAGTCCTGTGATTCTATGATGGGGGACTTGCACTCTGAAAGGTAAAATGATTGTGTGTGTTTTGGAGCTGGAAGCTGGTGCTGGTTGTTGCTGAAGGTTCACCAATTCCAACATTTTCATCTAAGATACCTAACAGGACAAATCTCCAAAAGAGGCAGGGCATGATTACACTGCAGTCAGAGGTATGGTTGCAGCACTCCAAGATATACTGGAGCTAGCTTTGATTTAAGTTCCAAAGGGGTAGCCGTGTTAGTCTATTGCAGAAAAACAACAGAGTCCTGTGGCACTTTAAAGACTAACAGATTTATTTATCACATGAGCTTTCATGGGAGAAAATCCCACTTCGTCAGACACTTTGAAGATTTCAGCTTTGATTTAGTTAATTTGAAAAACAATAGTAGTGAAGTCATGGCAGCATGGCTGTACAACCCCTCTAGGGACACTGGTTCTGTACTCAAGCCGCTAGCCCGTGCTCCTGATGCTTCCCCGTGACTGTTGTTCAAGCTAGCTAGATCAGAGCTAGCTCAGGTATGGCTGCAGGTGCTGCAGCCACATCTCTGATTGCAGAGCAGATGTATCCAAGCGGCAGAGCCGTCGCGGGGGGGGAGAGGGGGGCGAGAACGGGGCGATCGCCCCAGGCCCCGTGGTGACACGGGCCCCGACACCCCCCCCCCCCCCCCGGCCAACCTCTTTGCTCCACGGGCCGGGAGCACTAAGCCCGGCCTCTGGGCTAGCCCTCCCCGACCCCGGGGTGGAGCAGGTGGCCCCCGCCTCCGGGGCTGGGCCCAGAGCCAGCTCCCCGCCCAGGCTGGCTCCCTGGGGGGGTGGAGCTGCCCGCCTGCCCTCCAGCACGGAGGGTGGGGGGAGGGGCCCGCTCCCCCCACAGGACAGCGCTGCCAAGCGGGTGGTGGAAAGTCAGCATTATCAATTAGATTGTTCAGTAGTGATCATGTTCATGCGTGTGTCTTTCTCTCTGTATACTCAGTGGAGAGTTTTGCCAATTATCCATTGTGGGAAAACAAAGCATCTCCTTCTACTCTCTGCTAAACCAAGGAACTCATCCTGATTTGCAAACTATTGCATTATGAAGTGCTGATGGGAAGGATGTAGAATGAACGGTCGGGATAAGAGCAGTCGTCATGGCTTACATGTCAGGATGAGTTTGTCATTAGATTCCTTCTTTCTCTTCATTGTGGGATACTTACCAGTTCTCATTTGGACTCTCCTAAGCAAGCTGAACAGACAGATGTGCAGAACCCTACAAGTCTCTGGATATCTGCAGACCATATTTGCAGATCTTGGATTGGATGCAGATGCAAATTTTGAATGTGCTAAGTAAGGGCTCTACAGATGAGGAAGGGAAATACCAAAGAAGATAGATGAGAGGGCATAATTTGCTAAGTGGGCAGATGCAAAGGTCAAAGCAGTGAAGAGTCATTCTCTGGAAGCCTTCAAACAGCAAACCTGGTATGTAAAGGGTCCTGTGTTCTGTAATACTTGTCCCACCATGGCTGACAAGAAGCAAAGAGACTTGCTGTTCTTGCCTATTAGTCTGCTTGCTGACTGCTTCACTGATGGCATAGTCTAGCGCAGGGGTCTGCAACCTGTGGCTCCGGAGCCGCATGCGGCTCTTTGGCTACTCCCTTGCGGCTCTGGATCCTTGTGGGCAGTCTGCTCCAGGCCCCCTGCCATCGGGGATCCTGTGGGCAGCTGCACCAGGCTCCGGACTCCCCAACTCCGGACTTCTGTTCTTGCTTCCAGACTCCCCCCTCCTTCACCAGGGGACCTTGCAGCAGGTGCCTTGGCCCAGCTCCCAACTCCCCCCCACCAGGAGGCTACACCTATTGTGGCTCTCAAAGCATTTGGTTATAGAAGGAATTTTTTAAAACGACTCTTCTTATATTTCGGGTTGCCGACCCCTGGTCTAGCGTCTGTTACCTCGTAATTCTGTCACAGTGACCCATTGGAATTGCTGGGGGGAAAATAATCACCCTGATCCTTGCAGAGCATCTGGAATACAAATGCTGGGCTAGGCCAGGCTAGAAGTGGATTATTTGCCTTTTCTCAGCCTTGACTGTTGATTAGTTAGCACTGATTCCATGCTTTGAAGATATAAACATAGTTATTCCTTAAAATACCAGTCAGATAAAAATCCAGTAACACATTCGCTGAAGCCCCTTGCACCTCTGTGTTCCTTGGTATGGAGGCAGTACATTCTTCCTCCGCAGGATCTCTCCGAGCAGCCTCTGCTCACTCTCAGAGCAGTGCCTGAAGAACACTCTTGGCAGGCCTCACGGTCGGCCCAGCTCAGAGGTCATTTCATGACTCCAGTTACTTGCAGCGTTACCTTTTGAAGGCTGTTTGTGATCGCTGCTGATTCTCCTGTGGTGAAGGCCCTTGTGGTTCAGAATTGTGGGTCCTCTGTCCTTTCTCTTTCCTGAAATACACTGGGTGCTTTCTAAAGTACTTGGAAAGTGGGGGCTGAGGGCAGCAGAGAGAGTGAGGAATATGTAGATTAGGCACTATACAGGCTTCTGCCCCAGAAAGGCACTGGAAATTGCATCTTGGTGCCAGCCTACAGCACACTGTGCCCTTCCAGTTGTATATGAGTGGCGAAGGTGGCTGCACACGCAGCTATGCTAACACCCCTCTGTTATGAATAAAGTCCTTGCCTGCTGTTGTAAGCCAGGATTTTAGCAAATCTCTGCTCCTGCACCACAGTTATGAGCTGCAGCTCCCCCACTCCTCCCCTGTCTGTGCATTAGCTTTGGTTTTCAAAAGTAGACAGAGCACCCTTGGAAAATCCCCTGCATCAGTCTTGCAAGGCTTTGGCAGTGCAGAAAGATTCCATCTGGGAGATGCTGATACTGATGCAATGTGCAGTAATGGTGAGAGAAAACAGCCTGCTTCCTTTCCTCTGCACAGGGAGACCTGTGCTAGTAATGAAAGGTTTCAGATGCAGTTGTCAGGAGCTGGAACCTGATGTAACTGGCACCTTGCTTTCGTTTTGTTTTGGTTACAGCATGTTCGGTCCCTGCTGCTTATAAGACGCACAAATGTTTCCCCCAGCCTTATCTCTAGTCTCTTGCCAAATGCTTGGCTTTATTTCATCTGGCCACAGTGCCTGTCCATTTCCAGAGTGCCAGGAAAATGGCTATAGTACTAATAATTCCAGGCTACCCGGACATATGACGAGGGCTTCCTGACAGGTGTACGTAATGGTATTAACAGTCTTAGATAAGCTTGCGACTTGTGGGTGGGAGATGAAAAGCTGGGCATAGTTGTGACAACTTCACAGCCTGGAGGTTGTTTGTAATCAACACTGAGCACTGTACGAGCGTCCAAATAGCCCCAAGAGTGGGGGAGCTTGAGGCAGCTTTTGCATCTTCCTGCTGAGCTGCGCTGAACACCCCTCTGCTGTAGCCATGGACCAGGCCTCTAGCTTAGCTGTGGATGGATATCTGTCAGTAACAAACGGAAAGGCACTATGCGAATGCTGTATAGTTCTGATAAAGTGATGTAAAGTTTTTGGCTCCTTAGTATCAAACTTTTATTTCACTGTCTCTTTTCACCTAGCTGGTTAGTCTCCTCATTTCCTTCTGAACTTTTAACTGATCACTTGAGAGTCTGTAGTACATAAAGAAGAGAAGGAAGGGCTTTAGTGCTCCTTCAGGGGGAGTGTCCTTAGTTCAGGCACATGTATGTACATATCACAGATTCATGCAGATTGAGATGCATTTGAATGCTGCTGCGTGGCATCACAGACCACCAATACTTTTATAAATAATGTGCCTCAGCGGTCTCTCACCTAGTGTTGTTGGGATTCCCTGACAAAGTTGTGTGGTGTAGCTCTTCTCACGCAAGTCATGGTCTTCCATATCTTTAGCACCCGGGTTGTCACCAAACATCGTGAAAATGAAAGATGTTCTCAGGGAAATGGAAGGCGTTGAGTAGCCTTGGTGCACAAATGGGAGCTGTTGTACAACAAGATTTACTCTTTGTATTGATGTGGGTAAGAGCCGGAGCCTGTGTTTCCGGCTAGCCTGCGTTCTCAGGAGTGCCATCCTCCATAATGACTACTTGCAAAGTAGCTTGGGCCCAGCAGGCATTATGTGCTAAAAGCTTCATTACCTATAGGCCCGGTTGTTTCATGTACAGCGTGTTTCATAAAATAAAGGCCTTAATTCCTGAGTGGCACATGGAGTGGGGAGGGGCTTTGTGTGCATGCAGTACCAAGCTTGAGTGACTTTTTCCAGATGGGTTGCAGGTAGCTCGCTGCTATTGCTCGTCAGTTCTTTCAAGGCCTGTGTGGATCCGGTGGCTAGCACATGACAAAGCAATGCAGTTAGAACAGGGCTCAGCTGCTTTGACCGTAGTTTGAGCTGTGAGGCGAGAAGCCTGGAAATTTCAGTCCTGGGTTGAGTGTTGGTGGTGCAGTGTACACCATTGTAACCATTGCCGCAGGAGTCCAAGTCCTTGTGGCTACCCAAGGTACCCACAGGGTCTGGATCTTCCTCAGCAAATCAGCTGCCTGTTTTCTTTTTTCTACATATCGATTCTGTTTCGTGGGACTTGAATTTGGCACTCGTGGAAGGGAGGGGCTGGTGGCTCTAGTTAGAGACAAGCAGGTGCCGTGCAGACTTCTGCTTCATGCTCTGCCAAAGCACTGTGACCCTCATTTATAGTCCTCCTGCTATCCTGGGTTTGGGCCCATCCTGCGCAGAGACTGAGTGTCACACTGAATTACATCCTCCTTCTCTGCCGCTGAGCAGATCTTGGTGCAGCTTCAAAATTACAGGGTGTTGAGATGCTGCTCCCTTAGCGTTGGACTCTGATGGTGCCCCTTGTTCTTAACACCTCTCTTCTGACACAGTCTCTCTCTTTTCAATGGGGGGGGGGCTTCTTAGCACTCAGTTAATTTCTCCCAGGAATCTTGGAGCACTGCCACCATGTTTCACCGCAAGGAGGTGCTCTTTGCCATTTCACCTTATGGCAAGACCAGCTACAACATTTTGCAAAAGTGACAGTGCATTTTGAAAAACGATGTAGTGTTTTGGAATAATGAGTGGCAAGAGGGGAAATAATCTGCCGCAATATTGTGTGAGCCTCTGTGTTACTGAGAAAGAGACTATGGGAAGAAACTTTTAAAGAGTGTTTTTTTGTAGCAGGTTTTGAGCTGTGCTTCAGAGCTGGGAACGGAGGTAATCATTTGGAAAATCACCAGTTAAAACTTTCCGGCTCCCTGTTTCAAAAACTATAAAGGCTAAGGATGCAAGCAGGGAGAGTGTCTCTTTATAGCTCTGATTAGGAAGTAATCCAGTGGCAAAAGAAGTGCCTGGAGCCAATTCCCGTTTGTAAATGTTAATAATACATGGTGAAAGCATAGATGCCACATATCGCCCAGCTGCTCCTTGTGCGACTGAAGGGCTGGAAAGGAGGGAGGGAGCCAGCCAGCTGCGCCTGACTGCAAGACGCAAACCTGAACAATTCAAGGAAACTCCCAAAGGAGAGCAACAGGCTGCAGGAACAGAGCGTGAGGAGCTAACTGTGAATGGAGAGGTTTTCTACCAATGGTGAGAATAAACGACTCGCTGAAAGACTGGCTTACAGTCAGTGGGAATGGAAGTGGAGGGAAAGGACTTTGTTTTCAATATAGATTTCCTTTCTTTCAATATTTTTTTTGTTTTTCTCCCCCTCCTCCTCCCTCTTCCCTGTCTGGCCAACAAACAATAACATCAATAAGATCAAGGAATGAGCTTTCAGCAGCAGGTGCAATTAAGAGGTCTTCTGCAGTGATGTATCTGCATTCAGAGGAGAAGTCACGGCGAGAGCAGAGAGAGTAATGGGGACTGTAACTAAAGGACATGTCACTTTTCAGGTTTATACTGCCAGATGGAGTTATAGAGCAACAGAGATGTTGAGTTATTTATACCAGGCAAATGAGTGCGTTTGGAGTGATCGCGTGGTGGGAAGGATTGAGCAGTTCGACTTTGGGATGGTCCCATTACTTGTAGCCACAAATGCAGTATCCAGTTCCTCCCAAAGGAGTGGTGATGCTATCTGTATAGTGCCTCATATTCCACATAGCCCCCACATGTGACAGAAGAGCTCAAAGGTATTCAAGAGCTTTTAGGCTGGGATTTTCAAAAGCAAATAAGGGTATTAGACACCCAGATCACTTAAACTCCTTGAAAACAATGGTCTTAAACTACTCTCTCATATATCCTGTAAACCCAGGTGCAAGTCCCCACAGACCAAATGTGCAGAGCTTGAATGGAAAGGAAAGACTCAAACGAATAATTTAGTACCTCTGAAAATGGCCGAGGATCACTTTTCTATACCAATCAAGGTGGATACACTATTGACTGGAGTTGAGGTTTATATTTGGAAAACTGCCCCCCCCACACACCAAAAGTGGAATGAGTAATTGACAGTGGGATAAAATACTCAGAGCCTCAAGGTAATTATTTCTCCCCTATGTTACTTAGATTGTAAACGCTCTGGGTCAGGAACCATCTTTTTGCTGTATGGCACCCAGCATAGTGGAATCCTAGTTTATGACTGGGGTTCCTAAGGGCTACTGCAATATAAGCAGTAATAGTGGATACATATAGAAAATATCCAAAAGCTGAGGATGTCCTTGTGCAACTGCAGTCATGTTTTCAACCCAAAAGTCAATAGAGTTCCTTTTGGTGCAGAACCTTCATTCACTACAGGTGCTCCCTCTCCTCCAGCAAGAGTAGTGGCAGCCATCTTGGATATATTCAACGAAAACTGTTGGCCATTTTTAGTTTGTTTTTCTTACAGTTGATGTCAATGTGAAATTTGATTTTATATTTAGGCGTTCTCAGTATCCCTGGGATGGTTGAGAAGTATATTACCTTGGGGTGTTCCCCCTCACCCCCACAATTTTATACTTTATGATGTATCTAAATCTGAAAAGACACGGTAGAGCAGGGGTCGGTAACCCCCGGCATGCGAGCCCATTCAGATCAGCACGCAGCACTCTGCGTTGCCACAGAAATTGCCATTCCTGCCACTGAAAGCCACTGTGGGTGGCTTCTTTCAGGTGCGGCTGGGGTGCCATGGATCCAGGGAAAGAAGTTGCTGGGAGCAGCTCCTCTCTGCAGCGTACCCCTGCCAAAAGGAGCCGCTCCAGGCTGCTTCTTTCTACAGCATGCCTGGGGACCCCTGAGAGGAGCTGCTTCTTTCCGTGGCATGCTTGGAAACGCCTTCTCCAGCCATGGCCGCCACCAAATTTTCAGGCGGCCGCCATGTTTTTTCAGCGGAGGGGTCCACTGGCACTGGCAGATGGCTGGGGAGGAAGGACCAGCACATGCCGACGCCTGCGGTAGAGGGAGAGCCAAGATATGTACCCCAACTACTTTATTTAGGGCATTGTGCTCAGTGGGACGACTGGCACGTGTAAGCATTTCTAGGATTAGGCTCTTAGAATTGGATGCATTTGTTTCTCAAATACAGGGCCTTCAACTTCAATGCACTTAAACATCAGAGTTCCCGTGAGCTACAGTTAGCTGTTCAAAAATATGTTTAGATATTTCTGTATATTTCTTTCTTTTAAAATGTTTTTTAATGAAAAACTGAAAGTGGGGGGAAATTAAAAATGTTTTGGTTTTCTAAAATAAAAAATTGGAAATGCTTTTGGGGGCTTTATGGTTTTCAACTTTTTTTCTTCTTTCTTCTCTTCTTCCGCCCTGCCCTTCACCCCATTCTTGCTCTTTTCTCCCCATTTTGTCATTGGAAAAAAGGGGAGACAAGAGGGGGGAGAAATACACAGAAAACTGACAATGTAATACTAAATGTTATCAGCTTTCATTTTTGTTTCCCAACCAAAAAAAATTGAATGATTTTAAAAAAAAGACATTAAAATTTTTCTGCCAAAAACAATTGGTATTTTCTATCCAGCTCCAGCTGTGATGTTTCTCTTTGAGAGATTAAGGGTCTTATGCCCCTATCTCTGCCAATGATTAATTGGTTAAATTTGGAGCACCAAACCTAGTTTAATTTATGTGAGAATATGCAGCTTGTCATCTGCCAATCTGTAGTTCTAATGTTTCCATAGCAGGAGAGGGAATGGCCCTGGTTAGTTGTATTTCCACATGTGGGGAGTGGCTGTATAAATCTCAGGTAATGGTGGAGTGGCTGCCCACTGCCACATGCTCTGTTTATACCGCACCGGAGAGATGGGCTGCAGAGCAAGCCTTTTGCTATCAGTTGTTCATGTTATCAATATAGTTGCTAGTACAACTGTAGAATTACTGTGATTTATTGATAGCTTTTATTCCCCGCTGGTGCTATTTAGATGTATATTTATGCTATAATGGACGGGCTGCACTGAGCTACAAGAAGATAATTCTATCAAGGAGTTCTGATGACAGCAGAAATCATGAGAGGTAGAAAAAGGAGACTGAGAAGTTGTGGGTGTATGGGGAGGGAGAGTTTCAACACCAGCATGCCAAATTAAAATGGTGGTTGTGTTCTAGTGCTGTGATTTTCTCCATGGATAACAAACCATCATGGAGCAGGAAGCAGGAGCCATGCAGAGATTTTATGGACCAGGTCGCTTATGATATGTTGGGAGTGTGAGCAGAGAATGAAAGGGATGGTAACTGATACGTTGATCAGATGGCAAAGAGCACGGATTGCCTTTCTTTACTGAAACTTATAAAACTACGGTTCTGGCTCTCTGGCTAAAGGAAATGGACACATTTAAAGTCATGTAGACTGTATGGTATGGAGAGGATAGTTGCTCTGCCTCCTATCTCTCTCAAAACCATTTCAGAGAGATATTGATTTCTGAATACTCCAATGCAGATTGTCTCTGTACCTCACTTTCTAAATATGAATGATCTTCCCCACCTTCCTTAGTACAACACTGTCCCTGGGGAACTAACAGACAAGCGTGGCAAGAGTTTTCCAAAATGGGTTTTAGCAGGACTGGCTGATGTGATTGGAAGCTGATATACAGCAAGTAGTCCTGTGTCAGAGGGCAGGATAGACCTGCAAGACTTGTGTGGCAAAGAGAGCTATTACTCAATGCCTGTGTATTGTACAATACAGCAGAAGCATCCATGTCTCAGTGGTCATGGGTACATGCTAGATGTTATGCAAATGAGCAGAATCAGGAAGAGGTAGAAATTGAGGCCCATTACTGAAAAGGGATCTATTTGGCAGACGCTGACAGCTGCGCCAAATCACACTGTTTTGTGTGGGGGGTGGCTGGTCTTCTGGCTTAGATCACTTGTAGGATTGGGACAAGGTGGTAGATCCCCAGGGTTGGTCATAGCTGCAGTATGTCATAGTGTGGGAACAGTACATTCTATATGCTTGTATGCTACAAATGAAGAGAAGTAGGGATCTCCATGAATATCAAGGCACCTCTTTAAGGGGAAATGCAGAACTTTTCTAGCACTGCAGCAATAGTTATGGGGCAGAAAGGGCATGGTAAATCATTTATAGAGGCAGTAGTTGAACCAGGCTTATCACTAGGGTTGGTCAAATACTATAGAAACTTATGTGGCTATATCGCTAGATAGAACAGGAAAATTCTGGGTGAGTTTCCAAAATGTTCTAGCCGTTGCACAGAAGTCAAAATTGCTCCAGGTTGCTTTTGGTTCTCCAGAGCTTTAGAATAGTTCTAGAGATCTCAGAAGTAAAAAATCTCTCCCTCCTTCTTCCTAAGTGGGATGCTAGAGCTCAGAGAGCTTTGAGTTGCGGCTTCCCCTGATGATTTCTGTGTGTCATCAGCTTCATTTGATGTTGGATAAGCACACCTTACCTTTTTGTGGCAAAATAATGCAACCTGATCCTCGATCATTTGGATCCTCCTCTGGTTTCAGAGGCTTGCAGAACCTTGAGAAAACTTGGAGCAGTGGGCAAAGCAGGATGTTGCACTGACGTTCCTAGAGAAGTATTGCTAACTTTGATCTCCCTAGTTTCACAATTGAGGTCTGCCTAAGTTAGTAGTAAGACAACAGAGTCTTGTGGCACTTTTAAAGACACAAGACTCTGTTGTCTTTCTACAATAGACTAACACGGCTACCCCTTTGGAATTTAAGTTAGTAGTGAAATCTGTACTTGGTGTCCATCTCCTTTAACCAATGAAATATTTTTGTCTCAGGTGGTTTAAAAACATTGGTTACAGCTTTTTAATACACTTTGGTGCCTGATTTCAATGTTAAGACAATGCACTGCAAAATAATTACTTTAAATTGTAAACTCTACTGAATGCTTGCAAATTTAAATTTTTAAATATATGTGTAATTTCCATGAATGTGAGGCCACTTTTGTGTGCAAAATGGCTCCTTTATTACTCACCTAGTATTTTAAAAAAGAAACCCATTTCTTTTATTTGAATCATTTGTTTCAATGCGATTTCATCTTGTGCTTAATATACTATAAGCTGGATGATAATTAATAATGCTGTGGTTTTTCTGACGTTGACTGGGGTGGTCAATTCCTTTTCTTCTTTAAGATTGTCATTCATTGCACAACAGAAGTGCAATAGCAACGGTGCATGTACGGAAAAGAGAATATTACTGCATTAGCTACAACTGGATTTTTTTTATATGCCATAAAGCCAATATAATTATTATATCCATTAAAATAATGTTGGGACTCAATAAACAGAACAAAATATACACTAGTAACATGACAATGGAATTAAAAAGCGCAAAGAGAAGTTTCTTTACCCATAAAAAGAACCAGTGCTAGATGAAATTTTGAGATAGTTTTCAAACATAACTGCCTTCCTGATGGAAATGTGTAAAATAGTACAAAAGAATCAAGCACAATAGCTGAGTATAATATGGCTTTGCTACATTTTTTCTTTGGTATTTATGGAAATTCACAAGTCTCCCAGATTTGCCCTTTTAAAACCACAAAGAAGGAATAATTTGTTCCAATCTGCTTGTGATGTGTTATAAATCCGTGTGAGCAGGTTCCTACCATGACAAATCTCACCTGTTTACATTTCTCTGTTGGTTTCCCTTTGATTATCATAATCATAAAGATAAACCAAAGAATAGCACTAATAGTTCCATAAATACTAAGACATCATACGTAATCAATGGTATAAATCAGTCTTCTTACAATTCTGAATAGCTCTGGAAGTATCTCGTTTTTGTCCTCAATTGTTGTTGATTGTCTTGATGTGTATCCTTTTGGAAGGCCCCTTGTAGTTGTGGCTCTCTAGAATTATTCCCTTTTTCATTGTTCAGGGTTTACTTGTGTATTGGGAGTTTTTGGATTACATGCAGAAGGTGGCACTGAAAGGTTCTCACTGAGACTCTCTCTCTCTCTTTCCTTCCTCCCCAACACAGTCCTTTGGAGAGCACATGATTAATCCTGTTAGTTATATTCTTACTATTGTCCTTTGAGGTTTGGAAGCCCGGAACCGGAAGCTGCAGACCCCGGGAAGGGAAAGGATTACACAAAGAGGCGATTCTGTTAGGTTTATTACATGGGCCATGCTGAGAGGGCCCAGGAAAGCCAGTCGCAAAGATATTGAAGCAGAATAAATTCTAGGTGCTTTTTTCAGCCTTAGGAGGAGTTAGAGTGTTGGATATATCAGTGAGACCCACAGAATGTCTGAGTCCTGAGATACTCTTCTAATTCTTGCTAGGATCCCTTGTAAGAAACTGGCTATGAATGCTGTTGGGGGTCCCCTGAGAACCCAGAGTGTCACGTCAGCATGTCGGAATGGGGCCCCTGAATAGGCTGAGGCACTTGGATGCCATTTTTTGCTATGAGAGCAAGTGAATTTCTGGGACAAGCGTATTAGCAAGTCCCATATCTGTTGTAATATGTACCAGCAGAATTCCCGAGTAGCTGAAAGCACCTGAGAGCATTCTGGTTGGGCTAAGCCCTGAGTGGAGCTGGGCACCTACAACTCGAGCTGATTTTCCATGTAAGTCGTAGGTGCACAGCACCTTGCAGGATTTGGTCCTTTGTGTGTGCTAAACTTCCTCTTGGAATAGATTCCTTTGACCTGCCCATCCAGTGCCCCTTGCTGAACTGGGCCATGTGATCTGTGAATGGTGAGCTCGTTTCTCATGGTAGCCAACTTGTCATTCCTGCTGCAGATGAATGTTTATGGACCTCGCCAGAGGTTAATGAGCCAAACATTGTCAGTCTGTCAGTGCGGTATATTGAACCGCAGCTCCAGCGTGATGGATAGTGCCAGCTTGAACCTCTAAAATAGAGAATAAAATGAATCTGGATGGCCCCCATTTTGTGCTCCCCCAAGAGATGGTCTGTTGTTTAAAGAGGACGGTGTGACCAGACTGGAGCCTGAACTCAAATTGTTACGTAGGTGGGGTGGGCGTGCATCCCCATTGGTATCAGGATGAGTAGTTAGATCCCTTGCTAGAGAGGTTAATAGCTAATGACTTGAGGTGGGAGGGGAAGGTGAGAGGAAAGGGCATGGTGGATGATACCTAATCAATATACACTGTTCATTAACACAGAGGCTTTCAGACTGTTTGTACTCATTCTTCCTGCCTAGGAGAGTAACACAAGGTCGGGTTCAGCAGACACAGTTCATCTATTCGATTTTAGTTTTATATTTTAGCGTGAATCTAGAACTCATGAGAGTGAGAGAATATCAACATTGGCTAATTGATGCTCCTTGCCAGCTTCTCACGTACATAACTCCACTCCAACCCCCACAGCACGTTCATTTCATCCAGTCCTGGGACCCACTCTAAGTCTGCTTGTGTACGTCACTTTACAGATACCTCATGCTGAGCTGTTCTTGACCCAGGTTTCTTGCAAGCAGAACGGTGCTGATGCCAATTTTCTGGTGGTTCATATTTGTGTAACAGTAGCTCCTGGGCCCCAGCTGAAATCAGTCTCTCATCGTGCTATGTGCTGTACAAACAGAGCAAGAGGCAGCTCTGTTCTAAAGGGATTATGATCTATATATGGCAGGTTATAGGTGGGGAAGGAGAAGTATTATGAACCCCCTTTCACAGATGGTACGAGGCCCAAGGTCACACAGGAAGTCCATACCAGATTCATTAATTGAACCAGGTCTCCTGAGTCCCTGTCCAGTGGCCAGAAAATCACCATTCTCGATTAAGAAGCTGAGATCTGTTAATGGCACTGTAAGATGACCAAAATCATTTTATTTGTGCCCAGGGGCAGCATTTATATCCAGGCATCCACAGGTGAATGACCATTGCTGTAATGCTTCTCCCAGAGACAAAGCTGGCATTCAGCCTGCCAAAGAAGCAGGAGATTTTACATGGAATCTCCACTTTGCCCGGTGCCTGAAAATTGCAGACAGAGCCCTGGAGTTGCAGTTGTTCTTGGCTTGTGCTTTATCTAGATTTCCAGCTGTTCAGAGCAGAGACTGTCTTATTAATTTTTTTTAAAGCATCACGTACATTTACCATGCTATCGAAATACTTAGTATGTAATGCACTAAGTCTACTCTCCTGTGGTTTGTAATACCTTTTTATCTTCTTCTGTTGCTGGGTTTCGTGTGCAGGTGCTGGGTGGTGCTGGTGGCCTGTGATGTACAGGAGGTCAGACAAGATGATCCTGTGGTCTTTTCTATGTCTCTGACTATTTCCTATAGAAAGGTGATTTCCCCTACCCTGTCAAATGGCTCTATTCTCCTTACTTCCATCCTTTACCTCCAGATGTGCAGCATAGTGGGAGAAGGTACAATAGGAAGCAGAACACCTCCTAGAGTTCAAAGCAGTTTTACTGTGCCCGGAAGTGCATGCCAGCAGCCAGGAGGTTCAGCCAGTAACATAGCAGAGGAGCCCAGGAGGAAGGTGGCAGAGAACATAAAGGGGAAAGTGCGGTCCCAAGGCAAAGGAACATGGTGTTGGGGAGAGGGCAGTGTTTATTGGCTCTTCTCATTGACAGGGTGAAAATGATATGCTGAGGGCAGTTACTGGGGAAGAAATCCTGAACCCTGCCAATCAATCACTGGATGTGGAAGAGGGAGAAGAGGACACAGAGAGACCAGGAGGAGTGGGTGAATCACTGTAGGGTTTATTTTTGCAGAGGGCATTGGGCAGTTGAAGCTGACTCCGGAAGGAGAAGGATTGGTAAAGTGGGAGAGAAATGGATGGCAGCAAACCTCAGCTAGCCCCTCCTTAGCTTGGCAATAAACTTTTAAAGTGAAAGGGACCAGTGGGGGAAAGACCTCAACTCAATAAAACAAAAGGCTTTTCCAGCCATCACTCCTGAGTGCCAGCCCTTCTCTATCTGATTGACAAACTTTTTTCCCCTTTGTGTAGACACCCTTCTCCTTTTTTCTTGGTGTCCAATCCCCATTTAATAAAAGTGCACAGCAAGGGAGTTCATCTGCAGACTTTTAATTTGCTTGGAGAAGAATCTGCTTATTTTAAAACTGTATAATTACTGCTGGCTTAAAGTACCCCCTCATTACCGGAGTCTGGAAGGAATGCTCTGTAATTACAGCATTCGTCTACTGCAAGGAGGGAGGAAGGGAGGGAGAGAAGAGGAAGGGCTCTGCTAACAGGTCTCAGGAGCTGGAAACAATTCATATGTGAAAAGAGTGTGAGCACACACTCAGTTCTCAGCCAGTGGCCAAAGGGAGAGGCTCAGCTAGCCGATGCTTCTTAATATTGGGGAAGGTTCACCTGTTCAGGATGGTGGGAACTTTTTGCCCCAGCAATACGGGGTGAAATCATGGCCCCGTTGAAGTCCAGTGGGAGTTTTGCCATTGACTCCGCTTTGGCCAGGATTTCACCCTGGAAGTATAGAAGATCCTTGGGAATCAAGTAGTCATGGTAATAACAATTGATACTTGGCACTTGTATAATGCTTTCAGCCGAGGATCTCAAAGCATCTTATGAAGGAGGGAAGGCATTATAATAGCTATGTTCCTGGAGCACGAAGTGAAGCGTCTTGCATTCACTGAAAGCGAGTCAGTGACAGAGCAGAGAATATAGAGCGGGTCTCTTGGCAATCAGGTTCTTGTGACACGGTTCCCAACCCAGCAGGTGGAGGAAGCTACAAAGTTGTGACATTGAAAGAATTGGAGGGGATGTGTTTCTAATCACAGATCCTCAAGTTGGAGCCTCCTCACAGAGCAGTGGTGGCAGAGTCAAGACGTCATGATGAAAATGAATGATGTCACTGGTATCATCTGCGAGAGGAGCCCCACACTGCTGAGGTTCTTCAGAAGTCGGTTTCAGGGCGGCTGGTGTCACCCTTTTAATGCAGGACTTTTAATGGACTTTAGCTGAAGGAAGAGAAAGCAGGATCCCCAAAATGGTTAGGGAAAAGAAGTTGAGAGGCTATATACCCCTGGAAACAGGATCTCCCAGGCCCCTTATCATGAGAGAGAGAGAGACTGTGCCTCCTTGCTTAAAGAAAATGAAACTAGGTTAGATGCAGAGAGGGTTTTCACCCCAGCAAGTGATTCTGAGTTTGACAGGAAGAGACACAAAAGCAGCCATGAAACTCCCAGAAAAGTGCCATTGATGGAGGAAAATGAGCCTTAGTCAGACAGAAACCCTTCCGGGAAAAGGTTAAGTGTTCTTCTAAAATTAGTTATTAAATAAAAGATTACGTAGAATAGGAAATGGTGCCCATTGTTTTGCACGAGGTAACCGTGGGGAGGAGGAAGAAGTGATATTTTTGGGAAGGCTGAGACCACAACGCGCACATGTGTATTATATGTCTCTAGTCATGCTTCTGGTTAGAATCTCCTCCTGCAGCACTAACTTCCTTTTACCCTATTTGCTACGCATACCCTCAAAGAAGTAGTGATGTGCTTCATAACAGGCATGCCATAGGCATTGCCAGAGCTGGGTTGGAGACCTAAGGCTTGAATAGTGAGGACTATCACCAGCAAAGAGAGAAGTGTTGGCAGAGGCCTGTGGGTAGAAGGGAGCTACAGGTGAAAATGAAACAAATAATTTTCTCCTATGAAAGCTCATGTGATAAATAAATGTGTTAGCCTTTAAAAGTGCCACAGGACTCCTTGTTTGTTTTGCTGAACTAGACTAACACGGCTCCCTCTTTGGGACTAATAATAATTGTAATAGTCTTGTATTTGTATAGCACCTTTCATCTATGGCTCTCAAAGCTTTACAGCAGAAACACGTTGGCCTAGGCAGGATCTGTTTCTCCTCCCCACGTTCTCTCTCTCTCTCAGCTCTTTTCTTCAGACGTAGTATCATATCCCATCTTGTAATTGCATTCCTTTTTTCCCCTGTCACACAGACACATTTGTTTATCCTGTTGCACTGTCAGTCCTCCATGCCCTCCCACTCCTCACTTAGAAAGAGAGGTTAATGTACTCAGCACTGAGTTAATGAGGGCTGGGGATTACATCAGCAAACTGCACACAACGGCTAGAAGGGAACAGCAACTCTCCCAGGAGGGTGGTGACAAGGCCCCATTATACCCACTGTATCTCTATTTCATCGACTGTTTCCAACTTGCATCAGCCTTTTGCAACTCCGTGTCGTCAGTGGCTAGGGTCAAGCACATGGCTCATAAACAGTCATGCAGCCATGTCCTGGAAGCTTTGCCCATTCACCTTGCCAAGCAGGATTTCTTAGTATGCAGGCCTAGCTTTATACTTGAGCAAGCCTAGCAATCGAGTGAGGCTCCACTCTTGGGTGGTACTATGGGTTCTGCCCATCTCAGCTCTAGCAATGAGATTGAGGTGCGGCAACTCCCCACACACTTTCCCTGAATCTCAGCGTTGTAGGACTGTGGAGGGAGACAATGTCCAGGCCATTCTTCCCCTCTTGTTTGGAGTCGTGCAGCTTGGGAGGCTAGCTTGAGAAAGAGTCTTCAGTTTATTGTATAGAAGGGTAATAGCTAAACAAGCAGTTCTTGAGCTGAGGCCGAGATACACAGACACAGTGGCATGTATCCACAGCACAGACTACATTGAGTGGGGAGATGCTCTCTGAATTCTGCCATGGACAAATTGGAGAATCTTGGCTTATGGAGAGTTTAAGGAATCAATTGATCATCAAAGCAGCTTTGAAAGGGCACTGAAGGAGGAGTTATTTAGCTGACTCAGGTGCTGACACTAGGCTTCCAAAATAACCACATGCCACACACAAATATACATAGAAAAACCAAAAGGAGAGAGGCTCCGTGCCGCTGCCGACTCCCTGCTTGTTTAGGTAAAGCATTGTGGTGTAATGTGGAGATAGTCAAAGCAGCATCATGCATACATGTCTCTGATTATTGCATGTCAATATAGATGCCACCGGTTATCGCTGGTGGTTCCGCAGGTGACTGATGAGACCTATCTGCGACCCACAGACCTCCACCAATGTGGAGATGATAGCCAAGTGATAAATTGGAGAGCCATGTAATAAATAGATTTTATCATGCACCTTTGAATACTTCTCCTGCTTTCTGCCCATTAATCCATCTTCCCCCAGATCTTCTGTGATATCCTCAAACCTGTCCAGTTCCATATCCTTCCCCCGCCCCACCCAGAGTGCAGCTTTCTCCCTAGGATGACCATCAAAGCCAAGGACCATCAGAATTCATTCCTATGCCATGATTCATTTATGGGCCGATGCCTTAGTCTTGCACAGCTAGAAAAGGCACTTCATACTGTTGGGAAGGGGGAGGTCCCAGTATCCAGATGGGATCCCGTATTCACATCTGGTTCTGGAAGTTCCAGAGGCAGTAGGTGCTCAAGTCATGGCATACATGGAAAAGCTATTTTTAGAGTATCTTTTGGAAACATTTTACATTCATTCATTTTAATTCCTCTCTGAGCTGCACAATTGGACTCCTGGTAACCAAGGCAGCTGGATTCACAGGCAGAGGGATACAAAAATAGTCCAAGTAAGTTTGAATAACCCCTTAACTCATTTGTGAACAGTTTTACCATAGTACATGTGGCATGTGCATTGTTCATGGTGGTGCTATGGTATGAATGTTTTAATTACACTTATATGGGAGAAATACATAATATACCTGTAACTTTGCCACATAGAAATAATGTGACCGTACCACACTCAGGCTGGTAAGACTTTTTTTTTTACCATGCTGCATCATCTAATCTCTCTCTTTCTGTCTCCCTTTGTATAAAATCAGCCTTGCAAAATTGCCATGAAAATCTGCCAGCCTAGGGACAAAATTCAAACCCTTTTCACATAAGATTAGGTATTGATTGTAATGGGGAAAAAATGGTCCCAGTAAGTGAATAAGTAGAATTTACCAGGCTGATATTGTAGATATGAATGGTTAAGGATTTGTGGCACAGAAGTTTTCTGTTCGTCCCGCTGGATCAAAGCAATACAAGACATTAACTGGCTCACGTCCCACACTGGTTACTTTAATGCTGACTTGCAGCTCCATTCTCTTGCATCCTCTTTCCCTCTCCTTTCTTCTTCTCTGTATTTGCAAGTTGAGAGTTCCTGGACATCTGCCTCATTTGCCAGCAGAGACTTGTGATTCCTCGGAAAGAAAAGTAATCAGTGCTAGGATATCTACTGTGCTCTCTGCTTGTGGGTTATAAAACACTGCCTGCTTGGATAAGATTTCCCTTGGCATTTGGTTAGCTCTAGAAGGAGAGGACAGCTGAGGGCAGCCAGATCTAAGAAAATGAAAACTAATGGAATAAATTACAAATATAATGGTCTCATAACACCAAACTCATTGCTGATGATCCTGTAACAATACGCCTGACGCACAGAGAACATTAGGACGAAGTGGGATTTTTCTCCCATGAAAGCTCATGTGATAAATAAACTCCTTAGTCTTTAAAAGTGCCATGAGACTCCTTGTTTGTTTTGCTGACCTAGACTGACACGGCTCCCCTTTTGGAACTTGTCATTATGGCCTGGAGTATTTCAGCACTGTTCCAGTTTTAAATCTCCCGTTTTCATGTATCAGGCATCACATTCTGGGGTGCAAGCCAGACCATTGAGGGGACAGTGTCACCACCTGCCATGCAGCTTTGGGTGCCTCCTATGCTTTGCTGCTCTAGCTCCCACTGAGTGCCTCCCAAGCATCCTGCCAGCATGTAGGTCACACCCCGAGTGTCTGTGTATAGCTACAGCCCTGGTCCAGCAATGGCTCCAGCAGCCTGTCAGCAACACAGCAACCGCTCTGGCTTCCAGCAGCGTTAGTTACCACCTGCAGGGTGGCTTCAGCACACTCCTGTGTTCTGTAGCATCCATATCCTCTCATATTGATGACAGGTATGATATGGGGGGATCCTGTGTTTTCATTTTCAGAGCTCTGCAGGTAAACTAGATCAGTTTTGTCATACGATACACTACAGAAATAGCAAAAGGAGGGCAAGGGTGTTAGACAGCCCAGGGGCACAGGGGAGGGAGAACAGTTAATGCACTTCCAAAAGCTGCTACCTTTTTCCTGTTCCCTCTACTTCATCTCTCCAGCTAAAGCCAGGAAATCTCTGTGGTGGGGATCCTGAAACAACCCGTCCCCCAGGAACTAGATTGTGCTATGGCATGACAATGGTACGGCCCACAGGGCAGGGAGCATTCTGAGTGGCAGCATCTAATAAGAACACTTTGCAATTCTATAAGGCCTTTCATCTGAGGATTTCAAAGCACGTTCTTACTAATTAAGCCTCACATCACCCCTGTGAGCTAGGTAAGAGATAAAGGGGGATGCTTCATTAATCAGTTCCTGTTTGTAAAGCACTCTAAAGATGAAAACGTGAGTGCTAAGCAGAGATGGGCCAGAACCAGAGTTTCAGACATAAACATCATTCTACTGTGGGGAAGATGGTGGCTGGATTTGATCTTAACAGCCAGCTCCCAAAGCTCAGATCCTCAAAGACAGTTAGGCGCCTATCTCTCAATATGAATTGGGCACCTAACTACTCTGGGCCCTTAAAAAGGGCCAAATCAACACCTGAGAGCCCAGCAACATCTCCAGGGGAATTTGAAGTCAAGCTTTGTGTTGCAGGGCCTTCTTTTAGTATTAAATTGTATCATTGCTATTTCACGCCTCACTGAAATTCAGGTGGATTGTGGTATCTGTTTATTATACTGCCTGATAATACTATAACACAACATTGGGCAGGAAGTGAAAGATACTCTCTCCAATAAAACTTCAGGTAAAAAGTAGGTGGCCAAATGCGTGCAGATAATTTATCCGAGTTTGAATTTGGTCAGAATTAGATCTCTGCTCTTGTAAAGAGTACCGTGAGATTTTAAAATAGGCACAAGGGACCCAGACTGTCTGTCTGGAAGATGGTATGTCTAAAATAAAGTGGAGCATTTCTTGAGTACTGAATCCCAGAGAATAGTATCTTTGCACCTCTTCCCACTGCAACTGTAGATGGCCCATGGAGGTGCCCAAATGTTTCGGGAGTGCTGGCCTGGGTGGAGTTTGCTGAATGTGTCTGAGCTGATAGGGTCATGGCAGAAGGACAGCAGGCCAAGAGTCATTGTAATGGAAGAATAGAATGGATCTTTCCAGAGTTGAATACAATGTCTATTGCTCAGGTGAAATGATCTGAACAAAGCTTGTGTACTGATGCACTGGATCTGAAACATGTCAGAGCACCAACCTTCAAACACCTACAAGTCAGGGAGAGTCTAAGGTTTCCTGAGAGTTTGCAGGATAGATTTATCAATTAGAGCATCCAATGGCTGCCCACAACATGTAACAAAGGCTGGTGCATTGCAGAGCTTGATGTTGGGGACTGTTTTGTTGGTGTGCTGTGTATGTCGATCATGCAATCTCTCTTTGAGCACCCATCTGTTTCTACTGTTCACCACCTTTGTCTGAAGTTAACTGGTTTCATTCACCCTGGTTTGCACAGGAAGGTGCAGGTCACTTCTCGGAAGGGTTCTGCTGGAGCACCAGTTCAGATTGCAGTCATTGGGCCATAAGAGCTCAGCCACTGGGTGCTGCTGCAAGCTGTGCTTGATCAGCATATGCCCAGTCACCCCTGGCCTGGCATCACCCACTGTTGTGGCTGTGACAGGTAAGTCATGGAAAGGAGAGTTGTGGGCCTCTGGCAGAGCTTTGTATAACCCAGGAGTGAACTGTGGGTCAAATAATTTAATCACTTATCTCAACTATTAAACTGCATCTGGGAGTCATGGGCAGGAGAAGGGACAGTGGTTCTCATTCCTCTGATCCTAGGGCCGGTCTCTGTTCTGCAAGGCTAATGCTGGCTTGGTGCTGTAACCCCAACATAACTGATGGGTTTTGCTGCTTCCTCTTCCCCAACAGTTCATTTCTCTCATGCACAGAATGGAGACAGCACCCCCGTTGATACGTTGGCTGGAAGGAGAAATCTCTCCCCTCTGGTAGCAGTACTCTTGTTTGGAGGGGGAGGGAGGGAATGTAAGATGTGTTTTTGCAGTGCTATTTGCTCAAGCTGAAATGGTAACAGTACTAATCCCTAAATGAGTCTGTTTATACGTTTCCCCACCGGCAAGACGAGGACAGGAGGGAGAGAGTCCTGCTCCAGATTTGCCACAGGCGCCTTGAAGAGCTTTCTGAAATAAAACCAATAGTTAGAACAGCCATGGAAGTCTGGCCTTAAATAGATAGTGTCCCTGTCAGAGGGAAGAGAGGGTTTTGAGAGTCAGGTGTAGCCAGTCTCTGTGGCCACATGGAGGTGCGCTAAACTATAATAATACAGGTTCTCTGTGAGAATCACAAAGTGCTTGAAAACTATTGTTAGGTACATGTGGGGAAACTGAGGCACAGAGCTGAAGTGTCCAGGGCCACAGAGGTGATTTAGCAGAGCTGTCCATAGAACCAAGATTTCCTGCTTAATCCTTCTTAGGCTATGTTCCTTTTCCCCCTGTAGGTCTGCTTGTGGTGCAGTTGGGGAGGGGAAGAGAGGAAGTGGGGGATGGGTTTCTGGGTTCTCAGCCGCTAATGCTCCTATAATCTCCCAACTATTTTGAAGGATAACAATTGCAAGAGAGAGGATTTTAACGCTTTCCTGCTGATGCTGGCATGTGATGGGGAGACAATTGCCATGAACTGTGAGACAAGTGGGGAAGCTATTTTCCAAATCTCTCTTGTGGTGTTTTCTTAAATGGCTTTTCCTTCAGCCCCTCCCACAAAATGCCACATACCCACAATGAGGCTTTCGTGGGGGGGTATCGTTGTCGTGTTGAGGTCGTCAATCTTTTACAAGTTGAGAGAGCTGGCTGCAAACATCTGCAAATAAGTCTCTGAGTAACAGATGTTGTGGGTAATCCGGATCAGATCCATCAGATTAAAATGTGTGACATGCATCCCGTCAAATATGCTGTGTGCCAACATTTTGCCTACTGTCAGAGACAGAGAAAGTCTTCCTGGCTAAAGTCTTCCTGGCTAAATCTCTCTGATTCAGTTTACTCATTCTCTGTGCTGTGGTTTTCTGTCTCATACGCTGAGCACGCAGCTACTTTTGTCTCCAAATTCCACTCCCTGATCATCCTTTTGCATGCAATAATTTCTGTTGGCAAGACGGCAACAAAATGGATGTGAAAGAGGCAGTGTCTCCCCTGTCTGGGATTGCTTCCCATTGATCTACGCACAGGAAAGCAGCACACATCCAGTAAAGGGCAGAGTCTCTTCTACACCATGCCCCTGACAGGTATTAGCAATCTGATGGGTGCAGTAGACATGGGCAATACAGCAGTGGGTGTGAAATGCATGGGAAGACTAAAGGCTGTCCATGGCAACGCAGGCAAAGAGTGAGAGAAAGCATGTGGCTAGGAGTGCAGTTTCTTCCTCAAGAAGCATGGTATGGTGCAGGCACACTCTAAGGCACCAGTTTCAGTGGAGAAGGCAGCCCCCATATGAATATGGTCCAGGGTGCTGATATTCCGACGAGGGAAGCGAACACTCCTGTGCACCTGGTGATTGGATATAGCAGCATGTTTCCCCAGTGGGTCTGTGTCGGTGTGTGTGTGGCTGCTGGGCAGCTCTCTGACATTGCCAGGGTGGACAGGGTGAGGCTACCTGTTGTGTTGGTATGTTAGCTGTGGTAGTCCCCGTCCATCTGTGACACAGTGCTCTTCCCATCTTGGTCCCATGGTGAATGACTATATTCGCTCTGTGTTTGTGTTTACCTTGCTCTGTTAGGACATTAGTTTCCAGGTGGCAAAGTGCCAGGCTTTCGTTATAGATACAAAGTTCTATCCATATATATTGCCTGTCTGCCCTAGGGTTGAACAGCATTAGCAGAGCTGGGGGGGGGGACCAGGCGTGATGTAGTGTTGGATGTCATTGTTCAATATTAAAGTTCCTGGACGGAGCAGTACAGAGGAGCTTGAACACTGCCTGCTAACATGATACCTGGCTCTGCCTGACATCAGTTTCTTACTTTCATTACTACCAAGTAAAAAAGTTTAATGAATTGTATAAACCTGTTCAGTGAAACATTTCTCAGTCACCATTTGCTCCCTATCCAGCCACGTTGCCGATGCGACTGCAGGGGTGTACTTATGTTCCCTTGGACTCTGAAGGTGGCGTGGCGTGACTCTGAATCGAATTTCGGTGTAGACGTTATCGCTCATCTGGTGGGACAGGAATAGAGGGGAAATTGTTGGGGTATGTGGGGTTTTGCGTCTCTCACACTCTTTCATACTGTCCATCTAGTGCTCCAGAGGGTTGCTTGCTCAAGTGAGGCCAGCGAGGTAAAAAGGACTTTGTTTACAGAAGCCAGCCAGTCTTTTGTTGCCACTCAGGAAAAAAAAAAACCCAAATTGCCAAATGTAGCAGAAAGTGCTGAGTGGTGTCTATTGATACATGTCACATTTTGAAGCCTTTTCTTCTTCTCTCACTCCCTGCCTTCCCCTTCTTTTCTTTCCTTTATTTTGTCCTTACTCCTCCCCTCTCCTCAAAAACGTCCCATGACAGGACAAACCCTGTTCCTCTCCCCTTTTCTCACTGCCCCTTGCTGAGGGGATTGTCCTGTGGGTTCAATAGGCTGATGGCAGGCAAAGGGGGAAGGAGGCCTTGACCTGCTGGTACTAGCAAAGCGAAAACACAGTGTAGGGCAAAACAATCAAAACTCTGCCAATACAGAGGACTTTTGTAATCTTTAGTCCTAGCTCAATAGCTTGTGTGTGTTCTCTTCTTTCTCTTTCAGAAAAGTGGATGAAGAGCCTCCTCTTTTTTAAAACAAAACAAAAGAAAATCGCTACCCCTTTACTAAATAAATAAATTGGAAATGGGATGGAGGTTAAATTGTTGCACTAGTTGCAAACTTAGAGAAAGCAAATCACTTGGACTCAGGTTCTTGTGACTCCTGCAAACTGACTCCTAATGGTATGGTTGTGGGGTGCCAGACATCTGGAGCAGGGCATCAATAAGCGGGACTGTCATTGTTCGGCTCTTGAAGGAGGACATAATGAGAGAACACTCTCCCTTTGATTTAATTTAACACTTTATTGTCTTGTCAGCCAAGATTGTTAACCCTGACATAATAAGGTGGTGCCTTAATCTGCACAGACACAGGAAGAAACCCCTTTTGCAGTGTACGGTGCAGCCTTTTGATTGATTCCTTATGCTGATTTTTGCTGTTAAAAGAGTTATGGTCATTGCAGTCAGGATTTAGTGGGATTTTTTTGTCCAAACAAGTAAGGAAAGGGCCTTTTCTTTTTTCTAGCCATACTTTCTGTAACTGCTGCAAGTTCCAAAGGGGGTAGCTGTGTTAGTCTAATTCAGCAAAACAAACAAGGATTCTGGGGGCACTTTTAAAGACAAACACATTTATTTATCACATGAGCTTTCGTGGGATTCCCATGAAACCTTATGCGATGAATACATTTCTTAGTCTTTAAAAGTGCCCCCAAAGTCCTTGTTTGTTTTGCTTCAGGTTAGCGTCATTCTATGAAACATCACGTTCTCATAGCTGGAGAAATGCCGTCTTCAAAGTTCTCCTGCCCCATCCCAAATAAAAAACAAGGCTGTATCTGAAACGCAACCTGTTTCATACATGCTGGATTCATTTTTCTGTTGACTGACATTTATATAATACTTTTAATCAAGAAAGATCCTAAAGCACTTTGTACAAGTGGAGAACCATGGTTCTTCACACTCAGTGTTTTTAACCTGACAAAACATTTGGCAGAGAAGGTCAGAAGGATCATTTAAAAAAAAAATCTCTCTTTCCTTTCAGAAACCACTGCAATCATAGCCTTTTCACATTCTGCCTGTATTCCAATGGTGACTAAAGGGCTTGGTCTTCTGCTGCCTTGTGTAATGGCCGGCAACACACTAGGGTTGAATCAGGGACCTCCAAAGCTGAAAGGAGGGATCGCCACAACTTGAAGAGCTAGACTCTGCCTCTTGCAACTGACTCTCATCCGCTGGATCGGGGACAGAAGGAGGCTGTGTAATACACACTACCATGGGATTAGGTTTTCACCCTCTGTAATCACTTAGCGATGTGCGCTCATTTTGAACAAATGTAACTGCCTATATAGGTGGAAAGCTATAGTACAGAATATCACAGTTATTTCTTAGGCATGGTTTTTTTTCAAACAGGAACCAAACTCCCAATGAAAGCCATCCATGTCAGAAGAATGACATTCCCTTTAAAGGTCTCAACCCGAAACAGAGGAGTGGATCCCCTGTGAGTGTGTGCAGAATGTAGTGTGATCCATATCCGTGCACCGCACTCTCAAATATTTATTGATTTGTTAATTCAAGTTTCGTTGCTTGTATGAACAATCCAGTAAATTCACACCATGTGTGTGTATAAGAATCTCTCTTATTCTTACATAGGTGTGTGTATCGCTCCCTTTGGTGTGTACGAGTTTTGCATAAGAGAATGTGTCTATCTTCTAGTCTCAGGGCGAAAATCTGTTTTCAGTTAACATTGCAGCAACCCAGTTGAAATAAGTGAGGTCTTCAAAAGAGTAACTGAGAGCAGAATTCTGGTGTGGGGGTGTCTAAAAATTTAAATGGCTCAGTAGCAAAATTTGCTTTGAATTGGCAATGGAATTTGTGTTTCTATGTCACTTAGGCACTTTTGACAAGTCCTTTCCTTTGTTAGGCTTATTATAATTACTTTTTATCTGCTGACAGAATTAAAAAACTTGGAGAAAGCAAGTGAGCACAAGAGAGAGGTGTTTCAACCTGAAAACATCCTAAATCCCTGGGTTCAGAAAACAATACATTTCTTGTATGTAACCAAGCCCACCTTTTCCTAGGATGTTTTCTGTCTCTCTCTACTTCCACAAATGTTTAGGACCCGAATTCATTGTAAAAGGATCTTGGATTATAGTTGAGTTTTTGCATAGTTTAAGGTAGGGGTCTCAAACACGTGGCCCGTGATGAGACCTGGAATCCAGGAGATCCCAACCCCTGGCCCGCGGAGCTTTTCAAGTGCGGAGTCCCTCCGCTGGCTGGGAGCCGGCAGCCGGGCTGCAGCCGCCTGCCTCCCACCCGGGGTCCTGCCACTGACCGGGCTGAGCTCGGCATCAGCAGTGCTTCAGGGCAGGCCGCGCGCACCGCGCCGTATCGCCTGCCCCCTCCTCCTGGAGCGTCGTCAGCCAGTGCTGGGGGGGGAGCCGTGCCACTCACCAGAGAGCCCTGGGTCTGGGACAAGGCTCAGATGTGGGGGCTCAAAGGAGGGCAGCCTGGGGGTGAGGGGAGGGTTCATGGGGGTTTTGTGCTTCTGGGGGAGCGCCATGGGGTCCCTGGAGGGGGGGGGGGGGCTCTGCCCGGCCCATTTCCTGCCCGGTCCCGGCATGCAACTGGGAGATGGGCTGTGGTTGCTCGCCTCCCCTCCGGGCTTTCTTTCTTTCTCTTCCCTTCCCTTCCTACCTTCTCTCTTTCCTTCCTTCCTTCCTTTTTCTCTTCCATCCTTCTCTCCTTTTTTTAATTAAAAACCTTTCTAAAAATTAAAATTCAATTAATTAACCCCAATTAATTAATTCTATTTACAATCACTTTGAATTCAATTAATTTTTAATTTAATTTTAATTAAATAAACTGGTGGCCCTGTTGAATGAAAAGGTTTCAGTGATGCGGCCCTTGGGCCAATATCCTAGTCCTCATGTGGCCCTTGTGGTGATTTGCGTTTGAGATCCCTGGTTTAAGGAATACTGTTAAACTACAGTTCTTCCCCTTCATAGTGCAAAACGAAGCCATATTTTAGCCATGGTTGGAGCTACTGGGGTGCAACAAAGTTCCTCCACAGATTTGAAACAACATAGACAGAATCTTAAAACTCCCAGTATTACTTCAGGGACCTAGTTTGACAAGGGACAGGAGACACTCTCCTGAGTTGACTTTTAGTCCACTCTCTTCCAAAGGCCTGAGTTTCAAAGCAGCTCAGAAGTATGTGTCCAGTCTCTGAAACCAGTCTGCTGTTTTATGTCACTGGCAGCCTAACCTCAGGAGGAATAGCAGGGATATTACAGATCCAGACTGAAGTGCGTTGGCATCATGGCTTGGATCTTGCATGTGCTATTAGAGCCTCAGTATAACGAGCAGTATAAAACTGATTAAATGGCAAAAGGTTTAAACCTTAACCAAAATTGCATCCATTTTATTTTGGGTTTTTTGTTTTTAACAACACAGAGCAACACATTTGTTGGATGTTCCTGAGGAGAAATTGCAGCACACAGGGAGAGGCATCATTAAGAAGGAAGCTGTCCCTTCTTCGTTGTTTCTGCCATGGTTTGATAATAATGTTTAGGCTTTCTTTGAATGGATCAGTAATCTCACCAGGCAAGTGGGGCATGGTGCTGACTGGCCTGCCTCTCCAAAAGCCACATTCATTGCCTTGTATCTCTGAAGTCCCTGGGGGTAACACCTCTTACTTGAGTGTAATTATACTAGGAATGAATTTGGACCTGTGATCACAGCAAACATTTCTTCTCTGGAGATAGAGAAGAGGGCGTCAGGAACCCAGAGCAGTTCAGATACAGACTAAGGAGTCCCAGGCCTTACCCTTTTTCATTCTACAGCATCTTCAGCCATCATTCAGGAGAGTGATTTCACTCCCGTCCCCCTCACCTCCCTGGACTACAAAGCAGAGGGAGATTTTGACCCCTGGCTGGGCCAGCAGTGGAAGTAAAAGCAAAGAGATCAATGTACGCTTTTGTTCTCTAGTTGTACTCCCAAACTCATCCCTCCTCCCCCCATAATCATGGCTTCCAGGAGACGTTGTGGAATCCCTATCACTGGAGGTTTTTAAAAAGAGGTTGGACAAACACCCGATAAGAATGGTCTCGGTTTACTGTGTCATACTTAAGCACAGGGGACTGGATTTGGTGGCTTATTGAGGTCTCTTCCAGCCCTACATTTCTTATAATTCTGTAGCTGCTCTGCCTGCATCTGTGGCTGTGTACTTGTTCCCCTCTCAAGCAATCTGTTCCCTCTGTAGTCTTCCCTGCTCCTTTACCCTCCAGCCATCTAAGATCTCCTTTTTATTTGATACTTCTTGAAAGGCTGTGGAAGTGACTACTTCCTGCTATGCCAAATGGAAATGACAGATCAGATAAAAGAGCTAGAGAAAACTTCTCCTAGGGGAATCTACCTGTACCAGGAAGAGCATGCTTTTCATTGCTTTTCCCATACCAGTCAGCTTCCATTTGACACAAGATGTTTTTCTTTTAATTAATGCTCTTAGTAGTTCCATTTTTATATTGAGAAGAGCCAGGATCATCAATCTATTTATCCTTAATGAAGCTGGTTTAAAAGGAAAGGGGGTGTTTTGTTGTTTTGTGTGTGTGTGGTTCTCCCCGCCCCCAATACTAAATGGACTTTTTCCCCTCATAGAGAGAATGCAAGAGATTTCCCATGCAGTAGGTGGCCAGGACAGGCTGGAATTAGCAAGTGATAGAAGGGGGGTATGAAAGGCTGTTTTGATTGCTTATGATAAATGTGCTCAGCATGGTACTCTTCTCTTCTTCCTAACACAACAGTGTGCTCCCCTTCAACCCCCCACATCCCAAGCTCCATTCTCCTTCTCACCATAGTTCACTGAAACACCAACTTCCATAACCTGCTGAGGAAACAAATGTGCTCTTCCCAGCTGTGGACGCCTTTCTTTAGTTACGGTTTTCTTCTCTTTCATCCAGAGCAGCAGAGCTGTGCTTGGCACAGCTGAGCAGCAGGGATGGGAAAGGTAACCTAAAGTCCTTCCCTTGTGGCTAGAGCTGACAGGAATCAGTTTGCCCTCCATGTAAATCAAGGCTGCTAAACTTCACCAGCTGCATGGCTTCCAAGCGGCTGTAACAAGCTGGGCATCACTAGAGTGCAGTTCACTTCAGCCATGCACTCGTGCTGGGGAGGGGTGGCCTTAGAGCAGCTTTATGGCCTGTTTGCCCAATTGGAGTGGTGCAAAGAGGTTGGCGCAGCAGCCAGGGAGCATTGTGGGGGCTGGTTTCAGCAGAGCAGTCCTAATGTGAATATGCCACCTAGATCCTGTGCTGCTCTTTAGGGCTGCATTTCTGAGCTCTGTCCCCACAGCTCTCTCGGGCCTACACGGGAATGCTTCCAGCCATGCCCGCCACTGGCACAAATTCTGAGCTTTGAAGCCTGCCCCTCTGAGCCAGAGGCAGGCGTCCTCCATCTTGATAGCTCACAGTCTTACTGGATTTGAAAGCTACGAAAACCCAGACTGCTTCTCAGTGGCAGGGGACAGGGAATACACACGGGAGCTGGAACCCTCCTCTGCCAAATGAATTGTGTTCCTGAAACTGTGAATGTAGAGCAAGCTGTGAAATGGCAGTGCAAGGAGGGGGGAGGCTCCTGCCTCTGTGTCTTGTGCGACTGTGCGCAGGACCTGGCTTTGACTTCTTCCTCCTACCTGTAGGGGTTCAGTTCTAGGTAAGGAACATGTTGTTAGGAGGGCTCCCTGCCTTAATGAAGGAGTTTCCTGCATCAGAATCATGGTCTCAGGACCTGAGTCAGATAAAAAATGTGTGTGTGGGAGGGGAGTGTCTCAGTTCTCCAGAATGGGCTCTGAGCCACCCCTTCCCAAGCAGAGACCTCCCAAACTTTAACAGGGACCACGCAGGTTGTGGCAACAGCCCAGCTGTTAACAGTGGGAGGGCAAGGCCCACAGAATCTGCTCCCAGCTGAGGCTTTTGGTGCTGTAATGAAATGAGAGAGAACTGGAAGCCTTGTGTCTGTGCCCAGGCAGGGACAGCCTATTAGATGTGAAGCAATGAAAGGAGGGGGGTGGAGGTTAATAATACTCCTTCCCTTCCCCGGAGTTGTGGGCTGGCTGGGGGCTGGAGCACTCTGTTGCTTGATGGCAATAAAGATTGCTAGCAGTTACTTCTTTTCTTCTCTTCCTTGCCTGCCTCTTCCCTTGCTCACTTAGAGAAATAAGAGGCACATTACAGGGGCTGGGATGCCTGGCTTGAGCTGCCACTTCGGGTATTCAGTCTCTTCGCTACTGGCTGTGATCAACAGCTGAAATAGAGAAATAGGGAGCTGTCTACCTGGGAGCTGGGCTGAGGGTTTATTTTTCTTTTCCTGTCTCCATTTTCAGAGGAAAGAAAGGAGCAACCTCTTAGGGCTAAGTTCAGCCCTGGTACAAGGAGGTAGAGCACAGTGATGCTGTGCTTTGCTGATGCCACACCTGGGTGGTCTCGGGGTGAACAGTCAGTTGGCTGGGTTGAGTGCTGTTCAGGCTTTTATTGAAATGACCCAAATGGATGGGAGAACAGGCCAGGAGGGGTGAGGGAGAGTAGATGAGGGGTGGCCACTGGAAATGGCTGCTTTTTTGCTGGCCTGTTCTCAGCAGATGCCAGGGGTTGGACATGCAGAATCTTTTCCCCATTCTCTGTGATGCCTGGTGACGGTATCTCCATGGGGCAGCTTATTCCATAGATGACTAGTGTGGGTAAGAAAGAGGGATATGAGAGAACATGCTGCTATCCACATCTCTAACCTCAGGAACCTCTTCTCTCTTGCCCCCCCCCCCCCCCCCCCCGTGCACAGAAACAAAGGAAGATCAACCCACTTCAGCAGTGTAGCTCTGGACTGGTTCATGGAAATTAACGAGGAATTAGGGAATCATGTGATCTAGTGGTTAGAACAGAAGACAAGGCTAGAGGTGGTCCTGTGTTCTAATCCGGGTTGAGCTGCCCCTCCCCCCACCCCCACGTGACCACATTGTGCATGTCACTCTGGTCCCCTCCTGGTGCTGCATGCAGGCAACCAACTGTGTCACTGGGATGAGAAGCCTTCCAGAAAATGCTGCATCTAGACAGAGCTTCCTCATATTGTGCAAGCACTCAGAGCCAGGCCAAAGAGGGGAGGGTGTAAATGGTCACATGCTTTCAGGTACAGGTTTCCCACTGCACATCCCATCACTTAGCCAAGGACAGGGCTAGATGGGAAATGCATTATGCACTACAGAACTTCCCTAAGTCCACAGGAAAGGTGAACATGTGCTTTGAACTGTGAGTAGGGGGTGGTTTTATCAGAGCAGGTCCTGGGTGTCACAGATTATCACTGTCTAGCGTTGTGGGCCCTGCCTGCTGCTGAGCCCACGCAGGGGGTTGAGAGGCTGTCTGTGCTCGGCTCCTGGCTTCTGGGCCAGGATAGTACAGACCATTGTGCAAATAATTAAGGATGAGTCAAATCCGTGATTGTTGTACACTTTTGCCATGACTCATCTGTAATTTGTCTCCCGCGCCCCCCTCCAAAATTCTCTCTGATGACCCAAAGCTGCAATTATAATTAATAGCGAAGCCAAGTGTGTGCTTCAGTAGGGAAAATGTTTTGATGTAGTTTTGGTTAATGATGAGCTCACACATACCCCAGAAGGATCTGTATGTTACTCTGAAGTATGGAAGAGGGCCTGCCTCTTGTCTTCCCTATCCTAGGCTCTGGGACAAAGCAGGCACATTACTGTCAGACCAAGACCTAGAGATCTTTGCGTTTGGGCTGTTGCCTTGGCATGTGATGGTGTGATGTATACAATACTACCATGACACGGTGTCTCGGTGTGAAGAAAAAGGTCTCTGTGCCGCAGTCCCATGGCACTTGAAGTCAGTTCATGTCTTTCTGGTCACTGTATCTGGGTCATGTAACATGGGGTGGGGTGGGAGGATCAGGATGCTGGCATGAAGGGGGAGGGGGGGCGGTGTTAACCTGGGTGTAAGTTTATGATGAAAGAACATTGTAAATGAGAGGGCAAAAGTCCCTTTCCCTCTGCAAGTCAGTGCCCGCCGTCCTTGGAGGAGGTTCGTGTTTGTACAGTTAGCCCATGAGATAGTTTTAAACCTGACTTTAAATTTAAAAAAGTGAAATAAAAAACTGGCACATACACAACAGAGAGAAACTTAATCGGTAGCTTCAGGCCTGCATTACAACTCTGGCCAGGGATAATATATCTTTAAGTACTTGTAATCCTTTGAAATTCCTTTCAGCCATGCCTGGGAGAGGACTGGAGATTACCACGAAGGCCGGGGTGGGGGAGAACTCTGCCAGATGCACTTTGAGACTAATGGATTTCTAATGTTTACATTCGATATATACAAAACTACTTTATAAATGATCCTGGCATTATAGTTGTAAAACAAAGCCATAAAAACAGCCTGCAGCAGAGGCCTGGAGCATACATGGCTCTTTCCACAGGCAGATGAGGGGGAAGCAGACCATGTAACAGAGCACATGGCAAACAATATTTATGCATGTCTCTGTGTTTCTGCAGCACAGGAAGGAGGTGGAGCATATGCACAATATACACCACTTGACCTGAAACACATCCACTTACTCCAGTCCCTGGCTTCCCCTACACAGTGGCTGCTAATAGGAATTAATTGAAGGGGCGTTGCTGCCCCCAAAAAACATTCAGGGCACACAGGACCTGCCTCCCCCGCAGATCCCTGGGCCCGATCCGGCCCCAGGCCGCTGCTCCGCCAGGGCCCCGGAGCTGGGCCGCCGAGCCACACTAGAGCTGAGCTGTGCCGCCGGCCACTCCCTCCCTTGCCCAACTCCCGAGGCTCCCCCCAGCAGTAGCACTTACCTGCTCTGGGGTGGGCGCAGGCGGAGCCCAGCTGTTTACATTTCCCACACTGCTCCACCCTAGGCTATGTGCCTGGGAATGGAGCAGGGTGGGAAATTTAAAATGGCCCCGCCAACTCCGGCTGCTCAGTGGGACTCAGGGCCCTGCTGCACACATTCGGGGCACGTGCCCCCTGTGCCCTATGGCAGCAATGCCACTGATGGTCACATTTCATAATATTTTGAATATCGGCAGATATCCTGCAGAGACTTGATGGAGAACACTAAATGCATTATGTCTGTGATCCAGACTTCTTGTTTGGTTTCTGCGTGAACAGTCAGGCATCATTCCTGGAATCACCGTCTTCTTTGAGTGTAGATGAGTTAGGCGAGGAGACAGGGAATGGAGACCTGGGTTCTATTCCTCCCTCTGTCCACAAGCCAGCTGCTCTGACACCATGGCTCAGTCACTCTCCTACCATGTGCCTCAGTTTCCCCATCTGTGTAAGAAGGGGATAACTATAAGTTAAGAACACAGATGTAGAGACCTTGTTAATCATTGGTAAGGCAGTTTGGAATCCTGGTATAAAAAGTGCTGTAGGAATGCAAAATGTTATGATTTTAAGAGAGCTGTTCACACCATCGACCCAATTAGCTTCATTGGTGGTATCTGTTTCCAGCATTTCTTACCACTCAGCTCTCTTTGCCAGAAAATGTAGATTTGTGGAATCAGAGGTTACGTTTTTTCTATATATCTATAAATAGATAAAAAGCCTGGTGAAGACAAGGTCGAATTATGGGTACGGGAATAGGTGGGTTCTCTGGAGCTCCCAGTGGGTATGACTGGACTCTGCTTAAGAGGAGATGTAATAATATGGCAAGCACTGCCCTGCTGCCCAGAAGTGCAGGAGCAAAGAATAACTAGAGGCAAGAGAGGCTGAGCACTTAGGCTTGGGAGAGCCTCACATTTGCCCATTAGTGGCCATGGCTCCTCAGTAAGGGTGTGGTGACACAGGGGTCTCAGTGGCGTTTTTGAAATATGCATTGGCTTTTTATGCATGCGCACATGGTTCAGAACGTGCTGATTTATGGCACATTCTGAAAGCACCCAGGAGCCACTGGAAATTCAGTCATGAGTAACATGGCACTTCCCATCTGTCTATAGCAGCTGCTCTTACCTGCTGCTTTGTGAAAGTTTCTACCGTGCTGTACCTGGCCATCCCTCTGAGTCAGCCAGGCTCTGCCAAATGCAGGGTAAAACCCCCTCCAGCACTGTGCTAATCCATTTACCAACCCTGCTGCTTTTAGCCTTATCAAAGTGTTCCATGAGTCTCCTCAGGGCTGGTTAGAGAGGCAGAATGTGGTCAGGCCAGTGTCTCTGCCACAGGTAGTGTTGGAGATTCAGCAAGGAAATGATGCTCCTCCCTCTGGGACAGTGCTGAATCAATACCACAGCATAGCGCTAGCTCTCGTGGATTCCACTCCACAAAGTCTCCCACTCAGACTGGAAGAGCATACAGTGCCCCAGAATTTTACTCTCACAGCCAGTCTCCCAGACCTGCTCTTCTCTGTAAATAAGCAACAGTGTATTCCCTGCAGCACTTGGTCTGGAGAGTGTCTGCCATGGTGGGGAGGGAGAATGATTATATTCAAGTAGTAAATGGATTGTAACATGGTCTTTTATTTCTTATCTTGAGCATGCATCTTATGTACAGCGTATGTTCCATTTCACCTTGTTTCTCTTGATCTAATGCTCTTTAAAGAATCCTGTGACACTTTTTTTCCCAGTAGGAACTGTTTTCACCTTGGTGTCTTGGCTAAATGTAAACTCTAAGAGAGTCTGCTCTTGTGTTGTTTTGGTGTCTCATAGTTGTTTTGCTTCACCCCAGATGTAGCAGCATTTCAGTGATGTGAGTTATAAGAGGTCTGCCCGATGAAGGGTGAAGGTTTCTACTGTCACTCATGTATGAGCTGTTCTCAACTCACTGCAGGGCAGAATGATCTTGCTCCTGCCCTTCATGCTCCATATTTGGCCAGGACCTTGCTATGTCTGTCACATGTGAGTTACCCAGGATTTGTTGTTGTTAGCAGAAGACCATGGTTCTAAGTCAGCCCCAGCAGTGAAGTCATGTCCTCCATTGACAGCATCATCTGCAACTTTATCCTGGTCAATAGTTTTGACTGTGAATCTTCCCTGTACCTGTTTTGCCAAGTTCTGGTAGGCTAGCCCCATCCCTTACTCCTTGTTGTAACTGCTGGGGTGCTTTTGTCATCCCTCAGTGCTGGTTGTCCTTGCAGAGACCCTGCTGAGCTTTGTAAAAACGTCCTTTTTAAAGGCCAAAACAGAGAGCTGCGAAAATGCTTCTTGTTTAGTTATCGCTCCTCTCTGTCTGTCTGCGGGATCTACGCTAAAGGACACATACTCATTAAATCCTTCAATCCTCAAGTATTTGAATTTTCACTGTGATGTGTTCTGTTCTTCACAAAAGCATAATACTTCCCTGCCTGCTTCTTCCCCTCCCACCCTGTGATGTCTTGGGGCTCCAGCCAGCAGCCTGGTGTTTGAGTTGGACAGCAACTCGCAATAGCTCCCCAGGAGGGCATTGTACATCCTAATTATTTTGTGTCCCAGTGCAATTGGTAGGGTGCTGAGAAAATTACAGACCTGCAAATGAAATCAGGGAGGGACTGGCCAGTGGCAGCAGCAGAGTGGGGGAGAGCCAGAGCGAGAGAGAGAAACTAGCCTGGAGTTTAATTCATTGTTTCCAAAAGAGCAGTTAATGGATTATGACAAATGTCCTACTGTTCTCCCTTAGTGTTGTGTTAAAATGGAAATGGAAGGTCAATTTTCCTAAATGGATTTTAAATGACTGACCTCAGTGTTTTTTCACTCACTGATTTTCACTCAGGAGGCAGCTGGTCATTTTGCTTTCTTGATCGGCCTCGTTTTTATTTTCGTTGCTCTCCCTCTAACACTTTGAGTGTTCTGTGGTCTTTTTTTTGCCAAGGATGACTGGGAAGTGGGCTCACTTCAATATTGCCATCTCTGAATGTTTTATCACTAGCCTGGCAATGTTTACTGTGGAAACCCTAATGCCTGGAGCTGAGAATACAACTTTCACTGGCCAGTTAAAAAGGGGTAAGCTTAGCCCATTACAGGGTTGCCAAGAACAGCCTGAAAACTTGATCTGAGTGTCAGCTAAAGACTCTGAAACCAAAAAGTCAAATAAAAGAACTCTCAAATGTGTCTTTTTAAAAAATGTCATGATTTTTGCAAGGCCTAACTCATGATTTCATGACTCAGGAATGCCTGGTGTTAAGTCATCCTCTTAGTCTAAGTTTTAGGGCTCCTGAAGGTGATGGAGAGGACAGCATTGGTTAGAGTGGGACATAGGCTACGCTGGCTTGAGACAAACTTCCCACATGCAATTCTGCTCAAGCGTCTCAAGCCAGACCTGCAGTGTCCTCTGCTGTTTTCTGGACCCACACAGCTCTGGGGAAATAGCTCAGTGCTCACACACGTCACCTCTGTTCCATTGCACTCCTTGGCCTTGTCTGAACATAAGCTACCAATTTTCCATTTGTGTCGACTATTAAAATGGTATATGTGTAGAAATATTCACCCAGATCAAACCTGCCAAACTCACTACACTTGTGACAAAAACAGCATATCTGAACTCGGGATTCTAGAGAGGAGAACTGTGTATTAAATCCTTGCTCCGCTGGCAAGCACTCTAGGACAGTGTTTCTCAATGGCTAGTCCATGGACCAGATCCCTGACCTCTCCCTGACACAATATAGGAAGCTAGTCCCTGGTATCAAAAAGGTTGAGAAACACTGCTCCAGGATCTTTCTCTCTTTATGGGCTTTGATTCCTAAAGCAAATGGTGTGGCCATGGAGATTGTGACTGTGGCGTCCGAGCCCATTACCAAGTCAGTGGTTTTCATCGTGGAAAATAGTCATTGGTAGTTGGGATTAATTACATTTGCAGCTTCTGCAAAACCTCTGTTGTTGGTCATTCATGATATAGTTGATCTCTCTGTTGGAGTGTACAGTCTTCTGAGGTAGTGAGCAGGGCACGAACAGGGAGGGTGGAATGTGAATGTTATGCAAAGAAAGCAAGAGGGAATCCAAAAAGGAGCTGTGCCTAAAGCCGGAAAAGACAAGTCTGTGTGATTTATGTTGTGGCCGTAGTCAGCTTTCCCAATGCAAGCCCTGCTGGGGTTTTGTTTGGATCATACCAATGCATTCCTTTAGCCTGTGGGATCGGAGGCTCTGAGGCACAGTGCCAGACCCTCTGTTCATTCTCATGGAAAGGAACCTGTGAAAAGGGCTGACAGGGAACAGAAGAGAAGACTGGGAGGAAGATGATGTGAACAGCCTTCTTTCCATTTCAGCTTCTTGATTTTCTTCAGCTTCTTTGCTTCTGATCCATGATTTATAAGTACATTCTCCCAGCACTCCCCTACTGAGCAGCCTCAAGGGCATTACGTGTGCTGATAATGTGTTCACATTGCTTTCTGGGCCAGTGATGAGGTAGCTCTGACATGAAGTCCTGCCTTAATCCCTGGATTTATCGCGTGTTGTCCCTATTGCAAGTGCTTCCACCTAGTGAGAACCGCAGGATTGGGATGACTTTGGAGTGCTAGTGTGCCAGTGACATGCCATGGCTGCCATGGATCTGGTTAGCCCCTCTTCACTTAAGGTCCTGTACTGCAGCAAAGTAGGTAGAGATAATTTGCAGTAATATTTTACATTAAAATGACTGTACTGGGTCAGACTAATGGTCAGTCTGGTCCAGTATCTGGTTTTCCAGCAGTCGTTGGTGCCACATGTTTTTAAGGGAATGAACAGAACAGGGCAATTATCGAGTAATCCATCCAGTCATCCAGACCCAGCTTTTGGCAGTCAGAGGTGTAGGGACACCCATATCATGGCGTTGCACCTTTGACCCTCTTGGCTAATAGTCACTGTAAACTTACCTAATTCTTTTTAAAAACCGAGTTATACTTTTGCCTTTCACTGCATTCCCTAGCAGTGAGTTCCACAGGTTGACAGTGCATTAGGTGAAGAGGTATTTCCTTATGTTTGTTTTAAACCTGCTGCCTATTAATTTCCTTGAGTGACCCATGGGTCTCGTGTTACGTGAACAAATGCTGGAGGAACCAACTAAGGGCCTTGCACCTCTAGACTTGCTGCTCACAAACAGAGAAGAATTGATCGGGGAAGTAGAAGTAAATGGCAACCTGGGCAGCAGTGACCATGAGATGGTAGATTTCAGGATCCTGATCAATGGAAGGAAGGAAAGAAGCAGAACACACACCCTGGACTTCAGAAAAGCAAATTTTGGCTCCCTTAGGGAACTGATGGGCAGGATCCCTTGGGAGGCTGATCTGAAGGGGAAAGGCATCCAAGAGAGCTGGCTGTATTTTAAAGAAACCCTGTTAAAGGCCCAGGAAGATACCATTCCGATGTGCAGAAAGAACAGCAAATGTGGAAGGCGCCCAGCGTGGCTTAGCAAAGAACTCTGCGCTGAGGTGACGTATAAAAGGAAAGCTTACAAGAAGTGGAAGCTTGCACAGATGGCAAGGGAGGTGTATAAACATATTCCTCAGGACTGTAGGGATAAAATCAGAAAGGCCAAAGGACAATTGGAGTTGCAGCTACCAAGGGATGTGAAGGAGAACAGAAAGGGGTTCTACAAGTATGTCAGTAACAAGAAGAGGATCAGGGATGGGGTAGGTCCCTTACTGAATGGGGCAGGCATCCTCGTGGAGGATGATGCGGAAAAGTCTGAAGTACTCAATGCTTTTTTTACTTCAGTCTTCACAGGGAGGGCCAGCTCCCAAGCTACTACTCTGGGTAACGCAGACTGGAGAAAAGAAGAGCAGCCCTCAGTGATGGAAGGTCAGATTAGGGACTACTAAAAGAAGTTGGATGTGCACAAGTGTATGGGGCAGGATGAACTGCATCCGAGGGTGCTGAGGGAGTTGGCCGATGTGATTGCAGAGCCGCTGGCCATTATCTTTGAAAACTCATGGCGAATGGGGGAGGTCCCGGAGGATTGGAAAAAGGCAAATATACTACCTATCTTCAAGAAAGGGAAGAAGGAGGATCTGGGGAACTACAGACCCATCAGCCTCACCTCAATCCCTGGAAAAATCATGGAGCAGGTCCTCAAAGAATCCATCCTGAAACACTTGGAGGAAAATAGAGCAATCAGGAACAGTCAGCATGGATTCACCAAGGGCAAATCGTGCCTGACCAACCTGATTGCCTTCTATGATGAGATGACTGGATTTGTGGATGCGGGAAGAGCCCTTGACGTGGTCTACCTTGACTTTAGCAAGGCTTTTGATACGGTTTCCCACAGCATTCTCGTTGGCAAGTTAGAGGTATGGGTTGGATGAGTGGACCGTAAGGTGGATAGAAAACTCGCTAGATCAATGGGCTCAGTGGGTAGGAATCAATGGCTCGATGTCTAGTTGGCAACCAGTAACAAGTGGAGTGCCCCAGGAGTTGGTCCTGGGACCGGTTCTGTTCAACATCTTCATTAATGATCTTGATGATGGGATAGATTGCGTGCTTAGTAAGTTCGCAGATGTCACCAAGCTGGGGGGAATGGTGGACATGCTGGAGGGTAGGGACAGGATTCAGGGAGACTTAGACAAATTGGAACACTGGGCCAAAAGAAGCCTCATGAGGTGCAATAAGGACAAGTACAAAGTCCTGCACTTAGGACGGAAAAATCCCATGCACTTCTACAGGCTGGGGACCGATTGGCTAAGTAGCAGCACTGTAGAAAAGGATCTGGGGGCTTTGGTGGACAGGAAGCTGGATATGAGCCAACAGTGTGCTCTTGTTGCCAAAAAGGCCAATGGCATATTGGGCTGCATCAGTAGGAGAACTGCCAGCAGATCGAGGGATGTGATTATTCCCCTCTATTCAGCACTGGTGAGGCCGCATCTGGAATACTGGGTCCAGTTTTGGGCTCCCCCACTACAGAAAGGATGTGGACAAATTAGAAAGAGTCCAGCAGAGGGCAAGGAAAATGATTAGGGGGCTGGAGCACATGACTTATGAGGAGAGACTGAAGGAAGTAGGCTTATTTAGTCTACAGAAGAGAAGACTGAGGGGCGATTTGATAGCAACCTTCAACTACTTGAAGGGGTGCTCCAAAGAGGAGGGAGCTAGGCTGTTCTCGGTAGTAACAGAGGACAGAACAAGGAGCAATGGTTTCAAGTTACAGCTGGGGAGGTCAAGATTGGATATTAGGAAAAGCTTTCTCACTAGGAGGGTGGTGAAGCATTGGAATGGATTACCTAGGGAGGTGGTGGAATCTCCGTCTTTGGAGATATTTAAGGTCCGGTTAAACAAAACCCTGGCTGGGATGATTTAGTGGGAGTGGTCCTGCTTTTAGCAAGGGGTTGGACTAGATGACCTCATGAGGTCCCTTCCAGCCCTATGATTCTATGATTCCTCATTCGCTTGTTCCATGCTATTCATGATTTTACAGATCTCGGTTTTATCCCGCTTAGTCGTTCCTTTTCTAAACCAAATCATCCCAGTATTTTTAAACTCTTCTCATATGAAAGCTAATCTGTACCCTTAAACATTTTTGTTGCCCTTCTCTATACTTTTTCCAGTTCTAACACATCTTTTTTTTTTTTTTTTTTGAGATGGGAACTGCACACTGTAGTCAAGACGTTGGGCATATCATAAATTTAGATAGTGGCTTTATGATATTTTCTAATTATCTATCCATTTCCTAACAGGTCCTAATATTCTATTAGCTTTTTTGATGACCGCTGCATGTTGAGCAGATGTTTTCAGAGGACTACACACAATGACTTCAAGATCTTTCTTGAGAGGAAACAGCTAAATTAGATCCCATCATTTTATGAGTATAGTTGAGATTATGTTTTCCAACATGCATTACTTTGCATTTATGAACACTAAATTTTATTTGCCATTTTGTTGCCAAATCACCCAGTTTTGTGAGATCCTTTTATAATTATTTCCAATCTGCTTTTTGCCTATCTTGAATAATGTTATATCATCTGCAAACTTTGCCACTTTACTGTTTACCCTTTTTTCAGATAATTTCTGAATATGTTAAATAGCACAGGTCCCACTACAGACCCTTGGAGGACTCACTATTTACCTCTCTCCATTATGAAAACTGACCATTTAATCCAATCTTTTGTTTCCTATTTTTTAACCAGTTAACGATCCATGATAGGATATTCTCTCTTATCCCATGACTGCCTTCTTTGCTTAAGAGCCTTTTGGTGTGAGATCTTGTCCAAATTGACTCTTCCTCATCTTAGTGTTCAAGTATGTATCTAGTGATTCTTAAATAAAGAGCTAATTGGTTTAGACTCTGGTCACACTTGTGGAAGCACAATCTTCAGTGCTCAATAGGAGTAACTATTTTTTCTATTTCTTTTCCTTTTCTTGCAGGAATTGAGTACAGTGATGTGCTTCCAGATTCCTTCCCATCAGCCCCTGCAGAGAGCCTCCCCCATTTCCTACTGGAGCCACACGATGCATACATCGTAAAGAACAAGCCTGTGGAGCTAATCTGCAAAGCCAACCCAGCCACTCAGATTTACTTCAAGTGCAATGGGGAGTGGGTCAATCAGAACGACCATCTCACTAAGGAAAGCCTGGACGAAGTGACTGGTAAGAAATCATTTCAGACCTAACAAGGAGTCCTGTGGCACCTTTAAAGACTAACACATTTATTTATCGCATGGGCTTTCATGGGAGAAAATCCCACTTAGCCAGACGCTTGATGATGGGGAACTTACAGAATGGTAGCAAAATAAATGCAGGGAAGTGTAAGTCATAGGATCAGGTCAGACTGTTAAAGCAAATCAAAGCAGTTGTTAAGATTCAAATAGTGCAGAACAGCATATAGAAGGAGGTGGGATCAAATCACCTATTGTAATAAGGAAAAAACCCGAGATCTGGGTACCCAGAAGTCAACTACTACAGGAGAAGCCCAAGAAAGAAAACAGAACACCAGTGGTCATCAATTGCTAGTCTTTAAAAGTGTCACAGGACTCCTTGTTTGTTTTGTTGAACTAGACTAACACGGCTATCCCTTTGGAATTTGTCAACAGGACTCCTTGTTTGTTTTGCTGAACTAGACTAACATGGCTACCCCTTTGGAACATTTCAGTCCTCACTCTTTCTTTTTACCTCTTTCCTTTCTGACTTTCTCTTCTACTACTTTGTCAATCTACCCCCTTTCTCTTTTGAAGGCTCTGTATTATGCAACACAGGAGCATTTAAAGTAAATTACTTTGCAGGAATGCTTGATGTGGAGGAATAAGTGGACTAACTCCCTTTCACTTTGAGTGAGAAACAATACTGCCACCTCCCTTCATCATGCTTCACATGATGGGGCTCCTTTAAAAGTGTTTTGCAAACCCTTCTCCGACTCCACAGTCAGATTGTGGAGGTTCAAAGGAAGAAATTTCCATGATCTAAGAATTGATTTCTTCTCCCATCCAAATATTTGTAGACTGGTGTAATACCTCCCCAGTTGTCTATGCTTGCTCCAGCTATGTGCATTTAACTTTGTTTAATTTTCCTTCTGATGCTTTTTTTTTTTTGATCTTTGGCAAAGTCTAAGACTGAAGTGCTCATGTGCCAATGCAGTATGGGGGGAGTATTCACACCAGAGCTGAAGAGAACAGGAGTGTGTTGTGAAGTGTCTGTATGTGCCACCCAAAATTGCAATGAATGCCATATCTTCCTGCAAACTTATGGCTGATTTGCTGCACACTATTGCCCAGAAGTCTGTTTCAACATTTATCACTTTCTAGTTTTCTTCCTCCCATTGTGTATCTGTGTTTGAGATTATTTCCCCTCGGATATATTAGCTTATCTTTTTCCAATTCATTTGGTCATTTCCTGCTCATGTGTCCAAGATCTCTAGGTAACTGTGTGATTTCTCCATCTCATTGCTATTCCCAGTTCCTTTCAATTTTGTGCTACCTCTGACTTTCTGTAGCTCCAACATCATCGATGAACATATTAAATAAGACTGGATCTATCAAGCTCCCCTGCTGTATCACACCGAGAAGCAATTTATCATCACATTAAAACTGTTGCTTCTTGGAACAGGTGGTTATAGAGAATACAAAAGGAGACAGTATTCAAAAGGTAGTCCTAAGTAACGAACAGGAGGTCAGTCAAGAAGTAACTGTAGTTGAGCCACTTAATAGTGATCACCATGTAATTAAGTTCAATACCCTTGTGAGAGGAACCTTACCAACATGGCTTTTGTACATAAAAATTGTTCCTCTCCAAGCTACAAAACAATGTTGATAAAGGAGAACTAAATTATAATTTAGCTGGACTTTCAGAAAGCACTTCAAAGGAGGTGATTGAGAAAACTAAGTAATCAGGTAAGGTAAGTGGCTGAGGCAGAACACGAAGAGCAGGAATAAATTATTAACTTTTAACCCAAGGGTCCGTATTAGGACCTGTTCTATTTGATCACAGAAGGTTAGAAGTGTTTTGCTTGGAATTTTTCCAGGAGCCATAGGAAGGCTTGCAATTCCCATTCAGCTTCAATGGGATTTGGGTGCCTAACTCCCTTAGGCTCTTTTGTAAATTTCAGCCATGTGCAAAATGCTTTTCTGATAGAAAAATGGCAAAAAATTTTCAGCACAAACATTTTTTAAATGGCTTCTCAGTTTTTGTTCAGCTCTATTCAAAGTTTTAGTTCTTGTATCTCATCCTTTCCGTAGTACCTGAGTGCCATACAATCTTTATTGTGTGTTTTTTCACAATAGCCTCCAATTTAGGGCAGTGCTATTAATCCCATTTGTCAGGTTGTGGCATTGAGGTTCTTGCCTAAAGTCCCAGAAAGTCTGTGGCAGAGCAAGAATGGAACCCTGGTCTCCCAAGTTCCCAGCTAGTACCCTAACCACTGGACAGTCATCCTCTCTAATGGAATATATTTACTAACGGTCTAGAGAAGGCTGAACAGGTAGGTGACGAAGTTTGCAGAAGACACAACTTTATTTGTGATAGTCAAGTCTAGAGAATTCTGAGGAGCTTCGGAGGGACCTAAAAGAGCTAGGTGAATGGATGGCGCAATGTCAGATGAAATTGATTGTTGACAAAGACAAGGTAATACGCATTGGAAGCAACAACATGAATTACTCACATACCTGGCTGATTTTTAAATTAAGTGGAATCGCACAGCAAAAAGAGCTGGAGGTCAACTCAGTGAAAAGCTCTGTTCATTGTGCAGCAGCAACCAAAAAAGCGAACAGGATGCCTAGCGAATAGGATAGAAAAGACTATTGAGACCTTTATGATGTCATTATATAAATCCTTGGTATCACCCTTACTTGGAATATTCTATTCAGTTTTGCCAACTCTATATCAAAAAAGCTAAAGCAGAAATACAAAGAGGTTCCAAGGCCGGCAATGAAAATGATTACAGGCAAGAAAAAACTTCTAGATGAGAAGAGATTGAAAAGATCGAGATGCTTATTTAGAAAGAAAACAAACAAGAAGGGGAGATTATACAAAATAATGACTGGCATAAAGAAGTTAGATCAGGCACTGGCATTTATCCTTTCTCACAATCCAGGAATGAAGGGACATTTAATGAAATGAAAAGGGATTTAAAACCAATAAAAAGAAAATACACAATGCATAATCAAGCCATAGGACTCATTGGTAAAAGGTATTAGAGGCCAAGAACTTAGTCAGATTTAAATAAATAAATAAATAAATAAATAGGTATTAATGGCTAGTGAGAACATTCACAGATAGAATTTAAATGGAGGTAAAAGATATAAACTCTCTTATGCTTCAGAGCATAAGTCAATGAGTAGCTGCCTGGACTAGAAAAAATGCATTTTATGGGCATATTATTCCGCAGTAGCGCATTACAAGATTTCTCACGCCTTCCTCTGAAACCCATGTGATTCTGGTCACTGTCAGGGACAGGATAATGCACTGAATGAATCATTGGTCTGATGCAGTTAAATGGCTTGCTGAAATTTAAATATTTTACATCTACCCCTCTCATCATGACTCATTTTGTAGCTATGTCCTGAAAAAAAAAAAATAGCAATCAACTTCCTCTTGTTGTAAGATGTATTCTTTAAAAGTCCATGGATGTGGTGAACTGTCCATCACTTGAAGCCTTTAAATGGAGATGGAATATCGTTATAAGATAAGGTCTAGTTCAAACAGAAATCATGGGCTTGATGCAGGAAGTATAGGTTGGGGTTCTTTGGCTTGAGTTTTGTTATGCACTAGATAACCATTGTGATTCCTTCTGGCATTAAAATCTATGAACAATGCCTATTGTTCATGAGCCTGTTAACACCTAGACAATAACTTTTTTCTCTAGTATTTTGATCAGTTGTTTGCTAACAGCACAGTAATTACCAGTATCAATCTTCTTTTCTATTAGCATTATACTTTCTCCTCTTTCAAGGTTTCCATCAGTTTTCAAAATCAAATGTTAGAATTACATGACCTCTGGGCCTGCTGATTTGTGTATGGTAACATTTCCCAGGTATTCATTCACCTACAGGTTACTAAAAGCTTTCAATGTTTTCTTGTCCCATCCTCCTCATATCATCACCATTGTGGCAAATCTTGTAGGGATGTGCCATCCCTGAAGATTGAACACCAACCAGATTGATTTCTCGGTGTGTCCTTATGATGATGTGGCTGGTCTCTGTCCACCACTGGTGATCTCACCATGCCACCTGAATTTTTGGTGCTCATGTGATCGCCAGTCATGTAGCAGCATTCTTTGGTAATTTGTAGGTCTTCCATGCTAGTATTACCCCCCTCCCCCCCGCACCTCCTATACATTTATTAAAATCTTGTTTCCTTTTTTGCTGCCTTAAACTTCTGTCCTCAAGTTTTAACTGTGAGTTCTCTCCCTTCTGAGTTCTTGCTTGATTATTTTTCCACAGTTACTCTGTAAAGGAAAGGGTGTTTTATTTTAACCTGAGATATTTGAGCTGTTCCTCATTCTGGTGGGTAGGCACCACTCACTGCTAGACTGGTGCTTCCTGCTGGTCCTTTCTGGGGATTAGCTACAGGCCAGTGCTCATGTCCACAGTCTTCAAACCATCACTCTTTCCTCTCAGTTTTCCTGTAACTCTTCTCACAGCTGTCAGGAACTGCAGCATCCTCTTTGTGACTCAGCCTTCCAGCAATGTGACTATCCATGCCCCCCACTCCCGCCCCCTCCAGTTCTAGAGTTTAGTCACTTTCCCAGGGGCAAGCGGTGGGCACCCAGGCCCACCTACTGCTCTGGATCCTGGTCCAGACAACCACTGCCTCTGGCAGAAGTGCTTTATGTCTGCAATCCTCTTTAATATTGCCATTGATTGAGTAAAGGCGGCCTACAATAGAAGACATGCCAAGAGGTATGAGATGGCCACACGGCTCAGCCCTTGAAGACCAGGGCTTCGCAGATGATCTTGCTCTCTTATCACATACCCATCACCATATACAAAAGAAAACAACCTGATTCAAACTATTCAGGCAGTGAATTGGACTGAAAATCAATCGCAATAAGACAGATATCATGACTTTTCTAATCTTGCCTCACCATCACCAGTACAAATAAAGAATTATGCTTTCACTAATGTAGAAACATTCACATACCTGGACAGGACAGGACAGGACAGTCTGAACAGAACCAATAAAGCCAGGAACACCTTTAGGAGTTTAAATATAGTCTGGAAATTATCAAAATGTAACATCAAAACTAAATGTAAGATTTATCAGAGCTGTGTACTGTCAGCATTCACTTTATAGTGCAGAATGGCAAAGTATGACATGACCATGCTGTCCTTATTTCATACAACCCGCCTCGGAAGAATCCTCCATATCTTTTGGCCCAGAACAATCTTAAATCAAGATCTATCCGTACAGCGTAGCCAAGAAGATATGAGCACCACCTGGAGGTGTTGGAAATGGATAGGCTGAGCATTTTGGATAGACGTTGATTCCATCACTAGACTAGCAATAAGATGGACACCTGAAGGCAAGGGGAAACGAGGCCATCTGACAATAACATGGCAGAGAGTTGTGGAATCTGAGCAGAAAAACCTGAGGCACAGCTGGAGAAGCACTGAAACAGACAGGAGTGGAGGAGCGTCATCACTGCCTGAAATGCCAGAGGAGTCATGAGGGACTAACTAACTAATTCAGGATGGCATGTTCCCAGGAGGCTAGTTGCTGTGTACTGCTGTAATTCCAGCTGTGTTATCATCATACCAGCTAATGGAGCCAAATGGGAGGCATGACTCAAAGATGGTGGAGCCAAGGGGCAATCTAAAGGAGTCGAGGGAAGCTAGAGAGATGGGCAGCTTGTGTGAGACAGGGTGTGATGATAAATTAGACTTTCTAATACAGGTAACAGTGCATGGGGCTATATATAACATTATAGTGCAGCTAATGCATAGTAGCTCTGTCTTAACTGTAATTAGCTGGCGCTGCTTTCTGGGGTTATAATTCCATCACGTATCTTTGCTCAGGGTTGTCTCCAGTGATTCTTCTGTGCTTTGCTGTTCAAAAAAAGGCTTCGTTTTTACAAGTGGAAATGTGTGGAGTCTTTACGTAGAGAAAAATATAGCTAAATGGCCCCCTGAATTGTCATAAGGTGGTGACTTCCTGTGGCTTCAATACTATTGGAAGCCATTACACTTGGTGGCTGCATTTAGCAGGGTTACTCCCCACATGCCCCTGAAGAAGTGGCTACCTATACTGAGGACATGAGCAGCTCTCCACAGTTAGTGGGCAGACTGCATCTTTGCCTGCTCCTCATCTCCTCTAGTGCACTCCCTTTAAATGTCATGTCTGTAGCAAGCACTTGTTTTAGGATGGAGTCAGCTCAGGGGGCTGGACTAGAATTTCTGAGGTACAATCCATTCTTGTATTTCTGTCATTCTCTCGCTCTTGACTGGGCCCTGGATAGCATTCCTCTGAGCACTCCTCAACCACCAGTTTTCTCAGCAAGTCTGACTTGTATGCAGACCCTGCAACTCTATTCCCTCTGGGATAATGACAGTGGTGACCAGTGACCAAACAGCCTCCTTAAATCCAAGTATTTATTTAGAACAAAAGCATTTGGGAGAAAGCATATCTTAAAATGATACAATAGACCAGGCGTGTCAAACTCATTTGCTGTGGCAGGCTTAAATGTACTTCAAATGGGCTGTACATACCATAAATCGAAATACTAGGGCCTACACTCTCACAGAATTGCAGATTGCTGTGCACGCAAGACTGCGCTCTGCGATACTGTGAGACCATTCTCTCTCTCTCTCTGTGTTAGGGAGAGAGTGTGGTCTCACGGCGTGCAGTCTCGCATACCCAGTGACATCGCATGGCCTGTACACACTTGTGGCATTGTGGAGCACTGGGTATGCGAGACCACACTCTGTTAGGGAGAGAATGTAGTCTCGCAGAGTGCAGTCATGGGCCAGACGGAACCGCAAGCTGTATGTTTGACTCTAAGCTTATCAGGTGTATAACCATCATCTACAGAGGCTAGTCCGGTTGGTCTTACTCCATACAGACTTCTTCCCAGAACCTCTTTCTGCTTCAGCTTCATGCCTAGCCATAGCTCACTGACAACTACCTGGGCAGTCCCTGGTAACTCAACCCCCGCCCCCCCCCCCCCCCCCCGGTCATAGGAACCAAGTCATTTTTTAACTCGTTAAAGCCTTTTGATCTGATAATTCTGTGCTATATCAAAATAAGATTTGCAGATGGTTGAAACAGGATCCTTCGAACTAACATTAAGGTAACATCTGTATTAATAGCCATGTTAGAAAGTCACTTACTGTTTTTAAATAGCTACAGGGAACAAGACATATGAGTGTTACCTTGACACTACTGAAATGCATAGTCTTAGCGTTCAAACTAACATTTTGCCCCACTGTCTTGCGTGTGTGTGCTTAGGCATTCTTACACGGCCTTCATGCATTGATCTTACAGTATTTGAGCATTATGGGCATATAAAAAACATTCTACTATCCCCAATATAAATTAGATCAATCTGTTATGCAGGAAATTGTGAGAACCCTGATATCCAATATCTTCCCCTACTGACTGATTACCTACAGTTTTCATAAAATTGTTACATCTTACCATTCATAAAATGAGAAACAGTGGCCATTTTGAGTAAGGGAATGCTATTGATATAATAGAAAACAGAGAAAAAATGCTAATAACTTGGCTTAATTAGAAGAAACTAATTTCTTCAGAAACACATTTGAAGGTGTCTGGTAATGAGTTTTAACTATATGAAGAGTCTGAAAGATAAAAATCTGTATTCATGAGCAAAAGGGATTGGAAAACTTTCTGACATCGGGGAAGAATTTCTTAATGGTTCCATTTGTAGTTAATTTGTACTTGTGAATGAAGTAACAGATTTAGTTGACAATCCTCAGAAAATCCAATCTGCACTCACAGATTATGTGCTATAAATTTGGAGAAGAAATACTTTGTCCTTCATTGGTGTTGAATTGTAGCTATTGGTGAAAAACTAGGTCCATCTTTATAGAGAGACAATGCTGTACTTCTGTAATAAAAATACGTGCAGCTGGCTTACCTGTCCAGCAGTCATCCTGAGAATCAAGATGGCCAATTATGCTAATGGTATACATATTAGTTATCCACTATGCATTGATAGAAGAACTGCAAAAGAAAGAGGGATCACAAAATTACCCATTTCAATTTAACATAATTAAGTTCATTTCCTTAACAAAATGTCTTTGGTAAAATCAAAATATGGGCTTTGAATAATAATATTTATGATGAATTTTGTTGAACTAAACATACTTTATCATGTTTTGGAAGTATCTTAATACATTTTATGTGGAAAAAAACCTAAAAATAAGCCAAACCAGAGACTAATAATTTAGACAGAAAAATAGGTAACATCTGTATTAATAGCCATGTTAGAAAGTCACTTACTGTTTTTTAATAGCTACATGGAACAAGACATATGAGTGTTAACTTGACACTACTGAAATACATAAAGTCTTAGTGCTGGTTGTCTTGTTGAACTTGATTGTTTCAAGTTCTGACATGGCAGTTTAAAGCTATAACCCCTTTTCTTTTCTGTGGTTAAACGATTTGGCCAAGATTTTCAAAAGTAACTAGTGATATGGGGCTATCTCACTTCTCAAGTGCCAGGGGCTGATTTTCAGAAAGTGCTGAGTACCACCCTTTGGAAACCCCTTTTTTGAAATGTGTAAAGGTGGGGGCATTCAAGAATCTTGGCATCCACAGTATTAGTCACTTATGAAAATCTTGGGTTTTTTTCCCCCTTCTTCCTTACATGTTTTTTCTTTGTTTCAAGTAGTTCATTTTTTTTCTCTAGAAAGGTGGTAAAAATAAAATAATTTGAAATTGCATTGATGGAAATAAATTAATCAAAATTGTAATTAACAAAATAAACAACTGTACATGGTTTTGAAGTGTGTGCCTTTAAAATGCCTGACTAGCACATAATCTATTCAGTTATACAGACTTTGACAGACTGTGATGCCACCCTTCAGGTTTCCAGCTTGTCTGTCAGTGCAATAGAAATATATTAAGAAAGAGGGAACGAGTTATATAAAAAGACACTACAATTGTTGAACAAAGCATGTTCTCCGGCTTATAGTCAGAGAAAGTTACTTGTATGGAATATGTTGTGAAAATCGGAAATCATTCCCTTGTTGTTTAGTTTCTTCAGCAATAGATATGAGGAGGGGAGTGTTCTATATGTTTCTCCATGGGTGGAACACCTACAAAAATAAGTTTTCCTTTATTATTTAATGTGATGTAGATGTGAATGGATTTGTACAGAAGCACAGAAAAGATGAAGTATTGATGCCTTGTATTGTTGGGGAAATAGACTCGTTAGTCTATACAGATAATAACAGTGGGGCTTTATTTTTAAACAAGCTTGAGTCCTGTAGCGACTTTCCATATAAGTTATCCCACCCTGAGATGGGTAAACACAGTCCAGCTTGCTAAGGCGTGTTCATGTCAATAGTCTCTGAAGCTGACACAGTGGACCCCTTGTCATGACCCTGTTCAGTTCAGCTAGATTGTGTTTCTCAGCCTAAGAGACAGAGTCCTCCCACCTTCTTTCATCTCCTTCTCTCAGTGGCCACCTCCCTCCCTCAGACTGTGAGGAGATGACATACTGTTCCTGCCACCTCACTTCACTACCAAACGTGAGCGGTCACGTGATTTATTTCCAAACCATATTGTTCCTCCAGGGCTTATTTGCTGGATGCGATAGCATCATGTGCATCATCTCAGCTTTTATGTGTCCAAGGGTCCTAGTCAGCTTCAGACAGGCACTTTAAAGGGACATTGTCAGACGTATTGAGATGTAACATTCAGTCTATGTAGAAATAAGGTTTAACAGGACCTAAATCAAGATCAGTAGACGTGTGTATAGTGTTTTTTGGGGGTTTTTTTAATTCCAATGGGAAAAGGTTATTTTGTTTGGATTTAAATATTTGTTTTGGACCCCATTCCTTTCAGCATTGTGGTAGTGCATAAAACCCTGGAAGGGAACTGGGCAAGAACCTGGCTAGAAACAAAAGTGAAAATGACTTTAAATTCATTGCCTTCCTTGGGTGAAATGTTACAAGGAAACAAGCAAGAATCAGTGGTAAAAAGCAAATGAGATGTTTTTAAATCTCTCTAAATTTTAATAGTGTATGGTTAAGAACTCTAGGTATTCAGCCTACTTGCTTTTTGAGATGAGGTTTTTTTAAATTCTCTTAAATGGTAATACAGTGGAACCACCAACACATCCGAAACATAGTGTCTGACACCTTTAAACCAGTGTGTATGGGTGGAGGGGATCCTGGCATAGAAAAGAATCTGGATCATGCCCTTAAAAAGAAGATGGTACAAGAAGTGGTTGCAGATGGATAGAGCAGTGGTTCTCAACCTTTTGTGGGTTGCGGTACACTTGTTAGCAGGTTGCGACCCTATAGGACACACCAGCCCATCCCACCAAGGCCGAATTCGGCCATCTCCCCGGCTCTCTGCAACACATTTATCGCTGTGTAGCTACACAGTAATGTGTCCCGACACAGTGGTTGAAAACCACTGGGATAGAGGAGGGGACTGCCTCACGGAGAAGGGGTCGTTTCTGTCCTGTCAAATGCATAACTGTTATTAAGGGTGCCATAAAACAGTGGTTTTCAAACTTTTTCCCTCAGAACCCAGTTGAAAAAAATCATTTATGCCTGGGACCCAACAATTACATCTTTGAGCAACGCTTTCCATTCTGTTGGTGGTGGCAGCAGTGGGTGCCTGAGGGTGTGCAACCCCGTACTGGGTCCCGACCCCCTGTTTGAAAACCACTGCCATAACATATATATGGTCTGTGTTTATTTTTGATAGTGAAAAATAGTAAAAAAGTGATCTCCAGGGGGTGATACGGCTTTTATTCTGTAGCTTTACATCCCACCATCAAACTCCTTCTTCGAGCTGCACGATCATACTTCTCTCTTTTCAATCAGTGTACGTGTGTGTAAGTACACACATGTGTGCGCACACAGAACACTTCCACACACAGTTTCTTTCATAAAGGCTCAGCGCTCTGGGCTACTCTGCCCCTGGCCTCCTTTACACTCCGGTTTTTTTCCTCTCCTTCTAGGGATGCTGGTGCGGGAGGTCCAGATAGAAGTCTCCCGGCAGCAGGTGGAGGAGCTCTTTGGTTTGGAAGATTACTGGTGTCAGTGTGTGGCATGGAGCTCTGCTGGGACTACGAAAAGCCGAAGGGCCTATGTCCGGATAGCATGTAAGTGTAACACACACACTTCTCAGTCATCACCTTCTATGTCGGTGATACTTCTTCCTTGTTGCCAACCTGTCCCCCATCCTGCATGGGGAAAATCCTTCTCATCTGCCATTATGGAGATTTCTTGGCAGAGGGGCTATTAACAGGTTTATGCATTTGACAGTCTGTAAGTTTTATTATTATTACTTAAATTAGCAGAGATTCCCTCCCCCACTCCAAGCATCAAAGCAGGACAGAATCTCCTTTCACTCATTCTGGAGCTGGATGGTTTCCTCCCAGTATAGCCCCGTGACTCCTCCCTTCCCAATGGCTGCCACCATAATCAAATTTATTCATGACGACGACTGAGGTAGATGCTAACTCCATTCCCATTTTATGAGCCAGTGGGATGCACTCAGCATGGCAAACAAGGAGTTTGGTGGCCCTGTTAAAGACTAACAAATGTATTTATCACCTGAGCTTTCGTGGGAGAAAATCCTACTTCATTAGATGCTTGAAGCATCCTCAAGTGTCTGACAAAGTGGAATTTTCTCCCATGAAAGCTCAGACAATAAATACATTTGTTAGTCTTTAACAGTGCCACCAAACTCCTTGGGTTTTTTTTTTTTTCTGAACTAGATTAACACGCGACCCCTTTGGAACTTCTCAGCATGGCAGGCTTGCATTCCTTCATCACATCACCCCAGCCACACCTGTTAGATTTAGTGGAGAGGATCAGTGTTGTCTAGAGGTTACAGTACAGGATTCGGGACAGGAACTCATAAGTAATGTTCCCAGCTCTATCACTGACTCACTATGTAACATCACCTCTCTGTGCCTCAGTTTTCCCACCTGTACTTTGGAATAAACTCACCTGTGTCACCAGAATGTTGTGGCAATTAACTAGTTAATGTTTGTATAGCACTTTCAACATGCTCAGCACTTACTTGGTGCTTCATTATTTTTAGCAATCTGACAAGTTGGCACCTCAGCCTCAGAGGCAATTTGCCTGATTCAGCATCTTTAAATCCTACATCCCTGGTTGTCCTCCTGTGCGGTTTCCTTTACCAAATGAATAGCTCATGCATTTGTAGGCTGAGCGAACTCTACAACTGGCCTATTGAGCCCCCTAAAGGATGTAAGAGGTGATTCTCTTAACAAGGAAACTGCACTCAATGTGGAAATTTCAGTTCTGGCAATAGGGAAGTTGTTCTGTGACTCAACCTGCTTCACTACAGAAGTGTTGTGCTGAATACTGAAAATCTGAATGGAAACCTACTTAAAGAATGTGTTGAAGTTGCATTCTGTACAGCTTGCGTGAGAGAGCCCCTTCCCAGGAAGCCCTAGGAGCTATATGACTGAGGAAAGCAGTCTGCGCCTTCCCCTGCTGCAGGGTTCCTAGGTGCATCTTAGACCATAACTACCCTCTGAGAAGTATACAGTCATAGCTATGGCACTGTAGATTTGCCAGCACCAGCCCCATCATGTAGGCACAGCCTACGCTGACTGAACGGGATTTTCCATCGCTGTAGGCACACCACCTCTCTGAACAATGGTAGCCAGGTTGATGGAAGAGTTCTTCCATGGACCGAGCTGCATTAACATTGCAGGTTGGGTTGGCATAGCTCGCTGCTCGGGGGCCTGGCTATTTCACACTCCAGAGCACCACAAACACATTGGCCTGTTTCAAGTGCAGACCAGGCCTCAGTGGGCCTCTCTCCTGCAGACCTTACAGAGGGGGCAGTGGCCCCTTTGTATGTTTCCATGAGACAGCTGCATTAGCTGTGTGTGCACGTGCTGCCTTTCTTCCAGAAGACTGGGAGGGACAGAAAGCGGGGCTCTTGAGCAGAACCGTTTTCATCCTCCTTTCACTGTAGCAGTTGTTTCCTCTCCTGTTACATTGTCTAAAACCGTCTCAGCCTTCAAATCAGGTTTTACACAGAGTGATGCTCCTGCTCTCTCTTGACTGCAAGACCGCAGCTGGGGGGCGGGGGGGAGGGAGAGGAGAGGAGGAAAGAAGAGCTGGTTTTTAGGGACATACAGCACGTTTTCTTTAGCCTGCCTACTTTGAGGCTGCCTGAAGCCTTCACTTGTCTCCTTTCCAGAATGGATTCCAACTTGGTGACAATTGCTAATGGATCTCTGGGTTTGTGAAGTAGCCCTGTGGCAGTCAGCCTGTGCTTGTCCTACACCCCATAAAAGTGTGTGAGTGTTGGGGGAGGAGGAGTGAGGGAAGGGAGAAGAGCCGAAGAAAAGTTGTTGCCCAGCCCCATTTAGCTAATTGGAGTACAGCTTGTTGAAAGCCATTCCCATGGATTGCAGCGCCATCTACTGAGGAAGGGAAGGAGTAGTATCTAGTGCTCCTTTTTCACTGTTGAGAGTGGCCCAGGAGTGTACATAGTATGCTTTCACGTGTTGCTGTTTTGGGCTGCTTGTCCTCTTTCTTTTAACATCCCCTATGATTATGATAGGGACATATACACAAGACCCAACTCTGCCATCCTTACTCACAGTGAGTAGTTCCTTGCTCTACCAGTGGTATCAGTGGGGTTGTTCCTGAAGTAAGTTGCTACTCACTATAAGGATGGTAGACTTGTGCTCACGGATAGCATGCTACTTATAGTGTTACTCATATGTGTGAGCTCTGTAATGTGACCTCCTTCATATTAGACCTCATATGACCTGTGTGAGTGCATATTCTGCAATTCCAAGCGTAACACGCACTATTTCAACTAGAAAAAATGAATGCAATCATATGTGATGAGTGAAAAAGGCACAGGGCCAGATTATCTGGGAGTTACTAGGAGATGGGCCCTTCTGAAAATGTTGTCTCATTTTGGTGCCTCAGTTCGAGCTTTCTGAAGCTGAGCTCTATTGAGAATGTGGCCCATGGGTTTCCTTGAAATGCATCGTGCTGAGAAGCAACCTGGAAGTGCATGGCTAAACTAACAGTCACCTGAGTTCCATTTCCTTATTGTATCTCGCTGCCCTGGATCAAGCTGCTCTGGCATGTACAGCCGTATGCTGGCTCCCTCTTTTCACTATTGCAGCAAAGCAGCAAGCCCATACTGCAATGCTTCCTCTTCTGAAACACAGAATTCTTCATTTGGGTTGGATTTGGATTAAAGAATGTGGAGTTTCTAGGCCGGGACATATCGCTCCAGGAATAGTAGACCAGTATGTTCCTCATGCTGTTTACTCTGAACAATTCATGAAGGGGAGGAGCGTGAATTGCCTTTCAGGAATGGGAGGGCACTAAAAAACATGTTTTATCTATGGGCAAATGGATGTCAGGCCGTGCAATGAGACAACCTTTGGCAGACATGGCCTCTTTCTGCTGGAATATAATTCCATGCAGAAGACAAGCAAGCATCGGGGAAATAACCGCTCTTACAGCACCCAGGATGATCTGGGATATAAAGAGCCCAGCTAGATGGGGTGGAGCAGGAGTAGTGAGAACAGGAAAGAAGAGTGGCGATGGATGTAGCAGACAGGAAATCCCTGGTCAGCAGGCTGTGTTATAAGAAACTCTTGAGAGATTTATCTCCCTGCAGGCTACTGTGCCCATCTATGGCGGCCCCAAGGTTTGTAGGTTGCTCCATTCTTGTCATTGGCCAATAACACTGAGGGCTCATTTTTCTTTCCCAGACCTGAGGAAGAATTTTGATCAAGAGCCTTTAGGGAAAGAGGTTCCACTGGAACATGAGGTGTTACTACAGTGCCGCCCTCCAGAGGGGGTGCCAACGGCAGAGGTAAGCTACGTTCTCTCTCACACCTCCCAATAGCAGAGTGGACCCGAGGTGCCAGGATGTATTTTACTCCCACAAAAAATCACGCTCTACTCACCTGAGTGCTTGTACATTTTAGAACAGCTATTTCCCCCCGTGTCTTTGCCCAAATAGACCAGATTTTCTATTGACGCCAACACTGGCCGACGACCCTCAACACAAAGCCCTCTTCCTAGGAGGGGATTACTGTAGGGAAGGCAGCATCTTCTCCTTTCCACTGGGGGCCTTCAGTCAAGCAGCAGCAAATTGGCAGCCCTGGCAGGGCATGGGGCGTGGTCATATCAGCAGAGGGGTGTGCTGACTTATCAGGTCCCCTGAGCAGCCTATGGGGTCTGGCTGTTAGGCACCCCTCAGTAGATGAGCAGAGTTCTCCTTCCTTGGCAGAAAACCTAGGGAACGCTGCTTTCACTCACTTGGCTGTACTCCACCTCCACCCTCCAGACATAGTGGGCTGGCCTGGCCCAAAAAAACAGACTTCCCTGCCTCAAGAAGAACGACACCATTCGATGCCCACGTCCCCACTCCCACTAAATACAGGCTGAGGCATGAAAATTCTCCTGCAGTCCAGTGGGAAGGGAAGGAATATTAAGCACTTTCTTTTCCCACCTGCAGTCCCTGTTAATGGCTGTCCTGGTGGGTACTGGTATGGAGAAACTGCATCCTCTTAGATTTGTGGGAGCTGCTGGTTTGTTTCTGAGAACACCTGTAGCTGCAGGAATATCTTTCCACCTGCTGGAGACAGATGCTGGGATTGCTTTTACAAGGCTCCTGGCATAGCTTATATCATGCCGGTTTTAGCAGACACACAGCTTTCTGTTATGAATTTTACTGCCTGGCCCCTTTTTCCTGCTGTGGTTTTTGTTTTCCTTTAATCAGAGAGTTGGAGAATTTACTGGCAATTGGTAACCAGCCCATCCCACCTGCCTCTTTGCCTTCCTCAGCTGGATGCAGCTGTGGCTTCAATGAGGTCTGGTCATGAAGGTGAATAATTGCTAGCTAGCTAGCTTGCTACATTCACCGTTGTGATCCATTAATAAAACAGCATAAGCTATTTCCAGGCACCTTTGGGGATGTGGCCTCCCTCAAACTCTCTTCAGCCCCCAGTGCTCACAACTTTCCCATTGTTCTTTGCAATACCTTTACTGTTCCAGCTGGCATTGCTCACACCTCAGCCATTTGCCAGTTATGTTCCAGTTAGGAGCGAGGGAGAGATTATATGAGACAGACTGGGCACATCTTTGCAGATGGATTGGGGCCACGATGGATGGCCTCACATAGGCCGTCAACTTCTATTATTCAGCAAAATTGTTTATTTTGAGCATTGGATCTGTTATTCTGACATCTAATAACACACTTAACCTCAACATCTGTTCAGCCCGTGCCTCCCTTCTGTATATGCTCATCTGCCATTAACCACTTGCAGGACTGAGGAGGAAGAAAGGAAAGCACAGAGGAGCTTGTTTAAACACTGTGGGTAAAAATGAGAGAGTGGGGCCTGGCAGGAGCAAAGTTCATGGACTCTCCCAGCTTGGTAGGGCCTTGTACAAGGCCAGTGACCTTCCCCCTGTCCCAGTAACTCAGTGTAATACCATTACCATCACTGTCAGCGCTTTCTGAGTGTGATAAGGTGTGAACTGTCATCTCTGGTAGAAACAGCAATAAAATGTCCAGCCAGGCTAGTCCCAGTCCATCTTGTAGGGGAAGTGAGAACAGTTGGGGAGCGCGGTGGGATTTTCCCACTGTTCCTGAGTGGAAAAACAAAACTCACATGCCTCAGACTGTCAGATCTCTCCAGGCCACTCAAGCCTCATTCCTGTATGGAATTTATAAACTGTTGCAACTTTTTTGATAATATGTAAATCAGCTGCATACACTTAAAAGCCCTCGGAAAATTATTTTAAATATTTCATTTTTTTATTTGCCTTCCATTTTCTCATGTACTTTGAACGCCCCTGTACACGGATTGACAAAGGAAACACAAACACATGCTAGAGAGGCCGTGTGCTTCTGTGGACAGAGCACTGGACTGGGACTCAGGAGACCTGGCCTCTATTTCTGATTCCTGGCTCCAGCACTGAGACAGTGATTTGATATGTGGCCAGGGGCATGTCACTTTGCCTCTCTGTGCCTCTTGCTCCTTCAGCTCTGTTTGGCCAACTTAGATTGTAAGATCTTTGGGGCAGGGACCAGTTATCACTGTGTGTACAGTACTTGGCACAATGGTGTTCTACTCTCTGGTGGGCCTCTAGATGCTACAGTAATATAAACAATAACTAACTCTGATCTCACACTCCTGCATTTCATAATTCTCTGAGAGAAAAAGACACACATGCTCTGTCGCACACAGCCCTCTCAATTGCCTGCACTGGTGCCCAGCAGAAACAAATCAACAACACTACAAGCCAAGTGGGATATGCAGTGTCCCCTCCGAAGGTGGAGGTATTACCCCAAACTCCACCAGTGTGGGGAAGAGCCAGAGAGCAGGCTGCCTAGGCATGATGCTGCGGACGCTAAAGCAAACAAAGGGCAAGGCAACAACTGGGCAAAGTGAGCAAAGGCATCCGTGATTAGCAGGGCCTCATTGCTTCGTGTCACAGAGCAAGCTCCCCTCCCCTTATTGGCAGGCCTTCGGAGTGCGCTGCAAAGAGATGAGCCAACTCATGCTCAGGGTTTGGCCATTGGCACGCTGTCCTTGCAATGGACAGACACACCATGATGATGACATCACGCTGCCTAAAGATATACATTGCTCACTCCTAGTTCCGACTCATGGATCCTAAAGCCAGAAGGGACCATTGTGATCATGCTGCGCGACCTCCTGCATTACACAGGCCATAGGGCTTCCCCAAAATAATTCCTAGAACAGATCTTTTAGAGACACATCCAGTCTCCTTTTAAAAGTGCCAGTGATGGAGAATCCACCATCAACTTTGGTAAACAGCTCCAGTGGTTAATCACCCTCACCGTTAAAAATGTCGACCTTATTTCCAGTCTGAATTTGTTGAAGCTTCAACTTCAAAGGCCATTTCCCTCTTATTATGAGTCCTATTCAGAGTGTCAGTCAAATTGCCTTCTTGTCTGTAGTTTTCGTTGTCAGACACATGCAAAGTTCTTCCTGTGTAATTAAAGCAGCTGGGACCTGATTTGGTTTACACTCTGCTTACACCACTTGTAAGCAAACATTGTGGTGGGGACCATATGGCATTAGGTTTTCTTTCCTAGCCCTTGCCACCACACCCATCAGCCACATCCCATGTCAATTGTCTGTTCATCCCTACACCCACTGGCCAGAATTCATGGTGTGCTAGGGGAACGCAATAGCTCAGGAGAGAGCCAGGGTGCTTCACACTTCTGTGGCGACCTGTTAATACACCTGCCCCATCTCTCATCCTGTGCAATGAGTGGGACTGATGAGGCCACTTGCTCCCTCATTCACCCAGCTATTTATCATGTCTTTTCCCAAGGCCGCAATGATGGATTTTGAGTGGTGTTCTCAGAGATTTAGCCATGTGATTTCTGATAGTGATAATGCGCACTGGATTTTCAACACTATAATCTTGCTTTCTCATGATGATATTTAATTACCTCTCTCTTTTTTCTCCTTCCTCTGTTTTCTTCTCTTAACTTTCCCAACCCTTCCATACCCTTTTTGATTCTGTCTCTGTCCTTTCCTCCCCTTCTTTCTGCCCTTTTTGTCTGCCTTTCTAGGTGGAGTGGCTGAGGAATGAAGATGTAATTGACACCACCCAAGACACCAACTTCCTGATAACCATAGATCATAACCTAATAATCAAGCAGGCCAGGCTTTCAGACACTGCCAACTATACCTGCGTGGCCAAGAACATCGTGGCTAAACGCCGGAGCACCACAGCCACAGTCATTGTCTATGGTATTTGATCATTTCTTCTGTTAGCCAGAATGGGTGTCCACAAGCCAAAAGGAATCTAATTTAATTATCTGTGGCTGCCTTTGTAGAAGTATCATAGTCATCAGCTAAAGCACATGCATGACATGAGGTGTAAAACTCATGCCATCCTGCACCAGAAACAGACCTCTTGAACTGAACTGAACTGAACTATACCAGTACTGAAGTTTATTCTTAGGCTTTTGAAAGCAAATAAACAAGTACAAGGGGAAAGAAAAAGGAAAAAAAAAACTTGCTTGGTTGCTAGTTTTCGTACAAACCTGGCTGGTTCACTGAACTATATACTTGGTGATTCAAGTGGAGCTGGGATGCATCGTTTGAGCAAACCTAGACACGTTTGGTAGGGAAATCAGATGAAATGCTGGATTTAGCTGAGTTTTGTTTTGTTTCATATCTGAGAAACTAAAAGCAAAACCCAGAGGGTGCGAACCAAACCGAAAGGGTAAAAATCCCAGCCAAACCCATAAATCTGGAGCAAAGTAGTTACCATTTTCCATTCTATCCCTGTGAAAAGCTCTCCAAGTTAAAAATATCCATGAAGTTAAAGCTCCTGGGCCAGCTCAGCTGGGGTAAATCAGTGCAACTCCAGTGAGGGGACAAACAAGGAACATTTTAAAAACGTTCTGGTTTTTCCACTGTCTGGAGTTGGGAGCCCTCACATGGAAGGCTCATGTTTATTCATTGGAGAGCGTTGTGAATGGTGTGAGTATAATTAAAGAAGCCTTGTGATTGGCTGGTGTGGAGAAGTTAGAGGGCTGGAAAAGAGTAGGTACAACTCTAATCTTGTTTATTGACCTCTCCTGGCTGGTCCATGAAACAGTAGCATTAGCACCACCTGCAGCTTTCCCTGTTGACTGTATTGTCCGCCAGGGAGGGAGAGGATGAAAATAGCTGACCTGGTTCTGTGGCACAAGTATGAGTGTTACTCCTAGACTCTGGGTTTTAAGCAGCATGTTTGTTCTTATTTCTTTCTCCACACTCAGTGAATGGTGGCTGGTCCACCTGGTCAGAATGGTCTCCATGCAACAACCGCTGTGGCCGGGGCTGGCAGAAGCGCACTCGGACCTGCACCAACCCAGCACCTCTCAATGGCGGCTCCTTCTGCGAGGGGCAACCCTTCCAGAAAATCGCCTGTACCACAATGTGCCCAGGTAAGGGCAAGTGATGCAAGAGTCTAAGGCTACCTGGATCCACGGGCATGCGCTCCCCTCTTTGGATTGTTTAGTTCAGCAATATCTCTAGTGCTGCCCAAGGGCCGGTGGAGGGGGCTCAGCAATGTGTTTGAGGGCAGCCTTCTTCCAGCTAGTAGGAAGTGACTTTTGCCCTGCTGAAAACACGTCTGGGCTGTGAAAACTGAAGGTCCAAGAGGTAAGAGCAGCCATGCATCTTCTGTTCCCCAGACCACTGCAGGATTGAGCTTGTCATGGGACTTGCTGCTGTACCGAGGCTGGCGGAGCCCTCTCTGTTTCTAGATTACCCTTCCCTCTAATGACTTACCAAAGCTCTTCCTTGCCTACTCTGCCAGCTAGAGAACAAGTCATCAGTGAGAAGAACTTCCAGTTCTCAGCTATTTGGGCAGTTAAAGCCAGTTCAGACCTGCATTTCTGTAATGGCTACTCTCCCAATTCCACAGCTGTGCAGCAGCTGCCTCATCCTCCAGTTTCTTTTGATCGTTATCTGTTAGGATTAGAGGAGCCAAGTGGCTTCTGTATATACTGATTCAAATCTCGCTGCTCTCTTTCCCCCAAGCCTTTAAGAAATTGTTTCTCTGTGTGTTTGTTTCCTGGAACGCAGTAGACGGAGCCTGGACAGAGTGGAGCAAGTGGTCAGCCTGCGGCACAGAGTGCACGCACTGGAGGAGCAGGGAATGTGCTGCCCCCTCCCCCAGAAATGGAGGCAAGGACTGCAGCGGAATATTGCTGGACTCCAAAAACTGCACCGATGGCCTGTGCACACAAAGTGAGTGAGTGAGCCAGTTGGGGGACAGCGTAGTAGTGAGGGGGAGGGAAGAAAGGGACAACCAATGCTAAAAGGGTTTATTAGAAGGAAGACACTGCAAATGGAAGGGCTTGTTCTGCCTTTGTCTAGGCAGCAGGCATTATACCAGATCTCCCACTACAGAATGCCAGCTCAAATTCATCTCTTCACTGGGATGGACCCTAGAGCTCAGACCTGGTGGCCCCAGAAACCCAAACCCACTTCTATGCCCTCTGACTGCATGTGACATAAGAGACCAGGGTTACTCTCTGCCTGTCTGACAGGATTGCCCACTCCATAAGCTTTTTACCGCTGACAACCACTGGGAAATTCCAGACTGGCTGTCCAAGATGATCTGGAATAGATTCTGATTGCTGCACAGCACACAGCTGACACGGAGAGGCCATGACAGCAAGATGAAGAAAGCCCTTTAACTTCACGGTGTTAGACATGCTCATTTGGGTGGATGCCCCATTACTGGACTCCCCACCTGTTGGCCGTGCTCCCATAGAGTTCTAGGCACTCCCCTCTCCCTCCACTTGCAAACTCAGAAGGGTCTGTGCTGTTAAGATGAGCAATTCAGTAGAGCTCCAAAACATTGATGGCAAGTGGACTGCATGGGTCACTGGATGACGCACCAGCCTTTACCTGTGGCTCCTGGCTTCAAGTCTAGTTGACATGAGTGCGATGGGGCATCACAGGGGCACTGCTGTTCAGAACATTTGGCAGTGTGCTCATGAGCACCACCAGGAAAAGAAATCAGTGTCTGTTGCCAGAGGAAAGGAAACTGTGGTAGAAGGGATGTCGGAGGGGAACAGAGGGCTAAAAACTTCTTTTAAATATGCCTCTGCAGGGGTAGTTGCAGTCCTACATTTTCTTAGTGGCTCCTCTGTGTATTTTTCCATCTGGCATGCCCATACATGAGCTTCTTGAGGCGCAACTCTTCAAACACAGACCTCTCTTGAGCAGATGAGTGCTGCATGTCACCCACAGGCCCGGAAAGGGTTGACTTCCCATAGGAGAAAAGTTCCGTTTAGTGCCACAGAATAGGGGACCATTCAACAGCAACGTGAGGCTTGTTTTCCTTCAGTGCAGGTGTCAGTCAACTCTGATCACTGTACTTCACTGACGTGATAGGTCATGGCAGAACTCCTGGGTGTTCCCATCTTGAACCTAGCTCTTGCTCTAGCAGAAATTGTCACCCAGGTGCAGCATGCTGAGTGCCCACATCTCTCTTCAGACTTCAGTGAGGGCTGAAAGTGCACAGGACCTTGCTGGATCAAGCTCTGCAATGTTTGTGTCATGTTGGTGAACAACACTCAGCAAACTCATTTCATTTATGATCTGAATGCCCAGAGGAGAAAGATTCTTTGTTTTTTAAATTGTTTTGTTTTTTCTTTAAATCCTTCGTTATTAAAAAGTCTATGGCGCAAGGCCTGGCATGCAGCGGAAAACCTGAAGTCTTTAAAACACCTCTGCTTTAAACCTTCTCCTCTAGAATTCAGGGAGTGCAGAGGTCTTGGACATTTGCCATTCCCCATTTGGGTTCTAAACAGAACTATTAACTATTCTGAAATACAAGCCTATTCTAGGGGTCTGTGGAAATGAGTCTGATAGGGTTCATGGGACACTCCAGGTGGAATTCCTTGACCTTACTTTGAAATTCCTGCGACTCACTTCACTCCTGACCAGCAGTCATGGAATGGTCCAAATTACAAACATGGGGGGGTGCTACAAAAAAAATCCCTCTATAGAGTGTATTCAAGTTTCCTCTTTAGTCTGCTTAACAGCCAGGAATAGTTTGTTCTATGGCAATATCTGCCCTGATGCCTGGTATCTTGTTTGCTTAGCATAACCCTGAATGCCCACGTGCTGTAATCTGCTTTAAAGAATGAATTAGGAGCGCGTGATAACCCCTACCCCCGCTTCTTGTCATCTTAAATAAACTCACTGTGTCGATCCATGTTGGCCATGAGCAAGAGGGGTGGGCTGAACCGCAGAAGTGATTTCAAAGAAGCATCTTGCAAGCCAGTGCCTTCTGGGCACGAGAGAAGCTTATTGTTGGGAAATTAAGACATCGTGACAGCAGAGGTTGGGTCCACCTCTCAGGCAGAATTAAGCTATGCATGGTGCCAACCTGGTGCTGGCTGTTAACACTTAGCAAGCAGAAAGCGCCTCAAAAAGGGAATGAAATAGTGGAGTATTAAGACAGGGGCTGCCTCCAACTTGCAGTAGTGGATTTGCAGGGTGTGGGGAGGGTTATTGTGTATCAATGGCTACAGATACTTGTTCCTACGCTGAGAACGTCATTCTTTAGACCAAAATCAAAGGAGTGACCTTACAAAGGGGTTTCGATCCCGGATCATCTTTGAACAGTCCAGACATGAAGTAAAAAGTGTAAAGGAAAAGTATCTGGTCGGTTCCCATATGAATCTATCCAATTATTTGCCAGCCTTATGTCTGAAGAAGAGCCCTTCCTCTTGACACAAATCAGTTTGATTGTGGCCATTGCTGTCTGCAGCTGTTGAAACTATTGTGCTGTCCCATTTTGTGTCTTAAAGCTTCAGTCCAAGCTGGAGTGAAATGCGGATGAGCCGTGCGAGAGAAAGCTATCGTTGCATAAGGCTAATAGCTTTGATAATCAGCAAACCAGACAAAGGATAATTCTGACAAAGCCTAACATGGGAAAGGCCAATAATTTTATGTTACAACCACTGATTTCCAGCCTCAAGGGGTGGACACAAGCCCAGTATGGGAGAGGAGGGAAGGAGAGGAAATGAAGCAGGGGTAGAAGGGAGAGAGGTTTCAAGAACCCAGATCCTCCCCAGTACAAATGTCCTGCACATTGCTCCCTCTCCCACAGTCTCCTTTGCTGGACCTTAATGCAGATTCCATGAGACAAGCTCATGTGTGCAGGCTCTGAGAGTAGCCTGGCAACTGCACGTCTCTCTTCCGCACACACACTACTCAGCTCAGCCCTGAAAGTTCACATGGAGGCTCCTCCGCACTGCCAGGAGCAGAATTAGAGCGGCAAACACGTGAAGCAGGAGAAGATGGGATGAGAGATAGGAAGAAAGACGAAGGGAGAGAGGAGGAGAAGGTGGCATAACTGTGTTATGGCAGTCAAGTGGTGAGATGGGCAGAGAACTATCACAAGGGAGTGCCAACTAAAAGAACAATCAAAAGCGGGAACCACTGATTTTAACCGCATGAATCCTTCTATCTGGGGTACTGGACTCATTAAACTAAAACTGTTATTCAGTGGGGTTTTCTTAGGGATGGGATGGGCCTTCAGGATACCTTCACACCCTGCACCACAACTTAAATGAGACAGGGGCTGGCCTTGAGAACTGGGTGCTGCTTTGTCACTGGCCTGAACTGCCTGGGCCTCCTGTCTGCTGACCTCCTTGTGCGGGGAGTGAATTCTGTTCAGTCAGACCAGGAAGCCCATTCTACTCCACTAAAGCCCCTGGTGAGCTGTGAGGGGAGAGGCTTGGAAAGCTATCTCCCCCTCATCCTTTTGAAGCTATAAAATGTGGATCAACATTTGCCATTCTAGTTGTGCAGCTTGGATCTCTTTGAATGGGCAGCAAGCCCAGCCAGGCTGGCAGGGGTGGGGAGTTACAGGAGTTACAACCCTGCTTCTCTAAAACTACCACATGGGCAAAGCGGCTGCATGGCTTAATGGTGCCCCAAAGAGCCCAAGGCAGCACCACCTCTCTGAACCACTCCCTGGTTTTTATGTTTAATGAGTCCCTTTCCCTTGGTGTGCTGGAGCTGATGACTGTCCCTTGTTTCCTTCCATTAGCCTCATCACCATCATCATTTTCACCTTTTGTTTTTAACTTTGTTTTTCCTAACAGATAAAAGAGTTCTAAGCGAACCCAAAAGTCACTGTAAGTCCTCAATTCATGGTCATTTTCTTTCATTGTGATACATTAATTTGTTTTTCTTTCTTTTGGTCCTTGGAACTGCGAGCGCTCCTTGGTGTCAGGTAGAACTAGAATGGTCCCATCTACAGGGGCTTCAGTGAGCAGGGGAGGAGAGAACAATTGAAATACACCACAAAGGGCTAGGCTAGCAGATTTTAAAGGGACAGATACTTTGTCAAGCCTGAGCAACCTAAATTTCACTTCCATTCCATCCACCCATTTCTCTATTTGCTTGGGCTAAACTTTATTTTCTTTTACAACAGAGTAACGGCAAAGTCATTCACTCGAGTCAGTGAATGAGAATAGAACTTGGCTCCATGTCCTAGGGCTGGACTACGTTACCGCTTAAGTCGATCGAACTTGCCTCACTCCAGGGAGTGAAAAAGACACTCCCCTGAGTGATGTACGGTACAGCGGCCGAAACGCTGGTCAAACCAGCACTATGTCAGCAGTCTCCCAGTGACATAGCTTCCACTTCTTGTGGAAGTGGAGTAGTTATGGCGATGGGAGTATGCTCTCCTGTCAGCATAGTGTGCCTTCACCAGATGCTGCACCGATGCAGCAGTTTTAATGCTCTTAGTGTGGCTGTATGGGTACTATGAATGCACCTGTATACATATAAAATGTAGGATTTGTTTGTTTGTTGCTGCAGAACAAATGTCTAGATTTATTTTCCCCCCCCCCGCCCCGCGCAATTAAAACCTATGCCGGCAGTTTGTTCATTTCCTGGCCCTCTTGTTGGTAATGCAGCCATAGCATTACAGTTCTTTCCTGTGTAGCTCAAAAGCTTTACCCGCAACAATAGAAGTTGGTCCAAAAAAGGTATCACCTCACTTATCTTTTCTGTCTCGTATCCTGGGGCCAACACAACCACGCTGCAAACGTCTCTCCTTGCCAGTTTTGTTCTTTTCCATTTGACCAGTGATTTGTTTTCTCTCCCAGGATTTCAGTAAAACAGATTGTTTTGTGGCTATCTTGTTTACTTCCTTCTTGTGCCACTAGCTCCTCCAGTCATGTCAGCATTGTAAAGTTTGATAGCGTGTGATCCTTCGAAAAATGCAGAACATAAAACATTGATCGACATTGCATGAAGATGATGTACTTAACACATGTAAAGAAGAGCAATTTAAAAACTGGATTCTTCCCACAGATTAGAAGAATTTCAGAATACACAGTAGCTCTGAAATCCTTGTTACATTAGCATTTTTCAGCTGGGAGACAGATGCAAAGCATTTTAACTGTAGCTAGTGCTGGGTGGGAGCCAGTGCTGGCGGGTGTCCTATCTCCCAGCACAATCATTCCAAAAGAAGGTGGAATTGCAAACACTTTGGGTCTCTGTTTTTTTTATGACTGTAAGTTCCAGCTATTCCCCTGCCATCAAACTGGAGTGTACCTGAGATCTTCCTATAGAAGGAATTCTCCTGAGGACACCCTTCTTTATATACACACACAAATGTACCCCAGAAATAAAAATAATTGCAACAAACTGGTGTTTGTTCTGACCCATATCCCTGGCACAGGCCCTGTACAGGTTAAAAGTATGAAGCTAAACTAAACATAATCTAAGAGCACCTGGAAATTGGGAAAGAAAACAAAAGAAAAGAGGGGGTAGGATAGAGAGCATGAGTGTTCAGGCTAAGATGTTTGATATTTCTGGAGTAATATTCCTGGAGGCAATGTTCAAATAAGACACATATATGTGTCACAGATATAGCGTCCAGTTCTCTAACATGGCCTGGCGCAAAGCACGTGACACTAGCCAGTGGCTGCAGATCCTGGCTTTGACACTAAAATATGCTGGGAAGCAAGATATTGATACTGCGGAATCCTTTAGGAGCTGGAAATCCTTCCTCAGGCAGAGGGATGTGATCCGAGCTATGTAAAGGGTCCCCAGGCATTTGAAATCAAGGGGACAAATACCCTGTATAAAATAGGGTTTAATTTACTATTGAAGAATGAAAGGAAGGTAGTCAAGGATTTTAACAGTTTCCTCAATCCTAACAATTTACATTGCGACAGATTGGGACAGACATGGATTGGCTTAGGTGCCCCTGTCAGCAACAGCTGCAGATCAGATCACCAGAGAAGCCATTCTGGAGCACTTTCCTTCTCTGAGTAGACACATCTACTGTTTGAGATGGAAGAATGCCCAGTAATCACTTGATGGCATCTCTCCGTGCATTAACCTATTAGCTCACCATCATCTCCTCCATGTACATGTGTATCTTCTTTCAAGGCAGATTTCTTCCTTCTCTTCGGACCAGGGGAGCCCAAAGATCTCGAGTCACACTGCATGTGGGTGTGGGTGTGTCTGTGTGTATATATACACAAACAAACCATGACTCTTGGTTTTTGACCTGCATACATGTATACCCAACACATTGTTCTCCCTTTTGGGCTACACTTTGAACCCATCTCTTATCTTGTAGTGTCACCCCTGCCTCCCCCTCAGCATTTCTGTACAGCTCTGGCTAATCCTAGAACGAGCGGTGTCTTTTGTGCAAAGACAGAGAGAGTTGATTATGCAGGGATCCAAGTGGGGGTGGCACAAGTTCCAACTGAAGATTTGCGCAAAGCCCCCATTTCCTCAGCTTTCCTTTTCTCGTTTCTCTCTCCTAGTGCTGGAAACGACTGGGGATGTGGCCCTGTATGCTGGCCTGGTCGTGGCCATCTTTGTTTTCATTGTCATCCTGATGGCCATCGGGGTAGTTGTGTACAGGCGCAGCTGCCGAGATTTCGACACGGACATCACCGACTCCTCAGCTGCCCTGACTGGAGGCTTTCATCCAGTGAACTTCAAGACCTCCAGGCATGGTAAGAAGAAAGCAGCTGGTCTGCTCCTTTTTGGGTGTCCGGCAGTAGCTTTCATTCCCCTGTGGAAGGAGGGTGAAGGAGGAAGGTGAAACCAAAGTAAAGGGGGGAAGAATAGGCCACTTTTCTCCTCTAGCGTGAGGAGAGGTCAGTTGTTACCCAACTGCGAGAGATGTGGTGAAGTTTTCCTCATCGTCCCATTGCCTTTCTGTGTGAGAGCCACAGGCTATGCTTCCAGTACTAAAGAATCCATGATGCCAAAACCCTTGGCAAGCAGAAGTTTGTTTGTTTGCATGTTCTTCATAAAACAAAAGAGAGCAAAGTAGTGTGTGAGGGGTTCAGTTGCCCACTTCACCAAAGCCTCTACTGCAACTGTAATGAATTGGCCCCTTTATTGGAAGCCTCTGCAGAAATGTCCAGAGACCAAATGATCCCACAAGGCAGAGTGGGGAAGCTTGTATTTCCGCTATCCTGCATTGTACCGGTTCTGGGGACAAACAGAGGACTTCAGTCTCCATGCCTATCAATCTGGCACCTTTTACTGGCATGAAAATGGCCCCCAAACTTTTTTAGAATAAAATAAAAAAAAAAATGAAGTCAGAATTTCTATCTAAAATAGGCAATGGGTCCTGTTGGCTCTTAGTTGTTGGAAGCATTGTCTTTTTCCATTCACCTCTTTATCTATAAATACAACAGTACCCATGAGAGAGAGATTTCTGTCTGTGCTGCACCCTGACCTGACAAATCAGCATTCTGATTGATTGCCACCCGCTAAATCTCAAGGGAGCCAGAGGGGTGTGTAAACTCACCATGGTCCCATAGACTGAGAATTAAAGGAATAGACAGGTTCACTGGTAGAACTGGTTGGAAAAATTCTGCCAAAGCAATTTCTTGTTGGAATGTGCTGATTTGTCAAAATCAGAACCATCTCTATGGAACAGTTCATTTCACTGAAGATCGTCCACAAACCAAGCCATCTTTGAAACCTGCCTGATTTCTTACCGGCCCCAATTACAGCCTCAAGGCAGCCAGCCAGGTGGACCATCCTAGAGTTGGTGACTCCAGGCCTCCCAGGGTCCATGGTTCTGGGGCAGACCCACCAATCCTATCTGTGTATCTGGAACCCCAGTGCATGCCCTTTTATGAAGAACTTTGCAATTTGGGGATTTAATTCTAAATCGGGGGAAAAAATTCAAAATATTGAAATCCTTTCAGAATGGAATTACCATTCTTTCCCCAGTTCTATTTGTGTCACTTTATTTTTAAACTGAGTTTTTAAATAAGGAAACAAATCAAGCAAGGTAACATGGCTTCATGTTAATACAGTACCTCGCACAGTGGGGCCTTGATCTTGACTGGGGCTTCTAGGCACATCAGGAATACAAATAATACATAATAAGGAAAGAGAACTGACAGAAAAAATAGAGAACACAAAAAATAGAGAACACAATGTATTTCAACGGTTCAGAACAGTACCAACTCCTTTATGTGTATTACAGAAGAGTCAAATTACTTTCAGATCCTTACAGAGTCCTGTGGCACTTTTAAAGACTAACAGATTTATTTATCACATGAGCTTTCGTGGGAGAAAATTTTTGAAGGAAGCGTCTGATGAAGTGGGATTTTCTCCCACAAAAGCTCATGCGATAAATAAATCTGTTAGTCTTTAGAAGTGCCACAGGACTCTCTTTGTTTCTCTGCAATAGACTAACGCATCTACCCCTTTGGAACTTTCAGATCCTTGTTGTTAAGCTTTCTGTATGTGCCTATATTGCAATTTCTCCTTCATTCTTAATGGAGTTTTGATCCTGGTTCTCAGTACAGACAGATTTCTTTCATGTTACTGAAATTTTGAAATTTTTGCCTTTTCTATATTTCTCTCCCTCGCAGACAATCCCCAGTTGTTGCACCCTTCAATGCAGCCTGACCTAACAGCCAACGCTGGTGTGTATCGGGGCCCGATGTACGCCCTGCAGGACTCCTCTGACAAGATCCCAATGACCAATTCCCCGCTGCTTGACCCACTGCCAAACCTAAAGATCAAGGTGTACAGCTCCTCCACGACATCCTCCTCCCCCAGGCTGAATGATGGGGCTGATCTGCTTGGGGCAGTCCCTGCGGGTACTTACCCAGGGGACAGTGCCAGGGAGAATCACTTTATGAACATAAGGAACAGAGCTGTGGGCTCTCAGCATCTCCTCACCCTATCGCGGGAGCCTGGGAACAGTACCACTGGCACATTTGGCAGTTTGGGAGGAAGGCTCACTATCCCAGATACAGGTCAGCACCAGACTGGGAGCTTGTTCCAATTGCACTGTAACATCAGCCACTTACAACTGAGTGATGAGGCTTTGTGATGTGCGCCTTGGGTTTGGAAGGGAGTGTGATGCTGATTAGGAATGAAAGATGCATCCAGAGGTGGCTTTTGGGGTAGGCGAAGCAGGCGCACGCCTAGGGCCCCACGCAGTAAGGGGCCCCGTCTCCTGCACCTACCCCAAAACCCATGTCTGCTTCAGTCAGCAGCAGGATGGGGAACTGGCCCCTGGGAACAGGGCTGGCGTTGGGGAACTGGGGCCAGCAACGGGGTGGGGAAGGGCAGGTAGGGCTGGGAGCTGTGGCTGGAGGGGGAGCCAGGGCGGCAGGGAGCCGGGGCTGGAGCGGGAGCCAGGGCGGTGGGGAGCTGGGGCTTCAGGGAGGGCTGGCATCAGGGAGCCGGGGCCACAGAAGGGTGCCCCCATGGACCTATGGGGGCCCTGCAATGGGCCTTTGCCTAGGGCCCCCAATAGCCAAGGCTGCCTCTGGATGCACCCAAATTTCCCTTTCTACTGAGAACCCCATTAAATTGCTGGCCTGAGTGTCTCCCTAAGATAGAGTTGATGGGAATTGTTGGTTGTATTTTTATTAGTCCATTGTAAGCTGCTGGAGAGTGATGCAGAAAAACAGTCAGTTCCCTCCCACGCTTCTTGAGAATTCTCTGACTGCTGCCTGATTGCACGGAGTCTGGAGCGACTGCCACTGTGGCAGACTAGAAATAGAAAGCCTTGTAGGCCCTGCCACAAATTCAAGCCTGGCTGCTTTCTAATCACATTGGTGAAAGCAACTGTGCCAGTAGCTGCAATAAACCCTACATACGATCATTTCACCACATTTGCCAGCTTACAAGTCAGAGACCTTTCCCAGCTACCAGTACCTGAGAAGGTATCCCCTTCTGGTACAGTTCAGTACAATGATATCTGGCTTCCTGCAGCAGCAGTCCCAGATGCTGGGAAGCTCTAGTTTAGAGCAGCAAGAGGTCACCATTGTCTGTACCCAAGTGAGGTCCGCAGTTCAGTTTACACAGTATTCCCACAATTTGAAATTAACCCAGGAGAAAACTGGCTGTTCTAAAGGAAGGGGAAGGGGGTCATTCATAATTTCCTGTGAATAATCCCTCCCCTTTTTCTTTAATTTCCACTAGGAGTAAGTCTGCTGGTGCCTCATGGAGCAATCCCTCAGGGCAAGTTCTACGAAATGTACCTGATGATCAACAAGGCAGAGAACGCTCTGTAAGTAGATGTACTGTATAGTGTGCTTCAGTCTGCCTTCACCTTAACAATCACTTGGAGACAGCGTATCTTAATTCCCTCTGCACCATCCCGCATCTCAGCTCCCGTTTCCTGTGAGTCTTTCTCTTGCTTCTTTACTTGGACCAGGCCTCAGACCTAACCACATTCCATCTGCAGGGCTGGATTGTTTCAGGGCCCATGATCAGGAGATTTCTGTGCAGTGCTAGGGTCTCGTGAAGGCAGTGAAGACTCCAGAAGGAATGGTGACACTAGAACTTGGAATCTTCTGGCCACCTGTGTGTACGCTCTTCATGATGTCCACTCCCCTGCTAAGCAACTCCTTGGCTAGCTTGTCTAAAATGGTAATAAATACAGTAGTCTGATCTCCCTGAAGTGCTCATGGTACTCTGTAGAGGAACCCCACTGCCTTTAAACATGGTAACGCTGATTCTTGTCCCCATGATGTGTGGTTGTAACTCCGCTGATTTTCTGGGCCCATTAAGTTAAGAGGATGCCGGGCTGCCTCTCTCCTAAATTCCGGGCAGCACATGTCACCACTGTGCAGGCTCTCGTTTCTTCATGTGCATGACTTGACTGGCAGAGGCTAATTATTTTCTGTATATATTTATTCATCCCCTCCAGCCTACCTTCAGAAGGCACGCAGACAGTATTGAGTCCCATGGTGACCTGTGGACCCACTGGCTTGCTCTTGTGTCGCCCAGTCATTCTTACCATCCCTCATTGTGCAGACATCAGCTCCTCAGACTGGATTTTCCAGCTGAAAACACAGTCCCACCAAGGAAACTGGGAGGTAATATGCACTTCAGTAATGCAATATAAAGAAAACATCACGGGGCTCAGATCAGTCAGCTGGGGACACTGTAGGATATGGGGGAATGCAGGCTGCAGAGCAGGTCTCAGCAATTCCAGTTACTGCCTCCTTGACGTACCTTCACTGGTGCGGAAAGGACAGGAGTTCAGGGGTGGGGGATGGGGGTGGGGAACTCTCAGCACGTCTAGTACAGGGCTGGAGTGGTGCTGGAGCACAGATATTTGTGTGGAAATGCATCACACTGAATGATGAGCAGAAGCTTTTCAGTGCATCTGCTGAACAAATTACTTTAGAAGCAAAGGGCTGACCAAGAACCTTCGATTTGAATCTCTCCCTTTAGGAAGTTGTGACCCTGGATGAAGAGACCCTGAACACTCCCTGTTACTGCCAGCTCGAGTCGAAGTCTTGCCATGTTTTACTAGACCAGCTTGGCACCTATGTTTTTGTGGGCGAGTCGTACTCCAGGTCAGCCATCAAGAGACTCCAGCTGGCTATCTTTGCACCTGCCATCTGCACCTCACTAGAATACAGCCTCAAAGTGTACTGTGTGGAGGACACACCGGATGCACTGAAGGTAACACTGCCTGAAAATGTGGGGTTACGAGTAAGTGACCCTCACTATCCCAGTTTCCTATTTCCTGTCCCCTTTTAGTATCTGTGGATTTACCAGATGGTTTCACCAAAGAGCAAATAATGAATAATCACTAAACTATGAAAGTGTTTTCCTTTTGAGCATTGAACATCTTGTCGCTTTCCTGCTCTCTCTCATCCTGAGACTGCAGGAAGAACCACTGATGAACTGTAATGGTGTTCTGCTCCACAACAGAGAAAACAGATAGCTTAGAGCCTGGCAGTCTTAGTGGGTCATTGACATAAGTCAGTTTTTGTTAGCCCAGCACTGTCAGCAGAGATTTTCAGGGATGTTTTTCTACCGCCCTTGATCCAGATCTGGTATAATTCCTAGGGCATTGCAACCTTTTTGTAATGGGATCCATAACCTGAACTGTGTTTTCAGTAACTCACCAGCCCCCAGGTTTGTTTGTCCTTGTGTATTTCTAAATCCATAGGGCCAGATCACCAGGTGATGTAATTCAGCACAGCTTAAATTGGCTATGATCATTTACACCAGTTGCGAATCTGGCTCACAGTAGTTGGTTTACATCAACCTTGCTCTGCATATAAGGTGATATGAATAGTGCTCTTCCAGTTGCCTCGGTCTCTGTGTTTTGGGCTACAAATTGCTTCAGCCTGCGCCTGCCATTGCTTCCAAATGTGGTCATGCTGGTACACAAGGTGCTGTCTCTCAGAAAGATCTGGCTCCGGGGAGCAAACAACCTGACACAACCCTATGAAAAATGACAAAGTAAAGTAATAAGCAGTTTACAGTGTTCCCCAGGGTCAGCCATAACATTTTCCATGGTCCTTAGAGGAAACATCGAGGGGAAGGGAGGGAGTCTCATAGCCTAAACTGTGTGCCTTCTTTCTGCAGGGATTACACAAGAGCTTTTGTTGTTGTCACTGCTGAGAGATTTTTCTCTCCTTTCTGTGCTAATCAATCTATGCTGTTATATCATGATAATACTCAGTTAGCATAGCTCCTATTGTCCTTGCTTTGGATACATTTCCCTGTTCCTACTGGAGGATTCCTTGTCTGTCTTTCTGAAGAAGAAGAAGAATCTTCTTATAAACCACCTCTCATTGTTGGTGCCTTGGGAACTTTGTGCCTGTTCCATTTATTTTCTTTGTAATGTTCTTGCCCGTCTTATGATCTCTCTAGAACCTCTAGATGGAGGGCAATGCTTCACAGTGCTATGCTCACTGGGTGTTGTTTTTCCTGTAGAACAACATTGTCCTACACCGGTAAAATGAAGTGTAAAGTGGTGATGAGAAAAGAACAGGGTAGGAACCAGAAGGTGTCTCTTGAACCAAAAAGAACTGTTGTGGTTTGGCTTGTTACTGAAGCACAACAGTGGTATAAGACTGAAGGGCACCCACCCTTGTTAAAGTCCCCAACTGCAGCTGTTAAAAAATACAGATGTCAGATGACTGAAAAATATGGCAGGTTCCAAAGTCAAAACAGTGTTCCTGGTCTCACTATGTTGTGTGCTGTCTCTTTAATGCTTATATTACAGTCAACCCCATTCTATTCTCAGATCCTAAAATATGCATGCGATGACTTAGGAGGATGCAGACTGTCACATCTCGGTTTCTCGAATCCAAGCCAGGATGATAATGACGGAAAGTCATTCCTATCTGATGACTGTTTGATGGCCTCTGTGGAACGAGCTGGTGGATTCAGTCCAGTTCTTCATGAACAGGCATCCACGTCGCACAATGCACTGTCATAGCTATTGCAGAGATGCCATGAGTGCAATTCCCATCTCCCTCCTAGAGGCTATCCCTTGAGTTGGGTTTTAGTTTCATTGCCCAGGCAGTGTCAAGAAGCTTGCAATGTTGTATCTCTTCTTTGGATAAGGGGAAGAATTGGTTCTCCAGGGCTGTCAATATGGCACATTTCAGCAACATTGATTTTTTAAAAGTACACATTCATTAGCTTAGAGAAAGTACATTCTGTAGAATCAAAGTAACTTTCAAGTGATGAGCCATTTATTAAGGATGGAACTGACCTGAAGAAGGTCTTGTGGAAGCATAGCAAGAGCTGTAAGCATTGCCTAGGGCAGTGGTTTGCAGGGTGGGACACACTTGGTGGTGTGCTGTGACCCTACAGGACACTCCAGCCCACCCTCTCCCAACCCCGAGGCCAAATCCAGCCATCTCCCCTGCTCTCCATGACACACTTCCCACTGTGTGGTGACACAGTAATGTGTCCCGACACAGTGGCTGAGAACTCTGGCCTAGTGTGATGTATGTTAACGTATCCCTTTAATGCAGGATGCTGTACTCTTGCTTTGTCATTGCACCTGTGCAGCTCTTATATTCTAAAGAGATGTGCCTGCACCCTGGATTTGAATTGGGCTGAGCTCAATGTCATTCTTCTGATCATTTCATCTCTGGTTGGTTGACTTGCATTGCCACACCAGCCATTATGGAAGTGTCTTCAGAGCATACTAAATGGGAATGTAGTTTTTGTTGTAGTTTTTTGTAATTTGCAAAGGTTTTTAGCAGAGTTAATTGAACAGTTTGCACCCTGCATTGATGTAGTGCTGCTTTAAAAACACATAAGCTACACTTGGTAACAGAGATCTTTGATGTCATGACTTTCCATCCTCTGTCTGTCCCATAGGAAGTGCTTGAACTGGAAAAGACTCTGGGTGGTTACCTGATAGAGGAACCCAAGCCACTACTGTTTAAGGACAGTTATCACAACCTACGCCTCTCAATCCATGATATCCCTCACTCGCTTTGGAGGAGCAAGCTGCTGGCTAAATACCAGGTAAGTGGCCAAGTGGTAATATGAGTCACAGGAGATTTTCATTTGTAGCAGTGCACTGGAACTCTACCTGCTAATGCAAAGATTGGGGAGTGATCCAGAGGTGCCCCCAAAAAGGAAACTCCACTAAAATGGTCCCTATAAAAACAACAGCTAAGAAGCAATTGTCCATCCAGCTGTTCATAGAAAAAAACACCCATTAGTCCTGTTCCCCAAAACACACGTGTCCCAACATTTGCACAGGGACCCATGTGTCATGCTCACTTGTATGTAGTTAAGCAATAATGCATGAAAAATGTATTTCTGGTTTAGAATATTATATCAACATGTGAATGCAAACAGCAATCCAGGGACTACGGTAAAGTCTGGCTTATATTTTAAGTGATCTCGTACATAGCTGTGATCGTGCCTTTGATGGTGATAAGTAAGCAATATTCATGCTACTGAGGTCCAGTGATCCAGTACCTTGACTACTCACTTACTCATATAGTCAAGATTTAGGGCTCACTCACTCACCCACCCGCAATTGTCTGCTAAGAGAGTGAGCTATCTCTCTGCTCTCTCAGGCTGGGTTCTAAGGGGAGGAGAAGGCAGCAGGGGGATTTTCGCTACTATATTTGATTCAGGGCTCCAACATGGCAGCTGGTCACTGTCTGTCAGCTTTCTCTGTCCCACTCTGCCAGCTGTCAGCATGAAATGATTCCCATCTCCTGCCAGTGGAAGCAGAAGCTGGGAAACCTAGAAAATGACTTAAAAGCAAATCTGTAGTGTATTTTCTTGGCTGTGTGCTCATTAATATGGTTATTGTGTAGTTAATCCTCAGGAACCTAGAGCCTTTCTGGGAGTCACTTTAAAAATTACTATGTAAACCTAAAGAAAATAATACAAATAAATCACTTCAAATATGAAAAAAAAAAAAAAAAAAAGGTTTTAGTCAGAAGTCTTTTCTGCATTTACCAAGAGCTGCTGAGATTTGTGTAACACTATACTGCACTAACCCATTGCTACAGGAAATCCCCTTTTATCACATCTGGAGTGGCAACCAGAGGGCTCTTCACTGCACCTTTACCCTGGAGAGGTATAGCCTGGCTTCCACAGAGCTCACCTGCAAGATCTGTGTCCGGCAGGTGGAAGGAGAAGGGCAGATATTCCAGCTGCACACTACACTCGGAGAGGTGAGCAGAGAGAAAGGGAAAAGAACAGAGAGGATGCGCCTACTCATAGTTATAGCTGGGAGGGAAGAGGAAGGAGCAGGATATTTTTCTGGTGATATCTCTTCTGAAGGTATTGACCTGAACTCCCAGGGCCTGATTCTGATCTCTGTTTTACTCCACTGTAATTCTGTTGACCTCAGTGGAGTGTGATATGTGTGGTGTAAGTGGGAGTGGAATCAGGTTCTCGGCTAGCTCCAAGAAAGCTGGTGCTGTTGCCTCTGGGGTACAATTCCTCTTGCAACTCTTGTTAAATAAAAGAATAATAGCCCCAGATTTCTTTAAATGTCCATTGCTGTGTTGCAGCTGTTGTCATAGATACTAGCCTGGGGAATCACTGGGACTCAGCTACAGCCATCTGTGAATGTGTCCACTAAGCTAGTTGCCAGGGAGGAAGTCCCCCATCCCCTCTAGTGACATAGAAGATGAGAAATGCTCCTCAGATGTCCTCCATGAATTCTTGAATTTAGAGAAGGGAGGTTTTCTCTAGTTAATGTGTCTAATTAAGATCCCTGTTCTATCTAGTATAGAGGTTGCCCGTCACCATGGTATCTGAGCCCCTCTCAGTACCCCCGAGTGTTCATCACTATGGGTGCCGAGCTACATTAACACCTGTGTTGGCCATGGCCACCTCTTTCTTAAGTCTGTGGTACACTCAGGTATTTGAAGAAATTGTCCCTCAGTTGGTGGTAATGAGCTTCCCCTCATGAAGGGCCCGTAAACTGATCTCCCCTCAGCAGTGGCTCTTCTAGATTCAGTTTGTGGAACAGCAAGACAATGTTGCTCTCCCTGCCATGTCTAAATGATAAAGAGTAAACCTGCAGTGTCTCCCTCTGTCAACCTGTCACCACCACCGCCTTACTTAGAGAGAGGGAGGTGTACAGAGAAGAGCCTATTGAATTGAATGACCATCCAGTTACAACTCTTGCTGAGACACCAGCAGACTCTGGCAGGAGCAACAAACGGGGTTGTGATAAAAGTTTTTTACCACTGAGATTCGAAGCCTTGCTTTTGAAAATACTGATGAGACATTGATTTGGGGACACAAACAGTCCCGGAGGCACTCCACCTGGAGATCATTGAATAGTAGCACGTAACCTCTGCTGTGTAGGAGTTCTATTTTGGGGGTAGCACTAAAATACTAGCCAGCACATTCCTCTTTCCCAGCCAACCTAATCCGTGCACTGACTAACCATTGAGCTGGGAGTGAATGAAGAGGCTGAAGGCTGGGCTCTGGGAACCCCAGTGCATTTGGAAGATTTATTGGGAATTTCAGGGCTTTAATATTTGTACAGCCTTGAAAATGTGCGCTGAGGCTCCTGTCTTTGCTCCAGTTGTTTAACCACACACTCTGATATTTGGAGGTTGCTTCCAACTGGGTTCACTAAAGGGACCCTCAGGGGGAGAGCTTGGTGTTACTAAGAACTATCATTCTCTGTGGCATGTTATCCACCTCCCTCTTGTGGTTTTTGGACATAGACTTCTATGCCTAATGCATTTTAGTGAACGCTACCATCTTGTATCTCTCTTGCCGTGTCCTGATCACTGGGATATTTTTGTGTGGGAGTCGCTCTCTGATCCCAAGTTATCTTGGATAGCTTGTGAAAGCACTCCTGAAATTCCACAGAAAGAAACACAAACATCCCTTTTCCTGGGCAACAGGAATTGTGGGCAAGGGGAGATGATGGAAGAGACACCAGTACAGACTCAGGAGTTCTCCATTGAAATCTTTCTTCTTAAAGCATTCTGGAATGTTTTTTTCTCCCAGAATGCCAGCTCCTTTGATGCCTTCTGCTTGCACCATGGCAGTCCTGTAACTACCCAGCTGGGTCCCTATGCCTTCAAGATCCCTCTATCTATCCGACAGAAAATCTGCAACAGCCTTGATGCTCCCAATTCAAGAGGAAATGACTGGAGACTTCTTGCTCAGAAACTTTCCATGGATCGGTGGGTTTCAGTTCTCTCTATGGCACTAGATACTCTGTTCTTACCTCCCTGCCTCATTTGGGATAACTGAAGTTTGTGTTTCCTCATCACCTCACACTCTCCCTACGTTCTCCTGTGTGGTAGAGTTGGGGTGGAGGGCGAGGATGATCCAGGTGCAGTGTTACTTTGTGCTGGGCATTTAGTGCCCATTGTCGTGTATTTAATAGAAAGAGCACGAGAGAGCAGATTTGCCTCAACCCGTAGAAGGAGCTCTTGCAGCATTGCTAAGCCACAAGGGGTAGTTACTGACTCTCAGTGCCAGCCTTGGAAAAGTTATCTGCTTGCACATACTGCAAAGGTTTGCTGTGCCAAGCCATGAGGAGAGTATCTGATCAACAATGCAGAAACCTCTCAGGACTTTGCAGCCCCCCAGAGCATCACTTTGGGAATCCTGTGCTGTTTACCTGAGGACAGGAAACCAGAGAGCAGTTAGATTGATAGAGGGTGTAGAGGGGAAGGAAATAGGTTATGAAAGAAGACACAAAAATGAAGCACTGGTGAGTTGGGAATAACACTGTGTAGCATTAGATGTACAGTCAGGAACTACTTTATCCTCGCAGCCCCATGGTGAGGTAGGGCTGTGCCGTTTTCCCAGTTTCACAAATGGCAGCTGAGGCACAGGGAGGGTGAAATGATTTCTGTAATGTCACACACACTGACCAGTGCTTGAGAGGACAGTAGAGGTTGGGAGTTTCTGATTCACAACCCTGTGCTCAAGCCTCTAGACCACAATGCCTTGAGACCTGGAGGGTCGGAAAGTTGATATTATTCCCTTTGATTCGTGTTCTAGAGCCCTGAGAGATGTGCATCTAGTTAGATCCCAGACTGGTTGAGCCATGTCCCAACAGTCAGCCCTGGTTGTGCATAGTAAGTGTCTCAAGCCCAGGACTTTGACTGTTGAGGTTCAACACTTGGGCGGTTCGGTTTTAGGATCTCACTTTGGGGACAGAGACAGGGGCAGAAAGAACATTTGTAATTTTAATCAAATAAAATGTGTCTTGCTTTTCCATGAATATTTTCTGTATCACTGCTGTATCATATATTCAGATGATGTCCTGAGCGGTCCTGCATTTCAATTATGGCATTTCCATCCCAGTTCATGTTGGAGAGAATTACCCAGATTTGCCCCCGAGTCTAATATCATGGCCTCCTTTCCCAACAGCCCATTCTGTTGCCTTTGGACTGTACCAGTAAAGAGATCATCCTAGCAGGTAAATGTGTAAAGTTAGACACTGCCTCACACTTTCTCTCTCCTCCTTCACAGTTATCTGAACTACTTTGCCACCAAAGCGAGCCCAACAGGGGTGATCCTGGACTTATGGGAAGCCCAGCATCAAGATGATGGTGATCTCAATACTCTGGCTAGTGCCTTGGAAGAGATGGGCAAGAGCGAGATGCTGGTTGTCATGGCAACAGAGGGGGACTGCTGATGTTATTTGCAAGTAGCTGGTAGTTCTCAGGCAATGGATGAGGAGGACAAATATAGTGGGGAGAGGAAGAGGAGGCGGAGGAAGAAAATAGGGAACAGCCTTTCCTGAACTGGTGGGGAAGAATTGTGGGGATGGGCCAATTTTTATTTTGAGTCTGGTGGTTTGCTGATCTGTAGCTTTCAATGAGGGGTAAAGGCAGATTTCTTCTCCTACTCCTCCCTCACTAACTCACTATCAGCCTTAGAGATCCAACCGCACCGTTTACAAGAAATCGAAGTGTTAAACAGGCTCCCTTCTCCTCCTGGCCATCCTCTGGAGTGAGGCACAAGAGCAATGCAACTTTGTGACCATGATGACAGCCATTGGTGGAAGTGGGCAGCTGCTCCCACTACAACATGCTGGAATTAGGGCTTCTAGAGTCTGGGTTGGGTTTTACTTTCATTTTGTTTATTTGGGTTCCCCCACCCCCTCTTTGTTCTTCTTCTTTAATGGCATTTATGCTTAGAAGACTCAAGTACAATCTAGACAAACTGCTTACTTCTATCAAAAGCTTCAGACAGCTTATTAAGGGGAAAAAAAGGAAAAACAAAACCAGTTTCTTAGGAAACGCAAATAATTTATTATCCAGATCTTTGGATGAGTCCTTTTTAAAAAAACAAAAACAAAAAAATAGTCTTTTTTTTGTGAGCAAGAGCATCAATCCACTTTGAGTGAGAATGAGAGAGAGAGCGCAAGTGAGCAAGCTTTAAAGTAAAATATTTTGTAGTGAGCATTAATCATGAAAATACACCCACAAAGAAAATCAAGAACAGCTTGTTTCCATGTCTTTGGACCCTTGTTGAAGTCAGACTGGTTAAGTGCCTAGAGACCCACATGGCGCAGAAAGGGAAGCTGAATTCCCTCTGTAACATCTTGTTTGCAAATTCTCTCATGGCTGCAATGCAGTGCACACGGCACAGGGAGCCACTTCAGCAACCAGCTCACAGAAGAACAAACCCATTTCCGGAAACAAAGTTCAAGGGACATTGTGGCTCTTTACGTGGTTTTCTTCAGATTGCAACAGAAGTCCTCAGCACTGGTTCCAGGACCATTAGAGAAGCTTAAACCACACCCGGCCTTCCCCACCTGCTTCTCAGCGATTGTTCCCTCCCGCTCCTATCCCATCTCTGTTTGCATCAGGGAGAAGAATATGGCTTCATAGCACTAACTTCTTTTTGTGTGCAGTGTCCTAGTTTCAGTGGGGTGATGCGAAGCAAAGGAAATGTTAGGCTGCATATCAGGGAAACGTGTTTGTTGTTGAAGTGTGGAAATCTCTTACAGAAGACATTCTCCAATGTGAGATGTTTAAAACTAGACTGAAGGGAATATTCCTGCACTGACTGGAAACACCACTGGTAATGGTCCTTTTCCAGCACTAGCTCCTTTGTTCGAAAACAGATGGTACAGCCAGCAAGGGGAGGACAAGAGGGTACAGTAGTGGTTTGAGGGGTTTTGGTTTTGTGTTTTCCTGCTTTAAACCAAGCTATGGTTTATGTAAAAGGGAAGGTTAATTCTTTAACACGTGGTGAATTAAGTGAAAGCTATTTAAGATCTTTGTGACAGCCTCCACCAGATTATTACAATTCTGGGGAGGGTCAGATTTTGGAGCCCAAAGTATTTAAGGTTAGTATTTTTAGGGGAAATTCTTTTAGAGAATTTGGGAAAGAGAGAAAAGAAACTTGTTAGGATAAATACACCTTCATATCAACAATGTAAATACACACACTTGCTTATACTGGCATTTGCTAACACAGTGACATACCACCACTCATAAACCAAGACTGTAAAAAATGGGACCCTGAAGTTAGGCTCCTCAATCTATATTTTGGTATTTTAAACAAGTGGGTAGATTTTCAGAAATACAGAGCATGGAATGGTTCTCTCTGGATGGAGAGCTGTTGAGTAAGAAGGGGTTATTTTTACAAAGCAAGATCCAGTGGCCTGGGATGTAAAGATCAGTTTGAAGACCACTTCATTTTAAGGTCCTCATAATCAATCCAGCTTTTGATACAGTGTTTCACAAAATATCACCTTGATACATTGAAATATTTTTGTACTGACCATTGGGCAAGAGACCATAAACAACGGTGCATCGAGTGAGAGAGTTATTTGCATGTTAGTGTAGCGATCAGTCATCTGTTAGAGGGCGTCAACAGCACTGGACGGTGTTGCAAATGCTAGTGAAGAAAGAGAACTAATAGAAACAGTGTCAGAAAAATAGCTAAATGGGATTAAAATTGGAAAACGCAGATGTTGTATTTGCAGAAAAAAATCATCCCAAACACAAATTCATTGGGAAAGAGAGACCTGGCAGGCACAAATACCGAATGAAATAAGGAGCAGTAAGAGAGATCACTGCAGATTCGACATTTGTAACACCAGGCAGCAGTAAAAACGATCAAGGCATATGCAGTCAGCAGTGAGTCATGAGAACAGAGGTCGGAGCAGTCATAAGAACATAAGAACATAAGAAAGGCCGTACTGGGTCAGACCAGAGGTCCATCTAGCCCAGTATCTGTCTACCGACAGTGGCCAGTGCCCAGGTGCCCCAGAGGGAGTGAACCTAACAGGCAATGATCAAGTGATCACTCTCCTGCCATCCGTCTCCATCCTCTGATAAACAGAGGTTAGGGACACCATTCTTAACCCCTTTCTGGCTAATAGCCATTTATGGACTTAGCCACCATGAACTTATCCAGTTCCCTTTTAAATATTGTTATAGTCCCAGCCTTCACAACCTCCTCAGGTAAGGAGTTCCACAAGTTGACTGTGCGTTGTGTGAAGAAGAACTTCCTTTTATTTGTTTTGAACCTGCTACCTATCAGTTTCATTTGGTGACCCCTGGTTCTTGTATTATGGGAGTATTTAAACAACTTTTCCTTGTCCACTTTTTCCACATCCGTCATAATTTTATATACTTCTATCATGTCCCCCCTCAGTCTCCTCTTTTCCAAGCTGAAGAGGCCCAGCCTTTTCAATCGTTCCTCATACGAGGCACTCTCCAAACCCCTAATCATTTTTGTTGCCCTTTTCTGAACCTTTTCTAGTGCTAGAATATCTTTTTTGAGATGAGGAGACCACATCTGTACACAGTATTCGAGATGTGGGCGTACCATGGATTTATATAAGGGCAATAATACATTTGCAGTCTTATTTTCTATCCCCTTTTTAATGATCCCTAACATCCTGTTTGCTTTTTTGACCGCCTCCGCACACTGTACGGACATCTTCAGAGAACTATCCACAATGACTCCAAGATCTTTTTCTTGACTCGTTGTAGCCAGATTAGCCCCCATCATATTATAGGTATAGTTGGGGTTATTTTTTCCAATGTGCATTACTTTACATTTATCCACATTAAATTTCATTTGCCATTTGGATGCCCAATCACTTAGTTTTGTGAGATCTTTTTGAAGTTCTTCACAATCTGCTTTGGTCTTGACTATCTTGAGTAGTTTAGTATCGTCTGCAAACTTAGCTACCTCACTATTTACCCCTTTCTCCAGATCATTTATGAATAAATTGAATAGGACTGGTCCTAGGACCGACCCTTGGGGAACACCACTAGCTACCCTTTTCCAATCTGAGAATTTACCATTTACTCCTACCCTTTGTTCCCTGTCTTTTAACCAGTTCTCTATCCATGAAAGGACCTTCCCTTTTATCCCATGACAACTTAACTTACATAACAGCCTTTGGTGAGGGACCTTGTCAAATGCTTTCTGGAAATCTAAGTACACTATGTCCACTGGATCCCCCCTGTCCACATGTTTGTTAACCCCTTCAAAGAACTCTAATAGATTAGTAAGACACGATTTCCCCTTACAGAAACCATGTTGGCTATTGCTCAACAGTTTATGTTTTTCTATGTGACTGACAATTTTATTCTTAACTATTGTTTCAACTAATTTGCCCGGTACCGACGTTAGACTTACCGGTCTGTAATTGCTGGGATCCCCTCTAGGGCCCTTTTTAAATATTGGCGTTACATTAGCCGACTTCCAGTCTTTGGGTACCGAAGCCATTTTAAGGGACAGGTTACAAATCTTAGTTAACAGTTCCGCGACTTCACATTTGAGTTCTTTCAGAACTCTTGGATGAATGCCATCTGGTCCCGGTGACTTGTTAATGTTGAGTTTATCAATTAATTCCAAAACTTCCTCTAGTGACACTTCAATCTGTGACAGTTCCTCAGATCTGTCACCTACAAAAGCCGACTCAGGTTTGGGAATCTCACTAACATAGTCACCATAGAAAGCACTGTGGCACACTGCATGTAATCCTAAGCAGAGCAGTACCCAAAATACATTGACCAACTGCAAGGAGATAAGAGAAGGGTAATAAAAATGATTGTGGTTTTTGATGGAGGGACTATCTAATGAGAAAAGATTGAGAACTAAGGGTCAACTCCTCAAGGCTTGTCTATACTTAAAAAAAATTAATTTGGATTAAGCCAGGTGTGAATTTAAAGCGCAGTAACTATTCCTGAATAATGCCATGTGTAGACAAGCTGGTATAAATTAACCTAACTCCATTGACTTCTGTAGAGCTACACCAATTGAAGCTTTGGTCTATATGTAAAACTTGACTAAGGAGTGTGTAAGTCTACATCGTATTTGAAGGGTGTAAACACCAACAAGGGAAAGATGAACTATTTAGGGTGGCACAAACAGATATAAGTAAGAGTAACGAAGAAACTGAGAAAAGGGGAGTGGGTGAGAATTCCTGAGAGTGAGATATTAGGTTGGGGGATTTGTGGACCATTTAAAACTAGACTGGAGAAATGTTACAATATGTATAGCTGAGGACAGTCCTGCACTGATCTGTCTGGATGACAGTGAAGGACTGTACGGAGCTCAGAGGTTTTCCTTCTTGGATCTTGCCTTCTTTTCTACATTAACATTGCTCTGTTGAAGTGAAGGTTGGTTACATAAGAAAGCTAATTTTAATTAAGGGGTATCCATGAACACAACATAAATATCATCTCCAGGATGTGGTATTTTAATGAAGGGAAAATATTCTGGAGGTTATTTTGAATAGCCACAAATGGAAATATTTATGGTTGCTACCTCTTAAAAGTTTGTCTTCCAAGATAAACATGTCATGACACAAACAGCAACACAGCATCATATGATGATACTGCATCTGCTTTTAAACCTCCAGTGCACTTATCACAAGATCTTTGGAATCAATAATTTTAAACTTTACAAAATACATTGTGTTTCCATCACATCCCTTCTGCTCCCTCCAGTCCACAGTATGTTATGTAGCTAAAGAAAAATACACACAAACTCAGGGAGCTAGCACATGACGCAAGAAGACATCGCCTTTACAGGATACTTTGGTATTTCCTCGGGATCTAAAATCTCCAGTTGCTTAATTCTTTGGTGCACAAGTACTGGGAAGCCTGTTTCCATCTCTATTGCTCCTAGATTGACAGCAGGGCATAGGAAAAGGAACCCCTGGGGGAGAATACTGGCAGTGCTTGTCCATCTACTTAAACAACCACATTGGGAAAGGATGGATTCGTTGTACAGAGGTACCATACAATGGCAGAACAAACCAGCCCCAGTCTTCAAACTTAATTGAAACGGACAGTTTCAGATCTTGGAGCCTGGGAAGCTGTACATGTGGGAGAGGCTGTACCTTCTTGCCTTATTAGTCAGATGGAAGCAATTCTGATTGGTTTGGTTTTGTCTTTTTTAAATATTGGGGCCATTTTTATGCTGAAAAACATAATCTGTTTTCTTCACAAATCATTGTCATTGTAAAAAGTTTCCTTTGCTATTGCTTCAGCCATTTCCTCCTAACTGTGCACTTGTGTTGTGAATTTCAGTGTCATGAGTGTAATTCACAACCATAAAAACCCACATCTTTTGTTCCACACCCAAAATGTGCATTAATTATGTATCTTTATATTCATTTTCACTTTCCCCTTTTTTAATTGCAAAAAGCTGTTAAAGCCTGGAATATCCATAGATATCTGTAGGTAATATACAGATCTGGATATATATCCCAAGTTTGGGATGTATATCTTAAATGATTTAAAAGTTTGATTAAGACTCAAAAATGACTATTTGGCTAGATCATATACTCCAATGTAGCAAATATTTTTGTATGACTATTAAAAAAGAAACCAAAATCCTCTTAAAGCAAACCATGTGACTGTAAGGTGTTCAGGAAGCTTGACAAATATGACCAACGGCCATCAAAATCCCATTTCACAATGCTGGGGATTGTGTTGGGAAGAAAGCACCAAGCATCTCTGACATTTCATTATGTTAAGTTTCCAGTGTGGTGCTGTGTATACTCAGCTGGAAACCAAGGGCCTGATCCAGTTCCCCTTGAAGTCAGAGGACAGACTCCTGTTGATTTTGGTGGGAGCTGAATATGGCTGTACTAGAGGGAACTTTTTACCAATGTGTGTAACTCCATTTTACCTTCTGATTGGTTGAATTCTGGCTTGCATTCTAAACAAAATAAGCAAATATGGGACGTAATGTAGGAAGTGATAAAACACTAAACTAATAAACAGGCATTTTAACATTTTCAAAGCTATAATAAATAACCTGCCATTTTTTGTTTTCTTAGAAATTAAGTGGTATCCATGAAATTTATCTTAAATGCTCTGCTCTGAGATACAGATGTAGATTGTTAGTGGGTGTGAACTTCTCTCTCTCACTGTGCCTGGCTAAAAGATCACTGTCAGTCTGTCTTACTCTCGGATCAGTGTGTGAGTGAGATCATGGTGTCAGTGCGTGTGCGTGTGCGACTAGATCAAGGGAGCAATGTATGTGTGTGAGGGATGGGAAGGGGGAAGCAAGGAATTTGCTTCTCTCTGATCAGTGTGTGTGCATGTGTGTTGCACTCTCCCCTCTCTCTCTCTGGGAACATGAGATTACAGTGTGTGTGACACTCAGATCTCTCGGTCAGAGTGTCTAAGTACTGTACATGCCGCCATCTTCTTTGGTCATACGTGTGTGTATCTGTCTCTTGGAGATGCACTCCTATGATCACACAAAGCAGGGTAGCAGCTTTGTGATATGGGGGAAGGCATTTCATAATTTCATTGAAAAAAAAAAAGTTGTCATTTCTCTTGTTGAGCGCATCCAGTCTCTTGCTCTGCATTCTGTTTCCATATTTATATGTCCAGGGGATGGGTCTGGCAGCATCCTCTAAACACACATCTGTTTATTCTGTAAACTAAGAACTGTAAATAAAGTTTAGCATTCCTATTGTAACAAAGTAATTTTTATGCAATAAATTATATTTCCTAGTCTAATAAAAAAATAAAATGAAATGTGGCTTGCTTCTTTATTCCAGTTTCAGTTCCGGGTGGATTTCGTTCCAGCAGGTTTTATTTCTAGGAGACTTTAATCCTGGTTTCCCTCCTTGGCACTCACTATCTGCCATCTCTACAGGCCATTCCCAACCTGCTACTCGGCAATCCCTTTTCAAATATCCTTCTATCCATCCCATTAGCACTTGTCAGTCACTGTGGGGGGAAAGACCTCCTCAGCACTGCTCCAGCCATTATATGGACAGGAGAGTTGGACTGGAACTTAATTATGTCAGTGTGGGTTGGTGAGAGCCTACCACTCCAATACAGCCCAACTCCCTCACTCACCTTCCCCTTGTGGCTGAAGTTCAGAGGGGCTAGCTTCATCAATCTACTTGCTCTCACAGATGGGCAACTGACTTCTCTCAACTCTGGTTCTAGAGATTCCCTTGCCATCACACACCATAATCAGATCCTTACCAACCATATGACACCCAGGTGCATCCCAGCTCCTCTTACCTTTTACTGATGCATTGCCCAAGATCCAGTCCTTCTCTGCAGCCATTTCCACTTCGTTTCTTTGAGTTCTCCATCTTGCCCAGGCTGTACTGCACATAAGATTTGACTCTGAAGGTATCTGGATCCCTGCAAAGACTTGCCTAAATATAATCTCTGAAATGGCCCATGAAGACCTAGAAAGTACTAGAACTGGTTCAGATTTTGTTGATTGAATACTTTTCATTTAAAAAAATTAATTCACTGAAACAAACTTCATAAAATAGCATCAGATTTGACAAATTTCCCAACTCAGAAAAAAATGTCAGAAACGTTTTTGAAATTGTTAAACCATTTTATTTTGAAATTTTTAAATGGACAAAAAAAATCATTTACTGCTTTGAAATAATTTTTGTCTTGAAATGTAGCTAATTAGACTGAAAATTCATTTGATAAAAGGTTGAAATAAAAAATAGCATTTCAAAATTATAATACATTTTGATTGGCCAGAAATTGGGGGGGTAAGGGTATTGCACTCCAAAACAGCAGGGAAAATGCCATATTAACTCCCAGACACAGCACTCCATTAAGCTTTTTCTATTGGAAATATAGTCTTTTGGCAACATTTTTTCAACTTCTCTAACCCAAGGTAGATAACGGTCCTGTTTATCTAAGGGGAGATTTTGGCGGTGGTTCTCTGTTGCTCCATCCTTTCTATCCATAGCCTTTCTGTCATGGAGGACTAAGTAGATGACTATAAGGAATGTGCTGAACTTTGCTTTGGAGTGGCAGCTATTCCCAATTTATTTGTATAGAACAAGCTGCGTTCAGGAAGAATTAACCTATATGACTTGTATGCTAGGGATTTTTGCACAGGTTCCGCTCAACCAGTGATAGCAGGATAGGAGGAGCTCATCTAGACAAGATGCTGGTAACCACCAGTGCTTTCCCCACTGGGTCTTTTAGACCAGAATGCTTAGATAACACTAGTTCAAAATGCAGGTAGATGCAGGAGCACGGACTACATTGGTGCTCCTGACTTTGCTGTCACACATGGGATGAACTAGCAGGATTTTATTTGCAAAAAGTCTAGTGTAGATACAACTCAGGCAGGAGCTTTAGGCAGGAAATGAAGGAAGAATTACCCAGGAATTCACATCACTAGACAATTTTTTAACAGGTTAGAGAAGTATGTTAGGAATGGTGTAAGCATACTTAATCCTGCTTCAGCATTGGGGATGGACAGATGACCATTTAAGGTATGTTCCAACCCTACATGTCTATGATAATGTGGATTAATACTATTCCAAAGGGGTAGCCGTGTTAGTCTATTGTAGAAAGACAACAGAGTCTTGCGGCACTTTTAAAGACTAACAGATTTATTAATCGCATGAGAAGACGTGCAGTTAGGTAGAAGACATTTAATGGAATTAAAATTTAACCAGGACACCAAGGCCAATGTCTTTGGCAGCTGGTTATCCACACAGAGTTAGTATCTTCCCTATGAGCTTTTCATGTTTTCTGGAGGGGAAGAAAGTGAACAAGGCATTCACCTGCATATTTTGCCAGGGGATAATACAGTGAGCTGCAGAAAGCATTCCACGTAATGGACTCACCGAACTGCTTGCCCTTTGAAAGTGTGCCCCGTCCAGCGGGCATCATTTCAAACTGTTTATACCTGAATGTTTCTTCAAGATGCTGTTGGGAACAGGAGGATTCCTCAGTCGGCAAAATTAAAGAGCCATGTTGTATCCCAGGATTTCTTTAGGCAGGTACCTCAGAGACTGGGTCTTTTTGTTTTCCTCTCCACCTGAGATAAGAAGTGTGTGTGTGTGTGTGTGTGTGTGTGCATGCGTGTGCACGCGCACATGCTTATTAAAATAGTCTGGGTGATACCCCCCCGTTATCTTTTTCATGTTTATCTTATGAAGGTCCATTTTTGCTAATAGAACTGCGAGAGGTTCAGACGAGTGGCTGCTGGTGCTTGGAGCACTTATGCTAGATTTTCAATTACTATTGGGGGAAAAGAAATGTTGGCTCTCACGACAATTCAGAGTGAACAAATACAGTGCACCTTCCAAACATGTATCATTTTATTCTTGTCAGGCGATGGTAATGAGGCCAGTTCTGCTCTGGCCTCAAAGGCCTCCTGTTTTCGCTAGCTTGTGACTCAGTTAAAATTCCACGCTCCCTTTCCTCTCTCTAAATCATCATACTTTCCCTATCTCCTCACTGCCATTAGCCTCCAAGTGTGTACCTGCTTCTAAACTTCACCTCTTTTTTCCCCCTTCTCGGTAGCTTGCAATGCTTCCTGGAAAAGTCAGTATGTGACGGAACAGAATGTTCTAAGGGGCATCCCCTACCTACGAAGCCACAGGTGCCCGGCTTGCAGTGATGCAAGCGTTCCATTAGATGGCCACATTGCTCCTCCACCCTGGAGCAAGCATCTAAAACAGCAAGTCTGCTGTTTCATTAGAGGAATGGAGGGATGCATCTATTTTCCATCACTCTTATGCTTGATGAAATGCCACTGTAATAATTAAGACGTCTATGAAAAATATATTAAATAGACATGATTGCCTAATAATAGAGTCAGTTAGGTGATGAACTCATGCTTACCACCTGATCAGGCACCTTGCCATCTCAAAGACAGACACTGAGAATAGCGCTCTTTGTAGTTCTTTTACAGCAACCCAAACAACCCCAGCTGGCCTGGGACTGAGCAGAGACCTGCATATATACAGGCAGGTGTCTGGGCTTCTGACAGAGATGAAAACAATAGTTCATACATTTGAAAACCTCTGGAAGTGACCTAAAACTCTTTTTCTAAACGCGAGTGCCCTGCTCAAAGGGCTAATGTCCGGGGGTCTTCCAGCGTTAGTGCAGTTAACCCTTGGAAGTCTGGGAATCACATTTTGCCTGCAGTGTGAAGCTCTTGCTTTTCGCCTGTAAGGCTCATTAAAATGTCCAACCTGATGCTATTTGAGCTCTGTGTAGTACCTGTGCAAGGCTTTGGAACAATGTGATTTTGATTATTTTTTTTTTTTGATGGACACCTGACCTGGGAACGGTGACTGAGGGTCACCTACATACGTGACCTAAAGTCATGCTAACTGCGTTGAAGGGTTAATGACTGCACACATGGTCCTTCCCCCCAGCCTGCCTTTAGCTGGGCTGGGGGTCTTTTGGGGGTGACAGATACTTCTGTTCTCACACTCCTGAACAGAGGATTGTGTATTTGGTGGCTCCCAGCACACCAGCTGAGAAGTCTCCTGGCTTCCACCACAAGAGAGCATTGTGTGATGTTTGTGGACCCCTGCTCCAGGGCATCAAGGTGCATCCTCCTGGGAACCTTCAGATGATAGATGGTAATGCCTGTCTCTCCTCTCTCCCCCTCACTACAGGTGGAGAAAGACAGTGGAAACGAGCATGTCTTTCCTCAGTCCCAAGTGCTAACTGAGCACCTGCTCAGCTGTTGCCTCCCTCCACAGAACAAACAGCCCATGGGCTCCTCAGCTGCACCAATGACGTTTCTGCATCTGATGCCAGGGCTCCAAATGAAAAACAAAAAGAGTGGGATTCTCCTGAGCACCACCTACAAACCAAGCTCCACCCAGGGCCACGGAAAGGCCAAAATAAGACACCACTCATAGCAGGTCTGCAAACTATGTCTCCAGTTGCTCTGCTGGCCTTCTCATACCTGGCTTCTTTTCACTGGGGTCAGACACAACCATAGGTAACAGGACTGACTTTCCCTTGTGGAATCTGGGGGTGCATCTACACTTGTAAATTAAGTCGACTTAAGCTTGCTTAAGTCGACTTAATTTACTCTGCGTCTACACTACACTTTCCTTAAGTCAACTTAAGCAGCTGCTAAGGAAAAATTAAGTCGAGTTTGCAAAACCTCATTTTAAGTCGACTTTCTGCTTAAGTCGACTTTAGAAAGTCGACTTAAGCCAGTGTAGATGTGGAGTAGCCCTAAGTTGACTTTAAGTCAACTTAGGGGGCTCCAGGGCTTCCCCACTGCCATCCCTGCCAGGGTGGCTGGCACAGCCACAGCCTGGCGTGCCCCCCCAAAGGGCAGGACAGAGCCTTGCCCACCCTGCCCCCATGCCCTGCCAGGGTCCATGTCCCCCTTTGCCCCATTGTACCAGTGTACAATGGGGCAAAGACTGAGCCCCCTGGCACTTGGCAAGGGGTCGCCCCCCTGCCACTGTGGACCTGTCCCAGGTCCACCTAGCCCCTACAAGTCGACCTAGACGTCCAGTGTGGATGCTCTAGGCCAATTTTGTAGGGTCCCCCCAAAGTCAACTTAAATTAACAAGTGTAGCCATAGCCTGGAAGCCTCCATGACCTTCTCTCCTCTCCTCCTGGTTTCTTGGCTTCATGGGTCAGTTTGGGAAATGAGGCAAGGAGGGGACATTGGTGGTACCTCCAAAATGCACCCCTCCTCCCCCCACTCCTGGCATCAAAATGAATCATTCAGTAGCTCATACAGATCTCCATAATATGATCCTCTTTCTTCCTTGCATGCTTTGTTCAGCACTGAAATAGTTAATGGACAGCTGAGTTTTACACCCCTTGGGAGTAACAGGACTGTTCTGTCTTCTCAGTGGCATTATTTCAAGGTATTTGCAAATTCAGGTAGATATCTCTGCATCAGTGGATATGTGGTTCGTGTTTTTAAGGGTTGCTTCACAATGACAAAAGATAGGATTGGAGAGAGAGGGGAAAGAAAACTTAGTTTCTGGAGGAAGATGAAACCCAACACTGGGGCCGTATGCACGTGCCCAACGGTTGCTAGCCTTTCCAATATTCCTTCCCAATTCCTCAATCATTTGAACCCTGTGCTAGAGCAACAATCACCAGAGCTGCACATCTAAAACAATTTGACTCATCCTCATGGTTCTACGGCATTGCCTGTGTAAAGTCCCAGTAAACTTATTTCAATTGCTTAGAAATGATATGTGGTTTTTGGTGAAGCGTATAGCACATACAGCATAGCCAAAGGCATGAGAGGAAAGATTTTACCGTCATGAGTTTGGGATGACTGCATTACAAATGGTAAGTCAGTTATGGAGATTATCCTACAAAAATACCAATGAAACCTTTATACCACATCACAGAGCAATGTAGTTTCTATTCATTATTTTACTTTTTGAGTTAATACCCAGTTCCTAGCCATGGCCCAGGACCCCGTTGTACCAGGCACTGTATAAACACAGAACAAAACACATGTACTTTTATCCCCAAGAAACTTTTAACCGTCCTCCCCTTTTTTCTTTGCTTAGAGCTGAGCAAAGTTCATTCTGCCATTGCCTTCAGTATCTTCCCTCTTGGAGATGGCAACAGAAATGATGAGAGGAAGAAAATAAATTTGGGTGGGTCTGGTAGAAAATCCCAGCAGGGTCTCCTCATATAGATCCTGTTCCAAAGTCCAGTGACGCCAATGGAAAGACAACCTTCTCCATTGGGTTTTGGCCTGGGGCCACTGTTATTTGGAGGGTGGAGGGGAGAGACTATCAATAGAAAAAACACATCACAGGAGTATGAGAAGCTGCAAAATCTGCTCTGGTCCAACATGTAACTGTAGTTATTACTGATTGAACACAGCAGCTTTTGGCTTTTTAAACATTTTTTTTAATGGGTGCTATTCACTTGATAGGCCATGGCAGCTTCAACTAAATACAGATTTTGTTATCAATACTAATTGTAATGTTTACCCTGCTGGGCTGTTACAGTCTCTTGTGCTAATGTGGTCAGAGGCACTTTTTAAACTGTAGTTTTTTTGACATGATAGGCCATAGCAGCTCAGAAATATCAGGCAAATCTTTCTGAACTGATGGATTATAGACCTGGATAGGCTGCAAAATCTCCTCGGGTGCTTTCACGGTCTGGTATGTCAATGCAGATGAAAATCCCAAGGAAATCTAGGGCATGAAAGAACACCATGCATACAGAGTCATTCAGTCTTGGGTACATTCCCATTTGGTATTGTACCGCAGGGGTGGCCATCTTTCCTTTTTGTTTGCTGAAAAACATTAGAACCCAGAGTTAATTTTACATCTGGATGCCCAAGTCAGTCTGATTTGTTTCCCTAACAGGCTATGAAGACGGTGGTGCAGCTGCGTTAAGGACAACACGCTTATTTCCAGATGGCTGTTGGTTGTGTTATGTATGCAGGCAGTGCTGCTGTGGGTAGCTGAGGGGTTTGCATAATAAGTATTTTGCAGCAATTGTTTTATCTCTGCAAAAAAAATTTATTTTTTAAATCTCAAATCTTTCTGCATGTGTGCAGTCCCAGTGGAGGGCTCTGCCGGTTCTTGGCCAGTTTTTATGTGAATGGTGACTTTCAAACTGTAGACAGGTAGGAAGCAGCAGGAGCCTCTTGGACCTAAAGACAAGAATCTTCCTGTGCTCCTCCCAGAGAGAGGACACTGAACAAGATGGACAATAGGCCAGGGGAAGGAAGCAAAGTCTCTCACTGCACCCCTCCTTTGCCCCAAGCCTGAATCAGAGGTACCCATTCCACTAAAGCCTGAACAAGAAGACACAGAGCCAGATCCTCAGCTGGTGTAAACTGATGTAGTTTTATTGACGTCAGTGAGGACCTGGCTCGTAGGGTCTCAGTTTCAGAGGCACACAAAAGTCCCTACAGTGAAGTCAGTGTGAGCTGTAGATTCCCAGCACCTTTGAAAACTCCGCACTTTAGAACTGTAAAGGTTACATGTGATCGGCTGCCATTTTTACTTTCCGTTTATGTTTCTGGTAAAATGGAGAGCAATGGGAGAGAAGGAACGCACACCAGGAAGGGACAGTGAATTAACACAGATTAGCATGAAGAGCTGGAATGGTATTTGGAGGTAGTCTGTATTTAAACGAATCCAATGTTTAAAAAAATGAAGCTAACAACAACGAGATGGAGAAGCATTTGGGCATAGGTCTTGTTCTGTTTTTTTTTTTAAAAGATGGCAAGCCTTGAATCTCAAATATTTTTAGAAGGCTAGGATAGAAAGAAGCCAGTGTTTAAACATATATTTTTAACATATACATTTATATATAAAAGACAAACGTTAAGCCAAACTGGAAATGGTAATTAAATTCCAAAGGGATACCCGTGTTAGTCTATTGTAGAAAGACAACAGAGTCCTGTGGCACTTTTAAAGACTAACAGATTTATTTATCGCATGAGCTTTCGTGGGAGAAAATCCCACTTCGTCAGACGCTTTGAAGATGGGAAAGTTACAGAGTGGGAGGAAATTAAATGCAGGGGAGTGTATGACATAGCATCAGGTCAGGCTGTAACAGCAAATCAAAATAGGTGTTAGGATTCAAAACACTGGGGAACAGCACATAGAGGAGGGGGAGGTCAAATCACTTGTTGTAATGTGAGAAAAATCTGACATCAGAAATTGCAACACTACAAAACCAATAGGGGAACACTTCAATCTCCCTGCTCACTCCCTTGACGACTTGTTAATAGCTGTGTTGAAACAGATGAATAACAAATCACAGCTTCAAAGAGAGACTGCAGAACTCGAACTTATATGCAAATTTGACTCAGTTGTCTTGGGGTTAAACAGGGACTATGGATTTTTCTCGCATTACAACAAGTGATTTGACCTCCCCCTCCTCTATGTGCTGTTCCC
>ML685755.1:34382415-34422033 GCA_007922175.1 Pelusios castaneus | reverse complement strand
GATGAAGTGGGATTTTCTCCCACGAAAGCTCATGCGATAAATAAATCTGTTAGTCTTTAAAAGTGCCACAGGACTCTGTTGTCTTGTATATGCAAGTATCTTTGTTAACTAATCTTCATTATGTCCAGCTCTAGCTTAACAGACCAGGAGTGAGTAGAGGCTAGCTGAAACTGCTGTGAGAGTTTTAAAGCAGAAATTTCAGGAAAGGGGGAATCAATTGGGAGAGTTTTGCATTAATGAGTTATCTTAAATAGAGATTTTTCTTTGAGTGATAGTCCTTATTGTATTCCACTGTGGGTTACACTTGTATGCCTTGTGCCTGGAGTCAGAATACAGATGGGAGAACACATCTGAACTTCCAGTTCCAGGTAAGAAACTTCCTCTTCCATGTTAATCCTACCAGTTGCCTACCTATGTTAATCAAAATAAAACAATAGTGAGAAGTGTATTAGGTTTATTAAATTATATTAGTTTAGGTAAGGGATTGTTTTAAAGAGAAGCTGTGACTTAGAACTTTAGGTCCCAATCCTGCAAATGCTGATGCACGTGCTTAAACTTGACTTCAGTGGGAATAGCCACATGCATAAAGTTAAGCACATGCAGAGTTTGGAGATTCAGGACTTTAGAATTTAAATTCTGACCTCTAATATTACAGGAGAAATCCTGGCCCTGGTGGCAAAAATTCAATTGACTTCAGTGGAGCCAGTATTTCACCCTCTATTGGCTGTGTGAATACTGTCACAACCTATAATGAAATTAAGATCAGCTTTGCTTCATATCTGTATGCTTCCATTTCCTTTCCTAACTTTTGAGGGTCTCATGTGAGTATAATCACGAATAAAGCAAGCATGTGTGTAAATCTTAGCAATTTCAGCTGCTTGGAGTGTAAGTTCTTTAGGACAGGGATTTTCTCATGTTCTGTATGTATCATGATTAGTATATATGGGGCCTCTGAGTATACTGTGGAGTAATAAGTAATAATGCTCCACTGCACAAGGATGGGCAGAATTTTGCAGTGGACAATTATCTTTCTGCAGTTCCCAGCTCGGTGGACAGCACATGAAATTTGAAAGAAATACAATACTTTGAAAGAGGAAGAAGAATAATTAATAATGACGTGGCAGAAGTAAACAATGACTGGAAATAGGGAAGAAAATAATGGAAGAAATGGGCATTTGTTTTACAAATAATGTTTTTACATTTCTCTTGTGCTTTTCCTCCTAAAGGATTCCAAAGAGCATTGCGGAGTGATGTACAAACTATAGAAAGGGATCACTTTGTCCACAGCTCTGCACTGGAATGTGGAATTTCAACACTTCTGAATAAGCAACACTGCAAAATTGGTAAAGACAGGAAGTGACTAATACCCTATCTAACTGAAATTGCAGAGTATTCAGAGAGGCAGAATGTAATTTACATGTATTGAAATTTGCTCAGGACACAAAGATGAACATTACACTTTTTGCACAAAGTATCCCAGGCTTTTTGATGACCACAAGCAAGTAGCAATATCAGATATCACAACATTAAAAAACCAATAGGGGAACACTTCCATCTCCTGGCGCAGTCCATTGACGCCTTGTTAATAACGGTGCTCAAACAAATTAATAACAAATCAGCTTCAAAGAGAAACTGCAGAATTGGAACTTATATGCAAATTCGACTCTTGCCTCAGGGTTAAACAGGAAATTATGGATTTTATTCTCATTACAAGTGATTTGACCTCACCTTCCTCTATATGCTGTTCCCCATTGTTTGAATCTCAACACATATTCTGATTTGCTGTTACAGCCTGCTCGGCTCCTGTGTCATACATTTTCCTGCATTTAATTTCCTCCCATTCTGTAAGTTCCCCATCTTCAAAGCATCTGATGAAGTGGGATTTTCCCCCACGAAAGCTCATGTGATAAATAAACATTAGTCTTTAAAAGTGCCACAAGACTCCCTGTTTATTTCACAAGCAAGCAGGACTCAGGTTTCCTATTTCCCCTGTAAAATGATGCTTTGGGTGTCCCCTAACATTGATTAGTGGGTATTGAGGACCACTATGAAAATCGTAAAGCAACGCTTAAGTTTCAAGGCCAGCACCCCAGCATGTCTTATGTGTGGGGCAGAAATGTGTGTCCCCCAGGTAGCATCCCTGCAGGCAGGTAGGCTGATCAGATGCCTGGGCCTGGCTTGTCAATGGAGAATAGGATGTTGGGCACCAGAGCCAAGTGTTAAAAGCCAGGCCTGACTCGGAGGGAGGTGTGTCATGTGGACTGTTACCCAGAGCGTTATTGAGGCTTTTCTGGCATAACTCTCCCAGCTCTTACTGCAGCGCGAGACGGCCCTGCTCCCATTGGCTTTAATGCAGCAGGCTGCGCTAAACTGCACAAAGCGCTCGGTCTGCCCAGCGCCCGTCCACACGGGCAGTTCTTCGGGATTAACCCCTGTCTTCCGGAGTCACAATCCGAATCGAACTGCCTTCCAGGGCCAGACCCACACTGACGCCGCCTCCGGTCCTGGCCTGGGGCCGGGCACGGCTCAGACTCGGCGCGGCAGCAGCAGAGCCAGGCTGCAGCCTTAGCCCGCTCCGGGCAGGGCCTGGTGCCACATCCCCCGCTGGGGCGGGGCTGGAGGCCGGGCCTGGCGAGGGGCGGGCCGGCTGCAGCGTGTGCCCGCCCCGGCACGGTGGAGCCCTGCCCGCCCAGGCCCGGCCGCTGCGATCCCCAGCTTCGGAGCCGCTGCTGCCCGGAGCCTGCCAGCGGAGAGTGAGTGGCTGCTGCCGGGGCTTTCTCGGGGACTCCGCTCTGCTCCCCCGGCTCCCCGCCGAGCCAGCTGCCTCCCCTGGCCGGGCCTGTCTCCGGAGGCGGCACAGCTTTGGCCGACAGCCCGGGCCGGAAGCCAAGTTTGTCCCGCTGCCTGGCGGTGGGGGCCGCCCGCGGCCCAGCTGGGCAGGTCTCTGCCCCACCCGCGGCGAGGGGCGCTAGTGGGGACAGCCCCTGGGCTCCTTGGCCTGGGTTGGGGCTGGTGGCAAATGAGTGGGGCCGGGGTCTACCCAGGGGTTGCCCGGGTTTGGGATTGAAGAGCTCGGCCGCGGACACGCCTCAGATCTATTGGTCCAACTCCCGACGCAGGGGGAGAAATCCCCAGCTGTGCCCCCCACCCCATGTAGACAGCGCTAGGTCGGCGGGAAGCGCCCCACCACCTCTGGGAGATGCCCTGCTAGGAGCAGCTTCACCAGAGCAGCCTTTTCAACCAGCCCTGCTCTCAGCTACTTTCCTGCCTGGCTTACAAGGGAACATGGCCCATCCGATTTCGTTTCCAACTTGCTGTCAGAGTAGATAGGTACAGGCTGGCACCGCCTTGGATCGGACACAGAGGCGGCTTTTGAGGTAGGCAAAGCAGGCACCCACCGAAGGCCCCGAGCAGTAAGGGGCCCTGTCCTCATCTCCTTGGGCAGCAGGGGCTGCCGCCTGCTTCTCTGACCCTCTGCCTTTGTCAGCAGCAGGACTGCTTTGAGACCGGCAGGTGCAGACAGCCCTGGGTGCTGGGGTTTGGGCTGGTGGCAGGGCATTGGGGCTGCAGGGAGCCGGGGCTGGCAGCGGGGAGCCTATAAGAGGGCCCCCCCACAATGGGCCTTCGCCTTGGGCCCCAGATAGCTTAAGGCCACCTCTGAACAGACATGTTTGAGTTAACTGTTTGTGAGATGAGGGTTTATTTTGACATTAATGCCATGCACCTTAGGCCAGTGTTTCTCAGCCTTTACTTTACATGGAACAACTGATGAAAGTGTTCTCCAAAAAGCCTGTAAAAGTGGCAAGAGATTTAAAATACCCCAGCTGCAGCAAAGCTTGCAGGTGTGCATCAGCATCTGTCACCATGTGCCTGGAAGCTGTGCTGTGACTGGGGCATTTTAAAGTGCTCCTTCCCCCCCCCCCCCCGGCTGGAAGGGATGGGTCACAGAATACCTGCAGTGTGTCTGCAGAGCCCCAGTGGTCTATACAAACAGTTTTACTGATACAGTTGCACTGCTGCGGTGTGTCTGGTGAAGACACTCTGTGCCAACTCTCCCGTTGGTGTAAAAACACCACCTCTGCAAGTGGCAGAAGCTACGTCAGTGGGAGAAGCCGACATAGCACTGTGCACGCGAGCACGTAAATCAATGCAACTTAGGTTACTCAAAGGATGGAATATTTACACCCCTGAATGACATCAATTCCCCCCCCCCCCCATAGGCATAGTGTAGGAGTAGCCTTATTTACTGTGACCTGGAAATGGAGCTGTTCCCACCGCTGTTAGACCAAGCACACTGAAGTACAATCAGACAACCTGACTGGATGCCATTTCTTTAGATGCTTCTATTTGGGGTTAGTGTAGTTGGCCCAGTACTTCTTGTGGTGTCCTTTTGTTCTAGAAGGGATCCACCTGCTATTGACCCAGTGAGCACAGCATCATGCCTAGTGCCCCATATGCATTGCATCATATCCTTTAGTGTCTCATCTGGTTCTTTGTCCAGTTGTTTTCGTCATCATCTCTCCTTACATTAAGCCCTTCTCAGCTGTGGTGTCTCCATCTTTCATTCAATCTCCTCTTCACTGTGTGTGGTCAATGACCAGTTTCTTGTTTGTCGTCCTACCTGACTGTGAGATAACATGTCAGTTCTTTGTCAGTGGTGTGCCTACTAACTCTCAAACCCTCAACCTCCCTGTGAGATATGTTTCCCCACTGTATGGGTGTAGATGTGAGCACAGAAATCAAGTGTCCTGCCCAAGGCCACACAGTGAATGAATTATTGGCTAACCTGAGATTAGTACTCAGGTGTTCCCGATTCCAAGTCTCATAATGCTTTCTCTTTGGACCACACAGCCCCTCTTTTTCTGTGGGCTGGGAGAGAACAGTGGGGTGCCTTCCTCTTCAAGAGGACCTTGAATGTGTACCTTGGTTTTCTTGGCTTCCTGAGGTATTTCATCCAGCTGGCATATAATTTATGATTGCCTTTGTTATACCTAATAATCTCTCTCTCTTTTCTGCTTTATTCTGGAAGTGGCTGTTGATTTGGAAGATGGAAATGACAGATTTCAGCAGAGTGCTAACTGCATGTATAAACCAGCGAATATTTCTTTTCAAGAAGAAGAGCCTCTGATTGAGGAGCCAGTGGGGAACAGATACAGTTTTCACAAGCCTAAGGATCACTTAAATGGCGTCTATATTATTTTCTTCATCCTTGGTATTGGCTCGCTATTGCCTTGGAACTTTTTCATTACAGCAAAACAGTACTGGATTTATAAACTTCAGAACTGCTCCAGTCAGCAGAATCCAGAGGGGCAAGGAGCTTCTGATCTCCGTGTGAGTACGATGGGTTGCCACTTAATGTCAGTCAGCCACTAAGCCCAACGTGACTGGGTTCTCTGATTGTATGTTAATCATAGTAATGATTAACAAAAATACTTGATACTAGGGTTGAGGTAGCTGACTTCTGCTTTCATATTGTTTAAATGGCTGTGGGGTTCTCTAAAATGGACCTGCAAGTCACTCAGAACTAAGGAGTGGCAGTAGAAGCTCTGTAATTTAAAGGTTATAACTAGCTGTTATCATTACAAGCTTGATTTCTTCCCTTCTGTCCTCTTGATACATCTCAAAAAAAGAAACACTGCCCCCTCCCCTGCCGGAGTTTTGCTGCATCTCTTGGGTTAGAGGGGTGTTTGATTTTTGTTTGTTTACGAAAACCTAAAACAAGGTTTTAAAAGTTATGTTTTGAGCTTTTACCTGACGTTCACTTATTAATTTTTCTATTTTTTTAATGCAAGGAGTCCATCTCCAGTAATAGCTGATGAATTTAATATGTTTTGATTTTTGAATATATTTCTGCCAATTTTAAATCTTCTATAACCATTCCTTTTCAGATCATCCTTTTTAAAGGTGCAGGATTTTTATATAGTGAGTCTTAGGCTATATCTACACTTGTGCTTTTTGTCAGTGAGGGGTATGAAAAAACCACACTCCTTACTGACATAAGATTCACTGACAAAAGCGCCTGTGCGGACCGTGCTACGTTGGTGAGAGACCTCTGCTGCTGACAAAGTTGCTACCTCTCATTAGGGGTGGCTAATTATTCCGTCAGCATAGGGCAGCTACAAATGAGACTTTACAAAGACACAGCTGCAGTGGTACAGCTATGCCATTGAAGGTCTGTAATGTAGACATATTTTGGGGTTTTAGCTGGATTCCAGTAAGGCTGAAATTGTATTTTAACTCTTTGATAGCTGTGTCTTTTATTCACAAGTATGTTTTAATTTAAACAGAGTTGCTTTAGTGCTTCAGCTTCAGTACAAAAGCTCAAATCATAAATTCAGATAGCCAGCGATTGTTGTTGGATCTGGACTTATTCACTATATTGCTCCATTTCCTCCTAAAAGTAAACTTTCATTTCCCTTCTGTAATTTCACCGTGTTTTGCTTTCCAAAAGACAGTCAGCACAGAAACAATTAAATATAGACTTGGAGAAGACTACTTCAGCAATAATAGCTATGCTGCAAGTTAGGTTTATAGGTCAGATAGGCTCTAATAATGCAGTGTTCAGCTACCATTATTTGTTGCTGTGCTGAGCCCTAGTGAAACGTTCTTGTCTGTAAACAGCTGCTTTATGGAGGTAGACAAAAATACACATACACGCACCACTTCTGTCCAAGAAACCAATTTTCATAAATGGTATGAAACTTTAAAATAGAAGCTTGCTGGCCAGTTTGTTCAGTTACAAAATATTATAGACAGAAGCAAGATATGATTCAGAAGGGGAGGTTGTGTAAAGATAACTCTTGCTGCTATAGAACCGTAACAAAAACAGTAAAAATAATTCATAGTTGTGAAAGGTGATGTAATGGAATATGAATTAAACTTCCTGCTCTTCTGAAATTCCAGAATTAGGAATCCTGGTGACAGTCTCATTCCTAATGAAGATGTCAGCACAAAACAATGACACTTAAGGTTGGGAGAGTACCTCTCAGACTCACTGGTGGGCGGGTGGAGGGATCCTTTGTGCTGGACCATTTCTATTCAGTGTAGCAAAATCTTGTTGTTCAGGGCTTCCATACCTTGAGAAATCCAAGGCCAGCTGGTCTTCCGCAGATAAAATTAACAGGTGGATTGCTGCTGCACCACGTAGCTTCTGGCTGCATTTGGAATAGACACTTTACAATCAGTTTGTCTATGTTGGATGTCCCACCATGCACAGGGAAGACAGGAGGCACACTGTGTCTGTCTGCTTTGCTGGAGACAGGGTAAGTACTAACACAGCCCTCTAAAGAGGCATTGTGCTGTTTTTGGCATCTCCTCCCTGTGCATCCAGAGATGAGGTATGTTCATTAGAGGCAAAGGGAATCATGACAGCAGGATTTTACAAATGCCAATTATAGCTGAACTTCTATGAAGCTAGGCTTGTTCCAGGTCCTGTTGTTTACAATTCTGCAGGCCACCTTATGAGGCAGTATAGCTCTTTCCCAAGTGCTGGCAGGTGTGACTGTACTACCTGAGCCTCTGGCTTTTGGCATGCAAGATGAGAAACTTGTCACCTCGATTCATGGTCCAAATCTTCAGAAGCAAACTTGCCATTGGAGAAAGAATGCTCAGTGGCTTTGTGTTATTCATTGCATTCTTATTCTTAATTTCTTGTTTCTTCACTTTTCATTGCTGCTGGATTCTTGAGTCCCTGGGAGAGGTGCTACTCTGATGCCCCTATCTGATGGCTCCTGTGAGTGAACACAAACACATCTGGCATCACAAGCGCCTGCAGTCAGATAATTTCTTTACGCTAAAAAGAATGCATGCTAATTCTGCTTTTGAGTGTTGCTTTCCAAAGTCAATATTAGCAAGAGAACCTTCCCTGAGACAGACGAGTCCTGACACGATCTGAAAGTCTTCGTAACTCACCTAAGCAGTACAGTTTGTAATGGTTTGGGTTATCTTAGGCCTTGTACACACTACGAAGTTATTGCGCGATAAAGCCCTTTATTGTGCGATAAGAAGCCGAGCGTACACACACTACTTACGGTTTTTGCACGTTAAGAGCCCTCTTGTTGCGCAAAATGTAAACCACCAAACGAGCGTGGTAGCATCTAACGCAGAATAGCTATTGCGCGACAGCCCGTGTGTGTACGGTTACCACGCAATGCGAAACCTCCGGAAATGGCCCACAATTCCAATCCCATCCCTTCTGCACTTCCCTCTGTACTCTGTTGCCATGACGTCATTTTTCCCGACCTCCCCTTCTGCCCCGCAAATTTTTGAATTCCCCACTCTCCCTTCTGGCTTGCTTTTCGGTGCTGCTGCCTCTGTGTACTCCGCTTGCAATGTCGTCGCAGCGCAGCAAACGAGCTCCAGCCTGGACAACAGCAGAGGTGCTAGATTTGATAGGCATCTGGGGAGAGTCCACCGTGCAGTCACAGTTACGTGGCAGCCGGAGGAATTTCAACATTTTCGGTCAAATATCTCGGGCGATGATTGAGAAGGGGTACGAGAGAGACACTCTGCAATGCCGGGCCAAAGTGAAGGAGCTGCGGATAACGTTCCACAGAGCAAGAGAGGCAAACCGGCGCTCTGGCTCTGCACCGGCAACATGCCACTTTTACAAGGAGTTGGAGGCGATCCTGGGCGGCGATCCCACAACCACCCCGATCTCGACCGTGGACACTTCGGCGACAGCGTCCGAAAATGACAAGGCAGCGGAAGGCGACTATGCCGTCGTAGACGAGGAAGCAGAGGAGGAAGAGGACGAGGACGGTGACAACGGAGCCACCGACATCGGGAGCCAGGAGTTATTCGCCACCCCGCCAGAGACAAGCTCCACGGATTCCTTTTGCACGCCTTCCCCTGAATCAGCCGATGGCAGCTCCGGTAAGTTACGTTTGCAGTGCTCTCTATTCTAGCAGCTACAGCTTAGCGTGTACATGAAGATAAGGCATTGAGTTCTCCTTTTCTGTGTCTTCTTTTCTGTGGGTTAATGGTTTGGCGAGGTATTACTGGCATTACATAAAAAGCGCATCAATGCATACCTCGATTGCCAAGTAGTCGTTCCCTTTCAAGTCACTAAACGTGTACTCCAAATATTTCCAAATTCTTCTTTTAAAATTGGATGGTAGAGCGAGCCTTTGCCCTCCCCCATTCAGGGATACTCTCCCTCTCAAGCTCGCAAGCACTGCCGCGGGAACCATAGCCGCGCACAATCCAGCAGCGTAAGGTCCCGGCTGGAAGTCAGCCACATGCAGGAGATGCATTCTCGCTTGCAGAGGCACTCTAAGCAGTGTGATATCGGCTTCTATTGCAGCCATCTCTGACAAAGGATCAGAACAAGCAGTGGCAATAGTCAACTGTCCCGTGGACCTAATCTCAGCAACCCGTCCCTCGCTTTGCAAAACTTGTTACTGCCCCCCAGTATTTCTTCACCCATGTAACCTCGGAATGTGTAGGGAGAGCATCCTTATTTGCACCTGAACGTGGTGAGAACAATAGCGGCATTCAAACTGTTTCATATTTACACAGGAACGACCTTCGATGGACGGTGTACAGCTGCTGCTGACCGTCTGAGACAGATAAGGCGGAGGCCTCGCAGGAGCAAGGAAGATATCTTCCAGGAGCTGATGCATTCCCACGAGGCATCTGCGAGGGAGACAAGGCAATGGAGGAGGCAGTGCAGGCAGGATAAGAGAGAGAGCAGCGCGAGGCGGGAGAAGCAGAAGGATGCCCTAATAGACATTCTTCGTGAACAGACCAACCTGCTGAAGACCATGGTCGGTCTGCTCCAGGCTCGCACCTCCCCCCCGCAGCCACAGCCGCCGTTCCATCCATCCACGCAACATTCTCCCCCCAAACAGTTTTTTGAACCCCATGGACACCCATGGTATAACGTTACCTCAACCCCTCCCCCAACGTATGTCGTGGAGTCCCGCACCTACACCCACCTTTAGTCCCCCCTCTCCTTACAGCTAACTTCTCATTTCTGTTGTATTAATAAAGTTGAAACATTGTTAAATTTGATATGACTTTCTTTATTTGCATTTTTAGTATGCCCTTGACGTGGGGTGCTAAAGAAATAAAAAAGAGAAAGAAGCAAACCACTAATATACATAGAGTTTCTAAAGTAAAAAATACAGAGCGATATCAGTGATTAGTGAAATTAAAAGGCAGCCTTTTAGTCCAAAATCATGAAATGATTCTTCAACGCCTCCCTTATGCGCACAGCCCTAAGCTGCGCCCCCCCGGATACCCCTGGTGTCCGGTTGCTGGTAGGCATACTCCAGACGTTCTGCCTCCCTTGTCCACGAGTTCAGAAATCTCTCCCCCTGGTTTTCACAAATATTATGAAGGACACAACATGCAGAAATGACAATTGGTATGTTGTCCTCATGTAGGTCAAGCCGGCCGTACAGCGATCTCCAGCGCGCTTTTAAACGGCCAAAGGCACACTCTACAACCATTCTACACCTGCTTAACCTGTAATTAAAGCGCTCCTCTGCAGGATCCAACTTCCCGGTAAAAGGCTTCATAAGCCATGGCATCAGTGGGTAGGCGGGGTCCCCAAGGATAACTACGGGCATCTCAACACCCCCCACTGTCATTTTCTCGTCCGGGAAAAATGTACCCGCCTGTAGCCTTCGGAACAGTCCAGAGTTTCTGAAAATGCATGCATCGTGCACCTTTCCTGACCAACCCGCATTTATGTCTGTAAAGCGACCACGATGGTCCACCAGTGCCTGAAGAACCATTGAAAAGTATCCCTTATGATTAATGTACTCGGAGGCGAGATGGTCGGGCGCGAGAATAGGGATGTGAGTGCCATCTATTGCACTACCACAGTTCAGGAAGCCCAACTCATTAAATCCAGCGATGATGTCCCTCACGTTCCCAAGGTTCACCGTCCTCCTTAGCAGAAGACGGTTGATGGCTTTGCAGACTTGTGACAGTGCTACTCCGACGGTCGACCGTCCGACCCCGAACTGGTTTCCGATCGAGCGGTAGCAGTCCGGAGTCGTCAGTTTCCACAGGGCAATTGCCACACGCTTCTCCACGGAGATGGCGGATCTCATCCTCGTGTCCTTGCGCCGCAAGGCAGGGGCTAGCTCCTGACAGAGTTCCATAAATGTGGCTTTCTGCATTCGAAAGTTCTGTAGCCACTGATCATCATCCCACAGCTGAAGAACGATTCGGTCCCACCAGTCTGTACTCATCTGCCGTGACCAGACACGGCGGTTCAGGCTGTGCAGCTGGTCTGCGAAACTGATCAGAATATCAGTTCTGTTCTCAAGGCTGTCAGTCTCCGTACTCGAGTCATCTGATTCCTGCTCTGAATCAGAGCCAAAGGCGTACCGCATCAGAAGCTGGGCTGTGTTTACAATGCTGAACGCAGCATTCAAGATCACAGCTGAATCCATGGTCATTCTGAAAAGGTAGTTCCGTAAAGACGGTCGTTTCAGTTTAAATTTCGCGCTCGTTGCTACTGGCAACTGCTGGTTGGCGTCGGTAGCAGAATGCACCACGGGAAATGAAGAATTATCCCATGCAGCATAGCGCGAGCCTTCTTCTTCCCAGGATCCAAATCGCGAATTACCGATACGGGGGACTGTGGGATAGGTACCCACAGTTCAGTTTGCTTTGCTGGAGGACTGCGAAAAGAAGGGAGGGGGGGTCTGTTCCGTTAGAGTCCGCCGAGTGTGTACGCAATCTTGCGCAACAACCACCACGGAACATTTAATGCGCAACAGGCTTATTGCGTGAAAAGTCTGGTAGTGTGTACATAGCCTTAGGCTGAATATACTCTGCTCCTTCTTGTTTTCTTCAAGTAGAAAACACATTTGTCTACTCCCTTCAGTGTTTCTGACAATCATTAAATGTCTTTTAATCATAATGATTTATATGCTTTCCATTCCAGGGGGTCACAAACCACTGCCTAAATGGAGCAAACTGATGTAAAACACTATGTAGGTGGATCACCTCTGTAATTGCTCACAGGTAGCAATATCTAGTTTGAAACAATTATTTAACAGTGCACAGAAACTTTGTGAAAGTGGCTCAGAGCCCGAAATGTATATTACTTTCCTAAGAAATTTAGTTGGGTAGATTGTAACTTGAGCCTGAATTTTGATCTGGACTCTGAGGTCAACATCCCTATGGCTTTCAACTCTTATCTGTAGTATGGGTTGTCAATACAAAAGTCTGTGGCATATCAAAAACTAAAATTGGAGATAAAGTACATTAGAAATTGAATCTAATATCAATCTAAATAGCATAGGCTGCGTCTACACTTGTAAATTAAGTCGACTTAAGCTTGCTTAAGTCGACTTAATTTACTCTGCGTCTGCACTACAGTTTTCTTAAGTCGACTTAAGCAGCTTGCCTAAGTCGACTTAAGGAAAAGAAAGTCGACTTAATGAAAATTAAGTCGACTTTATTAAACCTACTTTTAATTCGACTTAAGGCTTAATTCGACTTTTTAAAGTCAAATTAAACCAGTGTAGACGTGGGGTAGCCCTAAGTCGACTTAGGGCTACCCAAGGACTACACCAATGCCCTCCCTGCTGGGGGGGGGGGGCACAGGGGAGCCTAGTATGCCCCTATGCCCTGCCAGGGTCCCTGTCCCCCTTTGCCCCATTGTACCTATGTACAATGGGGTAAAGGCTGAGCCCCCTGGCACTGGGCAAGGGGTGCCCCACTGCCCCCGTGGACCTGCCTTAGGTCCCTCTAGTCCTTTGAAGTCAACCTAGGTGTCCAGTGTGGATGCTCTAGGTCGACTTTGTAAGTTCCCCCCAAAGTTGACTTAAAATTTAAGTGTAGACTCACTAAGTCGACTTAGTTAAGTTGACTTAAATTAACAAGTGTAGACATAGCCATAGAGATCTGTTGTGCTGATTGCATTATGCATTTTTATATTGAACTTATTTTAAACCCTTCTTTAACTGAATCTGACACAGAATTCCAAGTAACTACACCAGAGTGCCACATGTTCTAGGAGTTTGCAGTAGAAATCGGGTCCATCGTGCCTGGGGCCCTGCTATTAGGTTTTCCGGTCCACTTCCCCACCAGTGAAAGATTGTTCCTTATGCTTCTCTATACTATATGATCAGGCTTTTGCTGTTTCTCAAAGTGCTTAGACTTCTACTCAGTTTTGAAACTCTTCTGAATGTGATTTTGTTTTCAAAGCATTTTACCTGTAGTTCTCACAGCTCCCTGTCATCACAGAAATTAAGTGATTTGCCCAAAGTCAAACAGGAACACAGACATGACTCTCACTCTGCTAAAACCACTGGGCAGCACTCCCTCTCCAGTATCCTTAGGAAACATCTCAGTGTATACATTTTGACAGAGATATGATGTACTCTGAAATAACATCAATTTTAAACAAGCATATTCCACTTCAGTCAGACTCTTTCTGTCTTTTTTAGGGCTTCTCTACACTGGGGGTGGGATTGTAATTCAATTTTAGGATGTTGAATTACAGAAGACAAAAGCAAGTGACCACAGCAAATTGCTTGTTTGGTGTCTTGCGTCCCCGCTGCTCACATTACTTCCTGAAATGCATTGCACTGTGGGTAACAGGCGCAGGGGCTTGTGGGGAGGTAGTTGTCCTCTGATCACTCTGTCTCTCCTCTAAAGGAGAAAAAAAGCAGGAAGAGCTTTCCTTGCTGTTTCTCTACTCTAGGCACAACAGAGAGGCACAGTGCTTCATGCAGAGAGAGGAATTAATCGAAAACTTTCCAGGGCTGCAGGCAGGGGAGGAGCTATGTTGCTATGGCATAGCAGACAGGAAAAACCGGAAAAACTGGTCTCTGGCTACATGAAGCTAAATTAGAATTGTAGATTTCGACCTCAGTGCTACACCACTTGCAGAGGTGGTGGTAGCAGGTCGAATTACAGCTCCATTTTTTCTGAATTTACTGCTCTGATACACTGGCTGCAGAAGGTCGAGGTAAGCAGCATTATGTCGAACTTCACTGTGAGTGTAGACCAGGGCTCAGAAACTAAAACTTTCATCCCAGCCCTGATCATGTACCATCTAAAATACTGCAAAGTGCTCCTCTTTGCCCTTTGTGGCACACATGACTCCATTCTAGTTCTTACCAAAACAGCTGCTGAGATCCTCTTCCTCATTCATCACTTCAAAGTATCCCTCTTTCTTCAGATCCACTAGCTTCCTTGTTTTCCATCACCTCAAACTCAAGCTTCTTAATTCTGTCTTCTGAGACCCCTCCTACTAATCTCTTGCCTCCAGTGTCTTGACACACATTTGTCCATTTTTCCCTCTGTTTCTGTGACTTCTTATTTGTCATCTGCTATGTGGGGACAGTTCTCAATGAGTTGCTCATGAGGTCCCTACTCTCCTGAAAACTCTCTTCTCCCATAAGGACTGACCCTGGATTGGCTGCGGGACACTTGCTGATAGCTGATTTGTTTGTAAGGGACAAGCAAAAATATTCAGATGATTTGTAGCCATTGTGCATGTAACTAATGATCTGTGTAAATGTGTGTGGGTTAATTGCTATTACCCAAATCGTTCCTCCCTTCCTCTTATTACTTGTTGCATTTGTTTCCAGTGAGGTCCTGATGCTGCAATCGAGTCTGAGTGGCCACAGCCCTATTGATTTGATGGGAATTCTGTGTAGGGATAAGTTTACTGCATTCAGATACCAAAAAAGAGAAACTACCTGTTTGTAGTATCCTCATTTGTTCATTTTAAAACACCGTAAGCCTGCTTATTAGTGATTACAGTGTAAGTATCCGGATACATAGAAAGATCAGGGGATGCCTGTAAATCAGAGCCAATCTACATTGCTGTCAAAATTCGGTGGCAGTTGATAGGCGTTACGCAAGCTACACAGAGTTCCTTGTGTAAATCCTGTTGATTTCTTAACTCCCCTTCAGTGTGGTGTCCTCGCTTCGCTGGGCTGATGGGAAATTGCGTTCCCATCAACGCAGCACTACTCCACTTGAGGGGCTGGATTTCTGGATTGACTGAGCATGCCTGAACTAACCACTCAGTTGATCCAGAAAAATCAACCTGACAGTGGCGACTTTACTTCAGGCAGTGTGGGTGTAGCCGCAGATTGCAGGAGCAGGGCCTTGGATTGTCAACTCTCGGAGGCTGGGGTGTCCTATGTGATTGCACAGCATCTATCACAATGGAGCATCAACTGGCAGATATACTAGCTGCATTTACCCAAGTAAAATCCCATTTTGTTATCTTCTGCCCATGTTTCCAAGTTAAAGCCTCCTTTCTAATCTGTGTCCCCTGTAGTTTTTGCAACATCTCCCAACTTGCTGTTATCTTTGAATTTCATTAACATCTGTTTACTGTCTTTCCATGCATTAATCAAAGTGTTAAAAAAAGATCTGATCTAATATGATCATTAAGGTGGCACACTACACCCCTCCCCTGAACTTTTCACATTGTCATTTATTATTAACCTTTGATTACGGTCAGTTAGCTAGTTTTCATTCCACAGGAGAGTTCCTATCTGAGCCGATTTTAATTAATTTTTCAAGTAAAAAATATAGAGCTCTCTGCATCTACCTTCCCTCCTTTGATTCAGAGTTCAGTATTATGCTTCCACATTAGGCCCAGCACACTCAGATCACTTTGAGAGAGGGGAAATAGACTGAGTAGGTGAGTCAGTTTAGAAAAGAGATGCCAGGACTTCCTTCAAGGGAGAAAAAATGCATTCAGTATTTGTAGCGTGGCTCAGAACTTTTCAGCTGAAGATTGAGAGTTCATTTTGGGTTACATATCCCTCCTTACTGCCTGTTTTCTCATTTTGGGTGGGTTAGGATTTCTTTCAAACGGTTTGATCTTCTTCTCTACTTTTAAGGCTAGGCTCATCCCTAGAGCACTATTGATTAACTGGTGTCTTTTAGTCTTAATTGGAATTAAATCTCTCTCCTTTATAAATAATTGAGTACTCATGCAAATGCTATCTTGCCAAGCCTGAAGCCTCTGCTTAGCCACACACGTGAAGCAAAGGCAGGAGCAGTGGAAACTTCCTCAGTCTGTGCCCTACCCACAAGATCATATCTTTAGTCCTGATTTGGAGAGACCACCCTTCTAGGGAGGGTAATGGAGTCACGGTGTCTGTCTGGTCCTTGAGCTCTCTGCCAGTGAAAGGAAAGTTGTGTTGTTTCTGAAGTGGACCTGGCCCCACGAGGAAGTAGACTAAAATCACCAGCTTATTGCCCAGGCCTGTAAATGTCCTCGAAGTGGAGCCTGCTCATTGTTTCTGGGGCGGCATGGGGAAGGGGAAATCGAATTGGTGCTTGTAAGATCCGGCAGTTAGTTCTGTGCAATTCACAGCTTCCCCAGCAAAGTTCTCTGCCACAGAGGCGGCCTTAGGCTATCTGGGGCCCTAGGCAAAGGCCCATTGTGGGGCCCCCTAGAGGGACTAAACCCCAGCCTCGAGTCGGGCTGCTACGGTCTCTGAGCCGGCCCCCAAGTTCTGAGCTGGGCTGCACCGGCCCCTGGGTCCCCCACACTGGCCCTGGGGCCTCCATCTGGCCGCCGAGCCATGCTGCACCTGCCCCCGGGCCCCCAGTCGGCCATTGCGCCGGCCCCGAGTCGGACCCTGAGCCGGCCCCCGCACTGCCTCCCTCCCCAGCCAGCCCCTCAGGCCAGGCCATGCTTGCCCCCCATGCCCCAAGCAGGGCCCCGCGCCAGCCCCTGCGCCCCAGCTGGCTCCCGCGCTAGGCCCCGCGTGTGCCAGGGGTTGCTGACCCCTGTTAGGAGAAGCAGGCGACCACCCCTGATGGGGCCCCTTACTGCTTGGGGCCCTAGGCGGCCGCCTGCCTCGCCTACCCCAAAAGCCGCCTCTGCTCTGCCATCAGATGATTTTGATGTAATGACCTCTTATGGCAAGGAGGCAGGGAAGGAAAAGCTGAGAGAGGAAGTATATTCACCTTTGGCTTCTTTATTCCACTGGAAATATGAAGAAAGTAATGTCAGAATGAGGAAATGGCCTTATATTTTCTTCCTGAAAACCGTTACCCAGGACTTCTAAGGACCGGAGTATTCTTACTTGAAGGGACACAATCCAGTACTTAGTTTGAAGATTGTGGTTTTTGGTTTTCTCCATATGAGAGAGATCGAATTCCTACCTCACTCCTATGTGTTCACTGGCACGGAAATGAACTTGGTTTTGATTTGTTGACTTCCTTGGTGATGCATCAATATTAGAATTTATGTTCTGCATTGTGGGGGACAAAAGCTTTCGTTAACATGCTGCAAAAGTGACAAGAATTCTGAATGCCAGTGAGATTAACAAGAAGTGAAGGGGAAAGTCAGTTTGTGTAACTCCCTTGTGGTGGAGAGAGAGGTTTCCAAAACTTCACATCATAAGGTTGTGCTGCTTCCTCATCATGGGATAGAACGGAATCTGTTAGAAATGAATTTGGGACTCATTCCTCATTCTCCCCTTATGGGGCATGACTCTGACTTGGAGAATTGTGATGAGTCAGCTATTGTGTCTTCATCCTCTGAATTAATTTGAGCATTTAAGTATATAATCTAAATTTAATTTCCAGAAAAGCAAACACCTTCCTTTAGTTCTGTTCAGCCATTATGATTAAATGATTTAACGTGTTCACACCAGAATAGCAGTTTTCCTCCTTTTCATACTGTGAACCCATAGGTACTTGGACAGTGCTATAGATATGGCTATAAATAAATTAATTAATGTTCAGTCATTTGCAACTGGCTTTCCTCAGATACATTCCAGAGTATTTTGCACTGGTCCTTACAGTATTTCAGGAAATAGTGCAGCAATTTATGGGAAGTTCTTTTGGCTTCTGAGGAGGAGCAGCTGCAAAGAGGCTGAGCAAATCCATCTCGGCAGATGCCTGTGCAAAAGGAATGGGAGCAGGTTTGCCACTCACCAGTGATGGCTACCAACCTCTTAGGTGTTACAGTAGATGTGCCAAGAAATGGAGCCGAGCTCTGAAAATAGCAGAGAAGATTCCAGCCAGTTCTCATGGAAATCTGGCACTTACCAGTTTGACAAATTTCATTTTGATTTGAATAGCCTTCTTGTGTGGTAAACATTAAAGGAGCTTTAGGTAATGAAACAACAAACCCCGAGATCACAGTGAAGTGCTACTTCCTGGTTTATTAGAAACTCATGGGTGACTAACCCCTTCAGGTGGGTGCGGTTTCTATAGATATTTAAGCCAACAGAAATAATTAGTCCTGTGGTTGTAATATAGTTGCTGATGGCTTGCTATTTATGTGGAAAGCCTTCCTTTCTGCTGCATGCAATACCACCAGGCTGCAGGAGGGTCTACTTCAAACAAGGAAATAGATTTTTTTTAACAGTGAGATTCTCAAAACCTCCCAAGTGAATTAGGAGCACAGATCCCATTTACTTGTGCACCTATATCATTGCCCCATTGAGAAAGCACTGGATTTGTGCTTCTTAGTCACTTTTGAAAATCCCGCTCGGAGTGCATTTTTTTTACTCTGAAAGATGGTGGCTTGCAGACCTGCAGGATGAATCCTCTTATTGACGAAATAGATACAGCATAGTTGGCAGCAATGTAGGCTTCCCCCAGTGTTCCACCCAGTGTGATCCTCAGGACTTGGAGAAGGTAACTCTTGGGATAGAAGAGGTAGTGCCCATTCTTGTGCGTCTGCTGAGGCTGTAAATGGTGCAAAATGCAGTTGCCAGCCCTTATTGGCTATGGAAATGGATTGAGACCACAAAATCTGCACCACCTAAACCACCAGCCATCTTCATGTGGTGCTAATCTTTGGTTACTACCAATCTACAGGCTTGGAACCTTAGAATGCCACCTCTCTTGCAGGAAGAATGTGCCTTTTTACAGCTCTCAGAGAGGAAACATCCTTCTGGACATGTGGGCCAGAATTTTCAAAACTTGGGCACCTAAAGTTAGGTTGCTAAATTTGTATGGCTGCACCCAACAACTGGGCTGATTTTCGAAAGTGCTGGGAACTCAACTATTCCTGTAGTTGTCATTTGGGCACAGATATTTTAAAGCACAAGATTGTGGGCTGGATGCAAAGCCTGTAATCATAGATAAAGGGCTCGGTTTGGTATAGTGTAAAATTTGAGTAATTATAGTGGATTCCCACTGAGAATTCAAAGTACCGTATACGCTCAGTAGCATGCCTGAAGAGGCTAGGACTGTGGCACAGAGAGGGTAACTAACTGGCAAAGCTGGGAGAAGAATCCAGGTTTCCTTGATTCCCAGTTCTGTGCTTTAGTCCGAGGACCCTTGTTGCTTTTTAGGAGGATGCTCATTTCTGTGTGTCATGTCTGAAAGGAGTCTGGCTCTGGGCCCTAGGCGTGAGTCCTTCTGTGAGGCAATTGGCATGGGGCCGACATCCAGGCAGTGTGATTTAGTGTTGCCTGCTTTGGTGCCGATCCCCACCCAGCATTTGGGGGTGGAAGTGGTATGCTATCCTTGCAGAGTCATCAGAAGCAGAACTCTGCTATCGAAAGAGGAGTTTTCAACTGCAAACTGTTCTCGGCTCCAACCTGCTTGCTGCTGCTAATTTCATGCCCTGTGATCCAGGTAACGCTCTAGTGCCTTGAGCCGCCACCCTGGGCCTGAATTGCTTTTCTAGCCCAGCAGGAGCCAGCTGCCTCTGCTGCCGAGTTCAGGCTGCAGCTGAATGAAAACTAGTTTGCAGAAGCATTTTGGCAGCACAGAGCAGAGTCTGCTGAAGCTAGTGACTAATTTGCTGCTGTGGTGTTTTGTTTTTTGATTTAAAGTACCCAAATATGCTGGTTGGGTAACAGCACTTCCAGGCAGAGATCCCAGGATTGTGTTTGAAGATGCTGTGGTTAATATTGGGTCATCTCCTGTGTTATAAAGCTCAGTTCTCAGAGATTTTAGAATGCTGGTGATTGAATTCTTTCTGGGTTGATGTGTACTATATAGGAGGTTGGAGAAAAGTTTTTTTCCTTTTGCAAATGTGTTTGAAATCAGCCCAGCTGGCTGCTTGGCATTCTCATTTTGCTTTGAAGAGGAAAAAGCTTGTTTTGAGCTTCATATGTGGTCATTGCATCATGGAGCAAAGAGGTGACAGTCTCCCAACCCCCCACACACCCTTTCTGGTGACTCCCTGGCTGGAATACTACATTCAGCTCTTATGTGGACAAACTGAGGGAAGCTCAGAGACGAGAGAGACAGACTTATATCCCAAAGGGGTAGCCATGTTAGTCTAGGTCAGCAAAACAAACAGAGTCTGGTGGCACTTTTAAAGACTAACAAATTTATTTATCATGTGAGCTTTCATGGGAGAAAATCCCACTTTAGCAGAGCATCTGTCGAAGTGGGATTTTGTCCCCTGAAAGCTCATGCGATAAATAAATTGTTAGTCTTTAAAAGTGCCCCAGGACTCCTTGTTTGTTTTACATACATATATATGGAGCTGCGGGGAGGGGAGAGGAAACAGTAAGAACTAAGATGTGTGCAGTGTAACTGAATTGCTACCAGGGTGGAGGGACAAAATAGACTTATACAGATAAGTGATGGGTTTAAACCACAAGGGTGGGAAAGATTTTTTTATTTAAGATGGAATAAAGGGTTATGTCTAGAAGCAATGATGGCAATCAGAAAAAGACAGTACTACACTGAATTCTGGGGCATAGAGAATGGTAATTTCCTGATAGCAACATTTAATAGTCTGGGAAATAGTCTTCTATGGAAAGTCATGGATATCCATCCCTAAAGGTGTTTAACAGTAGGTTGGTCAGGGTACTGGCACATGTTCTGTGAGGCGTCAGCCTCATCCTTGGAGCGTGGACTTGATGACGTAATGCTGTAAATCTTTTCTTTCTCTAACGTCTGTGATGCTATAGCGTAATGTAGTATATTACGTTTTAAAAGAACATAGTCAATGTAACTATCTTAATTATGTTGTTACCAGCTTAGATTATTCAAACTGAAAATGTGATGAGTCCAGTTCACAGTACTTCGTGTTTATACTCTTTGCTTTATGCCAAGTACTGTGAATTATATTATTCAAAGTGAAAGAATTAAAGAATTCAAGGTGGCATGGACAATAACGGTCAAGTCTCTCTAACTTTGAGCTTCTTAGGGCCTTAAACAACAGGATCTGTCCCTTAGTGCTACAGAGTAAAATTTTTCAAAAGCATCTAAGTCAATGGCACTTAAGATCCTAAGTGACTTAGGCACTCAGTAATGTTACAGTGTGTGTGCCTATGTACAACAAAAGAGCACTCCCCTGCAGTGTCGAAATCCAGCCAGTTTTAATTGGATTTTCTAAGCTGTGGGAACATTTTATTGGTCTAAAGTTTAATAAAAGCCTGTTTTCACAAGACCGAGTACAAGGGTGATATTTATGATGATAGCATGCCTTTAAAAATAAATCCATACACAAAGCTAAGTTTTAACAATTAGGTTGACATTATTCTTGTAACTGTACTGTCCTGTACTACACCCCATTTCCCACAGTTCGTGTTTTGAGTCTTTTCATTCACGCTCCAGCAATACATGTATTTATGTGTTTTCTCTCAAATCATAAGAAGTGAGTATTAGATTCTTGGCTGCTTACAGTAAACTCTATGGGGAAAAAGTAAATTAGTATGCACATAAACTGAATAAAAGACTATATGATTTAAACTCTCAAGTAAAACAAAATATGCCAAGTATATTCTAATTCTTGGCCAGATTATGGTACACCTCTGTACATAAGTAACACATAATTATATAGCCATTTGCATTTCATATATATTCTTCTCCATATGATGACCTATATGTAAGCCTATTATTAGCTGAGCTAGCATACCTATAAAAATAAAACAATCATTGAGCACCCTAAAAAGGGAAAAGAAAGTGTGAGTGTTTTGATGGCATAACTGATAAAATTAATTCAAAATATAAATGCTGATCTGTGATCATGACACAAAAATCATTGCTTTCATTAATAAATAAGTAGCCCTGGTGTGACACTTACAAAGACTAACAGATTGTTAAGGCATAAGCTTTCATGGATACAACACACTTCCTCAGATACATGAGATGAAAACTGCAACAAATTAGGTCCATATTCAGGTAAATGTTGTTTTACTGAAATAGACTAGTTACTCCTCTGGAAATTGCTTTCACTGTAATCCATGATTTCTTCTCACTGATATTGTTGCCTCTTGTGACCTTTGTATGTCAGACTTAAAATATTGACTGAAACACACCGGTCAAGTTTCTCAGGTGAGAGACATGAGCATATACATTAAAGATGCTTTCAAATCAGAATCTTTGTCCCTTAGAGCACTCATGATCACTCTGTGGGTGTTCTGTATGCCTTCTTTATAGCTGTAGATACTTTGTGTTACATATACTTGGTGTGTGTTCTCTGCAGGGCCATGTGGGCAGAGAAGGAAGAAGGGGGTTTGATTAATCATTGCAAAGTTTCAACTTAGTTATTTAATGATGATGCTTTTTTATGTCACTTCCATATAAACTAGTCCTACAACACACCCATGAGCCAGGTAAGCTTCATTATTCTCATTTGATAGGTAGGGAACCTGAGAGAGAGTGGTTAAAGGATTTATTCAAGACCAAAGAGAAAATGAACATCAGAGGATTAGGCTATGTACACACGATCAGATTAAAGCGCAACAAGGCAATCGCGCTACAAAACTCACGTGACCTTTATTGCGGGACAACGCGTACACACGTTGCTCCCTGCAACGCAACAAAATTACACGCATTATCGCGGTTGAGCGCAATGACTTCTGGGCACCTATCCCATCGTTCCATTTTCCCCTAAGTTGGCGCTATGAATCATGGGATGAAGGAAAGGAACGCAAAGCGCCATGGGTAAAGTGTCAGTTTCCCATGGTGCTTTGTGTTCCCCTAGCGTCTTCCTCGTTGCCAATAGCAACTCGCGCCTATTTTCAACATTGCAGTGACGCAACGCACCACTTGCAATCAATCGCAACAGCGACAGCATGGATCCTGCTATGATCTCCATTGTCGCCTTCAACATTCTGAATACATCTCGGCTTGTTGCTCAGTATGCAATGAGCTCCGAGTCAGATGAGGACACCGAGGAGCAGGGGCTGATCGATGCCATGCAGAGCAACAGCACCGCGTTGCTCAGCTCCTTCACCGATCATCTGCACACGGTGCAACGCCGTTTCTGGTCGCGAGAGACGAGCACCGAGTGGTGGGATTGCATTGTTATGCAGCTGTGGGATGACGAGCAGTGGGTACAGAACTTTCGAATGCGGAAAGCAACCTTTCTGGAACTGTGCTCAGAGTTGGCCCCTGCCCTGCGACGGAAAGACACCAACATGAGGTCAGCCCTAACTGTGGAGAAGCGTGTTGCGATTGCTGTATGGAAGATGGCGACTCCCGACTGCTATCGGTCCGTTGCAAACCAGTTTGGAGTCGGGAGGACCACCGTCGGATTAGCCCTCTCACAAGTGTGCCAAGCCATCAATCGCATCCTGCTACGGAGGACAGTGACATTGGGCAATGTTCGAGAGATTGTGGACGGCTTTGCTGCCATGGGATTCCCTAACTGCGGGGGAGCCATAGACGGCACACACATCCCTATTTTGGCTCCAGACCATCTTGCGACGGAGTACATAAACAGGAAGGGCTACTTCTCCATGGTGCTGCAAGCACTCGTGGATCACAAGGGTCGTTTCACGGACATCAATGCTGGGTGGTCGGGAAAGGTGCATGATGCCCGCATTTTCAGGAACACTGGTCTGTACCGGAAGCTGCAAGGGGGCACCATTTTCCCTGATCAAAAAATAACAGTGGGGGAGGTGGAGATGCCCATAGTCATCCTCGGAGACCCAGCATACCCACTGATGCCATGGCTCATGAAACCCTACACTGGGAACCTTGATCGCAGCAAGGAGCGGTTCAATTACCGATTGAGCCGCTGCAGAATGACTGTGGAGTGTGCCTTCGGCCGTTTAAAAGGGCGCTGGCGCTGTTTGTATGGGAGGCTGGACTTGGCGGAGGACCAGATCCCTGCCGTGATTGCGTCATGTTGTGTCCTCCATAACATTTGTGAAAGTAGGGGAGAAAAGTTTTCCCCTACGTGGGCTACGGAGGCACAGCGCCTCGAGGAAGCATTCGAGCAGCCAGCCACTAGGAGTATTAGGGTGGCACAAGGAGAAGCTGCTCGCATAAGGGAGGCACTCAGGGAGCATTTCAATGATGCCCTTCCCTAGTTAAGTTCCATGACGCATGAGGTGCACCTTAGGATCATTTCAATAATGTGTATAAATAAATGCATTCTTCAAAGTATTTGTTACTGTTTTTATTGAAACCTGAAAGATGGGGGTGGGGTTACAGGTTGGTGTAGCTCCGGGTCTCGTAAAAGTAGCTTGGGGGGGGGGGGGGGGGGCTGGATGTTGTCCTGTACCGGGGTGGAGGGTGGCCTTCAAAGAAATGCTTTGAGGGACTGCGGTGTGTGGGAGGCATACACGGCTGAACTGTCTGGAGTGGAGCCCGGACATTTATCGCCTGGGACTGCAAAGCTATCATGTTCTTTAGCAGTTCTGTTTGCTCCTTCATGATGCTTATCAGTTCGTCCCTGTGTTTCTGCCTCCTCTGCTGGGATTCCGCTCTCCAGGCTCTATTCTCCCTTGCGGATTCTTGTGTTGCTTTCAGCAGGTCGTTAAACATATCCTCCCTGTTTCTTCGAGAACGCCGCCTAATGTTTCTCATTCGGTCAGCTGGGGTAGACACCGGCCTTGTGAAGCTCAATTCTAATACAAAAATAACAATATAGACATTGTTAACACATAGCATAGATAGCCAATGTAACCTTCCAGTAGCACATTCCACTGGAAGGTACAGGGCGGTCAACACACTACGCTGCGCTGAAGCAGACAAGGTACATTCTAATAGACGGCTTACCGGGGGCTAAGAATCGGAAGAGGGCACACAGATGGAACCCAATATCCCTCTCCTCAGAGTGCCCCTTCCATCTAGAATACATCTCCTACATGCCGCCGGTAGCAGGCCGGGACCGTATGCTGCTGCACTGTGTGCTGCCATGGTTCCCAGGGCTGTGCTTTGCAGCTGGAGAGGCAGAGTGTCCGTCTTTGGGAGCGCAGACACAAACGCTCTCCCAACTAACCTGAGTATTAGGCTCTGGAGGTACATCGAGGAAACCTTTTCTGACCTAAATGCAGATGATTATTTTACAATCACTGCTTGTATTGATGCCCTGCTAATGAATGCAGAGTAAATAGCGTGCACAGCGGGGACCCGCAAGCACCCCCACCCCAGACAATGATATTTTAGCAGGAGCAGAGCTGAATGAAGGAGAAACTTACCTGAACCCCCCTCTGCCGCCTCAGAGAACAAGCTGCAGTTCAAGCCTTGGGTGGACGTCTCAGCGGGGCTGCTGAAGAGCTCCTGGCTACACGCGGTTGCGCTTTCCTCCGTGTCATCCTCCATCTCCTCCTCCTCCTCCTCCTCAACAACGTCCTCATCCTGCTCGGCTCTGGCAATCACCGGACGAGGAGGGGCTGAAGTGTCCACGGGACTTTTGGCAGTGGTTGTGGGGTCCCCGCTGAGGATGGCTTCTATTTCCTTATAGTACCTGCATGTTGCAGGCGCTGATCCAGAACGGCGGTTTCCCTCCTTCGCTCGGTGATAGGTAATTCTGAGCTCCTTCACCTTTGATCTGCACTGCACTGTGTCTCTATCATGCCCTCTCTCTGACATGGCCCGAGAAATTATGCCAAATGTGTCATAATTCCTCCTGCTGCCGCGTAGCTGCGCCTGCACGGCGGACTCTCCCCAGATGCTGATCAGGTCCAGCACCTCTGCCGTGCTCCAAAGGGGTGCGCGTCTTCCACGGCGGGCCGCCATTGCTACTGATGATCGGAGCACAAACACACTCCACGAGGAAGAGAGCAGGAAGTGAAACAGACTTGAAATTTGAAAATCCCGGGAATAAGTTCGGGGCAGGGCGGGGACAGTTTCGTCACGGCCACAGAGCGGGTGGGGGGAAGACCAGAGAGGACGACTTGGGAATGCTGGGACAGTTCCGGACTCCAGTCAATGCGCGGTAAGCGTACACACGAGCTCAAACGCGCAACATATGATCCGCAACAGCTGTTACCACTCTCGTCGGAGTGGTTGTTGGATTGCGCGACAACAAGGCACTTAACGCGCAAGAGCCCTGTTGCACGTGTGTACGCCGTTGTTGCTATCGCGCGGTAATGAGCTTTAATGCGCGATAATCTGATCGTGTGTACAAGGCCTTAGAAACTGCAAATTATGACTAGCAGGCTTATGCTCCAGACAAAAGACTATTTCCTCATTTGAATCAGTGTCCATGAAGTGAAGGAAGGTCCAAGGGTTAGTCTGAGACTAAGGATACTCAGATTCATTTTACTATGCCACCACAGACTTCTTTTTTCACCTTGGGGAAGCCACTAAGTCTCTCTGTGCCTCAGTTCCCCATGTATAAAATATGGATAATAGCCCTTCCCTAACTCACAGGGATATCGGGAGGATAAATATGTTACAGATGGCAAGGTGCTCTGATACTATGGTAATGGAGGCCACAGAGGTATCTTAGATGCCAGACTAGTTCTGAGTTTTGCATATTTGCTGTCCATGGAGGCCAGTGTGAGTTGATGCAGTGCTGTTGAAGGAGAAAATCTTTTCACAAGGTGGCAACAAAAATTCTTTTGAGGATGGAACCAAAAGGATATCTTAGACTGTGATGCACCTTAGTTTTGGGTCAAGAGACTTTTTAAACAGCCAAGGTTTTAAGAAAAGAAGGAATTCAAACAAAAGGTTTCCACTTTCATTAAGAGAGGGAGGAGAAGGAAAGGAAAGGAGAAATTAATTGGGGTTTTCTGTCTGTTTCCACATACTCTTCATTTTTCCTTGAGAATTTTTGCAGGGGAAGTTCAAAGGCCTCCAGTTAAAAGCTTCATTTTCTTTCCTAGGCTCCTTGCTCATGTCTGTCTCTCTCTCTCTGGCAAATAATGCAATCCCAGATTAATAGTTGCTAATTCTCATGGCTCTAGAAATAGACTAAACTAGATAAGGTTGGCCTTAAACACAATTTAACCACTCTGTCTTAAAGAATATCGCTTGTGCTTTCTTTCAGCCATTGATTAAACTCACATTAGGTTAGGGAGATCTGATCTGATCTGTTGTTTTACTTCCCCTGATCATATACTTACTCTTCCCTATCAAGGTTGAACAAATCATCTGATACACGTTCAAGAGGGATACTAATGTTGTAGACGTTTTAGTAGCCCATAATTAATTTACTGTAGCCAGCGTAGTAACTAGCAAGAAGATTAAGACAAGGACACTAGAAATAAGTCTGGTAAATTGCTGCTCAAAGTCTGTAGACCCACAGACTTTAAAAGCTTATGATTTAAGGCCTCACCAAATTCACAGTCTAGTCTAGTCAATTTCATGGGCATAGGATTTGAAAATTGGTCAATTTCACGATTTCAGATGTTTTCATCTGAAATTTCACGGTGTAGGTCCTGACTCAAATGGGATTATGTGGGGTTGGGGGGAAGTTTGCAAGCCTATTGTAGGGTGGGGTGGCAGGATTGGGCTTTGAAGGCAGCAGAGGGGTGAGTATGATCTCTGCTGTGGTGTTGGGGGTGCCCTACCCGCTGGAGACAAGCAGCTAGGACTCCCTGGCTGGAGTGCTCTCAACAGAATGGGGGGCGATCAGATCTGCCTCCTGTACCTCCCCCTGCTGCAGGAAGCTCCAGAGCTAGGCAGTAATCCCAGAGGTTCCTGCAGCTGGAGGAAGCTTGCCCCAGCCCAGCCAGGACTAGGAGTAGCGGCTCTCAGCTGGTGAACTCCCAGCAGCACAGGGGAGATCAGATTTCATGGGGAAGGGCCAATTTCATGGTCCATGATGCATTTTGCATGGCTGTAAAACTGTTAGGGCCTTACTTACGATGGTATGTCAGGGCTTTGTCTTGGTGATCTTGATTGCTCATTGCTACTTGTATGGGAGGTTTCTGCAGTAGCGCGTCTCTAGATTTGTTTCTAATTTTGGATTTAAACTTCTTGGTTGCTTTTTGCAGGACTTCTTTGAAAGTTACATTTCCATTGCCTCGACCGTGCCGTCAGTGCTCTGCCTGATTGGAAACTTTGTGCTTGTCAACAGGTAAGTACAGTTCAATCTCCCGGCCAGGATGCATTAAGCACCACCATTTCCAGGCTTGCCTGCTGCCTTTGCAGTCCAATCACTCGACCCTTTTTTCTAGTCTTTAGTGTTAGCACAGCAGTGGGCCTGAAGTCATGCTGGAACATCTAATGGGAAACTACATTTACCTAGAAAAAAAAGTTAGCTGAACTGCTTAAGGAAGAGACCCTGCTCTTCCGTCTTCACAGTGAAGCCCACTTAAGAAACCTCTTAGGGATTTGACCAGGCACAGACACATTTCTGTGCTCAAGCTCATATACGTATTCTCTTGTGTGTTGATGATAGTTTTTCAGAGAAATAACAGCCTAGTGTAGCAAAAGGTCAAATATAATATTAAGCTTCTTGTTACATTCCCCTGTTAAACCTGTGTTCTGAATGCTACTGTAATGTATAACACAGAGATCCCTGGAATCAGTGGGTTTTGTTTTTTTTCAAGTCCTGGTTCCTGTCTGTTTTCCAAATGTGGGTTGCACATACATGCTATATGCTGAAGCCAGATATCTGTCTGTCTTAGCAGTGTCCATTGTGACTCACTTGTGTGTTCCCTTGTGCTCACAGCTGAGGGTGCGATAGGCCATTCAAGTCAATCCCTCTTCACCACCACGTGGCCTGAGTCGGAATCCCTGTTCCTTCATGCTTCATTTTATTAAATCTCTGTTCTGAATACTGCTATGGTTTAAAATGTAGTAGAGGTTCCTGGCATCAGTAATTTTTAGGTACATAGTGCATTTGTGTAATGCTTATCATGTATGAATAGTCTGTCTATCTTTATGCTTTAGAAACTCCCCATCAGAGCAGTAACAAGAGCCAGATTGCAGTACATATTACAGTGGGAGCACTACATAACCTGGTATATATATAAACAGATTTAAGTCAGAGATTTTTTGCCACTGTAGGAAGACGTGAAAATGACCTTTGGTCACAACCTGGAGCTACTTGAACTAACAGTCCCTGAGACTGCGCTTCCGTAGCTCTCTGCCTGTATAGTAAAATCACTCTATACATGGCTAATTTTTGTTTGCTTGGTAAATTGAGGGCAGGGAGTAGAGAGAAATACTCTTCTTGTAGCCATTGACCAGTGTGCTCTCTGCCAGGATAATCTGAGACGTGAGAAAGGTTTCCCCACCCACTAGGAGAAGAACTTTTAGAAGGAACTCTAGCACTGTACTCATCTTGACTTCCTCCTGACTGTCAAAGGTTGTTCTGTTTTCTGTCCCTGCCGTGTCTGCCTATGTGCCAATCCTTCTAGCTGCCTTGGTCTCTAAATTCGAATCACTGGGGTAAGAATAGTTCCAAAGGTGTAGCCCTGTTAGTCTAGTTCAGCAAAACAAACAAGGAGTTTGTCTTTAAAAGTGCCACAGGACTCTTCGTTTGTTTTCCTGAAGTAAGAATGCAACTTGGTCTGAAGATGAGCTATATCAGTGCACAATGGTAGGAAGTGAGTGTATATGTGTACCGTATCTACTTTGTGTATATTAAAAAACAACGAGAGTCCTGTGGCACCTTGTAGACTAACAGATTTTCTTCAGCATAAGCTTTCGTGGACTATAACTCTTTTTGTCAGATGCATCTGACAAAGTGGGTTATAGTCCATGAAAACTTATGCCGAAGAAAATCTGTTAGTCTACAACGTGCCACAGCACTCTCATTGTTTTTTGCTGTACAACAGACTAACACGGCCACCCCTCTGGAAATTTGTGTATATTGGGTAGGGACTTTAATGTTCTCCATTAATACCATAGTAATTATTTAGCCGACTGATAAATTCCTAAAATAAGTGCTCAGTTGTTACCTCTCTTTGCCTGTTGCATGCAAATAGGAAAGGGAAAGAAAGCAAAGGAAAACTTCATAAAATAGCTCCTGTTTTTCTTGCATATTCTCCAGACTGCTGGTATATCCATTTCACTAAACTATCATGTATTTAAGGCATTACATTTAAATATAGCATCTATCTCCCGCATATCACAGTGTCTTCTGACTGGTGCATCTATAACCAATAAGTGTTTTATTATGTTAAATTTTCAACATCATAAATACTCATGAGTCAGATTAACATTATGAAGAATTCTGAGCAAATCGGTTCCCTGTGTTTCAAATATTATGCAGGATATCTGGCTAGCAAGTGCTCCACCCTCAGTATAACAGCATCTTTGAGAGCTAATCATTATGACTTTTAAAGTAGTGGCACTCTGTGGATAGCAATATAAATAAGATCATGAAGGTTTTTCTTCTACACTGTTTGTGAGGGGAGAATAAAACCAGGTAGTGCTGATGCCTTCAGGGTATGTGAATATATTTGTTCATATTGCTGCTCCTGTTTGAGCAGAGATCATTTTTGTGTTTTTAATTACCTTTTAAAAAAAAGGACTCTGTACACACAAGACGTATTTGTCAGGAGTCCATCCTCCTACTAGAAATGGGCCAATCAGACTATAGTACTTCTAGTTTGGGTAACTGTGTTGCATGATGCACCATGTTGCGGTCCCGGTGAGATGTGCCGAGGAGAATAAGGTTTAGTGCAGGAGACCTTGTGTCTGAGGACGAAGGGAATATATTTCAACCCTTCATCTCTAGATCTTTCGTGTTAACTTAGCTTTTCTTTTTCCCTTCATCAATTTTTCTGCCCTGAAGGTGAGCTGATAAAGTCTTGAGTGTCTATAATAAGTAACCTTCCTGTTTAGGCAACTAATTATCTTGTAATGACAAGCATGTGATTGCTTTCACCCAGCCTGCAGTATTCCCCAAGCAGATTTTATTCCTGCTGTTGCTGCTACATGTTGCTCTTCCGATGGAAATATTTCCTCTTTCTGCTCGAAATGGATATTTACAGTTTGGTCATGTTTATAGACTTACTGAATTGAATAAGTACTGATGGAAGATGTGGAAGTCATAAACTTGGTATCAGAACACTTTAAAATAACAACTTTTTATTTCCCCTCTTTTCCTTGGTTCTTCCCACCTCTGAGGAGTTATTTCGTAGCCACTCTTACACTGGCACCATTTCTCTAGCCACCTGGCTTTCTTTGTGCTCTTATATTATTTCCTAGTTAGCTGGCACATCAGCAGCCTGCTTTTAGCTAGAGTACACATTGCTAGACTGTTGCTCTTGCTTCCGAAGCAATTACATGTTGTGGGGTGGCATCTTGAATGTATGCGCTAAAAAGTGGAACAGCAACACACTTGCACTTGGCATTTTGGCAGCAATCATTATTACTAGCACGTGCATTTCTTGCTGTCTTAAAGCAAAGGTCTTTAGCTCAGGTTGTGAATATTGCTTAGTTTGTAAAGTGCTTTGAAAGTCTTGAATAGGAAAGGATACAGAAACGCAAAGTTATAAAGTAATAGCCATTATTGTATTTGTCTGGAAGCTTTTCAGTGACTAGAAGGTCTTTCCAATGAAATATGTAGAATCAAGTAGACCATTGGCTGCCTGTAGGCAGTGTAAGGAGAGGCAATATGGTCTAGTAGTAGATAGGGCACTATACTGGGAGCCAGGAGACCAGGGCTCTATTGCCAGTTTACCAACTGGAGCAAATAGCTTCATCTCCCAGTGCCTCTATTTCCTCTCTTCCCCACCCCCTTCATTTGTTTGTTTTAGATTGTGAGCTCCTCAGGAACTGTCTCTGGCAATGTGTGTATTCAGCACCTAGCGCAACGGGACTTCTGACCTCATCTAGGCACCATGTCACAGAAGTAATGAATAATAATAAATAGATTTTGTGGCTAAAATAGTTAGTGGAGGTGTTATTTCAAAACCCAAACCATTGCATTTCTTCTCTAGGGTGTCTGCCAGCATCCGCATTCTGTCCTCCTTGGCCATCATGCTGGCTGTCTTTGTGGTGATCACCGTGCTGGTGAAAATGGACACATCCAAATGGACACAACCTTTTTTTGTCGTAACCATAGTTTGCATGGTTATAGTCAGCAGCGCCTCGACCATCTTCTCCAGCAGCATCTTTGGCCTGACGAGCTGTTTCCCCATGAAGAATTCACAAGCGTTGATTTCAGGTTATCTCCCTTCTGATATCCAAAATGGAATTGGTGGTAGCAAGTAAATGATCAGCTTTGGCAGTGGAAAATTGCTCACCCTCTGAGGATCAGACTGATAAGTGGGTTTGAAAACTGCTTAGACTCATGAGTTTTAGTTTTGTGACCCATCCTTTGGGTTCTGTAGCACATGCTTCCTCTCGGTGGGGTTTTGCTGCATTTAGACACATGATACTGAGTTCTGCCTGTTGGCTGAAGTAATGTGACTTTTCTTTTATTTAAAAAAAAATGTAGACTGAGATAAAGGGAAGTTGCCAAGTAAGAATCACAACCAGTCATGTGAGCTGACTTTCTAGTTTCTGTAAATGTTTTCAGACTGCCATAGTTCACTGTAGAATACAGCATTCATTCTCCGATAAGAGACGGGGAGAATTCTTTCATATCCAAATTCACCTGTGGATGAATTTCCCCTAAAATAATTGGAGCGAGAAACCACATACTGTAGTTGATTTTTCTTTAGGTGGAAGAACAACTCTTAATTCCATATTTGTTTCTCTTTCAAGAAATATTAAACTGTGCATTGTCTCTTCCACTTTTACACTCATTTCCATAACTGATGAGGGACACATTGCGAGTCATAAGTGATGAGGTCCCTGGGGGGTTTGATATTGTTGATAACATTTTAAATGCGCTGCAGGTAAGAGAGGTAAGAGAGAGATGGGGGAAGAAATCAAGACAGTGACTTCAGAAATACTTCCTTGGGCCAAGACTGACAACTGGGTTAGTAACTTTAACCCTTTGAGGGAAATCTGCGTGTCTCAGAGACAACTGTTTCTTTTGTTTAAAACAAAATGTATATGTGGTATTGGCAACTTGATTCACATTTGGGGAGGTACAAGAGAGAGACCATCGAACTCCGAATTTTAGAAAACTAAGCTTGGGTTTCTGATTTGGTGACCTACCCTCTGCAGCTAGGCATAAGAAATCCACATTAAAGCCAAGCATGCCGGTCCCCTGCAGCATAATATATTTGTTAGCTCTTGCTGGAGGAGGGAGAAAGATAGGTGGAAAGAGGGGTTCCTTTTTCACTGCAAAACTAGTGCACAACAGGGGTTGTGAGCCAATAAACAACTGACCTGTAGAACAACATAGAAGTATAGGCAGTACCAGATGGGCTTTTTCCTTTCAAGTCTGCTGGCTTTGAAGCCTCGCATGTGGGATAACTAGATTATCTCGTGTGTTAATGCGCTGGCCTTTCACCCCTGGAGGCCTAGACTGCAGTGAGGCTAAAATCAGACAAGGGATAAGTTAGATGTTTCCACCAAGCCAAATATTCAGTTGTTTTCCAAATCCCAAAACTCCCAGGCAGCTTTCAGCAAGTGGCTTTCCATGTGTCGAGAGACCTGGACCTGGAATCCAAGCCGTGTTCAGAGGTTAAGGCTGAAGTGATTGGCAGAGCTGTGTGTGAACGCTTGCATAGCACCTGCCTGCCCTGTGTTAGGCTCTGGCCAGAGCTGGCGGTGGCTCTGTTCCGAGAGCACTGAGGCTTGCCCACCCATTTTGGTTTCTGAAATTCCCAGGTGCAAGCCTCTGACCCTCACCATCTAATTTCTGCCCCTCTGGTTCAGCTTTGGAGCTGCTGTCCATCCAAGCATCCAGATCTGGCTGAGCCAGCATGGGTGTTAATACTTCTTGGACTCTGAATTCTTGCTTTTTCTCCCCACATGTAGGTCAGGCCATGGGGGGCACAGTCAGTGCTGTGGCGTCAGTGGTGGATCTGGCAGCAGCAGTGGATATCACAGATAGTGCTCTGGCCTTTTTCCTGACAGCCGATGCCTTCGTCGTTGTTTGCATTGTGCTCTACCTGATTCTTCCCAAATTGGAATACTCCAGGTAAAGCCTGTCAAGCCACCAGGTTGTGGATTATGGGTTCATCTGGTACAGATGTTGGATGTGAATATGCCTCAGGTGCAGGCAGAGGGGTAGTTTTCTGCATAAGAAGAGCTACAGAGCAGTATGTTGAGGTATGAAAAGCCAGTATTAAGAACTGCAGGGCAGAAGCATCCTTGGGACCTGCTTTTTCTTTCATTGCATAGGTAAAAGGTCAGAAAAAATCATAGTCCTTATATGACGCCCATTTCTCCTGTCTGCTGCTATTTGGCAATTTTTCCTTTTATAGTATTTGCTCACATGCTTGTCTGAAAGAGTCCCCCTCCCCTCCCATGCTCAGGGAACCATACAACACATCCTCTGCTTTGCTGTCCTGCTGTTTGTATTCAGTTCCTGTGCTGGGTCTCTCATTTGAACTTCCCAATTTGACAAAAACCACAGACAGAAACTGTGGGATTTGCAGCTTGTGTCGAGTTTCTGAAAAGCTACCTTTGTGGGAGAACAGGGGATGGGAGGGGGACAGAAACCTAGAATCGCTTAATCAGAAGTAGTAAAATGAAATGTTGTTCAGATTAACCCCTAAAGCATGCAGATAACAACCCAATAGGTCCACTGGCTTATGCAATAAGCCGTGGGACATACCGGTATTTTGGACCCCAGAACATGTCAGTTCTCCTGATTAGTTTTCTGGTGCCTATCGAGCTCTCCTTGACTAGCTGGGCATCTCTGCACAGCAGTGGCTTTTCTTGTTTAATTGTAACATATTCAGGTTGGGAGGAGGGAGTTTGCAAGGCCATGGAATTTGAGTAAACCCTAAAGGAAGCCGTAGGTAGTGTGTGTGTTTGTGGCATTGTAGATAGATTCCTGTGGGAGCAGGAGATGATGTTTTTATTTGGTTAACTCTCACAGCCCTCTTTTATTGTGCGATGGACTGTGCAGGAAACTGAAGTATTTTGTACATTTCCCCCATGATACAATTGCCATGGGTCCATATTTTGTAGGGAGTGGGATCTTGGCCCAGAAGAGGAATGTGATGTTGTGTCTATTAAATCCTGGGGTCCTTGAAGTAGTCTGTGCATATAGCCCTTTATTAAAATACAATCCACAGATAGAAACTGTGGGGATTGCCACAGCTTTTGCTGAATTTCTGTTCTCCTTTTTCCTTCCAGTCTGTCAACAAGGGCTCGAGGAGTTAGTGGACATCAATCTTCTCTCTGGATTTTGGGTTGGTAGGGGATCAGTTTCTGATGAGCAGGGCAGTACAAGTTGTACAATCTAAATACTTAATTCCTTATTTGTTGAGTGTCAGCAAATTCTGTTCTCATTGTACCTGTTCATCTTGGTTTCTTTGGGTTTTTGGTAATTTTCCTTCCTCTCTCCTTTTAGGTACTACATGAGAAGCCACAAGGGTAGCACACACACAGACGATGCATTGCCTAGCAGTTATTTAGAGGACGTGGATGAGTCACAAGGGGTCATCAACAGCTCATTTCCAGCAAAAGGGACCAGCGACCAAAACATCCCACCCCTACGTCCCATCCTGAAGAAGACCGCTGTCCTGGGCTTCTGTGTCTTCTATGTCTTTTTCATCTCCATCATCATATTTCCTTCCATTTCCTCCAACATACAATCTGTCAACAAGGACTCGGGGAGCATGTGGACCAATAAGTACTTCATTCCTCTCACCTGTTTCCTTTTGTACAATTTTGCTGACTGGTGTGGACGGCAAATCACTGCCTGGATCCAGGCCCCTGGCCCAAAGAGCAAACTGCTCCCTGCTCTGGTCCTCCTGAGGACTTTGTCACTACCCCTATTCATGTTATGTAATTACCAGCCTCGAACCCATATCAAAATGGTGGTTTTCAACAAAGATGTCTACCCAGCTGTCTTCATTGCACTCTTAGGACTCAGCAATGGTTACCTGGGTACCTTAGCTATCATCTATGGTCCCAAGATCATGCCAAAAGAGTTGGCAGAGGCAACAGGGGTGGTGATGACATTTTACCTGACATTAGGGTTGGCAGTGGGATCTGCCTGCTCAATTCTTGTTGTCCATCTCATATAGAAAAGGGGAGTTTTCAAAGGGCAGAGCACTATTGTGTGATGACCACCGACATTCCTTCAGAGGGCACGTGAGCCCTATCCAGGGGCTGAAGAAATGCTTCTGTGGCCACTGCACAAGGATTTGTCACTTGTTTGATGCATTGTTCCGGTGCAGGGGAATGTCTTGCTTTCCTTTGTCGTGTTTCTTTTGTTTATCCTTCCATAGCTGGAATGCAAGAAGTGGTTATGAGGAGCAGTTTACTAATTGCTTTTCTGGACCTGTGCTGACTGACATAAGTGAGGGTACACAAACAGGGAAGTAAAAGATAACTCATAGTAAAATGCAAGCTCCCTAAAAAGAGGGTGACAATTAACGTTTGCTCATTTAGCACTGGAGGGTATCCAGTGGGGAAGGAAGTTTTTTCAAGCTTCTAAAAAAAAAAATGTAATATTGACACTGTTGTTTTAAGCACTAAAACTCAATGTGGGATGCATTTCTGGGGATTGTCTTAGATAAATTGTAAGGCTGAAGACCAAGGCACCTCAGATACCAGAAAATAAAAAGATTGTTGTATGTTATGAGTTAGAGTACTAGGGTTGGAAGGGAGGAGGGGAGTCCTGCTGGGGGATTTATAGAGGTCTGGTCTTATTCAGTCGGTGTCTAGTGTCCTAAAGCCATTTAATATTAGCCTTTCTTGTCAGGACCTAAGGAATTAACTCAGGATTATGTTCCAAAAATAGGTTCCTTTTGTCAACTGCCAAGGGCCGTGCGATAGCACCATGCAGCCACTGCCTACCATGTCAGGGCATGGACTCTTCTCCATTGCTGGAAGATCCGTGCTACACGTTATTGGAGAATGTGAATGCCAGTGATTGATACTTCCATTGTATGTTTCAGCAATCCTCTCTCTAATGTACCTTTTAAACTGTAGGTGATGGCAGACTAAAGGAAGGAGTGAAGGGCTGTACAGGTCCCTTCAGGCTCTAACAGGAGTGTCTTTTCAGCCACGATGTACCCTACTGGGTTTTCTTTTTAGGATGCAGCGTTGCCAGTGTTTTGGGAAGCACCAGATTCAGGCCATCAACAATGGATTGAAGGGAATCTATGAGATTAAATTCCTGAACCTCTGATCCTGCTCATAGACTGTTAGGTTTGGAAGGGACTCAGGAGGTCATCTAGTCCATCAGATCTGGTGGGACTCTGACATCAAACTCTTGAAAAGCAGGTGGACAGGAAAGCTGAGTGAGAGCAACAGAGTTACTGGCTGGGCTTTAAAAGGCAGGAGAAACACATCCTTCGTTAAGAAGCTCATAAGAGGGCTGCCTTGCTCGTATGGGGAGAAACAAAGCACCTGCAAGTTCCAAAGCGGGAGCCGTGTTAGTCTAGTTCAGCAAGACAAACAAGGAGTCCTGTGGCGCTGTTAGAAAAGAGGTTGATGTGTACCCTATTCGTTGCTGTAATCATGTCTCTTATCATTTACATCAATTATTTGCTGGCCTCCCAAGCATGGAGGCTGACTAAACTGGTCCAAGTTCCAGCTAATGCTTGAGGTGAACTAACAATGAGTTCTAGTTACATTAAAAACAAACAAACAGTGCTTTGTAGGGCGTTCCCAGAGTGGATGTAGGCCCTGCAAAAGGCAGCGCGTTGATTTTGCTGGACAGCTTCATCTTTTGACGAATGACTTTTTAGGTCAGGTGAATATGCAGCAAATGGTGCTCTTTTCCTCCCACGGACAACTGTGCCTTCTTTCCCACATCTGCTGAGCTAGGACTCGGTTCTTTCGCTTTTGGTCAGTAATCCACCAAGTTGTGGGCCTAACATTTCCAGATGCTTCAGTAAGACCCATGGGTTTCTGCTGAGCAATTTAAAGAGACACTGTTGTAATTGTTTTACTACTGAATTAATGCCATGTTACCTTGAAACTGAAATCTGTTTCCCTGTGGAATACTTCCCTCCTAGGATGTATATAAACACTGATTTGTTTTTTAGGATTGCTAATTGAAGCGACATTGGGTACATGTATAACTTTTAATATTGTTTGTAGATGTATGATGTGGAGTGGATCACCAAAATGTTACTTTTGGGGGAAAAAACACAGAAAACTACAATAGGGTGATATTCAAAGACCAGGAAAATCCCTGGATATTGGGCAAAACTTCCTACCAGTGAGATCAGACTGGAATAGTTTCCTTAGGGATGGAGTGGAAACACCATTGCTGGTGCCATTCCAAATTAGACTGGACAAAGCATTAGCAGAGAGATGTCATAGGTCTCAACACTCTAACTGCTTATTATACCGTTGGAGAGGGGGCCATTCTTTGTGCTTTTCTAGACTTGACAGCATTCCTGCAAATATGTGGGTAGCCACACTGTGCCTGTGGATATCCGCATCTGCGAACCATTTCTTGTGGATGCAGAACCATATGTTTGTATCCGCTCAGGATTCTATTAATGGCTTCATGTGAGTTGGTTTGCTTCCTGTGCTGCTGTTTTTACCTGCATCTTTGAACCCTGCACTGGTTCCTGGAGTAGTAACTTTCACAAATTCATGTGAAAGAATGCTAATGTTTTTTCTCAAACTTATCACATGGTGACCCACTTAAACTCACAAGGAGCCAGTGATAATACATTTTGCTGATTTTTTTTAATGTGCTGTGTTGTGTGTTGAGAGGAAGAAATTCTATAAAAAATAGATTTATTAGAGAGAGCACTTTATTATGTTCACTGAATTCACTGTATGAAAAACATTGAGACCCTGGTTAAATTCAAGTAGACCAGGAAAGATTATACTGGTAATTTGGTGTTAGTTAAATTTGTCCTATATTGTGTTCAGAACGAGGAGATATTATTACAAAGCATAAAGACTGTCTCCAAATGAGATGGCTTTCTACATTTATATATGAAATTTAATGAAGCACAAAATAAACGAAATATATTTCTGATTACAGTTTTACTCTAAAATTGGATGGATTTGTGTTGTAAAAGGAGATTAACTAGCAGGTAAGGGTCTAATTTTATAATTTGTCATTACAATTTAAATGCCTCTGGGGAAAATAACCATGGGAGACATTTCCTTTGGGATTTAATGTCTCAGAGAATTGAAAGAGGAATAGTGAAACTTTTTGCTTCTAGGTCACTGTTTCAAATTCACATTTGATTGGTAACTTCCATAGTTTGAGTCTCTCCATCAGGTTTCTAATGTGCCTATGTTCATGTGCCAAAAGAGGCCACCAGAAGAAGTACTCATGGCAGAGATGCTAAGGGCTTGGAATCAGAACTCATCTAGCATTATGCCGGCAAGTCAAAGGATTCTGCCAGAGTGGTGGGGCCAGATGCTGTGTTGTTGCCAATGAAGATCCATTTCTGTCATGGTTATTTAAAGGCTTTGGTACAGACTGTTAGGAATTAAAACTTGAATGATCTATTTAGTTTTGTACCCTTTAAAACTTCACAGAATACTAATTGGAAAGTAAGCTGTCGGTCCTAGGACCAGTCCTATTCAATTTATTCATAAATGATCTGG
>ML685755.1:34190242-34382015 GCA_007922175.1 Pelusios castaneus | reverse complement strand
GACCTCTGGTCTGACCCAGTACGGCCTTTCTTATGTTCTTATGTTAAACCAGTGCTGTGTGTTTTGGAGTCTCTTCCTTTCCTGTGGTCTGTATGGGCAATAACAGGAGATGATAAGGTTTTAAAAATTGGAGTTCAGTTTGGTAGCTGTGAGGTTCACAAAGTGTCTGCCCACTGCTGGCTTTCATTGCTTTATATAGAGAATAATACATGGCTAGCATATAACCTAACATGATTGACAGCAGCTATTGAGATTGCACTAAGTGTTTTTTCAGTATTTAGTCTGGGATCATTGATAACACACGCACAGTTTGGCTTCCTAGGTAATTTTAAAACATAAAATCCAGACATGAATGGCAAATTTACAGGGCATGTGATACAGAAGGTAAAGCTTTACAGTATGTGACTTTGCATGGCATAGGCTTTAAAAAACTGAAATAAATGCTGTCCTTTCTTTAGGAACTAATCCTTTGCCTTCGTTGCATGGCAATATAGCACAGCCTGGCCAAGGTTGATACGTGTTCAATTCTATTTTTGTGTAGTTTGGAAAGGATAGCTAAATGACTAAGAGGTGGTATGGTTTTATGTGCACCTTTGCCACCACCAACCCTACTGTGGAAACCCAAGGGGTGAGTGATAATACTGTTTTAATCCAGAAAATAACTTTGTCTGGTCTCCTCTGCAACATTGTGGTGTAGCAAGATACTGCCCTTATCTCTGGAGAGCTGAATTCAAATTCATTTTAACAGATGAAGACATAAAGATGACATTTGTGGTCTTAACCATTTCCCATGGAAATGTTTGTCTGTCACATAAGTACCATGCGATACTGAATATTTTCTAGTCTTTTTGCATGAAAAACCTGAGCCTGGAATAGAACTGTCAGGATATGTGTGTTCACAATCTCCATTCAGGGCTTCTACCTGCATTCAGTGGTACAGACACAAACAATGGCATTAGCATTTCTAATTAGCTGATTGCAGCTGCAAATCAGGTAGATGCCTAAATACAATCGTTTGTGCCTGCAAATTTAGAGCCATTTTTAAAATATGGCCTGTTGATAGCTCTGGGTGTGTTATTTGTAAGTAGACTCACGCATACCATTTCAGAGGCTGAAGAGCAGAAGGATTTCAGCTCACAGGTTGCTCTGCAGTTCCTAATATATTTGCTATGGATGTCTAAAAAGTGTTCTCAGTGGGTTTTTAAAATGTGAAGCCTCCTGCTTGATGTTCTTCCTCTTAAATTTCCCTCATTGTGTGTAGCGTTCAAAGTATTAAAAGTGCCACAAGACTCTGTTGTCATAGTATTAAGAGATAACAGATCCTTGACTGGGATTGTTCCATTAACTGATTATTTTGCACTCACTCTGGTTTTTTGCCCACAGTTAAAAAGGAAACTTGGAAACAGAACTCCACTTGTCTCACAACATTACTAATAAAATTGATTTGGTATTAGATAAATGTTGGTGTCCAGAGTGCATTAATTTTACTTGAAAATATTCAGAGTCCAAGCAAGTTTTCCACTTCCAAGACTGATCAACAGGAATGCGTTTTCAGCCACATCTATATATTGGTTTCCCCCATTAGTGGTTACATGGTTGGCGATGTCTTTGCTGAACCAGAGGGTGAGAAGCAAAGAACTAGGGTGTATATACACACCAGTATAGAGTATTGCATATAACAGGGAAGTAATTATCTCTGTATTCTGCATGGGCAAATCCGCATTTGCTGCACTTGGTGCATTGCTATGCTGTGTAGGAGAACCCAGGCTGAAAAAAATATGGAAGAATGGCAACAGAAATAGTGAGCAGCTTGGGAAAACACACCTTTGAAGAAAGGCGGCTTTGCAGAGCAATGTAATGACCTGGCAAGCCTGTTTTTATGACAGGGCTAGAGGTTAGCATTCGGTAACCAACTAGACTTCCTTCCAACCCAAATGAATCTATTGCTGGGAGCACAAATCAAAAGGCTGCAATGTTTACTTCAGTTCTTTTAGAAGTACTGGGAGGGGGAAAGGAATTGATGCTAGAAAGATTATTTTCAAGCTTCTAAGAGCAAACTGCAAATAACGGGGCATGGAACACATTTAAAAAAGATTATCCTCTTAATGGGGAGATAGGAAAGTTCTGCTGAAAAATCCAAGCAGAAGTCAAGGGAATGTGTAATAAGAAGGATGGTGTAGTGGTTAGAGTACCTGCCTGAGATGTGGAAGACCCAAGTTAAATTTACTGTTCTGCCACAGACTTCCTGTATGACCTTGAACAAGGCAGTTAATCACTCTGTGCCTCAGTTTCTCACCTGTAAAACGGACAGCAGCACTTCTTTACCTTCCAGAAGTGTTGGGTAGCTTAAAGACTGGGAGATATTCAAATACCATGGTGATAGGGGAAAAGGTGGGCATATAAGTACCTAATATAAAATACTTATATTCTGTAATGCCAGACAGTGGTTTTTATAGATGCCTTAGTGGAAATAATAGTAATAGCAACTAAGTTCTTGATTTTGTTTAAAAAGTAATTCTTTTGGGCACTTAGAGAAAGGTTCGACCCAGAATTAAGTTAAGCTTGGTTTAAAATTTAAGAATTCTAAATTCTCACTGCAATCTATCAGAAACAAGAAAGGCGAGCAAATGAACTATCTTGCTTCAATTTAGCAATTGATCAAACCTCCAGAATCCAAAAATATTAATTAAAAATTACATTCCACTGTTTCCTGTCTTTCTCTGCAACCAGCAGCCACCAATGTTACGTTTAACATAGCCATTACCAGTCAATCTATCACTAAGCAATTGTTAGATTACTGTCTCCCATCATAACACTTCATCCTTCAGCCATTTAACTAACAAAGACCAGTAGGGGAATTCGACGTGCATGGGTTAATTTTCTTTTTCCACTCCTCTCTTCTGGTGGCAGGCTCATAATGGATTTGTATAAACTTTTGTCACAAAATCTAAAAATAGAGATGGTGGAAATTTTTTATATTTTTTCATGAAAAACATTCCCCATTTTTTTGGACCAGGTCTATCCCAAGTCGTGATGTTCATCAGGTAATGTCTGTTTGCCATCTGAGATCAGCCTACATGCTTTGTGAGGGTAAAGAATCATGGACCTCTGTCAATTGATGATTTCACATGGTAACTGGGGACACCTTGCCATCCACATTGTTTTTAGGAAAAGCCAGCTGAAGCACTGCAGTGTTTTGTTTCACTAACAGCTGTAAAACTGGTGAATGATGCTTACAAAGTTCAGGAATGCGAACCCAGGTGAAATGAAATCCAGTAAAAGATTCACGTGAACCCTTCTGAACCACCGGTTGATATAGTCCCGTTTTGCACAGCACTCATACCATGTGGCCAGAGGATACAAGTTGAAACAGAAATGAACCTCAAGTTTCTCCACCTCTCTGTGGCATGGACAAGCCTGGAAAGGTAAGGAAGCTGAAAGCCTTGGAGTCTCTCTAGGAAATGGTTTGTATATTCAGTTGTGCCCAGCTAGGAAGAAATACAAGCTATTTACCAGAAAAGAGAAGAGGCTACTGAGGTACCTGTACTGGGAAGGAAGTTGGCTGGTGGGGAATGGAGGAGACATTGCAGGCACATGTCCCAAGCAGTATGTCTCTGTTTCCCTTCCCCACTCTTTCCTTACCACCATACTGCCAGCCCCAAGGGTTCAAAAGTCATGAACTGATCCCTTCCCCCAAAAAGTAAACTGTAAAAATATTTTTAATATGCTTTCTGGCTTTTGAAGTAGTTCACACCTCCCCCTGCTTATATATTCAAGTTTTTTTTCTAAAGCCATGAAAGCTAGAACTTTTACATGAAAGATGTCAGATAATCACCTGACTCCAGGACCTGGGGCTTCAACTAGCATAAGAATGGGCCATCCTGTTGCAATGACGTAGTGGGGCAATTTGTCAAAGTTATCCCTGTAACTTTAGAATAAGGCAAACAAGCTGGGTTTTGCATGCTGTGGCAATTCTTTTTCTGTCTGTGAAGCCTAACCATAAAGCCTGTCTGCAAAGTTCACATGCTTCCTAATGAGCTATATGCATATTTCTCTTCAGCACTGTCTGCAGGCCAGCCAGTATGACCCCATGCCTAATTACCACTCTCCTGTCAGCTTGATTCATATGGGAAGGAAGTCCCGGGGAACCATCTGTGTTTTTCTTCACCACACTGATTCCAGCAGAATGTTAAGAGATTTCCCTATTACAGGTGGGTCTCTCCAGTCATTGCTCTCTGACCTTCCTTCAGCAACTCATCGCTGGCTGCATTTAGAGAGACTACTAGCTTGATGTCCACAGTCAAGGGCAATGCATGCTCCTGGGACGATTCTATTTGTTTGACTATTTAAAACATTGGCCCTTCATATTTTCGTTTCCTTTTTTTTAAACTGTAGTTGCTTGGCAGATTCCCCCTCTTCCCATGCCTCAAGTTAGTTATCTGCTCCCCCCATGCATATATAAATCTGCACCTAAGCCAATGTTCTCAAACGCTGATGTTTTCTTATTTGGGCTCATGGAACTCCATACCTAGAAGATGGGTTCCAACTCTGAAATTAGGTTAGCTCACAGGTCTTCGCTGACAGCAGCAAATTTGCTGCTGGCATTTCGAACTTTCTGATCGACTGCTCGGGTCTGTGAAGACTCGTTCAGCCAGTCAGGAAGTTCGATCCTTCAACACCACCCTGACAACCAGGTAGCGCTGGTTTGAAGGGAGGCCGCTCCCTTGGAGTAAAGAAGCTGAACGTAGATACGCAGTTATTTCAGGTAACTTGTGTATCTACGTTCGACTGTTGCCAAAACGGGCAGGCAGTGAAGAGCTGCCCCCAAGGCCTAATTCTATGGAAAGACTGTCTTGAAAAGCCTTGTATCAGGCCCCCATCAATGGAGTGAGTATTCCACTGCAGGGCAGTCGATCTGACCCAGTGCCCACCCAGACAGCATCTTTCTGTCTTGTAGCATTTCACTCTGGAGAAAACATTGTGCTTTGAAACATAGCCATCCAGCTGCAGGCTCACCCTCTGACTCCTGGCTACTGCTCTCCTTTGGCAAGTTTTATGGAGTGATTTGTACTATATTTACACAATGCTGATAAACGATTTTTAAAATGGAACTGAAGAAAGTGTAGTTGAATGAATTGCTACAAAAAAGCCCTGTTTACCATTAAAAAAAAAGTATAAAAATCACCATTACAGGGACATTCTGTTAGTCAGAATTGGGTACTTTTCACTTGATTTGTGTCTCTAATGTGAGGACAACAAGCCACAGATGCATGCTGAATTCTGCAGGGAACATATGCATGCATTTAAATCATTTATAGCTTTTTACTGGTGCAATTGTAAAGCACTTTTTTTTTTTGCATTTGTAATTAGGTTCTAAACAGATGGTGAAGGACTGTAGCTCCCAATAAGATGGGCTTGTGCTCTGTTGGACTGCATTGGAAGAACTAACTGAGCTAGGAAAGTTTTCTAATTTATTACACCATATTGTGAGAGAGGATATAACTATATAACCGGGGTTGGCTAAGTATGAGTTCCAGTGCATATATATCTATCTGGACAAAATTGAACTAGTCCACTTATCCGCTTATAATGTAATCAGTGCATTTCTATGAATACAAACAGTCTTCACCCCTAAAATTTAGCATATATTCCAGATTTCATAAATATGAGTGATGCCCAATCACTACAGCATGATTTGTTCTGCATGGCATAGCTTTTATTATGCAACAGCGTAAGACATAATGTCTCCTTTGACAAATGTTTTTAATATAAAGCAGAAGGTTTTGATCTGAAAAGAGACTTTAGAATTAGAGCAAACTTGAAACACGAGGTCACATACAAAGGACAACTGTCCTGTTTGTTTTTTCACTTTGCTTTTCAGCACGGCCTTTCCTCTTCAAACCTAACTTCTCGGTCTGTTTGAAGACACTGGGTAAAGTTCTTTTAATCATCTTCCCAGGACACTGTTTTAAACTGCAACAATGTCACAAACTCAGTCCACTGCCATCATGGCAGGATTAAAAAGGAGGAGCAACATAATGAGCCGCACTCTTCCTAAGAGAAGGCAGAGATGGTTTGGAAAAACACATCACTTGAACAGTTCTACGTGAGAGTATGATCCATTTAATCTTGCTCCCAGGACCGTACTTCTGTTCTGACTTAATCATTAAGGGCATGTGTACACAGGCTGCCCCAAATCAGCTGACCCAATCCAGTTGCAGCCACTGTGGAGCTTTTATCTCTACAAAGATGTACCCTTAGAGCAGTGGTTTTCAAACTTTTTTTCTTGGGATTCAGTTGGGAAAAATTCATTTATGTCCACGACCCAACAGTTACATCTTTGAGCAATGCATTCCAGTCTTTTGGTGGTGGCAGCAGGGGGAACCATGACCCAGTGCCTGAGGGTCTGTGACCCAGTACTGGGTCCTGGCCCCCTAAGTTTGAAAACCACTTCCTTAGAGAGAAAAAAGCTGGATCTTTGCCTTTACCTAGCAGCAACTGCTCTCTATGGGCTAAGTAAGCATGGGTACCAAACAGATAATTCCACACCCTCTTATGAACTGCCTCATTTTCACTGCTGCCGGGTGACCTCCCTGACCCAACTGTTGTGCAGAGCAGGCATTCTTCAGTTGCATTTCCTTGTACTATGTATTTATATGTCCCTGTACTTCCAGTGTGTTTGGAGAAGAGAGGGGAGTGGGATTAGTTTGTGGGGAAGAGAGGGAATGGGTATTAAGTGTGCACACAGCTAGGACAGGAGGAAAATAGACCAGTGAAGAATGCAAGGACACAAGAACTAAACAGAACCTGCCTATGCCAGGCACATATGTTGAGGCTGTGCCGCTAAATGGACAGAATAGCTTTCTGGTGAAGGCACTGGACTGAGATGCAGAGTTCAACTCCCAGCTCCACCCCAAACTTCCTGCGTGACCTGGGACAAGATATTTAATTTTGCTGCTCGTCACTTCCCCACGTGAAAAGTGGCAAGAGCGAGACTTCCTGTCTCCCACCCTTTCCCTGGCTTTTGTAGTACTTGAATTGGAGAATCTCGGGGGCAGGAGTTGTTGCTCCTTATATGTATTCACCCGGTCTACCCCAGTCATGCCTTCTGCTTGGATGGGCCCTTTACCACAGTGGGGTCACTAGTGTAGACAAAATGTTGGCAGTTTTATCCTGTCCTCTAGCCCTGCGCAGAGCAGGACTAAGTTGCAGTGGAAAAAACGCCATTAGTCATTGACCATTGTTTTCTACACTGGTTGCAGTGGGGAATCTTGGTGTTCCCTGTAGGCAAGGCCCTGGTCCATGCAGTATAAGAAGGGGATAGCTTCTGCTTAGCTCAGCGCTGTTCATTTCCCTTGTCCTCAGTCAGAGGTGGCCTTTGGCTATTGGGGGCCCTAGGCGAAGGCCCGTTGTGGGGCCCCATATAGGTCTGCAGGGCCCCCTCTGCCCCCAGCTCCAGCGTCCAGCTCCTCCTCCTGCTGCTGATAGAGACAGACACTGCTTTTGGGGTAGGTGAAGCAGGAGACGGGGCCCCTTCCTGCTCGGGGCCCTAGGCATGCGCCTGCTTCACCTCCCCCAAAAGCCGCCTCTGTCCTCAGCTCCAGAGCCAGCTGCTTGGTTGGCTCCACCTCCAGTTTCCAAGGAAGCAAAGTGGTCGGAGCAGCCATAGCAGGGCAGAAGGAGAAAACAGCTAGCAGCAATGATGTAGGATGCTCAGAACTTGTGACCAATTCAGCTCCTTGCTGCTGTAGAGGCATTTAGCATTTGGAGCACAGCTCTGAGTCAGGTGCAGTTGGTGCTAATTTAAACCAGCTGCTTTTGTTCTAGGATGGTGCCAATTCCTCCTCTCTGGCTCTCTCTCTTACTTCCATCTTAAGGTCACCAGTGCAGGTGTTTCTTTACAGAAAGGGCTTGCTGCTGGTGAGCCACTTCTCCATCATTCCTTGGTGCAGGAAGCTGGGCTCTGTCTTGGTGCCTTTGTCTGCTAGAGAAGAGAAGCTGGGACAGGGAAGTGGCAGTTATAGCTTTTGAATGGCAGTCATGTTGGTGTCTGGCAAAGGAACCTTTCTGAGCATTCTGCCCTGGGTCCTGGTGCACCTGTAGCCCTTAGCGGGCTAGATTGCTCAGCCACGTAAGGACTAGGAGTGGGGAGTAAAAGAGATCAAGGCTCCCTCCTACACCAGGTCACCTTGACGGAAGAGCGGGGGCTACTTGTTCAATTGTCCCTGCTGTGGGCAGGTTGGGCAGTAAGTGGGGGAAAGGGAGAGAGGAGAGCAGAGCAGAGGGGAAAGTGGGAAACCCTGCCCTGCCCCATCCTCTTTCTTACCACAGTAGCTGGCTGGACACACAAAGGAAGGAGAGTAATTTATTTCTCTACCCAGCCCCAGAGAAAGGGGGGAGCAAGCGAGGAATTTAAACTGTTCATTCTACAGTTCCTCCACTTCCTGGGGAACAAACATTTGATAATGAGCTCTTCACTCTAGCAGAAAGGTGGAACATGATCCAGTGGCTGGAAGTTGAAGTCAGACAAATTCAGACCAAAAATAAGATGTACATTTTTAATGGAGACAGTAATTACCCACTGGAACAATTTTACCAAGGGTTGTGCTAGATCCTCCCTCACTGGAGATTTACAAATTGGATTGGATGTTTTCCTAAAAGTTATGCTCTAGGAATTATGTGGGGGAAGTCCTTTGGCCTGGATTGTACAGGAAGCCAGACTCAATGATCACAACAGGTCCCTTCTGGCCCTGGAAGCTATGAATGTATACAAACCTGAGGGCAAGTTGTCAAGTTCTGATTTGTGGATGCATGCACTAACTGCAGATCTTCCAGTCTCTCTCTCCCTGCCTGGATCGGAGGGTTGTTATCAGAGAAGCAAATGACCATGCCTTAAAAATCTGATGCTCCTTTTTGATTTCATATTCTCATCCATAGAGACAAACTGAAATGGGGACTAAAAAACCATGTTCCTGGTGTTTATGACAGAAAGCCCTGCCTACTTTATACAAGGGCCAACGGTAGGCACACACTAATTTTTCCTCAGACGGGAATACTTCATGGACAACTTCAGAAATGAGTTAGAGAAGTCTTGTGCAGCCAGCTCCTGTCAGTGCAGGATTGTGCCCTCAGGTCTGCTACCTGGAGCTCTAATCACCCCTCCATTCTAGGCTGTCCTGCTCTGGAATCAACCTACCCCTCCGCTGTTTCCTCCAGTCACTTACCATTGATGGAGCACCTGACTGTGCAAAGAAGCATTTAACCTGTGAGCTGTTGGGGACAGGGACCATCTCTTTGCTATGCGTGGCCAGTTCTCAGCGCAATGAGGTTAGCTACGTCAGGACAAATAATTAATATCTATGCAACCTCTCAGCAGACCTAGCTGCCTTCTGCCTGAGAATTCTCCTAGTCACTTCCTTCCCATGCCTTTATTATTAAATATTTACAGTATGGTTGTGTCTAGAAAGTCCAGTCAGGTTTCCAGCTCAATTGTGCTAGAGCACTATACAAACCCACAGTCATGGTACAAAGAGCTTACAAACACTCTGTGCAGTGGAATATGTCCCCATGTCTGGAATCACAGTTGTCACCATCCTTAGCCAAGAAGGCAGGCCATAGGTCTAGGTGTCTATTACAGGAAGGGAAACCTGCTCCTTTTGGCAAAAGCAAACAAGGAATTCTGTGGCACTTTTAAACTAGGGAACCTGAAGAGCTAAAAGGCTGTTGTGTCTGCAGTCAGCCTGAAGATGGCACCTTTTACTATGTCTGCGCTGATGCTGGACACAGATGTTGAAAAAACCATGTTCTTACAAGGTGGGACTCAATACTGAGAGGGATAAGAGAAATGTTAAGAGTGGCCTAAAGCAACACAAGCAATGGCTCCAAAATGCTGCAATCCAGATTCAAATAAAGGGACTTAGACTCCAGCTCTGCCTTTCCCTGGCCATAACTCCTTCCTCACTTGAGATTTTTAATCCGTGAATAGTTGCCATTCTGTCACTTGCCTAAGCTCTTTGTAGGAAATTCCTACATTAGCTATTTCAGAGGCTATGCTAGCATCTCTCGCGGCTTGGATTGAAGCTGTAAAGTTATGCTGCCCGTGTTCCTTATCCCCTCTTGTGTCAATGTCTGAGGAGACTTTTAAACCTAGGAACTTTCTTTATCTCTATGAAAATGAATGTAAACTAATGCAACTAGTAAATATATAAGTGGCATCAGAGTGCCTAGCACTGTACAACCCAGAAAAGATAAATTGCTAACCTGGAGATTTTATAACCTAAATTAGATTGTAAACAAAGATTATACCTTCTGCATCTATTCAACTCAGAGAGACTGCAGTTAGTCAAATGTTCTCCACTGCCTAGTTGGACAAACATCGTTTAGTCTTTGGAGTAAAGTTATGCTTCAGCATCTGAACCTAAAAGCACATTTCAGGGCAGGGGTCCAGACCTCCTGTCCTATTGCTTATACCCAGCCAGTTAATATCTGTAGTCCTCTGGTTGCATGGCATCATGCTCTATTGCTGATAATGAGGCACATCCTGAGATGTCTAGCTCTTGTCTCTGATCACTAAGGACTCTGAGGGACTCCCTAAAGCAATGCAACACAGATTGTACCATCTGTAGTATACGAGCCACACAGTGGCCAGCCAAGAATTACGGCATCTGTGCGAATAGACACCCCAGCAGCTTGTGCGCCTTTAATCTTTCCATCATGTTTAAATGTGTGTAATTTTCACGATGGATACTTTAAGAAAGTTGAAAGACAATTACCGCCCTAAAGAATAAAAAGATGATCTTTTTCAGTGCAGAGCAACCTGTTTATATATGTGATATATACTCCATACCTTTAATCGCCAGAATGGGTTACCCCTTAACTTGGCACAGTCTTCTTATTCGGCCTCATTCATAATTTCCCTAATAAATAGCATGATCTTAAAATGCTGCGTAACATTAACTGAGAAATTAATTTCATCCAGGAAGAATGGATCACTATCAACCATATCGTTCAGGTATGCTGCACAGACTATCAAATCAAGCAAGTTCAATGCAAATTGGTTCACAGCTTTTAGCGAACCTGACGCGACTGTATCAAGTGGGCTGTCCCAGATGTGAGGTGCTGGAGCTAGGGTGGGGGCAAGATGCCATCACCCACTGTGACTCTGTGTGCCTGGTTGGAATATGCAGAGTGCGGATCTGGATTCAGCCCCTCTGCCACTGCAGGGAGAGAATAGGGTGGATTTGTTCTCCTTCCCCTGCCTGGACCTGCCCTCTACACAGGGCTGGGATTAGTGTTGTGATGTCAGGGCCGAGGGTGTGTGTAGTCGATGCCCTTTTAATGGGCAAGGAGGAGGCAGTGTGGAGAAAGACACTGGCCTATGACCACACCCCATCACCTGCCCAAATTTGGATGCAGGGTGGGGTCACAAAAATGCAGTTGGTGTATTGCTTTAATACAGAGTTTTGGAACCATTGACTTAAGAAGATACTAAAGAAAGACCTGCTGGCTGGTTTAAACCGATTGCAGCTCTGCAAACTGGTGTGTATGTGACCTAAACCAAGTCAGTCAAGGTTATATGTTGAATGGTGTTCTGTAATGCTGTAGAATATGAACGAGAGGAATAGAACAATGATTCTTAAGTGTAAGAGGCTGTACTTTAAATAGAAATGCTGGCCTGAATTTATCATGGCGAGTCATTACGTGAGCCATCATCTGTGTGAAGTCAGAATGACTGCAAATGGCCAATCCAGAGCCTTGTCTCCAAACAGCTTTGCGTGGATTTTTTTTCTTAATTATTTTGTCTCTTGTTGTTCTCTACTTTAATTATGTGTCTGTGTTTTATGGATGTGAGTGAAATCCATCTGTGCCGTTTACTTGTGTATTCCAGCAGCACACACCCCCTGCTAAGGGCTGGACAAGACAAAACCACTCCTGCACCAAAGAACTCCCCACCTAAGAGAAGAAGCAACATGTGGTGGGTGGAGGAGACAGACACAATCCAGCATGCAGCTTCTGTATCTTAAAGTAAGTAGCAGCAAGGCCTAACTGCCCCTCACTGTATCCATCATTAGCTGGCATTTCAGTTGATTCCAAGTGAACTAAAGTCCTCCCTAGCTGTGTGTGTGCGTGGCCCCTTTCACAAGCAGAGTCTCCACCTTCCAATATTAAAGGGCAAGCAAATGCTCCTTTCCTGGTCCCACACTAGTGCAGGCTTGGCGTGACCACATTTCAGCAGTCTCTCTTCTGGAGTAACGGACTCCTCCACGTGCTGCACAGTAAATGACACAAACATCATAACATTACCCCACTCCAAAATGGGCAGTTCTCCTTGGGGGAAATCACCTGCTTCTCCCTGCTTCACATGCTTATGATCTGCTGCTGCTGTATCCCCCCTTCTCCCAAGGGTAGACTACCGCCGCCAAATGCTATTTTTGTGCTCCAAGCTCAGCACAGTGCGGGTTGGTGGGAGGGGGGTGTTGAATAATACAAAGAACATCCTTTGCGTTCCCCACATCCAAGAAAGAAGGGGATTATCCCCATACCATGCAGCTTCTCCAGTGTTCCCCTAGCAATTCTTAGGGCTATCCTACGCTTGAAACACTACTGTGGCTCCTCAGTGTAGCCGCTCACTACAGCAACCAGAGGTGCTCTCCCATTGGCATAGGGAATCCATCTCCCCAACCTATATATGGAGTCCCCGATGTATTTATGGAGTCACTCTATCTACAGTGGCATTTCCCTCTGACACTTCAAGTATTTAAACCCTGAAACCACTGATCTGGGCTAGATCAGTGGTGTTTGCTTTGCCCATTAAAAGCAAATTTGATAACCTTCTAGTTATCACTGTATGGGAGGATCACCAGGGAGGCTGGAAGCTGAATGGGAGGAGCCAGATCTTGTCCAATCCTGTCACCAGTCCTTAGCATTGGTGCATTGAGGAATTTTCTTGAAAGGGTTCATAATTCAGGATCTAATAAGTTCGGTGAGAGAGAGCAGCTTAGAGTTATAGTGTGGTTTGCTCTACCATTGAAGACTGACTCAGAAGCCCTAAGCTGGATGGTTATAGTTAGGTTCCCCTGTTCAGTTCTCCACTGTTATCCCCACCACCCCAGACTAGAACACCAGCTGTGAGCCTTCAAGAACCTGTGGAGACAACAGCTGCATTACATCAGAGAAGCAGATTACCACACGGCCATTGTATGATGTGTGATTTCTCCACAGAGCGTATGTTGCACACATGCCCTACAGAGGCTAGACTGCACACTTAGGATGATCTACCTGTGTTGCCTCTGCTATTCTAGACCAGCTCTGTTTGGATGGTCATTGGTGTCATGCAACATCTTACTTCATATACAACTCTGATATGCAGATTACCAAAACCAGACTGACTTGTGGACACCAGGTGTCCTCAGATATTTACTCCCTAGTCAGATGCACTATTATATGGTGCTTTTGAGAAGCACAGTTATTCAAAATGCTTAATTAAAGAGCTCTCCAGTAAGCATTTTGAATAATGGCACAGCAAATGAAAGCTCTAGCCTTTCACCTTCAGTTCAAACTGCTCATAAGCAAAATGAGTTACTAACATCAGTTTAGACTATAGTAGATATTTGTCCAAGCCAAATCAATAAGTACCACACAGTTTGGTAATGATATAATTGTCCACAGCTGTTCAGGAATGTCCTAGTATTAATCAATGCTACCAGACCCTGATTTCAGTAATCTGTATGAGTCACTCATTCAAAGATATTCTTGGCGGGAGGGGAGGGGATTGAGTAACAAAACACTGAATTCTCTAACAGTCTAAATGTGAAAGCAGGTGTAGATTTCCAAAATTGCTAGTGTTTATTTGGTGATCAACTTGAGAAACCTTAAAGGGGCCTGCTCATTGCTTTCTGAAAATGTCTTCTTCAAGATGGGCACCCATGACTCACTATTCATTTTTTTAAAATTAGGATGTAATTTCTAGAAAGGAAAATTGTAATTCTTCTGAATTTAACTAAAAGGGGATTGTTTCCATGATTCTTGTGCCTCAGATGGGAGTGTGAGGTCAATGGGATGGACTTGGCAGTCTCTACTGAAAAGAAACTCAGGGCTTGTGCAGAGAGGACATTAAACATTAGGACTGGATTTTCGCCCACGAAAGCTCATGCGATAAATAAATCTGTTAGTCTTTAAAAGTGTCCCAGGACTCTGCTGTCTTTCTACAATAGACTAACACAGCTCCCCCTTTGGAAGCAGAGTTACAATGTGTGAGAATTGTCTCTGCTGTTCCAGTACTGAAGACAGACAGTACTGAAGGCAGGCCTAGTTGCTGTAGGATAGAGGTGAATTGACAGTGTGGAATGGGAGGTTGCTCAGTTCCCCTAAGTGACTAGAGACCTTAGCACGGGGGAAAAAATGAGTCCACTGCAGCATTAATTGCATCCTGAAATGCTCCTTTCCGCTTGATTCCCTTGAGTAACCTGTTGCTTTTGCTTGTGTGATTAAACTTGGTCCTATTTGCAAGCATACAGAATCCTGTTGTCATGTTGTATTCTTGCTGTGCCAACGTGCAAGAAAACACACTGATTGAAATGATTTTACTGTATGTTTGGCTAGTCCTCAGACAAGCCATGTTTAGTTGATGCAAATTAGCGTCATTAAGGGAGTAACTTGTCATTAAATGTAAAACTAAATCTCTCTCCATTACTTGTATTGAGAGTACTGGAAATAACTTTTACTTTGTGGCATTCATGGAGCAAAACAGGTGCAGAGAAGATTTAACTGCCCTCTTCCTTAGTAGAAGGCAGGTGCCAAGACCATAAACTGCTAGTAACAGGCAAGATAGAAATAACAGCCTCTCCCAAAGGGGGGAAGACATTGCCCCTGGAAGCCAGATCCTCAGGCACCAGAGAGAAAACAAGGACCATGTGAATGCCACATTGCCCTTTTCCATCTGCATGCCATTGTATGCTGATGCCAATCCATGCCAGGATCTGCTATTTCATGTTCATCTATGATTCATGCCAGTCTGGGTAATCCAAGTCATTCTATGCCCACTTTCATTTGCTTTTAATATCATGGTTGCAGCAGGGCCTATAAATAGCTAATGGTATAAAGGCCAAGAGGAACTTTATGTACATGAACAATGACTAGTTTAGAATTATGGGAAGAAGGGTGGTGGGGTAGTTAGAGACAATTGTTTTCCAAGCAATTTATGCTGCTAACAAACATTCCTCTTCTAGGTTGTTTTTGTTTTTAAATTTTGAGCTATTAGCCAGAGGCCAACCCTAATTCTCTTTAAAGGAAGATTTTTGGAGGCTTTAGCCTCCATAATAGAAAAAGCAAATTTTTGTTCAGACTTGATGGAGGGAGAGGGAGCCAAGGAAATGACTCTAGAAGCTGATGTTTTTTAAACCATTATATAGTTTTTTTTAAAAGACAAAAACATAAACCCCAAACAAAAAACAAAGCACCCAACGCGTGGGGCATTCTGAATGCCCTCTCAGACAATGCATGACTAAACTGTACTGGGGGATAAAGATGTTGGGGGTGGGGGAGCAGGGGGTTACCCTGAGGAGAAAGAATCCAGCTGAGACTAGAAGAGGAAGCCAGGCAAGATTGGCTTTTATGCAGGTCAGTGTTTAAACATGAACTTTGAACTTTAGCAGCAAGGGGCCCAAGAATCATTATTTATTTCACCCCCTGGCGGTGGGGGAGTTTTCAGCCCATATACAAACCACAGGTCCCCCGCTTTCAGCCAGATCTCCTAGCAGCTATGTGAATCCGCCCTAACCCGCCCCTGGCAATCGCAGGGTTGCTCTGGCTTTTCCCCACCGTCTGGAGGGATCCGCGCCCGTCCCTTGAGTCCCTGCCTTAGTGCCGGGGCTTTGTAAACTCGCCGCGCGGAAAGGGGGCGCCTGGAGCCAGGCAAGGGCCGATCGCTGTGCCCGGGGCAGGTGAAGGGTGGCGGCTGCCTGCAAGACACAGAAGCCAGCCCCTGCTGCCGCCGTCTCCCCGCGGGGGGCGGACCAGCCAACTCACTCGCCGGCTGCACCTGAGTCTGCTCCGCTCGGCGTCTCCGAGCAGCCACTGCCATGGCACCGGCCGGGCACTGAGCGCGCCCTGAAATATTCATGGCCTGCCGCCTCGCCGCCCCGCCCCCGCTCAGTCCGCTTGGTTCCAGCGCGGGCCGGGCGCCTCCCTGGCTCCCCGTGTAAACGGAGCGGAGCGGTGGCGGAGAGAGGGCGGTGCAGCGGACTGTGCCGAGCCGTGTGAACGGGCGGGTGCGCGCCGCGGAGACGCCGCTGGCGGCGGGCCATGGACACGGGCTGCAGGTGGCGGGGACCGGCGCGGAGCTGGAGTTGACGCCGGCTCTCCCTGGAGGAGGAGAAGGGGGAAGAGGTCCCACCGGAGCAGCCCGTGCCGGGGCCCCCTCCCGGCTCCGCCGTGCGCTCCCAGGCGGCAGGTAAGGCAAAGTTTTCAAGCCCAGGCTCACGCTGCGCTTCGCGGCAGTCCGTGTGAACGCGCCTGGTCCGGATTAGACAGTCCGGTTCCGACTCGCGTCTTTCCCCTGTTGTATGACGAGTCCCCCCCTTTCGGGCCGGCTTGGGGAGACGGGGACCCTGAGACAAGCTGGCTCCTGGTGGGGTCCGGGGCGGGGGGCGCGTCGCTGTCGAGGGACAGAGCTCGCAGCACCCCCGCGGCTCCCCAGCCTGCCCTCCCGGGAGCAGCCGCCACCCCCGCTCCAACGCCAGCGGACCGGGACCCTCAACTCCGGGAGCGGGGCGGGTAACCGCAACCAGTGCCCCTGCTCCGGTCGGCCCCATCCCCACCCTACCCCGCCTACTCTCTGGCAGTGGGCCTGGGGGAGTGTCCCGGGGGCTAGCTGGGAGGAGAGCGAGGGGACCTGTTGCAAGCTCTTTGGGGTCCTGGCACGTGTGCATGGAGCTTCTGCTCGCTTTTCCCTCCCAGCTCTGGGCTGTTCCTTGTGGGGCATCGCGGTATCAGCTCCCCCCATGGCAAACAAGGGGGTCACACTGCCGGATCGGGCGCCAGTGTCTGGCTAAAAGACAAGTAGCCGTCCGAAGAGGTGGGTCTTTGCAAGAGTACTTTGATAACTAGGTTTGATTGGTAAACCCACGACTCGCTCCAGTTTCGATTGCTCCTGTAAAAAAAAAAGTATTTATTATTTCTGTAGTGCCTTGGGGTGCATGGGGCATTGGGGGCAAACACTGCCCTTGAGGGCAGTCTAAGCCAGCCAATGGAGGGCAAATATTAAAAGAAAGGTGGATGAGAACCAGGAGAGATGCTCTCATTGTGTGCATGTTGGGGCCCTGATTCTGCAATGAGAGCCATGAAGTGGCATTCTGCCTACCTCCCAGGGTCCTTGTTTGAGTCTCTTTTTAGGCTGGGAGAAGCGAGTTTGAATTAATGTATCAGCTTGCTAACAAATCAAAATAGAAACTCTCTGTGAGCACCTAGAAGAGAGTAAGGTAATAAATAACAGCCAATGCGGATTTCTCAAGAATAAGTCATGCCAAACCAGCTTTCTTTCCTTATTTGATAAGGTTAATAACTTAATGCAAGGGGGAAGACAGAGATGTGGATATCTTGATTTTATTAAGGCTTTTGATACAGTCACAGACCATAGTCTTATAAGCAAACTAGGGAAATACAGACTAGATGAAATTACTTTAAGGGGGGTGCACAACTGGCTGAAAGACCATATTTAAAGTGTACTAATCAGTGGTTCACTGTTAAACCAGAAGGATGTGTCTAGTGGGATCTACAGAGGTCTGTCCACTGCTAGTCTGTGTTTTCATTAATGACGTGGCTAATGGAATGTAGAGTGTGCTTAAAATTTGCAGTTGGTACCGAACTGGGAGGGATGCAAGCACTTTGAAGGACAGGATTAGAATTCAAAATGATCTTGTTAGATTTGAGAAATGGTCTGAAATCAACAGGGTGAAATTCAATACCGAAAAGTGCCAAGTACTACATACAGTTAAGAAGGAAAAAAAATCAAATGCACAACTTCAAAGTAGGAGAAGAGACTAGTGAGTAAGAGTAGTACTGCGGAAAAAGAGCCGAGAGTTCTAGTGGATCACATGTCTAATATCGGCCAACAATGTGGTGCAGTTGTGAAAAACACTAACATCATTCTGGGGTGTATTAATAAGAGTATCCTATTATATGACAGAAGGTAATTGTCTTGCTCTACTTAGCATTGGTGATGCCTCATCTGGACTGTTGTGTCCGGTTCTTGAAGCCCCACTGTCAGAAAGATATGGACCAAGTGAAGAGAGTCCAGAGGAGATTAACAAAAATGATAAAAGGTTGGAAAACCCTGATTTGTGAGGAAAGGCTTTTTAAAAAAAAAAAAACTGGGCAAGTGTGGTCTTGAGAAAAGAAGACTGTGTGTGAGGGAATATGATGAGATGATCTAACAGTCTTCAAATATGTTAAGGACTGTTTATAAAAAAGACAGTGATTGATTGTTTTCTGTGTCCTCTGAGACAGGACAAGAAGTAATGGGCTTAATCTGCAGTAAAATAGATTGAGGTTAGATAGTTGCAAAACCTTCTAACTGTAAGGAGAATTAAACTCTGGAATAGCTTCCAAGGGAGGTTGTGGAATCCCCATCACTGGAGTTTTTAAAGAACAGGTCAGACAAGACACCTGTCAGGGATGATCTAAATATATGTGGTCCTGTGTGTGGGGAGGAGGGTTGGATTAGATGATCTCTCAAAATCCCTTTCAGCTCAAAACTTCCATGATTCTATTTTTGCTTGTATGTGATATCCACTTATTCTGCTCTTTGCTTGTTTGTATCTTTAGACTGTAAATTCTCCAGGACCAGCTTATTATCTCGTCTATGTTTGTGCAGCACAGTGTTGTCTTGCTCCAGCTCTGAATCTTTGGGCCCTACCATAACAAAAGCATTTACTACTAATACTTCATATTGGAGAGAAAAGCTGGGTCTGACAAGATTATCTTGTCAGGAGAAGAGGTCAGCCATGGAAGGAGACCAGGTCAAGGGAGAAGAATGAGGCCGCAAGGTACATAGAATCTGGGAGGGTAGTCCAGTTCTCAGGACATGAAGTCACCTGTCTAATGTGGTGCATTCTGCCAGTAGCAGAGCTTTCAGAAGGTGCCCACTGCCACAGGGTCTTAGTGAAGTGGAGACATCATTATTTGTAGGTGTACCCAGCGTAGCTATGCTATCACATGAAAAATTCATGGAGACCAAAATGATCACAAGGCAAAGAAGGGTATTTCATCTTGCCTGAGATCACCATGACAAAGATGAGGCCATTAAAGCACCTGGGGAAGTTTTAAATCGCAGTGTACAAAAGAAAAAGTAAAGGCATTCTTCCTTGAGGCAATGGCAGTAATGGAATAATCAATCTATTGTTACTATTGCAGGAGGCAACTTCTTTTCTCCTTTAGAAAGATATCAGAATGTTGATTCACTCAAACCAATGTCCAGTAGAGGCCATTGTTTTCCCATGACTCAAGATCCCAGGTTGGGTGCCAAAAGACATGGCTATAGATTTTATTTTTAATTGTGAGATTTTCCTGGGGATTTTCATTACTGTGATAAAGACTAACTAAAGAAGTCTGTCCTAGTGAGACAGATTAAGTGCCGCCCTCTATCCCTCCTGTGCCATGTGGGTGTAAAACGCTACTTCTGGGATGAGAACTGAATTCTTATCTGGGAGCAGTTTACGCACACTTTGCATGGTTGTAAATGACTTTACAAGGCACAAGGGGACTGGAGAATCAGGCCACGAATATTCGCCTGAGTCATACGAGAACACGAACTGAGATATCTGGGCTGTACATGAGAAAGAGAACAGTCTAGAATCTGGAGTATCTGTCAATCAGTGATTGACATGCCCAGTTGCAGGAACATCTGCTTGGAGAAAGTCAACAAAGAGACAGGCTAAGAAAAACACACCTAATCAAGAGATTCCAACTGTCTCAAGTCTGCATCAGCAGAGCCACACTGGTGACTGGCAGGGACTTTAGGAAGCACAAGAGCATGAATCACTTAGTGGGAATGTCAATGTGAGGATTGCTCTGCATACCAATAAATCAGCTGCTTTGATTACTAGAATATGTGTTCACATTTCTTCTTACTGTTTCCTAGCATTGCATGTTTATTTTCTTCTATGCTGAGGGCTATTGGGAGTGCGAGTTTCTTCCTGAGTGAGATTTGAGGTGAGCAGGCTACCAGTTGAGTAGATGACAGAGACCAAGTTGAGAGGGAGGATGCATGGTGGTTACTGATGAAATGACACAGGAGGGTTTTGATTTTGGCATGTCATCATGTCAATTTCCTTGCATCCATGACTTCATAAGTCAAAGGCAAAATCACATCTGGCTTTGATTTTTGGATGCAAGGCAGGAAGCAGTGAATGACTCCAAACTTTTTAAGACAAATAGTATAAAAAGGAAGAAGACTGAACTTCCAAAAAAGTGTCTGGTACAGGAACATGAAGGTGCTGCAGGAGCAAAGGTTTGAATTAGGCCTCAGCTACCATGGCTCCTATGAACACTTTAAACAAAACTATGGCCCAACAGGCTGCTTTCTTGCTAAAGAGAGTTGGGGGCATCTTCAAATAAATAAGTAAAATAAAATATTTTAATGGAAAATGACTTTTTTTTAACAAAACCATTTTTAACTCTTTTTTTTTTACCAAAAAAAAATGCTGTTTGCAGGGTTTTTTTAACTTTTTTTCTTTTTTTTAAAGAGACAGAAATATATTGACTGGAAATTGACCAAACAAGACAAACAGATGAACAAAAATAATTTTCATTGAAGAGCTTAGTGGAAAACAAATCCTTTTTTGACCAGCTCACTATGGGGATGGGCCCAAATTCTATAAGGATGAAACATTTCACCTTTTGTTTAGATTGTTCTTAGTCAGACTGGGGCACGTGGAAAGCTGATGCTAGGCAAAAAGAAACAAAGCTATTGCTTAGAGTCCTGAACAGTTCAAGGGGGCCCCTAGTTGCTTAGTTCTGATAATGGGAAAGGGCAGGAGTGGGCAAAATACTCCTTCATAGGGCCTCCAATGAACTAGCACTGGCTCGTAATGGTTGGAGCTTTTGTTAGTATGGTCTAATCCAGTGCTTTTCAAACTTTTTTTTTTTTCCTGAGGACCCAGTTGAAAAAAATAATTTATGCCCACGACCCAATAATTGCATCATTGAGCAATGCATTCCAGTTGTTTGCTGGCGGCAGTGGGTGCCGTGACCCAGCACTTGAGGCCATGCTTTGAAAACCACTGGTCTAATCTTCAAGAGCATTGGCTCCACAGAGTGTTCTAACGCAACTTGGTCCTTGTTCACACTGGCCATTCAAAATGTGGAGCCGTCCATTTGGCTACCATGGAGTTCAGGTCTAATTTAAATTGTTAACTCTCTCGGGCTCTTTGCCTTTTTGCTCTGTTTGTATAGCCCAATGGGCTCCTAGGAGCTACCATAACACAAGTAACTAACAGACCATGCTTCATTACAATTTTAAACATTGGAAAAAACAGTTTAGTTACTAACATGCAATTAAAAAATAAACAGAATTATGGACGGTGTAAAGTTTTATTTTGCATAACTGTTGAAGAAGGTGGTGGACTTGAGGCAGCCTAGATGAGAGAAGAGCAAAGAGAAATGAAACAATTACTGTCTGTGTCAGGTTAACAGCTGAACTATGTGAGGAAAAACAGCAACTTAGAAGCTCTTTTGCAGGGGGAGAGGAGAGAACAGCAGAATACAAGTGAGTTCTATGGATATTGAGAGAAGAGAGCCCAGAGTGGGGTAAGACCTTTGCTACCATGAGAAAGTTTAATTAAAAGTATGGTGCCGAACAGTAAAGAAGAGAAAAGACAATGTCACTGAACGGCAAGCAGTGTGCAGTGCCTGGGGACTTCCCGGTGTAACTCTTGGGCTCTTGGACACAACAGAGGGTCCTTTATGTAACTGGAGAATTTACTGTTAAATGCAGATTTCTTTATGCAAAATGACTGATTGGACTCTTCGACAAGTCCCAGGTTCAGTGGAGAAGAGAAGCCCCTTCTCTGTTTCCCTCTCATGTCCCTCTTACTCATATCTGTTTCCAGTTTGTCTGGTGCTGCAGATTTCATGAGTATCAGGCCCATGTAAAGCAGCTGTTTCTGACCTGGAGCCATGGCTGTGTTTGGGGGAGGAAGGTCTGGCTTCCTCAATTTGAGTGAGGGGAGGCTTGCAGGGTCCCATCTCTAGGAGTGCTACCGTTATAACTTGAGAGATTTGGATGTGACGGAAAGCAGCCTGGATTTCACTCCAAGTGTGAAAAGGGGTGAAAGATCATCAGGGCCAATAGCTCCCTGTCACCTGCTCCCTTCCTTACTTGTTTTGGCAGCGGATGCAAATTACCTGCTCTATTCCTTCCCAACAGATCCCGCCTGACATGTTGCCCAGTAACAGGGAGGCTGTGAATGCAGCATAGTATAATGAGTAACTACAGCTGGCTGAAAATTTTCCAATGGAACATTTTAACATCAGGAAGTGCCAATTCATCTAAATCGAAATGTTCTGCTGTGTAATAATAATGTGTCCTGCTCCTTTAAGGACTGTGAGGCTTTGCCCTGCTACATTTGTGCTGGGTGTAGGACATGCAAGGGGCAAGAGTGGGTGCCAGGGAGACTGTAGCTAGGTGGAACCGTGAGTTTCATACAGGACGGAAGCCTGAAAAGTTGCAGCTGGGCTGAGAAAACCACAGTAGGTGAGTGCTGCTTTGAGCAAGATTAGCTCCTGTCTGGAGGAAAGGAACTGAACCCAGCTCTGAGAAGGTGGGCTGGGGTTTCTTGACTCAAGTGCGGCTGGAGGAGGAGGTACTGAACTGAGGTTGGGGCTTGTAGGGAAGAATTTAAGGACGAAGCAAATTGGACCCCAAAGGGGAGAGTTTTAATTACCATTGAGCTGTGAGGTGTTCTTGAAGCATCTCATGAGAGAGGGAAGCGAAGGCAAGATGCTGCTCTGCCACCTCTGGCTACAAGGGGGCATGTGGGAGGCAGCCATCTGGTTGCCTATGGGAATATGTTGACTTAGAAGAAATTCTGTTTAGAAAAAATATCAGAACTTTCCATTCTGGAACTCTGACTTTTTTTCTCATTTGAAAGGACTTTTTTCATCTTTAAAAATTTTATTACGCTGTATAATATAAAATAAAGACAGCACTGAAATGAAATGTGGTGTTTTATTGTAACAAAATGGTTTGTATAAATTTTGGGGGGGGGGGGGGGGAGACAAAAATAACTGAATCATTTTGTGGGAAACTTCAAAATGTGATCTTTCAGTCCTATTTGGAGTTGAAGCAAATTTCAAAAACTTGGCATTTCCTATGAAATGCAGATTCTGCTTTCCACCCAGCTCTGAGATTAACTGTGGTGCTTGCTGGAGTTGCCCTGTATGCCACAAATTAAGAATGAGTGGGGGAGAGCTGTAAGTAATTGTTTAATAAGGCTCCCAACTCATGGGCTGTACTCTGCCACTGTTTTGCTCATGGGAATCCAATTAAAATAAATAGGGTGTTATGCATAAAAAATAGTTACATGGAGTCATATCTCACTATTATCTTCAAACTAATGTACACCCTGGGATTGTGCAACCTCCTCTCTAACAAGATCACTCCAAAACACTGTACTCTATGTATATAACTTTCAAAAACTAAATAAAAGCAATGAGATGTTCGTATATTCCACCTCCACCCATAGCTTCCAAGGAGCACAGAGAACTGTATCTTAAAACTAATTCAGTTTGTCAGGTTTCTTAAATGTATTGGCTGCTTTCTATACAGATGGCTTTAAACATGGACCCTTTTAAAATTTAAATAGCTTAGGATACAAGACTTGATCAAGGTGGGGCTGTCCCTTTTCTCTTTTGTTAGTGTATAAAGGGTCCCAGCTGTTCCCATTACTGTTGCCATGAGCATGTATGTGCAGGGACAGAATACGTCCTGACATCATCAATGTGGAATTTTAAATGTAGTACTTGCTCTCTGGTTACACATCCTTTTATGCTTGTTGGGAAACTCACCCCACTTGTTCACAACAGCCCCTGACTTTCAGTTTCTTCTGAATTTTGTTCACTGTAATACTGGCAACTATTTAAAAAATGGTACTGTGTGTCTTTAGATAGATAACTTCAAACCCAGCCCCTAGCACAATGGGGTCCTACTCCATGATTAGGGCTCCCAAGACACTGTGGTAATACAAATGATTTAAAAAAAAAAAAAAAAAAAAAAAAAAAAAAGTAACCAGTAGCCCCACTGACATTGAAAAGACTCCTCATTTACTGAAAGTTCAGTGTGCGCTAAATGTTTGCAAGATTGGGGCCATATCATCTTCCAGATCAGAATTTTGGTGCGCTGGGTCAGATGGTGATGACCTTATCCTGTCTGGGCCACGTGACTTGCACAGACTGCTTTGAGGGTTGCATTTCTGCCCCAGGTACATGTGCTGATTCCTTGGCTTTCCCATGCTTTGAATTTTCCTTTTCTTCTGTATCGGGGAGGGAGCAGTACACTTCTGCCAGTCAGAGCACTCCCTCTGTAAAACTGAGGTGTTGGGTGCTGCTCTGCGAGAAAGTAACATTCCTGTTGCTGATTCTCTGCCCCAAGGAACCCTGGTTACCAGTTATGATGATGTCACCCAGGACAATAATGGGGACAACTGTGTTATCAAGTCCCAGAGGGGGAGCCGTGTTAGTCCAGGTCAGCCAAACAAACAAGGAGTCCTGTGGCACTTTTAAAGACTAACACATTTATTTATTGCGTGAGCTTTTGTGGATGTTACCAGGTGCTCCAAGTGGAGCTGGAGAAGCAACAGGGTACCTTGCCAAGGACTGGGCTGGGCTGGCCTTGTATGTGAGCTGCACCATCATAGTAGCTAAACTGAGGCTTGAAGTGGAAACCTTTGTGGTCACTGGGGAGAGAACTTATTTGGATGTGCTGAGCTAGCAGGAGCTGTACTGAGCTTTTATTACATCCGTCCTGCTCTTTCAGGAGGACAGACCTGCAGGAACAGTGGCACAATTGCTTCTCTTTCCTAGACGTGGTATAAATATTGGAGGCTGAAGCTAATCCCGCTGAGTGTGGGTGGGTGTGAAAGTGAGCAAGCACTCCGTGAACAACAGGCAACCCTTGTACACTGTCTGTGTTGTATTTAATGGATTTAAAGCTAGGATCTGAGCATCACTGAACTGACACAGAAATGTACTTGGGTGGTGAGTGTTCTCCTGGTGTATCTGAAGGACTGCAGTGTGGAGCAGGGGTGTGTCAGAGCTACCTTTACAGGGGATGGCCCTGAAAGCATGCAGGAGAGCCATGCTGTCCGTGAACATTTAAACAGATATAAATGAGACTGGCTTTAGCAGTACAAACTGTGCTCCTGTAGGTGACCGGGAATTGGTTTCTTCCACAGATACAAGACCCTCTGCCAGACACTGACAACTACTTAAAAAACAAACAAACCTATTTCTGTGGAAGTCCATTCCACCTTGCTGCCCTCTATCCTGGATTTGTTTCCCATTTTTGTTGTTTTCTGTAGCATCCAACATGTGCTAGGTGCTTTTCAAACATGGGGTCAAGAACCTGGCTCAAAGAAACATATGGTCCATATACAGTGGCCAGATGAGATGGGACACAGCTAAAGCCAAGGATTAGGAAATGGTAATTGCTTTCCTCTCCCTCCACTTTTCTCTTGGATTTTGTATTTTCTTCTCCATTCTTCCCCTCCACCACTTCCTTAGTGATTACCAAGAGGCTGGTGGTGTAACAGTCTGTGTAGACCCTTTCTCAAATCCTGACCATGAAGAACTGAAGAGGAAGGCTCTCCCTCTATTTAAAAAACACAAATCACCTCAAGTTTCATGCTGGACCCATTGTATATGGCGTTACAACTTGGATAGTCTTGACATTGCTTAGTGGATATCCATGTTCAATAAAATTGATCAGAAGAGGCTCCCATGGGAATACAGTGTCTGTCACTCATCTTGGACACGTGCCCAAAAGCTCAGACCTTCATGTAGACTATCAAAATCTCCTCTTCAGACCCAAAGAATTAGGCAGAAACAAGAAGAGCTTTTTTAAGGAGCTACAGAGCTAGCTAGATCCAAGAGGGAATGCCGTGAAAAGCTAACCGACTGCCTCCAAATCTCAACAAAGCTTGATGTTTCAAACGGTCTGTCTGTAATCCATGTTGCTTTGGCCCATTCCTAATCCCAGTCTGAGGATTTGACATCACCAACTCTTCTGAGAAATGATTTGTGGTTTCACCAGCAAATGTCATAAATTAAAGCAGTGGTTTTCAAACTTTTTCTTTCCTTGGGGGAAAAAAAATCATTTATGCCCACATCCCAGCCCTGGATGGGTCCCCAGGTACACTGCAGAGAGGGGCTGCTCCAGGTTGCTTCTTTCCAGGATGTGCCTGGGAAAGGGTCCCCAGGCATGCTACAGAGAGGGACTGCTCTGGGCAGCTTCTTTCTAGGGTGTACCTTGGGACCGTCTCCAGGCACTCCATGGAGAGGGGCTGCTCTGGACAGCTTCTTTCCAGGGCATTCCTGGGAACGGGTCCCCAGGCATGCCACTAAGGGGGGGCCACGACCTAGTACCTAAGGGTCTGACACCCAGTAGTGGGTTGCGACCCACGGTTTGAAAACCACTGAATTAAAGTGTCAAAAGTGGAAGAGAAGACTGAGGAGGAAGGAAAGAGAATATTTTATACATAAATCTTGATAAATTGCAATGATGGGGAAGGAAACTTGGGGGAAAATACTGGACAGCTCAATGGGACTTCAGCAACTGATCAGGAATGTTTTCGTGAGTGAGTGTGTGTGAGTGAGTGAGTGTGTGTGAGTGTGTGTGTGTGTGTGTGTGTGTTGTGGTTGTTAACCACAGAACATTTAATAAGTTGCAAAATAGTTTGATTCATGGGAAGTATTTTGTTTTTCATGTTGTTTCTATCCTTCTTGGAGAGAATGATGTGGTAGTTTTGGACTGACTGTTCTAAGTAGCCCCTTCACCCCTTCCCCTCACAACCCCAATTTTTAAAAGGTTTCAACTAGCAAGTGATTAGCTGCAGCATGCCCATGGTGTTACTATATCAGGCAAAGTGTCAGTTTCATTAGTTTGAACAGTGAGTGGGCCTTGGAAAGGTCTGTAGCAGAAAAGTGCCTCTCCCTGAGAGTTAAGTGAGCTTTGTGCAAAATCAGCAAGGACACTCTCTCTCTTGATTTGGAGGGAGAGAAAAATGGTTTGAAAGCTTTTGCCTTTGAGACTGTCTAGCGTGACCTATGTTTCTGGAGCACCCTTTGGGGTTTTCTGAGACTTGCCCTTTCGGTCCTCTGCACCACAGCTGTAGGAATGGACAGTAGTCTCACAGATTGTTTATTTAGTGATATGAACACTAAAACTGGCATTGGATTAGGTAGAGATGGACAAGAATGATGAAATCCTTGGAGTCCATTCCACTGCATTCTCTGTGTGTGTTTTTTTATTGATACTGAAATGGATTTTTTGATGAAGTCTAGTTTTTGGGGCAGGAATGGGAGGAACAGAAAGATTTGAAAGGACTTGAAAATGTAGCTTGATATCTGATGCTTCTGGACTTCCAGCTTTGAAATCAGTCAACGAGGTTCATTACAGAACTTGCTGTGTTTAGCTTTTGCATCCAGAATTCTGCAGAGGGCAAAGCACAACTTAAGGAAAAGACAATAGGCTTTTCTTTTTGCTGGGACAGGGGAAATGTTAGTATTTGATGGGCCAATACAACAGATAGAGGTACTCCAGGCTAGTGTTTCTCAGTGGCCAGCCCCTGAAATCTCCCCAGCACGGTTCAGAAAGGCAGCAAGCTGGCCCCTGGTATCAGAAAGGTTAAGAAATACTGCTGTCTGCAAATTCATCCCACGCAGAGCTCCCAATGCGCAGTAACCCTGATCTGCAACTTTCTGCTCCTCTTCCAGTGCTGCTCCATCTGCCAGTAACTCTCTGACCACAATTTGAGCTTGGGGACATTAATGACAAGTAATCTATCTGACTCATGTACATTTGAAACTAAGCAGGTATTCTTATTTAGTACATGAAAAATGAAGTTGATGCACCTGAATGAAGTCCCCTCCACAGATGTCTTTCAAAGTTGCAAAACAGTTCTTGCATGATCCTTGTTCAAATGTGCACTAGTAATAATTTCCCATCCTAAAAAGCTTCCATGCCAGATATGAATACATACAAATACACCACAGCAAGGCAGCAGGTTCTAGGCCAAGAGATGCGTATTCAGGGCTCCTCTTTGAGTCATTTTGATGATAGCTGGTTGAAATCAATATGAAATACTTTGTAATGACTAATGAGTCATCCTAGCAGATGGATCTTGTTAGCTCCCCCAGGAGTCAAAGAGAAGGATGGAGGGTACAGAACAGAGAGGTCCTGGGGGGGGGGGGGGGGATGCTAGGAATCGCAAAGTATAGGGAGAGAATTTAGGCTGAAGTCTCTGTTCCATGAATGGTAATGTGACCTAATGGACAGGACTCTGAACTGGGACTTGAAATCTGAGTCATCGTCATGCCTCTGGGCCTCCATTACCACAGCTGTGAAGTGGGAATGATGATGCCGATGACCTTTGTAAAGCACTTTGAGATCTGTGAATGAAAAGTGGATTATTGTAGGGCTTTGTGGGGTTTTTTGCTGTGTGTCCTGCCAACTGGCTGAGGGAAGTGAAATCTAACACTCAGCTCAGTGGCATTTGTCTATAACATGATAACTTTTGATTTGAACACCACCACTGATTAATATCAGGGAAAGTTCCAGGCAACCATGGCTAGAGCCCAGTTGTTTTTGTGTTTGATGAAATTAGCAGAATCCGTTACTTCAGCCACCTCTTTGTCTATATAGATGAAAGCACCAGATGATGGCAGCTATTAACATCTTCCAGCATAGCATGTAGACCCATCTCAGCTCTGCTCTTCTCTCAATGCGGCTGTAAAATGCTGACACCCTAAATGGGGAGGCAGTGTACTCAGAGCCTTGTGGCAGAGGTGAGAATTGGGCTTTCTTGGTATGGGAGCCTGGGGGAAAGGTAATGTGGGCATGGCAGGGGAGGGAGCTTGGGGTGCCCCCGGCATGGGTGGTAGGGAGTGTGATGGACAATGGTATGAAGGGAGTGGGACATGGTAGACACAGAGTCCCTGAGGTGGCAGAGAAGTGAATGGGAGAAAGTTGCTGCAGAGAGTCACTGAAATAGAGGGTGGTGGGAGGGTGGCCCACAGGGAGCTTGCGGGTGTGGAGGCAAAGGGAATGGAGGGATGCAAGAAGCCCCTGGTGCGGGCAATGAGCTTGGCCTACATGCACACCATCTGTGATGCTGTAGTAAAGCCACATGCCAGGAAAGGGTGAATTGGGATGACAAGCAGTGCCTCTAAGTATCCATCCCAGAGCAGGAGGGGGAATCCACCTCTTTACAAACTGCTGCTCAGTTAGGGTTGGATCCTGCTCTCAGTGAGATACATAATGAAACTCACATTGACTTCAGTATGAGCAAGTTTAATCTCTAAGGGCCTGGAAAGTCTCCCATTGACTTCAACGGATCCACTCTGCCAGTGCCTTTAAAGGCTTTAGCTCAGAGCTGGCCCAACCATAGAGGTGAACTAGGTGGTCACCTAGGGCACCAGGCTTTAAGGGGCACCAAATTAGATAGAAGATAATTTTTTTTACATATGTTATCTCTTATTACATGTGGGGGGGAGGCGCTAAAATCATAGTTCTCCTAGGGCACCAAAAACCCTTGGGCTGGCCCTGCTTTAGCTGAGTAGAGTCTGCCCACCATTCAAAATATAAACAGACTCCCAGAACACACTCAGTTCATGAGCATGTTCATCTTTGGGTCTCCAGAAGAAAATGTTTGCCTTCCAGAGAAAGTGAGGTTTCCAAAGTGGAGGGTGATTGCTAACAACAGTAGAATAAGATGGTAATTAGCAGATCAGCTTCAGAGACATGTTCTGGCAATGTTGGGGTTTACCCAAGGAATGGATCGCCTTTTCCGCTGGGCATTGTGTTGTATTCACTGCAGACACATGAAGATTTTTAGATGAAAAACAGAAATATTTTTGGTGGAAGGTTGTGACATGAGGAATTATTTAAGTTCGGCGCCAATGTGGACACAAGAACAATTGGATATAAAATGGTCATCAGTAAGTTTAGACTTGAAATTAGACTCAGGTTTCTAACCATCAGAGGAATAAAGTTCTGGAATGGCCTTCCAAGGAGAGCTGTGGGGACAAAAAACTCAAACTGGCTTCAGAACTGAGTTTGATAAATGTATGGAGGGGACACTATGATGGGGCAGCTTACTTTGGCAATTGACTGATACTTGGCTTTTGGTGCTAGATACGCCAATAGCCTGAGATGAGACATTTGATGGGGTGGCTTTGGAGTTATTACAGAGAATTCTTTCTTGGGTGTCTGGCTAGTAAATCTTGCCCACGTGCTCAGGGTTTAACTGATCAGCATATCTGGGGTCTCGTAGGAACTTTCCCCCAGGGCAGATTGGCAAAGGCAGTGGGTTTTTTTTGCTTTCCTCTGTAGCATGGGGCACAGGTCACTTGCTGGTGGATCCTCTGTACCTTGAAGTCTTTAAACCATGCTTTGAGGACTTTATTAACTCAATCATAGGGAAGAGGTTTATTACAGGAGTGGGTGGGTGAGGTTCTGTTGCCTGCACTGAGTGAGAGGTCAGACTAGATGATCATATGGGTCCCTTCTGCCTTACAGTCTATGAGACCTACTTTATTTCTTAGAATTCAAAATCACAAATGAACCCAAAACCAGAGAGAATGAAAACTAGCTGCTCTCTAGGCAGTGAGGCACAACTTGTCTCACCTTGCTTAAAGGAGCCTCTTTGCAGACTGACTCTGCAGAGGCCCTATAACCTGCAAGCAGGTTCTTAAAATGATTTTTTACAATTCAGACGTAGTCCTCAATATATCCCATGTTGGGGCAGGAGTGGGGTGTTTTTCTGTGTGTGCGCGCGCACAGTGCAACTCAAATCCCAGGCTAGGATCTCTAGGCACTACCCCTCTACAAATAATAAATAGTAGTACTAATACCCAATTTGGATGAATGGATTTCAGTCTGCAGCAACCTAGCACAGCAAAGAGGGCAGGGATCTTTCTTATCTCCCTCAGTCTCCCTTGTATATATACTGTAGCTTGGGGAGAAGGAGGAGACTAATTTTACATTTGGCAACTGAGCATTACAGGAAAAAGGGCTTTCTGAATGGACACTATGCGTCTCAGTGTTCGTACGGTGTTGCGACTTATTGCATGCCCATCATTAAAGTCATACATTGCAGATTGTACTGAGATTGTACTTCTGCCAAGTTAGGCAGGGGAAAGGCACATACGTACATTTCTCCCTCCTCCCTTTAGTGCACCTGTTGGGAAGGAAGGTGAAGGAGTTGATTTTATAAAAGATTTTTAAACATGCTTTTCTCTCAAGGTGTGTGGGACTGTCTGTCCTAGCCACTTGCTCGGACTCTGTTGAAATATAGAATCTTGCAGTGCTTTTTTTTTTTTTTTTTTTTTAAAGGTGCCGGTACTCGGGAAGGGACGTAGGGTGGCTGCCGGCGGTGGCGGGAGCTGGGGCCGCATCGCTGTGAAAAAGGTGCCGGTACTCAGTACCCCCGAGTACCATCACAAAAAAGGTGCCGGTACTCGGTACCCCCGAGTACCATCACAAAAAAAAGCCCTGGAATCTTGAGGGGTGCAATTTTTTTTTTGGGGGGGGGCATTTAAGGTTAGATTGCTGCTGCTTCGTTTTTGCTAGGTACAGTTCAGGAGAGGATTTTCTTGCAAGGTCACCTCCTGGAGCAGCTATTCTTTCCCTCCTTGCTTCCTTAGCCAGGTTGTGATAATTTTAGAAGTGGGTGTATTATCCTTATCTTGGTCATTCAGCTCATGGTGCATCAAGGGATCCCAGTTCTTCTCTGAAATTGCTTGCCTTGTCCTGCTATCCAAGAGAGAGAAGTGAAGGGTACATAGATCCTCAAGATCAGGTAAGTGGGAGACTAAAATCTATATATTAATCATTTCCCACCCCCTGGTGTTCACGAAAGATTGTTGTATTCTTCTGCCCCAAAACACACTGACCAGATTCATACTCCTGAACAGACCTTCTCTCATATCATGTACCTTGCACCTGCACCAGATGTCTAAAGATATGTTGGCCTGTATTGGTTTAACAAGGAAAGTTGTTTTTTGTCTCCCTCCCTACCCCCGCCACTATGGGGCTGGGAGCGGGGGGGGGGGGGGGGAATTCTTCACTGGGAACAAATCTCATTTTCAAGAGTCCTGACAAAATGAGCCATAAAATTACAATATTTCAAAGCACTCTGTAATTCCAGTGCAGATGGCTCTTCATCATGGAATCTGAAAGCTCAGAAAATATAAAACTCATTAGATTAAAATAAACCACCTACTGCGAGGAAGAAAAGCTTATTTATCAATATCAATTTACTTCTGATTACCCTCTTCTGCAATTTGTTATTTTCAGGAATTATGATTTGTGTATTGCTCATGCCAATGTCATTTTTTTAAAAGCTTTAGTTTACTTTTCTGTAAAATGTGTTTATTTTAAACACCTAGCTAGAAGAGAGTGTTCGAGTCCTGAGCAGGAGGTGCGACTAGCAAATTGTGACACAAAGTAAAGCACTTGTGTTGCAAAAGATCCACAAGTTAGCAAGTGTCAACCAGCCTTTTGCCAGGTTGGATCCAAATATGTTTGCACTTTTCAGATATTAACAAATGTTAGGAAGCTGCCATTTGCTGGTGCTTTTGGACTACAGCTTGCATTCCCAGCTATAGCTCGTGTGGGTGTCTTTCAGTAGGACCATTTCTTGGGTCTGTCAATGCCGAGCTGTGCTCAGAAAGGTTCAACCCAAGTTAATTTCAAAGACAACAGTTTTAAAAAAACCAAACCAGTTTCCAGCTGGACTTGGTCATGGTCGCATGGGCTTAGTAGGAACAAATCTCTGAACTGAAACTCATTATGAGACTGTGGCTGCATAGGATATGTCTACGCTACAGCCACAGAGAGACAGCGTGCAGCTGAGTCACTATAGCATAGATGCTTCCTACGTCAACGAAAGGGTTCTTTTTGTCAGTGTGAGCAATCCACCTCTTTTAGGGGCAATAGCTAGGTTGATAGAACTCTTCTATTGCCCTAGTTGCATTTATAATGCAGGGTAGGTTGACCTAAGAAAATTGTGTACATAGCATGAACATTTTCACAGCCTTGAGCAATGTAGTGAAGTTGGCCCAAGTTTTAGGTGTGGACTAGGCTTTTGATGCAGCCTGTGTGAACGGAAAGAGGAGTTCTTCTGGCGTAGCGCTCTCGCCTCCCTGTGCAACTTTAGATACGCTGACAGAAGCCGTCTTTTGTTGGTGTAGGTGTGTCTGCGCTGGGGTATTGCTGGCATAGTTATGTCAGCTGGGGATGGGTGTGTTTGTATGTTAGCTACCAGAGTAATGGTGGCATAAATTTGTAGTGTAGACATTGTCTGAGGTGCATCATGCATTTGCGGTCCAAACTGAACTCTGCCCCAACTAAACCGACAGTACTATACATTGCTGTCTTAATGCACTTGTGATTTCCCAATGATCATCAAAGCTCTGGGCAAACATTAACTAAAGCAAATGTCCAGAGAAGTGCTAGAGGTCAAGTGACACCCTTCATTTATGTATGAAAGAGGTGCTTGAAATTCAGATCTGGACTCTGATTTGAATCCAGGTTTCTCTAAAGTTTGAAGATGGTTAGGCTCATTGTTTTGGCTTACCCCATGGTAGAGAAACTAAAACAGCGAGGCAGACCTAAAGTTTGGGAACCAGAGTGAGGGGCTTGCCATTTCTTAGTGAAGACAGGAGAGCAGTGCGTGCAGACTGAAGATGAGAGTCAGGCTCTAGATGTTTAAATATGGGTTAGAAAGTGTTAAGAAACCCAATTTAAAGTTGTCTTTTGTCTGTCTGTACCTGAGTCTCGTGTCATGGTTCTGTATGTAGCTATCTAATAAGCGCAGAGGAAAAGGAAGCTCTCATCAGTAGACTGAGCCTACCCAGTGTCTCTGGATAGTTGTTTGTTTGGTTTTCTTTTTTTAAGTCCTCTGCATCGTGCCATGATTCCACCGTGGATATTTTGTTGTTGTCATTGCTGATGGATCTTCCCATTTAGGGGTCTTTCTCTCCAAATTTTAAAGACCATCATTATGTTCAGCTGGGGAGCGATGTCTCCATGGGCTAGATGAGAGTGATGGGAAGAAGGAAATGTGTTTCCCACTCCCTTTGTTCCTGAATAAATGGGAGCAGAAGGACTAGAGAGAGCCAGGTGTGAGGGGCAAATCACTGCAATGGTAGCAGTCAGAATGCGAGCAGAAGCCGCCTTCTTGACAGGTGGATGAATGCCACACGCGAGCACACACAGATCCCTATTGGGTTGCTGGTGATCTTTTTTGTCTCCTCTCAAAGGAAGCAAATACCATTAGTGGGTAGCCCCAGCTGCTGTGTTACAGCTGCAATTATTCTGTGAATGGGGGAGGGGGAAAGAGTGTGGGGCAGAGGCTAGCTAATTGCATGATGTGTCTCTTGAGAGGCAGTTTGGGGAAGGGGGCTGAAAGGGGTTGCGCCGTGAGCAGTTCCCCACACAAAAGCTATTTGGGAGACACTGATTTATACTTTCATTTCTTTTTTATGCTCTTGGAACAGCATGCAGCAAACAAAGACTGACACTGTAAATTAAAGACACAAATATTGGGAAAGAGAAGGCCAGGTGGGGGAAAGGGAGGAGAGCATCGCAGGTTTGGGATTATAAAAGTGCCAGCAGCAGCCGAAATGTTTCTGCATAGCTGCCAACAGGACACAGGCAATACAGAAGCTGCTGCAGTTCTGGCGGAGGCAATTAAGAGTACTTTGTATGTATAACAACTCCTCTCCTGCAGAAGTGTCCCAACAGTGCATTTAAAATAACCAATACAGGTGCACAGCCCTATAAAGTGACACTTCCCAGCCTGATGCCAATACACAAAGCACCAAATCCAGACGTGGCGTAAGTCCATAATTCTAAGTGAAATGCTGGCAGCTTCTCCGGCACTTGTTGCCAGTTTCACCTTGATTCATTTACCGTGAGGGCATGGACTGGGAAACTGGAACGTGCACCACCTGGAGTGACTACCTCTCAACTTGCCACAGTGAAGATGGAGTCCCTTGAAAGAGGCATTTTTATCCTTGTTTTTTTTGCAATCGGTGCCCCAAAACAGGCTTCTGAACAAATGCAGGGATGACCTATGGTGATTTCTAGGTAGGCACTGAAGTGAAATCACGATCCTAGAAGGTGTATGACTACTGATTACAGCCCCAACCCTGCAATCTGGTGGGCAAAAAGTCAGTGTAGCTCCTCATGTGGAGAAAGAACTGATTGTAGGATTGTGACCTCTAATCTAAATCCAACCTTCACTTCCAGCCAAGGTATCCAAATGTTGCATGTCACAATACAACACTCACACTTCTTTATCAAAATATGCAGCACAGAGCCTCTGCTCTAGACGTAAGGATGCCTGAAAGGAAACGGGTAAGGAAGAAGGCTATGAGTAAGGGGCCCATATCGTCTCACTAAAAATCTCTGGGGTCACAGATTAACAAGTCTGAGTTGCATATTTAGCGCAGATATGTCCACATTGCCCTTCTACTCATTGGATTACTTAGAGGCGCCAGTCTGCCACTGCCCCTAAACTCACTGAGTTTATCCTTTAAGTTAAACAGTAGCACCTCATGCTTTTAGATCCGGGAGTCCCAGGTTCAGGTCCCTCGCATGATCCATCTAGTGCCATTATTAGATTTATATACGAGACACTGTATTTCTACAACTCCATTATTTTTATGAGGAATCTCTTTCAGGGATGAGGCACAATTAAGTATTCTCTCCAATGCACAATTTTGAAGTTCTCCCTTGGAATCCCTAAACCATAATATCAAAACAAAACCATCTCTGGAAACCAGTGTGGAGAACTGCAGTATTAATGAAGACAGACAATCAAAATGGCATTTCAAGTAATTACTTATGCAATGAAAAAGTGATTTAGAATATATACAACACTTAGCTGATCATTCAGTTTAAAAGAGAGGCTTTTAACAGGCTTTATTTCTAAATAATCTGACTGTTGTTGGAGAAATGTACTCTGAGAAGCTGGAAAATAACATTTCACCCTCTCTGGGTTGTGGTGGCCACAGTTCAAAGCCAGGTAGGCACAAGTGCTACTTTCTCCTCTGGTGAGTCTCATGCAGCAGATAGCAAGACAAGAGGTTTTGTTGAGGTCTACCTTGGGCCCTAACAGTACCCTCTCTGATGCCAGCAGAATGTGTGCTGCTCTGGGACAGGGTTACTTGACCGTGTGCTGGAAAGGATATGCATATCTTGCCTTTCTGGTGTGACACATCATGCACCTGTGTAACCTTCGGGTGGGCTAAAATTAATTCAATTGCCCTTCTCCAGTGCCTCACAGAAATACACCCCAATCCCTGTGGAGAAAGCAGCTGGGGACCCAGGATCCAGTCTGTATGGGACTCACAGCAAAGATTGCTCAGAATTACCACCCCACATTAAAATACTACCAAAACCAAACGTACCAATGAACTTTATTAACTACTAACTAAATAAACCTTATTCTAAGAAAACAAAATACAATTAACCAAGAACAATCCCTACAGAAACCCAGCAGGAAAGATCCCCAAGAGTCCCAAAGTCCCGGTGGAGTTCACCCAACTCTCAGCTACAGTCTTTGTTCCAGTGTAGAGGATTGAGTGGCAAGAAATAGCTGCTCTCTTCTTCTTCCTTTGCTGGAATCCTCTGTAGCATTCCATGCAGGCTTTTCCTTCTCCTTTGCAACCAGCCCTCAGTCCCATATGCATGTCTGCAAAATCTGTTGCAGATGACTCCATTAGAAGGAAAAAACATCTTGTTCACTCCTGGCTCAGCTTCTCTCCTGAAAACTGAGCACATGGGCTCATCTTGAAGCAGCTCCTGCCTGCTGTCTGCACATGTCATCTGACTTGACCGCACCACATCACATCAGCAGGACACCCTGTGGAGCATGCTCAAAATGCTACCACTCCCTGCTTCTAGAAGATTCTAGCTGTGGGTAGCTAATCTGCCCAGCAACAGTAACCCACCCTCAGTAGGTCTCTTAAAGAGAGAGCCTTTTTTAGGCATATGGGTTATAGCTGCAATGGAAGAAAATGCGTTTGTGGGTATTTGGGGTTTTCCCCAGCCCCATAATGTATAAAGAGAGCCTGGCAGGTTGGGGGGAAGGAGGAGTAGGAAAGCAATAAGCGGGGCTTGTGACAAAATGCTGATCACTGCCGGTTTAATTAATTATTCCAGGGCAGACCTCCTTAAGAAGAGCTGTGCCTAACTGATGGGCTGAGGAGAACTAAGTGGCTGTTTAGGCTCCCAGGCAGATGGTACAAAAGGCACAGGAAGACAGGGGGTGGGAGGAAACATAGCTCTTCCCTGCTTGTCTGGGGAGCGGGTGGTGTGAGGGTGGATAGACTGTAAGGCCAGAAGAGACCAATATGATCATCTAGTCTGACCTGCACAATGCAGACCACAAAACCTCACCCACCCACACCCAATAAACCTCTAATCTATGACTGAGTTACTAAAGTCCTCAATTCATGATTTAAAGACTTTAAAGTACAGAGAAACCACCAGCCGGTGAGCTGTGCTCCATGCCATATAGAGGAAGATGAAACCCCCCCCCCCAGAGCCCTTGTCAATCTGCCCTGGGGGAAAATTCCTTCCTGACCCCAAATATGGTGATCAGTTAAACCTGAGCATGTGGGCAAGACTCATCGGCCAGACACCCAAGAAAGAATTCTCTGTAATAACTCAGAACCCACCCAATCTAACATCCCTTCTCAGGTCACTGGCCCATCCACCACGAGTAGTAAGAAAACCCAGTCAGTTGTCAAACAAGGCCATCCCACCACACCACCTCTTCCAAATATTTATCAAGGTCTGTTTTGAAGCCAGCTAGGTTTTTTGCCCACACTGTAAACAAACTGCATGGGGTGTTTTACTCGCAGAAAGGTCTCTGAGCTGTGTGTGGGCTTGCGGCAGAGTCTGCTCGCTCCTGCCCAGGCTCCTGACTTAAGATTTACATGCGGTAGGGTGGTTTGTTTTTCCCCATTAGAAATATAGATCTTTTCAACTCTCTTTTTTGTAATGGATGCAATGGATTAATTGAGAGAAGGAATTATTTTTTAAGACTTTTTTTAATATCTATAATTCGGTGTGGGGGTGGGAGGGGGGATACTAGTTTTATTTAAGATTGGGGGTCTACTAGTTTTCTTTAAGATTCAACATCCCTGCTCCTGCGGTTAAAGGCTGAGAATTCTCATTTCCCATCTGAGACCTCCAATGAACCTTTCAGATAAAACAGGAAAGATCAGCAATGCTGTTCATGATTTTCAAAGGTTACATTTTAAAAACCAAAAAAGGTAGAATTGATCCCAGTTTTTTCCCAAAGAAACCTTTCAGATTGACTTTAAATATCATAAGTAAGCATCAAAAATCCCACCACCAAAACACACAAGCACATGATTCTTTTCCTTTGCAGGTCACCTTTAAATATTTCTTGATGGCAAAATATTTCAAAGAGATCTAGAGGGCCTCTTCACCCAGAGTACCGCAACATCAATTTTAAATTCAGTCTGACACCTTCCCTAAATAAAATAAATAAATCTAGTTTGTGGTTACTGTGCTGAAATATTTACCTTGTTAGAATCAAAATAAATTGATCTCAACCCCCTCACCTCTGCAGAGCTAAATTGAGGATTTTAGATTTATCTTCATAAGCCAAGAATGAGTGAGCCAGTCTGGAGAATTCCTATCTTCCCTTGAATTCTGGGACTTACGGGCTTGATCCCAATAGGGTTAGTGAAATTAACAGAGGTTTTTCCATTGACATGGATGGGCTTTGGATCAGGCCTAATTCTCCTGGGCCATCTTGTCTGTTGTTCAGGAACTAGTGCATAATTGCCACCTATACACACTGTCCCTAAGTGCTCAAATTTACAAATCAGATAATGGTGCATCCATCACTACCCGTGGAGGGGAACTATTCCATATATTTGTCTGATAGGGAACATTTCCAGTTGTGATGAATGAGCCTCAAAAGTTTTGGCTTTTCAGGTTATCTTGGATCATTTGGAAAACTAACTGGGTGCTTCTAGTTTTATTCTGGTGGGCTGGCAATCTCCAAAGAATAGTATCCCCAATTCCAGCTAGAGAAGGGAATGAAAAATGGGAAATAAATAAATGCACTATTACAGAGCTTTCCATTTTTAAATGAATGTTAATGCCCAAACCTTTCTTAATATGAGGCACAACCTATCTCTTGCTTACTTTCATTGTGTTAAGATCCAAAGGGGTAGCCGTGTTAGTCTGTTGCAGAGAAACAGAGTCCTGTGGCACTTTTAAAGACTAACAGATTTATTTATCACATGACTTTCATGGGAGAAAATCCCACTTCATCAGACTCTTTGAAAATGGCTATCTTCAAAGCATCTGACGAAGTGGGATTTTCTCCCACGAAAGCTCATGTAATAAATAAATGTTAGTCTTTAATAGTGCCCGAGGACTCTGTTTCATTGTGTTATTTCTAGTTAGGCTGCTTTGGTTTGCATTGTGGTGTGACTGTACTGCAGGCGAAGGGGGGATGTTCTTTGGCTGAGGGTTTGTGAATATTCTCCTGGAAACTTTGTTCACAGATATGGGAGAAGGGCACAAAGGTTGCTCCACAACCGAGAGGGCTCTTGTATGTTCATAACTGGCTGCTTACAACTTTGGTTGAAGGTGAGGGCAGTGGGGCTGTTCCCTGACTGCCCTTTAGTAGAACCGCTGTAGAAGGTCCTCCTATTGCATTCTGATGGCTCTGTCTCCCCACTGCAAGCTACTCGCTGAGTTAGCAGCTTTCCTGGAATCCATGTGTGCTCATCTTCTTGGTCACAGCAGCAGGTTTGAAAAAGCAGCAATATGGGTAAAATGGATTCAGGTGTACGGAATTAATGAAAGTGATGGAATTTGCAGCTTGCATTCCCTTGCTTTCCCATTCCTTAAGGCCAGGCGTGATGGGAAGAGGCAGTTCTAGTCCTATGATGGGTTAAAAATATGTGGGTTTCAGTGGAAGTTGCTCTGTGGGTTTGACTTTCAAGGTGCTGCACTTTGGCAGCACTTGAGAAAGGAGCCCATAAGCACACGCTTAACTTTCATGCACCTGAGCACCCCTTGGGAATTAGTGAAGTAGGTGCGTAAGTTCAATGTCTTGTTGTGCAGGTATAGAAATCTTTCCATCCCACTTCGTCTGTGGACTTTCAGTGGCTTCACAGCTTGAGGCACAAGTGACCAGTTTTGGCAAACTGGTGACATCCCCCTCAGTAAGTGACTTGCTAATATTAATAGAGATTCATTTGCACATACGTTGAGCTATCTTTATGAGGTGAGGCAGTGCTGGGGCAGGGGAGACAGAGAGCTTTTATATGATAGGAGCTGGTCCTCTCTGCCTGTTTGTGGTGGTTGCTGTCCAAGTAGGAGTCCACATATCAGGCACTCATTCAGGACTCACTGCTTTATTACTCTATCCCTGGAGTACATCAGGTGTTACATGAAAGATTAGAACACATTATTAGCTTTACACATCATTTTTATGTCAGGCTCCAATTATCGGACCTGATCCTCTGCTAGCGTACGCAAGTGTAGCTCTGGTAGCTTCAGTCTGTCTGAGCAGATTGCTTTTCAGGGTCCAAGATACTAGACAAGATAAATATAACAAGTAATTATAACAAATGAAGGGGTGATAACGTGGGAGGGAGATGATGAGACTGGTGACAATTAAGATCACCTTATCATGTAGGGATGTTATACGTACAGTTTGCTTTATCTGTGGTAAATGTCCACGCACGCGTGCATGATACCTGTGTAACTTATACTTGCCTCTAGGACAGTAGATATGTTACTGTCCATCATGTAACTTGATTTTATTTTGATCTCATTTTAAAATACAAATTTTTCTGGGGTTTGGAGGCTTTTTGGATTTCTTTTTCTTGTCTCTTATTTACTCATCTGCACACAATGTAAGCATCTGACCATTCTAACCATTTCTGTTTTCATTTTTAATTCTGTGGCTTCATTGTAAGAAGCCATGTGCTCTGTTTAATACTAGCCTGGGAAATTCTAGAAGCTAAGTGGGGTACTGAAGTGTTCATTTGCATGCTAATTTACTCAGAATGTTCTTCCAGCTCATAACTATTTCACAACACTGCTGTGTTTGAGAGCTTTGGATGTACTCGTGTGTTCTCTGTTATTTTCTGCATTGTACTTTTAAATTCCTGTGAATTTTTAGTGATTCCAGTTCTGGTCTCCCACACAGTTCTGCCAGTACAACTTGATGATTCACTGCTATACCAGTCCTGGGCTCCTATTCCATACCGCCAGCAAAACTTGATCCTGACCTCCTACTGTCCCAGTCCTTTGCCTCCTAATAGCTTGTCCTGTGTATCTCAGACCAGACAAGCAGCTCTTCAGATAAGCTGATCCAGTCCTGAGTCTCTAAAGGTGTCTCCTGAGCAGGCGCTGCTGAACATGTTGAACTATGTAATGATTCTTATGATGTGTACAAACAACCTCAGGAGACTAAGAATAAAACATCGATCTTGTTTTGCTTTGTACCATGAGCAGTCATTGACCCTGCCTTCTAGCTGCAAGGGGACATATTCGGCTCTGGTGCAACTACATTGACTTCAAGGAATTAAATCAGGGATGAATCTGACCCAGCAATGTTATCCCTTTGATTCCCACACCTGGTTTGCACATGGATGTGCGAGGTGGGGGAGGAATGAGATCTTCCATAGAATACAAAGTTATATGGCATACATTCAGAAGGCTACATACCTATTATACTTCCAATACATCCTAATTGGATCAAGAGTGTTAAGGGTAGCGAAGATGTTCTTTTTTTCTTAACACTATTCAGCTGCAGATAGTCAATGGAAAGCAGAAATTTGGAAAGGAATGCCTTCTCAATCAATGCCTTGAAATGTTGTGAAAAAATGTAGGTTTTGGACCACCTCAAGCAGGAAGGCAGTAATTGCTCTTTTTGGCTCTATCAGCCTGTCCCTGAAATACTGGGTTTTTTCTCCTCAGTAAGCACTAGAAAGATTCCAGTATCTATTAAGGAATAACTAATGAAGCAAGGTTAAAAGCGCTAAATATAGTTTGGGACACTTAAGGGAGACATGATGACTGTGAAGGATTTAAAAACGGAGAGGGAGGAGGGGGGGTGGGAATTGTTTGGAATAATCCAAAGAGCTATAAATAGGAGTAATGCAATTTAAAATGAGCAAAACAAAATTGTCTGTGAATTAGCAAAGATATTCGTAACAGTGGGATCTCTTGGATTGTGAGGGAAAATCTCCCAAAGGAAATGGCAAAAGTCCCATCACTTGAGACAACTACAGTTGGTTTTAACACAATATTAAACGATCGGGTCCAGTCCTGCAAAGCCAGTTATGGACAAGATAATCTAATAAGGTCTCTTGTGTGTCTCATTTTCATAATTTAGCATTATGAACCTCTTCAGGACTTAGTATGGCTTATAGATATCTCTGTTCACTCTCACCTGAATGCCCACAGAGACACCCTTTTGCTTTCTATGCCCAATCAATGTATGACTATGCCCTGCCAGCTTTAACCTGTTTCTTTTGTGAGGTTGGTGACAACTCTGGGATGGGTGACAGTAATTGTCGGATGACATTTTTCATGGATGTTCTGAATTTCCCCCTCTGTATACCCACTCTTCTTGTGTGGGTGATGCTTAATGCTTTCATGGGTTTCCCATCTCCTAGCAGGACCCTGCTTTATCTCCTTCAGACAATACAATCTGGACATCCTGCCTAGGTTCATGGTAGTTGTGTTACTATAATGACATTGCAAACAAAAACACATGTTGGGGAAGGATTTTGCATCCCATTGTAGCTGCATGAGTGTGCTTTGAGGGAAAGATGTCATCCGCAAAGCTGACTAGACTTGAAATGTTAAATTTGCCTCTCCTCTTCTTTGTCAGGAACCATGAAGTGTCATTTTGCTGCCAGCTACTTTCTTCTCTCCCTCTTGGTCTTGGAGTTGTTCTGTTTAGGTAAGTGGAATTTCTCTCTGGTCAATGCTTGATTATCCCTCCTTCCTTTCCCCTGGCCCATCTTTCTATTTCAAGCTGTGTGATGGTGCTTAAACAGCTTAACAGTTGCATTTCTGGGATTTCTCTCTTGGAGCAGAAAGTCTTTATCTTTCTACTGAGTCTGTGATAGAACCTGTTATTAGATCAGCGCCTCTGAGAGAAGCCACAGAAGAAACCAGTCACTGCTCTTGAAAATGGGGTGTGGGCAGTACCTGGATGGTAAGCGCCCTGGGGCAGGGTCTGCCTTATGTGTTTATATACATAGCACAATGGAGCCCTTTTTTCTGACTGGGCCTTAGGCACTACCCCAAGACAATAATTACAATTGGGAAAGATTGGTTCTGACTGAGTCCATCAGTTGCTGATAGTTGCTGCTTATCTGCCAACAAGGTTTGCTGTCACAGGGGTCCTAAAAGAGAATCAGGACCTGTAGTTTTAAGTCAGTTTCACAATGTATAAGTTAAATTGTGTGTGTGTGTGTGTGTGTGTGTGTGTGTGTGTGTGTGTGTGTGAGAGAGAGAGAGAGAGAGAGAGAGAGAGATGTTCCCTTATGAAAATAAGACCTACTGAGAAACTACATGCAGTGAGTACCGTGTTTGTTGCATTATGTTCTCCTGGGAGGTACTTAATGAGGGGTCAAACCCTTGCAGACTTTCATACATTACAGACACTTGCCAAGTCAGCTGGCACTCCTGGGGGCGTGGGGGCTAGCAGCGGATGTCTGCACTCTGTTTCATGCACCGTGGGCCAACAACATCCCGGCTATGGTGTGGTTTTTCTGACACATCCCTCCCACTAGCCTATTTTCAGATTTCGGGGCAGACTCCTTTCCTCAGGGCTGCCAATTGACTTCAGCTTGGGGCCACTTCAGCCTGCACTGGAATAAAAAGCTGCAGCTGGCCTGCGTCAGCTGGTTCATGGGGCTCAGGCTCCAGAACTGTCTGCGTGCAGACCTAGAGAATCAGGAAGTGGGAGTTCCAAAGGGGTAGCAGTGTTAGTCTAGGTCCGCCAAACAAACAAGGAGAGGTGCCTGAGAGAGACAGAGAAGGGCAGGTGTGAGTTTCTGGAGGAGCGACTCAGGACAGAAGAGCAGCAGAGAGCTGGCAAATGGCGCTTGGGATGCAGCTTCAAGGGGCGAGAGAGAGAGGGGAGTTCTGATGAAACATGGACCAAAGCTGGAGTCTGACAAGCAACAAGGTTGGGCAGCAGCCTCCCGGGAAAAGGAAAAGACCCAGCTTGGCCTGGGGAAGCTGAGCCCAGAGGCAAGAGGGTTGTTGCTGGAAGTTGGATCTGGACAGGCAGTGCAACGCTGCAAGAGGCATAGGCCTCTCGGCCAAACCTGCATGGGGAACTGGAGAAAGAGCCCAGGAACAAGACGCTGATCCCAGAGGGATGTTCCCTGAGCAGGGGTTGGAGATGCAGGCAGGGATGGCTGGGGAGTGAAGCATTATGGGGAGCTCCCTGAAGGAAGGTGCTGGTAGAGGAGTCATGAGACTGGCCACTCTGAGTGGGGCCCTGGAATAAGTACTGCTATTGACTCTTGGATGTGTGGTTTGGAGCCTGTGTTCCTGTAGCAAGGAATGGAAAACCTGCTATGTTTGTATTGGCTTACTGTGAGAATTGGAGAGTGGGTTACCATAAAGGTTTTGGGGAATTACTGCACTTGTGTACATGAATAAATTATGCCCAGAAGAAGGCTTTGAGTCTAACACTGACAGACTCTGTGCATCTACACTTATAAATTAAGTCGACTTAAGCTTGCTTAAGTCGACTTAATTTACTCTGCGTCTGCACTACACTTTCCTTAAGTTGACTTAAGCAGCTGCTTAAGTCGACTTAAGGAAAAATTAAGTCAACTTTGTAAAACCTCGTTTTAAGTTGACTTTTGGCTTAAGTCGACTTTCTAAAGTCGACTTAAGCCAGTGTAGACCTGGAGTAGCCCTAAATCAACTTAGGGCTCTCCAGGACTCCCCCACTGCCCTCCCTGCTGGGGGGCTGGCACAGGGAGCCTGGCATGCCCCCCCACAGGGCAGGGCTCTGCCCTGCCCCTGTGTCCTGCCAGGGTCCCTGTCCCCCTTTGCCTCATTGGGCAAAGGCTGAGCCCCCTGGCACTTGGCAAGGGGTGCCCCTCCTGCCACCGTGGACCTGTCCCAGGTCCACCTAGCCCCTAGAAGTTGACCTAGGCGTCCAGTTTGGATGCTCTAGGTCGACTTTGTAGAGTCCCCCCAAAGTCAACTTAAAATTTTAAGTGTAGACATGCTAAGTCGACTTTGTTAAGTCGACTTAGTTAAGTTGACCTAAATTAACAAGTGTAGACATAGCCTCTGTTCCTTCTGTGAACAGATTAAAAAGGGAAACTGAGGTTCGGTGCACCTGTCATCCTGCCTCTATAGGGTGCCCCCAGTAGAGCTGAAGTCCTTATGTATCCACACTGTAAGACCATGTCTCTGATTTTTCTCCTGTACATCAATGCTAGCCGCTCCTCTCCTCATGATTTCCTGAAGTTAGGATTAAAAGTATTACAGTGTGACATGGCATTAGCTGTAGCTCTGAGTTCTCAAAATAGTGTCCACTGAAAGCTGTTGAGACCTGAAGATGCAGAGGGGCAAGCAATGTGGAGGCAGTAGCTTGGGAAATACAAGCCACCACCAGACGGAAGACAGGAGCAACTCCCCTACCTCAACCAGCTCAAGAAGTTTGGCGATGCAGCTCTGGGAGTGTCTCATTCTGTCCAGTAGAGGGCAGTGAGACACATACCTTGACTAGGGACTGGGCATTGGGATTAAACAGAGGGTCAGGCACTGTTATCAATATGATAGGTATCCCTGTATCCTTGTGTCTCAAAAATGAATACCACGGAATGGGCAGCACATATCTAATACTAAAGCAGTATTGCCAAGGTGGGAGCAGCAGTACCACTGGTGCTGATAACTGAATTGCCTTTCACTTCAGTGTATAGTCTCTGAATAGCATGCCTTCTACTTTTCTCCCCAAGGCCAAGCTGGCCTGAAAAGCCATCTAATCTGCCTCTGCCAACTTATACAGTAGCCTTTATTAAAAACACAGCAAGAAACATGTTTCAAAAAGGGAGCAAGCACAATAAGTGAAATTATCCCCAGCACCACCCCTGCCAGATTTAAATTCCAGACCATGAATGCTCCCCCACCCTGCTCTTTGGAAGGAGGATTTAAGTGAGGGGAAAGACCTCTAGCTGAATCCAGCAATGGTGGAAATCTCTAACTTGCTCAAGTTGGAACATTAGGGTCAAAATTTTCAAATGTGGGTACCTAAAGTCAAGCGCTTAAATAAGTGGCATGATTACCAGAGGTGTAGAAATATCCTTGCAGAGAAAAGTTCACATGACAAAAAGACATTCCTAAAAGGACCAAAATACAGGTTTATGCATGGCAAAATTCTCAGCCCTCTTTCCCAGCTTCCTCCTGGGACAACCATCAGCGTAATCATAAATGGGACCCTCCAGGGGAAAAAACAGAAGCCCCTATAGCCTAAAGTAAAGGACTAAGCCCCAGAGCTGGGACTATCACAGGTTTCTTCTGTCCATTGTGGAGCAGACACCAAGGGTGATGTGTGACACCCACAGAACATCAGCATCCCTGCTAACTTCTGGAAATGCCACACTGTCCTGATGATCTCCCTATGCGGGGTAGGAAAGGGGAGATAGGCTTGGTTTTCTCACTTTTAGTCCAAACTTCTAGTCCAAAGCCAGAAAGCCTTTCTTTAATGGTGTTACACATGGCTTTGTCCCATCTAAACGAGGAAATAATTCATCTTTAACCCCAGAGGAGGAGGGGCTGAGCAGAGAAATCACTCACAGATGACAATGTTTATTAGCAGCAGATCATTTTCCTTGGGGAGATAGAGTCAAAAGGCTTATCCAGTAAGAGGAGAGGCACAGGAGCTGTCAGTTAGCCACTGGTTCTCATCTATCCCTGGTCATCCTGTGGTAGGTAAACCCTGTGCTGAGGGAGTGTGAGTGGAGGGAAAATTCTGTTTTTTCTTTATGATGATCATCTGGCTGAATAGCAGCATTAAAGGGGGAGTAAATAAAACCTAAAGGAAATTAAAGCAAGCAGACAAAACACTAATATATAAATTGGAAGCCAACAGTAGCTACATGAGCGCGGGACCATTACCACAGCATGTGGCAGCACTTTCTTCTCACTGTTAAGCAGACTTCAGCAAGCAGATTATTAAACTAATTGTTTAATATATTCCAGGCACTAACACCCATTCCTTAACTGTGAAACAGTTTTATAATCCCAATGGAATATTTACAGGTTCATGCAAGAAGGGAGGCTGCTCTGGTCCCCCCGAATCTCCTGCTACATTAATGATGTTAGCAGCAGGTTTTTTGTGCCTGTGAGAAATGAGTCAAAGTTCAGTGCCAAAGTGTCGACAAGATCAGCAGCAGCCCTCGAAAACATCCACCTGGCAAACCTCCCACGCGGCAAGGTAACAATGTAACACAATGCAGATCCCAGGCAAGGTGAGAAGGCTCCAAACCTTCGCACCCAGGCGTTGCTTTTAAAGCAAGTTATTTTTGTGCCTGCACTTAGAAGGGGCCCATGTCATAGTTATAAAAAGCAGAGTGGTGGTGTCCAACTTTTGGGAATGCTGGCATGTCTTCAGTGCTGGGGATATAGGAGAAACGGCTCCCGTTCCTCCCTGGTGTATTGTGGTTTCTGAAGCTGCCAGGGCTCTAACATTGCTGCCTAGCATAAGCGTGTTGTGATTCTGTGTTGTTTTATGTCATGAGCCTGCTGTAAATGGTACTGTGTCCTGGCAGATTCAACTAAGTTTCAAATGGCTTATTTCTGTTGACAGCATCAAGTCCAGCCCCATGAAAACTGGGATTGCTCGTGAATAATTGGTGGAGAGGGGACCCTTAGCATGGGGCCAGTTTGCTTGCGTGTGAATCTCTGAGAAACAATACAAACAGGTCTCACTTTGATAACACTGGGTGCTTGCAGTAATTGTTCTTTTTCCTGCTAAGATAGAATGGCAAAGAGATCCACCACATGCTTGGCCCAGATTATGTCCCTTTGTGCCATTCCAGTGAGGATTTAAAGACCAGGTTTCCCCCACTAGCACAAAGCCGTAGTTGTCTGATACCTGCTCTCCTTCCCATTGGGGGCAGACGAGGGCATGCCAGGGAGGGGAGAAGAGATGGTTGGCAATGAAGTCCCTCCCAGATAGCTCTCCTGCGCTGGGGCCCTGTTCCTCTCCTGGCCAGCCCCAGGCTTTAAGGAAATGGAACCTTTCCTGTCTTCCCCTGAGTTGTGCCTAGCATGAGTTTGGAGCAGCTGAAGACTCAAGCCCATCTCTATATATTTAAATTGATTCCAAATGGCTTTTGGTTGACTTCCATTCTTCATATCCTGTATCGCTGACCTACATTTATATGTATCCCCAGTGCTTTTTTGTAAGAAAAAAAGATGCCGGTACTCCATAGCCCTGAGTACCATCACAAAAAAGCCCCATGTATCCCAAAGATTTTTTTCTCCCCCCTCCATGCCCCTAGCTCTTTTTCCTTTTTCTTCTGATATTTGACAGCCCATCTTTTTGGTGACAGCCATCAAGTCAGAGACATAACTCGCTCTTTATACAGAGATGCACAGAAGTAGAGAGAAATCATGCTTCAGGACCCCACCCCTTGCCCTGTCCTAGCTTGGTCTGTCCCTCGGGTATTTAAACACTGCAGCTGGATTACGTAGGTGCTGTGATCTGACAGCTGAAATATATCAAACATCCTGATACAGCTGTTTTAGAAGCTGCAATCATTATTTCTAATATACTGTATAATATAAATAAGGGCTTCACATGAATCAAGAATCTTCTCAACAAAGCCAAGGCCATTCAGCCTTTAGAAAAAACTGCCCACGAGGGGCTTGAAATGAAATGCTTGATACTCAGAGGTCGCTTTGTATGTGGCAGGTGATCTGAGAAAGCTGCTGCCCAGCAGGGCGTGCAGAGACTTCAGTGGTCGATTATCAGCAAGTACTTTAAAGGGCAATTTTAAAAAATTGCATGCCACAGAGAAGGTCTTCCTGGTTTTGTGAATTTTGTCTGACGCTCTCCTATCTTTCTTCCTCTAAAGCTCCCGTTCTGGAGATCAATCGGGGCTCACTGACTTCTAACCCTCTAGAAAACTAATTAGCATTATATGAACCATTTTTCTGTATGTTTTATTATTTATTTTATTTATTATTATTATTTTTCCAGGGTACTTTACAAATATTGGTCATGTAACTATGCTCCTGTGATGCAGACATGAGAAAAGCATTATCCCTATTTTAGATAGAGGGAAAGTGACACGGATGGTCACTGTAGGAACCAAGGAGAGCCTGTAGGTTTCCTGACTCCGCTGTCCAACACTAAATGCTGATACCACTTAGTTCGTTTTTGTTTCCGTAGTTCTAGAGGTGAATTTTGGCTCATTGGAAAGTGTGCATCCAAAAATGCCAGCTAGAACCAGGCATGTCAAAGCTTCCAACACCGATCTCTGCCCATTCACCTCACTGCAGCCCTAGGCTGGGAACCTTTCCCAAAGAGGCTGTCTTATGATTAATTATGTGATATCAGACACTTGGGAATAGATTGAAACTTGTTTTTGGTGGTGTTGTGACAACCTGAGTTTGCATCCAGTCTTCAAAGAGGCAAAACTTTGATGTTAACTATTGCCCCCAATTCCCTCTGCACTGTCTCTTTAACCTGCAAGTGCTACATCTGCCTCTTGGGCCATTTTTCTTCCCTGTTATAAGTTTATCTCCTTAGGGCTGCTCAGGCTTTTTGTTTTCCTAATTGTTCTCTCTCTTTACAGTTTTGGATCTTAGCAATACACCATCTTCCTGCAAACACATGATTGTGAGCTTTTCCCACCCTAGTTGCCTCTTTACCCTCTACCTCCTATGCTAGCAACTCACCATTCACTGCTGTTAAACGCCCCCAAACTCAGAAACTGAAATCAGCGCACCTTGGTCAAGCTAGTTGGTCCTTCCTGGAATCATTACTTCTGGCTTTCTTTTTCTTTTAGTTGTTGCTGTGTGCTGTTTCTTCCTTAAAAATAGGTCCTACAAAATTTGAGAGGATGCTAATAAAGTTCTCCAGAAACTTAATAGGGTCCTATGGAAATACTTAATGTCACTGCCAAAGGGGTAACCGTGTTAGTCTATTGTAGAAAGACATTAGAGTCCAGTGGCACTTTTAAAGACTAACAGATTTATCGCATGAGCTTTCGTGGGAGAAAATCCCACTTCGTCAGATGCTTTGAAGATGGGAAAGTTACAGAATGGGAGGAAATTAAATGCAGGGGAGTGTATGACATAGGATCAGGTCAGGCTGTAACAGCAAATCAATATAGGTGTTAGGATTCAAACACTGGGGAACAGCACATAGAGGAGGGTGAGGTCAAATCACTTGTAATGAGAGAAAAATCCATAGTCCCTGTTTAACCCTAAGACAACTGAGTCAAATTTGCATATAAGTTCGAGTTCTGCAGTTTCTCTTTGAAGCTGTGATTTGTTGTTCATCTGTTTCAACACAGCTATTAACAAGTCGTCAAGGGAGTAAGCAGGGATTGGATTTTTCTCAGGAAATCTGTAGTGTCTCTGGGATAGCTAGGTGTGTTGATAGCATAGGGTTTTAAGGAGAGAATCCACATAGCCACACCTATGGTAGGTGGCTATGGTAGAATTGTTGGTAGAATTGTTCCCATTTTTAAAGATGGAGAACTGAGGCATAGAGAGTGATGCATATGAGGTCATTCAGGCAGTCTGTGCACAGACAGGAAATTGACCTCCTCAGTCTCAATCCAGGGCTGTGCTCATCCCTCCTCCTGGAGGCATCTGTGGCTTTTCCAAAAGGGCTAGTGACAGAGGCAGTGATCTGGGCTGGCTGAATTACCTGGGCCCGTTTGGTATTTGCTTCCCTGTCAGAGTGCACTGTGTTGCAAGAGGCAGCTGGGGCACGCTCAGGTTGCCTGATGTTGTATTGAGAGACCCTGACTCCTTCTTTCCCCGTTAGCCCAAAACTGGAACCTACAGAAATCAGATGCAAAACCCTTGTGACAGGCCAATTAAAACCCCCACTTCCTTTGTTCATCTGGCAGTTAATTGGCATCTTTTAATAAATGAGTGTGCTGACTACTTCAGCCCTGGCTGGAAATCAAGGGAACCCCGTCTGTCAAATACAATACTGTCAACATGAGTCCCCCTTGGAAATCTACGGCACCTCTCTCCTGCTGCCGGGCATCCCATCTCTCGCCATGCTCCCATGGTAAATCTGCGGAAGTTAATCTTTGCCATGGTTTACACTGCAGTTGTTGGTCCGCATGGTCTGGCCTGAACTTTCTCAGAACTAATGAGCCTCAGCCTATGGGGTGGCCACAACTGCAGTGGTGGGGACAGACGCATGTGCTCTCAGCCTTGCTCTCCCTAAGTAAACAGGGAGTTGAAATAACTGATCCCGATTATTAAAAGCGAAAGGAGGCAATTATATGGAAATGTGATACCGTGACAGGGAAAAAGTGACGCTTTGGCAGAATTAAGGCTGACAAGGCAAAAGGCTGTCAGCCGTGGGAACGATGTGAGGTATTAATCATGTGCTAAAACAATAATTACTGTCTTCCATCCTTGCGCTGCTGCTTCCGCCACCATCACCCTGCAAAATTAAAATAATTAAAAAAAACCCGCAGTGGTCACTGTTGGCAGCCTGAAGATCTGTTTCTGTGCCCTTCTGTAATGGGATCTTTGCAGGACGAGGGTGTGGGGAGAAGGGAGCCTTTCTACCCACAAACAAATAGACCTGCCACACCCACACACCGCTGCAAGAGCAGACACCCACCCCTGAACCTGGTGAAGGAGGCAAAACCCAATATAAATGAGGGAGAGCAATAGAGGAGGAGGACGGGCAGAGACGTTTGAGCCAACAAAGCAGTGACAACTTTGCATCAGGCAGCCTCCCCGAGTCCTTTGGCAAGGTAGCAACACAGCTACAGACTCAGCAAGAAAAAAACACCACCTGGGAGACTGCCCAGACCTGGGGCAAGCTGTGATCCCAGGGGTCCAGCAAGTGACACAGCACAGACCCCGACAGAAGCCTGTGACACCCTCTTACGTCAGTCTGGTCCCACAGTGACAGGTTTGGGCTGCTAGGGTATTCTTCCCTCTTTGTTTGTTCTGGGCTGCTTTAGTGCCTTTATCTACTCTGCATCCTCATCTGAGCTCCTGAGGAAGAGGAGAGACAAAACTGGATCAACAGATTCCTGGCCTGCTTCACGTCCCTACCAAACCTTCGCTTCCATTGTTAATTTCCTTGTCGTATTCTTTCAGGATAGAGCTATGTTACAGGTGCTACAGGGGCAGCTACATGGCTGGAGCATAGACGCTACAGGGATAGAAGAGTTTTCTCTGTTGCTGTCATAAATCCATCTCTCTGAGAGACAGCATTTAGGTCTGAGGAAGAACTCTTCCATCTACCTAGCCTAGCTGCATCTACAGGGGGAGTGAGGTTCACCTAACATTGCAGGGAGTGTGACATTTTTCACAGCTGTGAGCAATGTAGCTAGGGCAACCTAAGTTTTAGGTGTAGGCAGGTGTAGCATCTATGCAGTTCTTCTCACAGGGATATCTGAACACGATGTGTAGGACGAGACTCCTCAACGAAGTGGGAAGCTTTCTTCTGTCTGATTCAGTTAGTGATGGGTTGGTTTGTCAGGTCTCAATGAATTCCCAGCTGTCTGGAGCCACAAAAACCAAATTCTGTATTGGGCTCCATTTGTTTCTCAGGAATGACATGGTGTAACCCTAGAAAGGCATGGGTGGAGGGGCAGTATCTTTCTGTTGATTGAGAGAGATGGGCTTTCATGCCACACACGGCCCTTCTTCAGGTCTGGGAAAGGTACTTCCTGCATTTCCTGGGAAATGCAGGGGGAGCAGATTGTTTAGTCTAAGGTAGCTAGTGCACATTGTAATGGGCCATTTGGGGGAAGGTGGCCCATTAACACCTCTACAGTTGTAGGACAAGAAGGGAGTGTTAGTGGGTTACAGAGCGTTGTAATGAACTGTAAATCCAGCATCTCAGTTCAGACCCTGCTTTTAGCGTCTAGCAGTGCAATGAATTTCAGCTCTACCAGGCTCGTCTGTTGATAGTGTTGTGCAGGTTTGCTTTGAGGCTGGGGTCTGATATCTCAGCTAGAGAGAACTGTGCCTGTGTCCTACGGCCGCAGTGCTGTTAACTGGCCACTCCACCTTGAATGGTCCCTCTTACAATATGTGCTAACTGCTTATGGTAAACAGTCTGTTCTGCTTGCATTTAGCTTTGACACTACCTTTCCCAGACTTGAAGAAGGGCTCTGTGCAAGCTTGTCTCATCCTGATGAGACTGATATGCTGTATTCACTGTAGACAGCTGTGTCAGTCTGGTTCAGCAATACAAACGAGTAGTCTTCTGTCTGCACCAGCTTCTGCTTCGGGACAGGTTGCTTTTGGTTGCTGTCTGAACTCTGAGACAGTGTGCAGGCACACTCTGTCACTCGCTGTCACACACTCCCCCCCATGCACACACTTGTGTGGGTTTCTAGTACGAGTGTTCAGTAATGTCATTCTGGCTGACGGCAGTTGAAAAGCAGCTCTCAGTCTAGTGGGAGGCCTGTGGAAGAATGGGATTCAGCAACCTTCATCGTGTGATGTTGTGCCTGCCCCGTGAGGCAATGCAAACCCTTCCCGCAGCAATGCAGTTGCACAGTGGGATAGCACGTCAGTGCAAGAGCTGGTAGTGTACTCCACTCACACAAGGACCATAGTGAGGACATGCAACAGCGGTTTAATTGTAGCAATGGCTGTACTCCGGCATAACTTGTGTCAAGTGTCCAGCATTCTGGTGCAGACATGGCTTGAGGCGCTGCCAGCTGATGTTGCGAGCACTACTCTATCATGGCCTCCTTCCAAACAAATAAAATAAATTAAAAGCCTTATTTTTTTCTCCTTCATCTTCTCAGGTCTGAGCAATCGGCTTCCATACTTCATCAACTATTTCTTTGACACGTACCTGCTGATCAATGAAGATACCCCAGTGGGTGAGTGCGCTTTACTTTTGTGTTAATGAGCAGATTGCACTGTGTCACCAGGCCTGTTGGTCATGTGTGAAAGTGAACAGCGGAAGGGAGAGGAGGAGTACGGAATAGCTAACAGGCTATTTTGAATATATATATTGAAATTGCCCAGCGGGGAAAAAGCCCCAGGCCACCTGGGACAGTGGAACTATTTTCAAAAGAAAAGAATTAGAAAAACATGCAATGTTCCCTTGGGAAGCATGTGGTGTGTTTAAATATGACATTGATGCATGATACCAAACTGAATAGACCATCCTCCATCAGATCTTATGCCTCCCTGCTTTAGGGAAGCTGGGGTGACTTCATATGCAAACAAGGCAGGAGAGGGATGTCTTTCCATACTGAAATCTTCCAGAGCAAAGACCTGATCTCTCTCAAAGCTGCATCACCAAGGGAGAGCTCAGCCCAGTACTTTGAAAGATCATGTCTCAGTAGAGATCTCTCTCCAGTGCCACTTGGGGCCCAGTTCTCCATTGCCCAGCAACATATTTAGTCACTTACACCAGTGCGAAGTGTAAACTCTTACCAGACGAGAATGGTAGTGTCTGACACCCACTTTGCGCCAGTTTCAATGACCACACAAGGTACAAGGCGATGGAGAATCAGGGTCCTGGGTGTGCGTGGGAGTTATCTAAATGCATTAGGGGACAGAAATTAGACCCTTAAATTAATAGAATTGTAGCTTATTACTAAAACTGGTCTGAGAGGTGCAAGTGGGGGAAAAAAATTACACGTGGAAATGGATTGTAGCCCAGCTGCATTTTATATTAAAGTAATATTATGTAACATATAGACTGCATATGTGCTCAGATTTCCTCAGTCTCTTTTGTTATTTTTGCCAATTTACCATAGGTAGCATAGTAAAATAAATGTGTGTACACAGTGGATTACACAATTGGGTCCTGGTTCACAAGCAGGGCTTCTAGGTGCGATGGTCATATAATAAATATTAATAAGCAAACACTTCCCCTGGGCTTCTTGTAACTTGTTGCTCACTTCCCTCTTCTTTCCAGCTTCCCACTGAAGCAAGTAAACAAGTTCTAGAGAAGTTCTCATAGAAGCAGGTACAAGAAATTGAGGGGGGGGAGAAAGAGAGAGATTAGCTCCGCAGGGGTAGCCATGTTAGTTTAGTTCAGCAAAACAAACAAGGAGTCCTGGGGCACTTTTTTTAGGTTAGGGAGGTTAGAATGAGTTTAAATTCTCAGAGGCTTTCATTGGACAGTTACTTTCCCCCTTCCCCACCCCTTCTAAAATGTGCAGACATCTATGCAGTCATTCAGTCTGACTGCCTGGGAAAGTTTGGGTAGAGAGGGGATTTTTTTTATAGTGCTCTTGGAGAAAAATTGCAATTTTTTTGATTGACAGATAAAACTTTTTATTTAATGTATTTGTTATGCTAGTGATCAGTTTTAGTAAATGTAGATATCGATCGGGCTTTTCTCAGCCTCTTTCCAGGCTCTCAGTCCATTAAACTTCTGCTCTTCAATCAGGGCTGGGGGATGGCTTTTAATGCTGAAGGAATTGATTGCAAGTCCAGTGTGTACACAACTGTTGGTCTGGGCCTCTCTCAGCAGGCTAATAACTGTGATTTTATCAGGGTCCCATTTACACTGGCCTCTTTCATCTGCCTGTTCCACCCTTCCTTGACTCTTGCACATATGATGCAGATTCATGCAGAAGGAATCTAGCAGCTACTGAAACATCAACAAAGCTTTCAAAATGTATGGGGGATCCCAGTCAAGAGTGTTTGTGTGAAGAGATTAAAGCAGGATGGCTCACCAGAATCAGGTCTTTCCAACAACCTCAGTGAGAGGCCCCACTTTTGTATTCAGTTGTTCTGAGGTCCTGTGGAGAAGTGGGAATTTTCTATAGTCTTTTTATGAATCTTATGTGCCTCAGTTTCCCTCTGTGCTTTGCACAGTTAAGAGTGTTAAGGCTGTTATTGGAGGCACAGCAGGACATGAGGTGAGGGACACATGGATAAATTAAACAGTAATAAGTCACCAGGACCAAATGGTATTCACCCAAGAGTTCTGAAGAAATTCAAATGTGAAATTGCAGAACTCCTAATTCTGGTATGTAACCTGTCACTTAAATCAGCATCTGTTCCAGATCACTGGAGGTTAGCTAACGTGACACCAATTTTTAAAAAAGGCTCCAGAAGTGAACCTGGCAATTACAGGCCAATAAGCCTAACTTCAGTACCAGGCACATTGGTTAAAACCATGGTAAAGAACAGAATTATCAGACACAGAGATGAATATGATTTGCAGGGTTGGGGGGAGTCAACATAGATTTTGTAAAGGAAAATCATGCATCACCAATATATTAGAATTTTTTGAGCGGGTCAAGAATCATGAAGACAAGGGTGATCATGTGAATATAGTGTACTTAGATTTTCAGAAAGCCCTTTGACAGGGTCCCTCAGCAAAGGCTCTTCAGCAAAGAAAGCTGTTATGGGATAAGAGGGAAGGTCCTCTCATGGATCAGTAACTGGTTAAAAATAGGAAACAAAGGGGAGGAAAAAATGGTCAGTTTTCAGAATGGAAAGAGTTGAATAGTGGTGCTCCCCAGGGGTCTGTACTGGGACTAGTATTTTTCAAAATATTCATAAATGATCTGGAAAATGGAGGAAAAAGTGTCTGGGGGGGGGGGGGGCCCCGGTGAGTCGGGGGGCGGGGGTGAAATTTGTAGATGGTACAAAACTAATTAAGATAGTTTAGTCCAAAAGCAGACTGTGAAGATTTACAAAGGGATCGCAGAAAACCGGGTGATTGGGCAGCAAAATGGCAGATGAAATTCAATGTTAATAAATGCAAGTAATGCACATTGGAAAACATAATCCCAACTATATGTGTAAAATGAGGGGGTCTGAATGAGCTGTTATCACTCAAGAAAGAGATCTTGGAGTCACTGTGGATAGTTTTTAGAAAAGATCCACTCAACGTGCAGTGGCAGTCAAAAAAAAAAAATCTAACAGTGTTGGGAATCATTGGGAAATGGATAGATAAGACAGAAAATATCATATTGTCTCTACGTAAATCCATGGTATGCTCACATCTTGAATACTGTGTACAGATCTGGTTGCCCATCTCAAAAAAGTATTGGAACTGGAAAAAGTACAGAAAAGGGCAACAAAATTAATTAAGAGTATAGAACAGCTTCCATATGAGGAGAGATTAATAAGATTGGGATTTTTCAGTTTGGTGAAGAGATAACTAAGGGGGGATCTGACTGGTGTGGAGAAGATAAATAAAAAAGTGTTATTTACTCTCTCATAACACAAGAATTAGGGGTCACTAAATGAAATTAATAGGCAGTGGGTTTCAAACTAACAAAAGGAAGTATTTCTTCACACAACACACAATCAACCTGTGGAACTCTTTGCTACAGGATGTTGTGAAGGCCAAGGGCCAAGACTGTAACAGGGTTAAAAAAAGAACTAGATACATTTTAATGGAGTATAGGTCCATTGGTGGCTATTAGCCAGGATGGGCTGGGATGCAAAACCATGTTCTGAAGTCTGAAGTGTCCCTAGCCTCTGTTTACTAGCAGCTGGAATTGGGTGATATGGGATGGATCCATTTGATGATTATCTATTCTGTTCATTCCCTCCTAAGTACCTGGCATTGGCCACTGTTGGAAGACAGGATACTAGGCTAGATGGACCATCGGTCTGACCCGATGTGGCTGTTCTTATGAGAGTGTCATGTTGCCGTCTGGACCACAGTGAATAGGGTCATTAAGGAACTGGCTGGAACGTGCTGAAAGTAAACCACACCAATGCAGGATCCCAAAGAGACAATGGAAAAGCCCCAGTGACGAAACACTGACATCTAGGATCCAAGAAGGAGGAAGAAGGAGGTTTGCCCCACATCTCTCAGCAGGGAAGCCCAGCAGAGACCCCAGCTTGAGAACAAAAGCCTGAGAGGTATCAGGCAGGAAATAAGGACTTGGTCCCTGGAGGAAGGTGGCTGTAAAGCAATTGGGGCAGGGACCTGGGGGAGGGAGAGAGAGAGAGAGAGTATTGAAGCTGTGATCTCTATAGCTTGACTGGTCGTTTGTGCTGGTTTGACCAGAATGAACTTTCTTTTAACCTGTATTTCTCAGTGCTAACTGAAGGACTTCCAGAGCTGTCTGCCAGCTGTCTAATAAATCCTGCTCGGTTTTGAAAACGCTGCTGGAGTGTCACTGTAAATACCTGCTGAGGTGCATTAGTCATGGAAGAGTGTACAAGTCTCTCAGCTGGGCTCACCGGGCAGTGCTCACAGTGTGAGACAAGAGGGTGGAGCCCACATGCTCATCTTCAAGGCAAAGAGGCTGCGTGGCTTACTCTGAAGGAGGGAGTGGGGCCCTTTGGGGTCTGCCAACACCAAAGCGATTTTTCCAATAGACTTTTAAAAGTTGGATGTAACACAGATCCTGTGGATCTCTGACAGGACCCCCCAAATCGAGTCTTACGCACAGCATATGGTGTTGTACTTTATTTATAGGCCTTCCTGGCTGGCGTGCACCCTAGAGAACTCAGAGGCGTGTGACCCCTTGTTGGAGAGGCTCTAAGACAATGGTGACCAAACTTTTCTAGTTGCAACCCCTATTCCCAGTAAATGGAATCTGTCCACAACCCCTCCGTTACCGCACAGCCCAGGGTTCCTCAGCACTGGTGCTAGGGCAGAAGGTGGAGCTGGGGATGGAAGTGGGGATCAGGTAGGAGTTGGGGCTAGAGAAAGCGTGTGGCTTGGGAGAGGGAATGAGGGTGGAGCTGTGCTTGGGAGTGGAGCATGACTGGGATAAAGAGTGGAGAGGGGTTGGAGGTGGAGTGGGGCTCAAATAATGGCGCCTCCTTCCCCACTCCCATGAGGGCTGGCCCTAGCCTGGAGGCAGAGCAAGACTGAGGGCTGAATAGGGTTGGGGGTAGGGCTGAAAGTATGGTGCTTCCTCCACGCCCCCCATGGACCCTCCCAACATTATTCTGTGCCTGCTTAGGGGTGTGCACCCCACTGTTTTGGGACCATTTCTCTGAGATGATCCTTCCCCACATTCACAAAGGATTGACTGGCAAGATCCAAGTGAAGATGGTCATTTGACTTTTAACGAATCACAACTGTGTATCTTAGCATGAGGTTTAACTTTGTGGCAATCCAGACAAAAGTAAGCTGGGAGTGCTCTGTGTGTTGTAGCCTATCTGAATATGGTGTCTCAGTAAACAGAACAGCCACCTGCTCCTACTGAAGGAGTCAATACCGTGTGGGAATGTGAGAGCTGTGTGTGATGGGTAGCATCTCGAGTAGCAGTTTGTAATGCAGTGCAAGAGAACAGAGCTGGGTCTTTAAAATCCACAGCAGACCAAGAATCATAAACTTCTTCAGATTTTCATGGGCATTTCCTTTCACAACTTTTGTAATAGCTAAATGAAGAAGGCATAAAGGAAACAAGAAAATAAATTCCTTTTATTACGATGATATCCTGTTTTGTACAAGCCCTCTTCTACTTTTCTTGCGTGGGACTTTGCATATGTGCATGTACTTTATCTGCAGCCCTTACTGCTGCACTGATGTCCGTAAATCACTTTACAGATTATTTTTATCTGCCCGTGTGTTACTGTCCTCTAATTTTGCTAACCCCTTCAAATACAATAACTGCTGAATTTGCCCCAAAGAAACTCCAGATGAGAAAAACAACTGCATGGACTAAACAGAGGTGGTAGATGGAGCTGACTGGAAAAACTTTTGTCAGAAATTTTCTGGTGGAGAAGTGGGGTTCTGCAGAAGTTGAAAGTTTATGAAACTGTAGATTTTTGCCACAATTTTGTCAGAATTTTTACACCTTTTTTTCTCCCAATGTCAAAACAGGATGTCTTGAGAGCATGAAAATTAAACATTTTGACCTTTTCCCTCATTTTGAAATGACTTTTCATTTCTAAACTTTTATTTCATATTAAAGGCAAAGTGAAATGTTTTGGCCAGGCTGAAACCAGACTTTTATGGAATTTTCAAGTATTGTTTCTGACTAGAATGTAGGCAAACATCAAAATCCTTTGCAAAACAGAATTTTAATCCTCTCCTCATTGATCTACTTGGTTTTTTGCATACATTTCTCATATTTAAAAAAGTCCTCTGGAAACCATAAAAGTCCTGGACTGGACTAGTTGATAGCAGATATTTCACCACAGTACCAGAAGCCCTGCTAAAGTGTACATCACACTCAAGGAGTCCTAACTGCTATACAATGAGCTGCATGTACAGGGGATGTACTGGCTATAGAATATAGACAAACAGCTGTTATGGACTTGGCTAGAGTTGACACCATTTTGACTATTAGAACCTCCATTTCCAGAAGGGATTTTGATCATGGTTACCCCTACTCATTGCTTACTCAGCACTGCGGTGGTATCTTTATATTCTACCAGCAGTGGGCACAAGGGACCTTGTTTATAGCAAAATGAAACAAACAATTGTAGCAGTGCAGTATCCCCTTTTCCCACAGTGAGGTGTCACTACGGGATGTGAAATTACTGTGTGGGGGATTGAACCTATGACAATATGACTCTCTCGGATGCGAAGGCTACTGACTGAGATGTACCGAAGAATCCAGAAATTATTCCAATAACTGCACTCATGCAACAGAAACTGAACCATAGGCTGCAACTTACATGTTCAGTTAATGTATGTCTTCTCAGATGTTCAGTTAATTCAAAAGGTGCCCTTTGTTGTCAGCACTGGGAATTTGGTTCTCTATAGGCAGGACAAATCCCTTCCAAATTGCACCCAACTTGGAATACCTTAGATGGGGAAGGAGAAGGAGCACCAAGATATCTGCAACATTCCCTTCTTTGTTACCTCTTCCCTCCCAACCCCCCTGTCTGAATTCTTGCTTACCTGACTAGAAATGAACAGCCGCCTCTTCCCTCGCGTGATGCCTAAAAGAGTCTTAAGCAACAATTAAAGAGATCATTCCCTCTCTAATCACTTACATGAGTAAATTAGTCTTGTCAGGAGCTATTACGACAGAGAGCTTGGAATTCGTTAGGCTAGATTGGGCCTATGGACCTCCTAGCACTGCCATCAGTCCAGGCTGATTAATTTCTCTGAAAACACCATCAATGCCCATCTGTTTCATTTAGGTCCAGGGAGAGCAATTTTCAGGTGGACTGATTCCCCCCTTGTCAGTTATTTCACCCAGAAGTAATGAAACACACACATGCACTGCAGAATTGGGGAGGGAGAGAATGGGAGGAGGAATATAAAACACAAATATGAAGAATACGAAAGCAATTGAATTTGCTAGGCAGCAGCGAAGAAATTGAAGGACAATAGAGAAAGGAGTGAAGTGAGGAATATTAGGTGTGCTATGATGTGCATGACACATGAGGCTGGTTTAAGGGGGGGTGGGGATCAGCCAGCCGTAGGGCTGCCAGGCAAGAGCCTTTACGGAGATTTCTTACCTTGCAAGCAAGAAGTGGATTGCGGCAGCAGAGGGAACAAGGAGAGTCTGTTTCAAAATATTGTGTGCATAATGGATGAATATGCAGGAGTTATTAACTAGCTAGGAGGGACTGGCTGCAGGGGATTAGGGCCCTTAATTCCTGTGATGGGAAGCAGGGAAGACAACGTAGAAAACAAAACTGTGGGGTATAAACCTGGACTCAGATGTTTAATGCTCATTTCATTGGCTCTACCTTCTGGAAGGCAAGTTGTTGAGAAGCAGAATTTCTATACCCCTTTCTTATACCTGTTAATGCAAAGTCAGTGGCTAATGAGGTTTCACCAGCCATGAATTGATGATGAAAAAGGCCCCTGACTTTCCATGTATAACTGAGAATTGGTTCGATGATGATGCAGGACAAATATTTGCACAGCTGTCTGTGATTAGTTATATGGTTCAGCAAGAGATTAGGGGGGACTGGGTAGAGGTGCTGCTGTGTTTGCATCTGTCTCCAAGTGGAATGGAGTTTGTCATGAGATTGGTATCCACAAATATGATAGTGGCAATACTTAGCTTTTACTTCAGAAACATTTCACTAATTAATCCTCATAAGAAGTAGAGAAGAGGTATTCTCCCCATTTTATAGAAGGGAAGATGATGGGGGAATGAGGCAAAGAGGTTAGGGACAGATTACTAAGGCCATGTCTACACTAGAAAATTGTTCCACAGTAAGTCTTTGCACTATAATAAATGCATTGTATTTACAGTGCAATTGCGTGTTTATATTGTGCTCTTTATAATGCAAAGGAGCATCCACACTCTTCTTTGAACTTCTGCAAAAAAGAGCATTGAATTGTGGGCACCTATCCCACCATGCCACTCGTCAGCTTCCAGCGCTAGGAACCTGGGGTAGAAGGAGAGATGTTGCTGAGTACTGTGGGTAAATTTACAAGTTCCCCTGGGATGCTGTGTTTCCTTGTCATTCACTGTAGCTACTAGCAACTCTCGCCCCTTTTCAACGTTGCCCTAGGAAAACAGGAAAAAACTGAAAACTTCTCACCCTTGAGGCTCACAGGAGGGAGGAGCTAGTCATGTTCGAGCAGTGGCGGAAGACCAGAGTGGTCAGGCTTGGAATTCTGGGACATTTCCAGAGGCACTTATTGTGGAAGAAAAGTTCCTCAGCATCCACACACACTTTATAGTGCAAGAGGTTATGACTCTTGCACAGGTGGTATTATTGTTCTGGTATAACAGGGCACTTGTAAAACAACCAGGAGCATTCGGGTGTGTATGATGGGCTTGCTTTTCCACAATAAAATGGCTTATTCTGCAATAACTCTCTGGTGTGTACAAGGCCTAAATGTATTTAGGTGCCTAAGGCTATGTACACACTACAAACTTGTCCCGCAATAAAAGCTATTGCAGAACAAGGCAAGCGCTATATTTATAGTGCTTTGGTGTGTACACACCTGCTCTTTAAATTGCAAAGGAGCGTTCACCGTGTGAACGCTCCTTTGCGATACAAGAGCAGTGCCTGGTGGGCACCTGTCCCACCATGCACTGCCCACAGCCAGCCCCCTAGCTCAGCACCGGGGCTTCGGGTGGTGGCAGGGGCTCCCATCACCAGAAGCCTCGGGCTGAGGTTGGGGGCTGCAGGGCTTCGGGTGGCGGTGGGAGCTGCTCCCGCTGCCACCCGAAGCCCTGCAGCTTCACTAGGGGGGTGGCCCGAACTCGTGAGAGCAGCCGGTTCTACCACCCCCCTAGTTCAGCCCCGGGGTTGAGCTGGGGGGTGGCCCGAACCTGCTGCCCTAGCCGGCCAATCTCCCAGCCGCCGAACCTGGCCATTTTAATATGTCAATTTCACTGCTCAGCTAGAGCAGTGAAATTGACATATTTGACAGCTCCAATGTCCAGAGTGGCCCGGTTTGGCACTCTGGGACATTTCCGGAGGCTGTCAACGGCGCAACAAGCGTCCACACAGGCTGTACCACGGAACAACTGTTCCGTGATAAGCCTTACCACCCTTGTTTGGGGTGGTTTACATGTTGCACGGCAAGAGGCTGTTGCCGCACAACAAGAAGCTTTCATGTGTGGACGCTTTGATAGTTATCGCACGGTAAGAGCCTTACCGCGTGATAACTCTGTAGTGTGTACAAGGCCTAAAGCCCCAGATAGATCCCTTTGACAATCCCACTAGATCTGCATGTTAAGGTGCCTTTAACCACCCCCTCCCTTCAAAGAAAGAAAAACCCTCCTCCCCGCCCCCAAATAAAAAACGACCCCAAACTCCCAAACTAGGCCTTTAGTGTTTTGGTCAGAACTACAGAAGAATTGATATTCTTCTGGGATTTGGATGTGGCAGTTCCTGGCTCTGGTTTCTTCCATGGTATATAATCAGAACCAAAATGTACAACCCCTGAGCCTTTCTTTGCTTTAAGAAATGGGGAATATCACCTCCTTGTATGACATTTGTGGAACAAAATGATCATATGATCTGCAGCAACCTGACGATATGAAATTTGTATTTCTACATCATCAAGGAACATCATCACACACTGTCATAGCATGATGTTGTCACCTGGTACATTGTCATCACTGAAACCAAAGTCATGACTCTAATTGCCCTGCAAGATGGATTTACTGAATGTGGGACAGACCTGTGAAAAATGAGATTGCCTTATAAATTTCAAAACATTTAACAACCTTCTATTAGCTCTTTTGTCTTTGCAAACATTTCCAGGGCAGTTGCATCAGAAGATACCCATCAGAAGAGGTATCTCAACTGAGAAAAGGAATTTGGTGGTAATACTTTAAATTAATCTGGTTCTAGGTTCTCTTCATCTTGGTTACTGCATGTAAATGTAATTGGGAATAATGCCATCTCCAAGTAGTAGTAACTGTTTGAATATGCTGTCAGGATGTAGTCTAAGAGTGCTCTATTCTCAGTGTGAAAATAAAGAGGATATATTGGGAGGGGAGAGTGACTACAAGGTTTGGCATGGGAAGAGAAGATGGGAGGGGTAGCCCAACAGTGCTACCTGTTGGGTATTCTAGGTCTACTTGCTTCTTTCATGGGTTGGAAGGGCCTAGTCAATCTACAGCTATACAACTGGAGGGTGAAATGGCTATAATGTAATGGCAAATAAAGAGGAGCACTACAGAGTTTCACTGTGAGATCTGACTATCCATGAGTAACTCTAACATGGAAAAAACGTCCAGGGCATGATATTTTGGTTGTTGTTGCTGGGGCTCTCTCTTCAGCTGTCTTTGGTTCTAGATGATTAATTTGTCTGTGGCTGGGACCTTTGCCCAGGAGAATACAGCACACCTGCTGGTATTTCAGACAGGTGGCTAGGCAGAACTCCATGCTGGGGCCTCAGCAAAAGGCTCCTTCTACCCAGAGACTTGAGTTCTTCATATGTTTCTGTGCAGAAAAAATGAATACTGCTAAGGTTCCCCAGTCCGAGTTTGTTGCGTTCAGGATGAGATATTGGCTCCATGCCTCTGACTTCAGATATCAAGGCTCAGGCTTCTGTGCATTGCTCAGGAGCAGACTAGCCAAGCCGCTTGAGCATCTAAGCTGATCTTTGGGGAGAGGCTGCTGTGAGGACAGTGGCTCAGCGATTCTAGCGTTCTGGGCAGACTTTGAGGAACAAATATCCAAGAGACCTTTGGGTCAACGTCTGTAGCTTGCTGGGTTGCTGTCAAGCCCTGGCTGGGCTGTACAAAGCAGACTTTAAAGCTGGCCTTTGTAGACATCTGAGATTTCCCTGTGCATAAAGCAATCCTCCTGTCTGTGGTGTGAAGCTGGCATAGTCTGACACACAGAGCTTGTTGATGGCCAGATGGGGCAGCATGAACAGAATGATGGTGTACTCTGGTGATCCCGGCTGCCTGGATAGCCCTTGGAGTAAGTTAGAGTAGCCCTGAGTGTTCCTATAAGGAAAAAAATGAGAATTAAAGGGTCCAGTCCTGTATTAAGAACAGGGGCAGACACCTGTGCCTGCAGAGCCCTATTCAAGCCCATGGGGCTCTGCAAAGTGAACAACTGGGCTCTGTGTGTGTCCAGTTCCATGTCCTGTTCAGACCATGCAAGGGACCCAAAGATCAAGTTCCTTTGTTGGTGTCTCAGGCTGTGTTACCCCGATTCCTAGCCTGATAGCATTTCTTTTGGATTCCAGCACTTGTTACTGATGTGTCCAGTTGAACAAATGGAATAGGAAACACCACTTGAACGATTTTGATGCATTTTTTTAGTAGGTGAGCTCAGAGAAGAGCTGTACAAAATGGAGAGTCTGATGCAATGGAACGGGGTAGGCAATGACCTTGGTTGGCTGGTTGGTCCCCCATAAACACCTGAGGGAGTGGAGAACATGCGTACTGCCTGCCCCAGACTCCAGAGTGGTAAGAAGTCACTGTGGTGTTTAAGGGGTGAATAGAAAAGAACTGTGCCAAATAAGGGTGATGGAAACCCTCTGGCTGGTGGACTCCTTCATAGTTTTGGATAATGGAGGCCTCCTCGATACCAAGCTGTGTGAACTGAACTCTCAGCCTTTGAGAGTCACAAAACTCCTCTCAACCTTAATTATGGAGCTGCAACTGTGGCTCCCTAACTTAGCTGTGCTCTTATAAAGCTAGTTTGCTGTGTACACTTATGTTTATTTTGGCTGCGTTACTGCTGCATTTTTGTAGGACTCTTACTGTATTCCCTTCTAAGTATAGGAAGCCGGGCAAGAATTATTTGATGTGGGAAAAGAGATCAGTTTAGGAGTCACAAAGGAGATGAGAAAACCACAATTAGTGGCTGTGTGATGTACTGTACTTTAGTTGACCCTCAGCGTGTACTTTGTGTGTTCAAAGCAGCATGTGAGATTTAACAAAGTGTTGGCTACTCCTCTCTGATCACGCAAAGAGATCCTCGAGATGGAGCAGTCCAAAAGGTCTGTGTCTCACAGCGGCAGCTGCCACTGAAATATCCCGAATTTAGTATCTATCTTCTTGTCAGTCTGTGTGCAGAGTTCAGGTCACCAGAATCACTGATGCTCCGGGAGTCAAGTGGGATCCTGCGGGGTAGCAGGCCACTTTATCTGCTGCTTCAGATATCACCCTGTGGTTGTTCATATGCTTTCTCAGCTAAACTCAGCCTGTTTTGTTTGCTCGGTTTTATCCCACTCCTGCTGGCATTTTGTTGTTGAGTCTGGCCCCACCATGGTGCTCTGCTTAATTCAAAGCTGTGTGAGTGTGGGGGGAGGGGGGGGAGGGGGGCGGTGTGAAGGAAATGGTGTCATTCAGTTTCTTGCTGTTCCCATTTGTTGACTTTTGGAATCTGTGTGGTAAAACAGCTCTCCTCACAATAGCTGTGTGGGCTGGTTGTTGCATGTGTTGAATGCCCAGTGGTGGTTGGGGAGCGGGGAGCAGGAAGCAGGACTTTGTGGGATGAAGCTTGGAGAAGAGAAAGGGGTCACTAGTAGCGTAATACTTCTTCCTACTGTCTCTCCTTGCCTCCTTTTTCACCTGTGAGCGCAAAAGTAACATGGCAAGTGACCACTTGACCACTGCCACCTATTTCGTAAGCAGAAAGTTACATGAATTCTCTCATGTTATGTTGTTTTTATACGTATCATATTGAAAAACAGCCAGAGCTCTGAAAGTCAGCAGAAGAGCAAAGCTAACACCACCCAAAACAAGATGATGAATATTGTGAAATTTTGTGAAATGGGTTCACAGCTGCACAGGACTAGGTCATAATATTCCCATTCCCCCTATGTACTAGATGCTGTAGATGAAATACTAGTGACATAAAAGGGGACTTCATTATTTGTTTAACTCTTCAGTGATAAAGATTATGCTTGTACTGCGAGATCTAGCTATACCCAACTATGAACCATGCCCTCCCCCTCCGCTGGGGGACCCTTTTGCTCTATTATTAGGCTCTAAGAGCTATGGGGACTATTCCAGTGCGAAGATTTGAATATGAATGAAGGATGCTGAGGGAGTTGGCTGAAGTGATTGCAGAGCCGCTGGCCTTTATCTTTGAGAACTCATGGCGAATGGGGGAGGTCCCGGAGGATTGGAAAAAGGCAAATATTGTACCTATCTTCAAGAAAGGGAAAAAGGAGAATCCAGGGAACTACAGACTCGTCAGCCTCACCTCAGTCCCTGGGAAAATCATGGAGCAGGTCCTCAAAGAATCCATCCTGAAACACTTGGAGGAAAATAGAGTGATCAGGAAAAGTCAGCATGGATTCACTAAAGGCAAATCATGCCTGACCAACCTGATTTCCTTCTATGATGAGATGACTGGATTTGTGGATGCAGGAAGAGCCCTTGACGTGGTATACCTCAACTTTAGCAAGGCTTTTGATACGGTTTCCCACAGCATTCTTGTCGGCAAGTTAAGGAAATATGGGTTGGACAAGTGGACCGTAAGGTGGATAGAAAACTGGCTAGATCAACGGGCTCAGCGGGTAGGAATCAATGGCTCGATGTCTAGTTGGCAACCAGTAACGAGTGGAATGCCCCAGGAGTTGGTCCTGGGGCCGGTTCTGTTCAACATCTTCATTAGCGATCTTGATGATGGAATAGACTGCGTGCTTAGTAAGTTCTCAGATGACACCAAGCGGGGGCAATTGTAGATTCTCTGGAGGGCAGGGACAGGATCCAGGGAGACTTGGACAAATTGGAACACTGGGCTGAAAGAAACCTGAAGAGGTTCAACAAAGACAAGTGCAAAGTCCTGCACTTAGGACGGAAAAATCCCATGCACTGCTACAGGCTGGGGACCGATAGGCTAAGTAGCAGCGCTGTAGAAAAGGACCTGGGGGTTATGGTGGACGGAAAGATGAATATGAGCCAACAGTGTGCCCTTGTTGCGAAAAAGGCCAATGGCATATTGGGCTGTCTCAGCAGGAATGTTGCCAGCCGATCGAGGGATGTGATAATTCCCCTCTATTTGGCACTAGTCCGGCCGCAACTGGAATACTGTGTCCAGTTTTGGGCTCCCCACTACAGAAAGGATGTGGACAAATTAGAAAGAGTCCAGTGGAGGGTAGCAAAAATGACTGGGGGGCTGGGGCACATGACTTATGAGGAGAGACTGAAGGAACTAGGCTTATTTAGTCTACAGAAGAGAAGACTGAGGTGGGATTTGATAGCAACCTTCAACTACTTGAAGGGGTGCTCCAAAGAGGAGGGAGCTAGGCTGTTCTCGATGGTAACAGAGAACAGAACAAGGAGCAATGGTTTCAAATTACAGCTGGGGAGGTCGAGGTTGGATATTAGGAAAACTTTCTCACTAGGAGGGTGGGGAAGTATTGGAATGGGTTACCTAGGGAGGTGGTAGAATCTCCATCTTTGGAGATATTTAAGGCCCAGTTAGACAAAACCCTGGCTGGGATGATTTAATGGGAGTGGTCCTGCTTTTAGCAGGGGGTTGGACGAGATGTCCTCATGAGGTCCCTTCCACCCCTATTATTCTATGATCCTCATAGGAGCCTGGGCAAAGTAATCTACGAGGTACCTGCTGAACTGGAGAAGAGGGGAAGTGTTTAGTAAAGGAAGGTACTCATTGAACCTCAAATTATTTTATAATTGTACAATGCTGATAAGTAATAACTTGGGCCTAATCCTGCAATGGGGTGCGTTCAGCTTCCATTGATGTGGAAGTAAATTGATGGTGCTCTGCTCCCTCCAGCACTGGAATAAGGTATGCGCAGTCCTGGAATAAGGCATGTATGTGCATATGTTGCTAATGGTGATTCGTAAGGGTGTGAAAAGGGCTAACAGCCACAGTGTAAAGGGAGTACTGCAGGCATCCTGCTAATGAGATAGTACTTGGGTACTAACCAGGTGTGAATTAAATGAACCACAGAGGATGGTTTGCAAAGCTGCTGTAAACTCATTGTCAAGACCCTGGCTGCAGTTCTTGTAACTGTGTGTATTTGTCACCATGGTGCATGCCAGGAACACCCAGTTGTGGGCCAGCCAACCGACATCCTCTCTGGACTGTTTTTTTGCAATTTCTGGAAGGAGCAGTTTGCTTTGTTAAAAAGAAATGTTTAGCAAAATTTCACAAAACTATTTTGAATCTGCAAAATTTGACGACACTGAAAGAAAAATTTAGAAGCCATAGGAAATATGCTTATTTGTAAGAGGAAATCAATAGACAATAATTTCCATGTACATCAAAGGGCACTTCCTTCATGAGGCTAAATACCTGCATACTATATTTAAATACTGTCCAGTAAGGACCCAACTGCATTAGAAAATAAGCAGATGAGAGGCCCCAGCTATAACCTGGTTAAAATGTGTTGTGTGGACAAGTCCTAAATATATTGTGACTTGTTAATAATGCAACTGAAGCAGTTCCTCCAGTGCTAATACTTGGTAGTACCATGTCCGCTCTCTTCACTAATCTTGTCCACAGTCAGTCTGGATGACAAAGTGGTTAAAATTCGGTCAGCTCACCTTGTCTGCACTGGCAATTCTGTCTCAAACACAGCAACTTGGAGAGCTGCACCATAGCAAGCTCCAGTTGTAGATCAGGAAAGCTGTGATTTGTAGTTTATGCCACTTTCAGCCATGATGAAAGTAAGCTGCTCTAGATGGTGGTTTGAAGGCATAGGGGGATGGAACTCTCTGCCCCCTCTACACAAGAAAAGGGGAAAGAAAAGCCAGCCCCTGAGAGTCCCTCCCAATGCTTCCCTCTGACTACCCTGGAGTGTAACTAGCCCTGTGAATAGAGATTTAGGTGAGTGGGAACTTTGTGACTGAGGCCACTGAAGCTCAACAAACTGGACAATTCAGCTGGATTGTGTGGCTGGTGATCCTCCTAAACCAGGGTGGTCAAACTATGGTGGGCCAGATTTGACTTAAATGTACTTCAAGTGGGTTGTACGTACCATAGATCGAAATATTACGCCAGTCTCGTGGCATTGCAGAGTGCTGTGTATGTGAAACTGTGCTCTGTGATACCATTCTCTGTTAGGGAGAATGTAGTCCCATGGAGCTAAGTCACGGGCCGGATGGAAGAGGTTCACAGGCCACATTTGGCCTGCGGGCCACATATTTGACACCTCGTCCTAAACCATGGACTGAGATTTGTTCCTTTGGTTGTACGTAAATATGCATGTGGTTGCTATGTTTCTTTTCTTTGTTTTTTCTCTTTTAGCCCTAATATTCCCAGACTCCTGAGTGCTTGCAAATTGAGAAGAGTGACTAGGAAAGTTACATTTTAATTCCCTAGAGCCAGGAATAGGATATAGCTCTGGGTCGAACCTTGAGCTATCTGTTCTTTTACTGTAGAAAAGGACCATAGAGATGGAGCCCAGCCCCTTTCCTGCTGCCATTGGCACCTAACAGAAAGGTTACCAGGAGAAACTGTATCTAATATTGATCAGGCCTTTGTGCAAAGTAGTCTGGCAGCTTCAAGTTGTGAGATTTTTCTTAAGGCTGAGCTATAAAGCAGAAGTGAGCAGTCTGTGCTCCATTCAAAGGGTATGGCTTTCCCGTTCCTAGAAAATGGTACCAGTTATGCCAGAGTGAGAGTGTATATATGTCCATCACCCCCTTCCCCCGTATGCATGTGCCATTACTCTGAACAAGTGTGTATGCATTTAGCAGAATTGATTTGGCCTTTACGAAGGGTAATTCAAGATGAATAGGCTGGCCTCTCACTGTGAGAGAGATTGAGATATTATTGAATATGAAATCTGCTTGGATAGTTTCACAAAAGGCATTATAGGCATGTCTGAGAATTTAAAGTTATCAGTAATCTGGTGTTAGCTAGCAGGGAATTAGGAGGAACTTAATCCCCACCGTAATATTTTATTAGGAAGCCATATTGTGCTCAGCCATAATGTTCTATCTAAAAGTAGACTGCAAACTCTTTGGGGCACGGAGTTGACCCTCTTATTTGTTCTGCAAAGTGTCAGGCACACTTGTGAATGCTATAATGGTAAGAAATGGAAATCTAAGGATATTCCATTTCAGTTCTTGTGACAAGCTCTTTTCTCATGGTTTCTGATATATTAGGGATCCATTAATGGCACAATATTCGTGTTCTTTTATATTAAAAATATCCCTATCGTGTATACAATCTTAAGGCTGTGATCAAATATTCAAAAAATCAGGACATTAAAAAAAATTAATTGTGCATTGTGAAATCAGAAACTTTGTGTTTGCAGCCTATTAACAGAATAATGCATTCATGTTTACATTTAATATGTTTGCATGTAACTTTGGAGGTGAAATAAAAAAGTACTATATGTGTGAACTGGACCAAGTATCAAACTGGAGTAACCTTAATTTTGTAATTTGCATATCCTTGAGTGTTTGATTTTTACAATTTTTCATGTTGCACTGTGAATCTTTTGTTTATTTTGTCTTTTTTAAAAATTGAAACAGTTGATTTACAGTAACTGGCTTATACGCCTTACAATTTCTGCTAACTTCAGCAGTCAAGCTTGTGAATTCTTTACTACTTTATATAGCTCTATAGGTAAAATGTACTTTCTTACTTGTGGACGTAACCAGATTTGCATGTTTGTTTGACGCTCCCAATGGTGACATGAGTGTGAGTACCAATCTCGGGGCACAAACCCCAAACTGGTTGTGAGTTCTAAAAATAGATTTCACCAATCTGTTGCATCAAGGGCAAACTCTTCAGGCATTTTAACAGCCTTAACGCTGAGTCACAGACAGTCTCCTTAGGTATTCTGTCTGTCTTGCCACCTATCTGTGACAGATTGCCTTTACACCAAGAATCACAGCAACATTCAGGTTACTCCTAATCCCAAAGAGCTAGCCACTTACCTCAGGTCAATTGTGCTTTAGGTCCTGCACCAAAGACAATATTTGTAGCCAATCCCAAAGAATATGAAGATTTATTAAATAGGAAAAAGAAATTAGAGTGATTTATAAGGTTAAAGTAAACCGAGACACAAATAAGTTAGTCTTAGGTTTCAAAAGGTACTATAGGTTTCTGTAATCCACAAATCTATTTGCTTTAGGGCTAACTGGCTATGCAGCTGGGGATCTCTTATTTATGTCTAGAAGAGAGGTTATTTACCATTTATAATTTGTGTTATAATTTTATTTTTTATTTATAAGCCCTTCCCCTTTCCCACCTCTGTCCCTCTGCCGCTGTGTGTGGCCCACTGCACAGGGGATGTGGCCCTTGGGCCAAAAAGTTTTCCCACCCATGGCTAGGAACAACTTGTCCCCTACAGTCCAAGCAGCATGGAGCTCCTTAGTTGCTTCTTTGATTTGGCGTTTTTCTTTCCTTTCTGCCATGTGCTCTGAGCTGCAAGCTTAGCTGTTGGGAGGAATCTATTTACATGACCCCTCTTCATGGATGGGGGGGGGGGGGGAGGAGCAGAAGAACAATATGGCTATGTCTACACTTAAAAAGTTAAGTCGACTCTTAACTTAACAAATCAACATAACTTTTCAAGTGTAGACAGAGTCTTGGATTCCCGCTGAGAAGGGAGCCTAAATCCTATGTAAACAGTGCATGGAAGAATTCTCCCATTACCTAGCTACCACCTCTCAGAGAGAAGGATTACCTATGCCAACAGGAGACTCGTTCCCATACACATAGGTAATTTCTACACTGAAGCACTACAGAAGTTAACTATGCCACTGCAGCTGCACTTCTGTAGTGCTTCAAAGAGTAGACGAGGCATAAGGGTATGTTGGCACTTAATCCATAACAGTGGCATGCAAACAGGAGGGGTTCAGCTGTCGGCATAGGTATCTGCCTCCCCGAAAGGCAGTAGCTAAAATGATGGAAGAATTTTTCCATCGACCTAGCACTGATTACTCCAGGGGTGAAGAAGGCAAGGCTGCATCTCTCAGGGATGTGGATTTTTTTACACCTCTCAGAAACATAGCTATGCTGTTCCTTTTTAGGCCAGTCCTAATTAATGTCCCTCTCCTGTAAGGTGGTTCGTACAGTCATAGAGGCTCACAATACAGATATTACATTACAATGTGAAACAGCAGATATTACAGGAAGATTAATACATGCAGCATCTCACAAACATTAAATAGAACCTAAACACTTCCTTACAATTCTCATGTCTGTTTTTATCAATATTTACCCACAAGTGAGCCAGACAGAGTCCAGCTGTGTATCTGTCAGTGTCCATTTGAAACACGGGATGCTGGCTTGCCAATGTCACAGCTTGCACACTGCAGTTGCCTTAAAGAATGCCCCTATAGATTAAGGACATTTACTGTTGTGCATGTAATTTTCAAATGGTCATATCTTTCTGAAATCAGACTAAACCAAGGCACTAGTTTTCAGTCAGGATTAATGGGGCTAATTGTGCTAGTCCTAAATGTTCAGGAATAATGGAGTCAAGCCTCGCCCTCCCATCATATTTTAAAAAAATGAGATGAGGGAGGAGGAGTGGGTCTTTTAATTTGCCTTACAATTTGAACCTTTGGGGGGGGGGAATGCTCACCATTTTTTCAAGCTTTTCTTTGCATCAGGAGGGCTAGAAACTTTGTTTTTTTTCCTGATGAAATCTGACATTTTCATGCAATGTCTTGATTTCAGCAGCAGGGGCTTTAAGAACAACATCAACTCTTGTGGTGAAATAGTTGGCATCACTGACGTGCTTATGTTCTTCGCTGCATAAGGTACTTCAGGGATGTGAAAAACAACCGTTTCCGCTGAAACTGCTTTGGAATTTGTTTCCACTCCAAGAGCAGGTCTACGCTACAGAATTAAGTCGAACTAAGTTAGGTTGACTTACAGTCATCATGATAAATCCATTGATTTTGCATGTCCACATTATGCTCCTTGTGTTGGTGGTGTGCATCCTCACCAGGAGCACTTGCACCTGTTTACCGGTTGGTGTGGGGCATTGTGGGACCACTTCTGAAAGGCAGCAAGAGTTGATAGAAGAAACGCAGTGTCTACTCTGACACTGCCTCAACCAACTACATTGACTTAAGCACCATGCCTCTCTTGGAGGTGGAGTTATGTGCTTGTAGTGAGCGAATTACATCAACAGGAGTTGCATTTTAGTGTAGACCCTAATAGAGTTAAGTCGTTTGTAAGGCAGCTTACAACCTCTCTGATGTAGAGCAGGACTAGTATAGAGCACTCAGCATCTGTGGGCTTCTCTACACTTAAAAGGCTACAACAGCACAGCTATGTTGGCACAGTCTTGCTGTTGTGGCACTTTAGTGTAGACATCACCTACGAAGATAGGAGGGATTCTCCTGTAGCAGAAGCTCCGCTGTAGCTGAGTCGGCAGAAAAATTCTCCATTGGTCTAGTTCTGTCTGCATGGGGACTTGAGTCAGCTTACCTATGCTGCTCACTGGTACGGGTTGTTCTCATGCCTGACGTCGTTAAACTGATCTAATTTTCTAGTGTAGTTCAGGCTTGAATTCTCTCTTTATAGGGCTTACCTTTTATAAGACTTTGCCTACACCCGTACTTTTATCAGTCAGGGGCGTGGGGAGGGAAAAGCCAACCCTGACTGACATAAGTGTCACCAACAAAACTGCTGGTGTAGACAGAGCTATGTTAGTGGGAGATACTCTCCTGCCAACATAGGTACCATGGCCTGTTTGGGATGCTTTAATTATGCCGGTGGGAGAGCACTCTCCCATGGGCATCAAGTGACCACACAAGAGACTTTACAATGGTGCGGCTGCAGTGGTATGGTTATGTCGCTGTGAGATCTGTAGTATATACATAGTGAGTAATGGAGCAAGAACTTGGCATGGTGGAACAAAGGAATTATCACGTCTCCCTTAACAAGTGAAATTAAAGCCATAATAGAGATAAGCTATTTCAGGGCTGCCCCGAGGCGGGAGGGGGGCCTCAGGGCCAATCAGGCCTGTGCTATTTGTACACTCATCTCTGTGTACTCCTCCTTCCCCCATGCCTCTTAACTGAAATTACAGTTGAAATGACGGTGTGGAGAATGAAGAGTGCTAGGAAGAGAAGATTCAGTGTTGTGCTGACAGACAGTAATTCACAAGATTATAAATTTCTCAATGAAATAATGCAAAGATGTAAAGCTGCAAAGAGCATAGTGCATGCCGGGGAGTGGCTCCAAGCATTTTGTTACTGTGCTAATGCTGTAGAGAAAACTACTGGTGAGGCTGCAAATTAGTTTTAATTAAGCTCATTTTTACACAATTTTCACACTCGTAACCTTCTGAAAAATTAATATTTGAATGAAACTTTTCTGTGCTTCTGCTCAATTGAAATGTGTAGGTTTTTTTTTTTCCTTAAATAGCCTAAGCAAAATCCTTTCAGTTTTTTAAACTGTTTTCTGCTGGTTTAATATATCATTAAAGATGACTCTTCTTTTAACACAGCTCAGAGGTGACTGAGCTTCCAAATTTGAACATTGGCATAGAACTAGTCCTTGTTGTGGAGAATGGCCAGAGCCAGGCATTAAAATGAAGAGTTATGAACACTTGAAAATGTTTTATACTGAGTATATTCAGCTCAAAATTTCATTGTCTGGGAGTTTAGTCTCAAAAAATAACTACACACACGATTAGTGCATCTCCGCAGAGGTGGACCTCACCCACCTTCAGTGTTTATAATAGCTTAATGGGAAAGTTTAAACCTTTGCTTGTTTTAAAGAAATTGGGAAACACAAACATTTTAATGGAATATTAAAATACACAACAATAATAAAGGTTCCTGTAGCACGCTAATTTGGCCACAGTCTGTATGGAATATCTTTTATTTCTGTTTTTCATGTTGGTTGTATGACCAGGAAATATTGACGGTGCAGTGTGCCCAAGCTAATATTGCTGTATGAGTCAGCATTCCCAAACTTTTTAACTATGTAACCGTAACAGAAAAGTTAACATACTCTTTTTTGCATTTAATAGATGAATATATTTGATTGGCAGTCTAAGTTAATAAATTGGTTCCTCATGTCAGACTACTCATACACACTGATGGCTTCTGCAGTAGCTCTAATCATTCAGGGAAAAAGATTGAGACAGAATTGTGAACAACGCAGTGAAAACATCTCCTCAGTATGCAGCAGCCATAAAAAAGAGTGAATAAGCTGTGTATCCTCTTTTTAAAGATCTATTAATATTGCATTTTACACAAGGGGAAAAGATTTCAAACACTTGACCTTTAGTGGTTAGTAACTCAATTTTATTCCATTCATCTGTATCGCTATGTCAAATTATTGGTCTTTTGAGTCTCGTATATTATATCCTGTAGGTTGTCTTTCTGTGTGTGTGCAATTAGGAAGGTAATTCAGTCTTGTATTTCTCTGATTTGTTTACTACCTAAATATGATATATTTAAAAATGAATATTCAGCTAAAGGAGTATGATGGGGTGTGCTCCCCACACAGCCTCTGAAGGAGTTAATGTGGTCCCGAGAGGCTAATTTTGATACCTAGCTGCACCACGAACATGAGCTGCACTGAACGTGAGGCCCAGCTAGGCAGGGGTAGGCTGGCTAGTAGAAAGCCAGGAAATTGAATGCAGAAGGTGGCTGGCTGCAGGGGAGGAGGCTGAAGTGACTTGTTCAGAGCAGAGGAGGGGAAGGGGAAAACCCAAGAGAGGAGAATGAGCCCAGGAATCCTGGCCTCGGAAAGAGGGTTAACACAGAGGAGTTGTGGGGAAAAGAGCTTGAGAAGGCAAAGTAGGAAGAAGCCCAAGGAAACAGCAGCAAGAAAAGGGGACTCTGTAGACCTTGGCTGTTTATTATAGGATCCGTGGGCTGGAACCTCCTGCTACCCACAGTATTGTTGGTGATGCCAACTGGACAGTTGGTCTGGAGCAAATTTGGCTTCCCCGAAGGTAGGACCTTACAGTGACCTGGCCCAAGGACTGAGCCACAGAGAAGGAGCATCCTGAGAGAGAGAGAGAGAGAGAGAGAGAGAGAGACCTTTGGTGACCAGCTGAAGGAAGGGTACCAAATGGGAGAGAGTTAATCCCTCGATGAAGCCACAAGGTGGCACCCCTGTAGTGAGTGAACCCCTTCATAGGGAGATAGAGCATTCTGTGGATTACACCATAATGCCATTATATAAATCTGCTACAGACTCATCTTGCATACTCTTGTTAGTTTTTGGTCAGGTAATTAAAAAAACAAAAACCAGAAACAAACCAGATCTAGCAGAAATGTAAAAGGCCCAGAGGAGGATAACAAATGCTTCAGACCATGGAAGGGAGGGGCTTCCGTACAAGCAGAGATTAATGACTAGTATTAATGAATTTGGAAAGGAGAGGAGATGGAAGGAATAGGTATGGCAGAGAAACATAAAATGACTGACTTTCTGTATACCATTAATGTGCTTTCTGAAATTTTTCTTTTACCATAATACAAGAGCAATTAAATTAAACCAAATTTTAAACTGTTAAAAATAAGTACTTCTATCTGCAGAGTTTTAACATGTGGAATTCAGTTCAGCAGGGTATTAAGGCAAGTAGCTCAAAGAAGTAAGCAATGAGCCTTAAAAATATCAAATGCTCCTGGTTCTGATTTCAGCAGGGTATAAGGGCATATTCTTAACCTGAAGCGTTTGGGGTAGTCGCAATGACTCAAAAGCTAAGCATGTGCTTATGAGCCTTGCTGAGTCTGGGCCTAACAGTATAATAACAGCATGTATTTATCCACTAGCAACGCTTTAATGGCTGTTAATGCATATGCTTCAGACAATACATTAGTTAGCAAGAAATAGGGGACCAATTTCCTATTGCACAGTGAGATGCATTATGGGATTTAGACCTTCTTTCAAAGACATTGGCTGAAGACTGTGACAGTCCCATGTCACTAAAATCTCTGAGACCTAGCTCCACAGCTGGTGTAAGTAGGCGTATTTCCACTAAAGTCACTCATCCAGACAACTAGAAAGTCCACAGACGTTGCAACATTTTAGTCACTCTATTCTCGTGGTCCACTTGCATCTGACCAAGTGGGTTGCAGCCCACGAAAGCTTATGCCCAAAGAAATTTGTTAGTCTTTAAGGTACCACAGGACTTTTGTTGGTCCACTGACAGTAAGCTAGCAACAAAGTGATTATTATCTTTTCTCTATCTTGGAGTCCAAGATCATCCCTCTCTGGGTCCACATGTGTTAACAGTGGTATAAGCAGTGAAAGACCAAGGTAAGTTTGGAGTTATCTTCCCAGATCATTGCCCCATTAAAGCAGCCTGTGTTGTCTACAAGAGACACTTCTACTGGCAGATGACTTAGCACAGCTTCCATTGGCCTAGATTAGGAGGGTGTTCTCTTTAAGTCCCTGTGCAGAGCTGCAGTTGGTGGGACCACAAAAGCTGGGGTGTTTGGTTGCACAAATATACAGAGCAAGTTCATCGAGGAGCTGGCGGGACTCGACTCACCAGTGAAACGCATCTGAATTTTCTTTCTGTTCAACTGTTGCATGCAGTAGAGCTTGTCAGACTTGAGGTTTGATGATCGTCATAATGTCTCAGTTTGACTCTGCTGAACTGCTTAAGGATGCAACTATGCAAGAGCTTCCCCATGCAGACAGCACAGTCCTTCTGGTTATCAATTTTTACAGTTGTTTACTTGCAGTTTTGCTTGCATGAAAGAGAGTGGGGGAATCTCCATGGAGGATATGAACGCTTCACTTTCCTGGAGAAATTGTCCTTGTGATTGGAACATTGTCTGCAGTCCTGTCAGGTACAGAGTCATGAATGGCAGGTTATAGAAAGCAAATTGGCTAAAAGCTATTACCCTTTTACTTCTGTGGAGTTGGAAAAATAGTCATAAATTAATGTTCCATGCCGAAGTGGGGAAGAAAAATAAAACTCCCAAATGAGTAAAGTCACAGTTTTCTTTGGGGAGGAATAGGACAGTCAGAGGATTGCTTTAAACTTCTGATGCCTCTTACAAATTCGCATACTGTCCAGTGAGTGGGGGGTGGAAAAGGAGGTTGGGTGAGGCCTATGGACACTTCACAACAGTTGGCTGGCAGACAGTAATGTGGAGAAGAAGTTTTTTCTGGCAGATGGCAAGAGTGGTGTTGTTGCCTCACTTTTTTTTTTTTTTTAATAGGTGCTTTGTATTTAGGATTCCTTTCCTCCTCCATCTCCCCCTTTCACATTGCTTGCTTTACACCTAACAGAGGAAGAGACAATGTATTCTGGTTGGTTGCAAAGCAAGCATTTCGGATGTCTTAAATACTTTTTGCTGGATTGTGTTTCTGAATCTGATGAATACGAAATGGTATCACTGTTCTGTCAGGTGAATTGTATGAATTTTTTGTTAAAGCTTTGGACCGTGGGCGGGTATTCCATGCCTCGTTTAATCATGTGGGGCCACATTTTGAGGTGCTTTTTGTGACATTGAGGTCTCAAATTTTTTTCTGTTAGCTACACACATGATGATTTTCCTATCTACTGGGTATTCAGAAGTGTGAGGAAGGTGGTGAGACCTACAGCTCTGCCATCAATCAGCTATGTGACTTCATTTCTCTTTGCTTCTTTTTCCCTTCTCACCCGTTGTCTTCTCTATCCTGTCTGCTTACAACTTTTCATGGCAGGGACTGTCTTTCACTGTGTGTGTCTGTTGCACAGTGCCACGAACAATGAGCCCCTGATCTTGACTGGAGGCGGTGCGCTACTTGTGACAAGCTGAGAAATTATTTTTTATGACTGTGGTGCAGGCCTTTATGTGTTTGGTTATGCTGAGGTACTTGAAATGGAGTTAAATCAGAGGAGGCTCTGGATGGGGAAATCTCAGGAAATGAAACAGTGGCAAAGATAAGATAGCCTCAGGTACAGTCCTTCGAAGCAACTAAGGGCCTTTCTAGACTGCAATTAAAAACCTGCAGCTGGCCCATGCCAGCTAACTCAGGCTCTCGGATTAAGGGGCTGTTTAATTGTGGCATAGACATTTGAGTGTGGGTTGGAGCCTGGGCTCTAGGACCCTGTGAGGTGGGATGGTCCCACAGTCTGAGCCTGACCCTTTTCACAACACTGAAACAGGCCCTTAGTCTGAGGTCTTGGAGCCTGAAACAGCTAGCATGGGCCAGCTGTGGATTTTTAATTTTAGTGTAGACCTACCCTTCAATAACAATGGCTGAGCCATCCATGGGGAAGAAGCTACCTGCAAGGCTCTATCCAGGCTACAGTGGTGCACTCTTCCCAGGGCTCAGGACTGGATACACCTAAAACTTAGTTTGAACTAGATACATCATGCATGGGTTTGAAAATTCACACTCCTGAGAGATGTAGTGAAGCTGACCTAAGCCCCAGTGTAGTCTCTGCTAGACTGACAGAAGAATTCTTCTGTGGGCTAGCTGCTACCTCTCGAGGTGGTGGATTTACCATTGTGATGGAAACCCTTTCATAGCTGTAGTGACTGTCTGTGCTTCAGTGGTGTCACTGTGCTGCTTGTAATGTAGACATATCTAAACCTGGGATCAGAGGAGACTGACAACCTCAAAGATCGGTCTTGGAGATGAAACATAGGCAGCTGAGTTAAAGTCAGGAAATGAAGCCAAGGGTCAGAACCAGATCTGGAGACCAGGGCGAGGAGCAGGCAAAAAGGCAGAGGCCAGTGTAGCAGCCAGGCAGAACCCAGTTGTTTGGACAACTTTCTGGACCTCTATTTAGGTTTAAGTAGGAAACCCTGATCGATGAGAGTTTGTGGCATTCCTTCAGTCAGGCCCCAGGAAGCTCCCTGTGATGTAACTTTAGGATTCTCTCCTGCTCAGTTGGTTAGAAACGAGCTGCCGGGTGGGAACAAGAAGGCAATGGCCAACTGGGAGCCCTGCAGATCCAGGTTCAAGATCTGCAGAGTAATGCCACAGTGGAAAAGGGGGGGCTCTGGGTGAGCTAGGAGAGGCCTCCCAGTGTGTGTGTGTCAGTGACACCCTGGCAGCTGGCAAAACTCAGGCGGACACAGCTATACAGATATGAACAGGGTCAGTCTTTTTCTCCCTGCTAGGAAGGGAGTCAGCTGGGCTGAGGGGAACTTGCAAAATTGTAAATAATAATGTTGCATCTAAACTTTTTCTGTTGTTTTTACCTTTTGCTCCATATGGTTGTACCTTTTGAGGAATCAATAAATAATGCTTTGCAAGGAAACGGCAAGAGCATCTTTGTAACAAACATATGCTGTCACAGGCTGCCAAGTGGTTTGATGATTTTCATATTGTTACCCACAATGCCGCTTGTCATGGACAGGGTCTGAGTCATCCTAACCAAACCAAGAGCCATAAATGGCCTTCAGCCCCGCCAGAGGGCCGTCACTGACATCAGCTACAGTTCCACATGTAGACAGAGAGTATGTTTGAGTTTCTTGCTGTCTAAAGCAGGCATCTGCATAGAGACATTTTCCTTAAGTCATTCTCTGAGCATCCTCTTAGCTGTGTAATTAAATGCTCATCCTCAACAGTTTTATTAGTGTGGCTCTGTGTGGAATTGTTTTGAGAAATAACAAAATAAATATTTTGCTGAATTGGCTGGAGAGCAGCAGTTATGATTCCAAGTGATGGTTACAAGGGGCTTGGCAATGCAATCTGCTTCTCCAATCGTGTTCTTGTCCTTTTTCTCTATTAAACCCGCTGTGTTGTAAAAGCAGAAGTGGCCCCAGGTGGCCGGATAATAGCATCTTTAATTGTGCTCTGAATGCGATTAACTTCTTATCTGACAGTTTGACATCTTTATTATTATTAATGTGTGAATAACACTTTGTTATTTTTATAAACACTGTGGTGGCAAATATTTTCTCTTTGTTTCAATGTATCAGTGACTTCCTCAGTTATCCCAGACAGGAGTCTGAGCTTGCCTCAGAGGGTGGAACTGGGCTCTGCTGATCCCTCTTTTTCCTTCCTTTCTTTATGTCATGGCCCTGTTGCTATACCCCTTCATTTCATGGCCCCCATTGTTTGTCGGAGAGCCCCAGTGCTGGTAACAGCAATGCTAGAATTTCTGAGCCTAATAAAAGGAAGGCAGGGTAAATGTGCTCCAGACTTGCTGAAACACCAGGGGAACTGCCCGCAGTTCACACTCGCAGCCATTACAGCTGGCTAAGTGTTTTAGAAGGAGTGACCCTGGTTGCACAATGAATTCAGGGCATCACAACTGTGGTGACCTGAGTTGGCTGTGCCTTGTAATTACCAGTGGTACAGACGGGGTGCTGGCTGAACCCTCCTGGCTGTTTTACATGCTGTGTTGGCAGAAACATGGGCAGAACAGCAGTGTCTGCCACATCAGTGCTGTCATGAGTATCAGAGAAGGGGTAGGGTAGAAGGAAGAGGGGAATGTGCTGCTGTTTGCATTTGCAGCTGGTGGCCATGCAAGGGCTGCTGATGTGTGCATCCCACTCAACCCAGTGTTGCTACTTAACTAGCTGTTTAATGGAATGACAAGGTCAATAATGCCTTTGCGTCTGTGAGCTTTACTCAACAACTCTATGAAAACCAACATTAATTTTCACTAATTAGGAGCTGCTACTAATGAATGTCACAGTTAATTTACCTCTTCAGTACTTCAGGAAAGGAGCAGATCACATGCCCAGGGTCTGAGAATGAAACGCTGGCTCTTATCTGCCTTCCCGTCATCTCTGCCATGCTTTCATTTATCACTGCCTGCTCTCTGCTTCCATTCATTCGATGAAGACGATCGTGTGCCCCGCCCGTGTGTGCACTTGCCATGCTCTGTGAATGTGTGTGCTTTTTTCTGCATTGCTTCAATGGCAGGTTTGGGAAGGGTGGGGAGGAACTTCACTGAACAGTTGCATGCTGCAGAATGCACGTGTTTGCTAGTTCAGTCTGAAAAGAATTAATGATTTAGCAGCTGATCAGGTGAAGCCAGATAGGCTGGGGGGAAGCGGTAAAAAGGACTTCAGATATGGCTGCCTTTAAGAGACAGCTGGCCAGTTGTGAAATCAACAGTGCTTGATAAAACAACATTAATGCAAAGGGGAATGAGGACAGGCCAGCCTGCTGGATGTCACTGAGACTGCAGCACTACAAAGTTAGTTCTGCCTGTCTTCCCCCCAAAACAACTGTAATAAGAACCAAATGGGAGGGGGAAAGGGCTGGAAGGGTTCTCAGCAAATCGTATGGGGGAGAAAGGTGGAAATGACCCTGAAGAGGAGTATTGGCAAATGTTTTATTCCTCTCCTCACTGGGAACTCTTGAGGAATATTTTGAAGCCCTGCACTATTGTGTTGCCCTTCCCACCCTCTGCTCAAATTAGTGTCCCATGAGCAAAGAAGCCAGTCCGGAAAATGTTCAACCGCCTGCCTGTAGCTGAGCACATTAGGTGATGGAGGCTTTACAGGGACTCCTTTTCTCCTTCAGACGCCTTACAATGCCATCTCTTTCATAAAGTCGTACGGCTGGGCTTTATCTGCTAATAAAAGTAGGGCAAATGTTGGCTAGACATCATGTGGGAATTTTGGCAATATTTGTATTATTCCAATATGCTCCTCAAGTTTGCCTCAGGACCTGATGTTGCTGTGCTTTGTCATACAATTGCCAGGGGTGTTAGGAATGGATTGTGGCTGGGACCTCCAGGGACCATGGAAACCCAAAGACTGAATAATTGACGCTTCCTAGTGTGAGACTCCCAGCTTACCTGGGTGGAGCACACATGAACACAGGCAATGTGTGCTACCGAGGTTACTGTGGCACAGCTCCCCCATCCCCCGTGGGCCGTGATAATGATGCTGGCAGGAGTAGCTATCCACACTGGCACTTAGGCTGGTGTAATGCACATCACTCAGAGAATGGCTTACTCACACCCCTGAGCGAGTTGTTATACCGACACCAGCTGTAGTGTAGACGTGGTCTCAGGAAGAAGGCAGTGGGGGGAAGTGGTAGGACAGACTGGCCTCGGACAGAGAGACAGAGCTCTCTCCTGGAACTAGAAGTAGTCTGTGTTTCAACCATTGCAATGGCATAGTGGCACAGTAGCACTCAGTGCGAGACACGACAGTGACAGGAGGATTTTGCCCATTGCTGTAGTTAATCCACTTGCCCTGTTAACCTAGTACTGTCTACACTGGAGTTTAATTCGGAATAGCTATGTCTGTCAAGGGTGTGGATTTTTTACAGCCCTGAGGGATATAGATATGCTAAAAGCAAGTTCCCAGTGTAGATCAGCCCTAAGACAGAGGCATGGAGATGGAGAAAGGAAACCACAGTGGTTCCTACAGTAGCATGGCTCAAGAAAGTCCATACGGGCCTTTGCCAGGGCTGTGTGTCAACCTTTGCTTCGCTATGATAACCAAAGCACTTCCTGAGGATGCACTCCAATTGACTATTAAACCCTAGTCCATTTTGAAAGACTGCCTGGAGTCGCTGCAGATACTTCCAGAGGTGTATTGATCCCTGCAGAGGGAAAAGTCTGAACAATTGGAGTTGCTGGAGCAAGCTCATGGGGAGAAACAAGAGTTCTGTATCCCAGAGGCCCAGTCTTTGAGGTGTTGAGTTTTTGGGGTCTGGCACATGGAAAAGCACAGACTTTTGAATCACACAGGTTCTGGGGATCCAGACGAATGTCCACAGATATTCTTTGGAATTTTTAGTGAATGAACTTAGCCAGTGTCTGCACCCCATTTGTGTTTGCTTTCTGCTGAGTATCCTGGAAAGATTAGACCATGAATGCTGCAGGATATTCTTGGAAAGCACATTCCCCATTGATAGTCATAACTATTTGTACTGTAAATGAGAGTCTCAGGTTCATCCACTCAGGGAGTAGGCCTTACCATATGAATTACGTATCCAATACAATGGCCCCAATTTTAAGACCAGCTGCTCCTCAAAGAGATAGAGGTCAAGAATTATCCACAGAGATTCTTTGGCAAATAGTTCTGACAATACGTTTGAGACAGTTGTAGTATATTTGCAGACAGTTCAACAACTGAAAGCCAGAGTCAAAATGCATCGAGTAAATTATTCATTATTGTTTATTTACCTAGTTCCAATCACCCTACTGATTCTCTGTACTTTCCCCTGTTTGATGGAAGCCGTCCATGGTGCAGAAGATTGAGCTGTGCTTGCATCGTCTTTGCATTTTGAAATTTACTTTGAGAAGATTAGAAGAGCTGTACACTGAGTTGTCTTATGAATTTCTGCAACTGACACCCTTGTATTTTTGTGTCCCCGAAAGCCGGAAAATAGATGGATTTTTCAGTATGCCCTGCATGTCATCAAATTCAGGCTACTGTGGACCAAAATTGGGAACGAGGTCTAAGGGCAACAGCCCCTCATGGAGAATGCCTTGCTAAAAGTGGCTTTCCTTTTGTAATCTTAGCCCTTGGGCCTTTGTGGTGTTACTGGAGTTTGGTAGTTATCAATCTTGGTCCTTGGTAGCATGTCACAGGGGCAGCAGAGCACAACGTGATGCAGGAATGTGCTGTAAATACTTCAGTTGCTAAGTCCCAGGTCTAACACTTGGTCATGCCACATAAGCACTCTGCCAGTTGCCTCCAGCCATCGCACTGTCTTGTAAGGACCCCAGACACGTGGTGGTCTTGACCTACTTCTCACCAGCCACCTTCCCAGTTACTTAGAACTTTCCTCAGCAGGAAGAAGAGATCAGCAGCAGCCTGATCAGTAGCAAATACATCACTTTGTGTCAAGACAGCCCCTGAAACCATGAGGATAATCACTCCATCGTACAACCCAAATGATGTGATATTGTCTAGGGGGAGCGGCAGGTTCTCAACTGAGCAGGTTTCAAACCATTTAGGCTTCTATAGGTTGAAATCAACAAACTAAACCTAAATGAAAATTAAGGCTTTCCCCTAGGCTTGCCCACAGCTAGAAGATGTGTTTTTAAAATGTCTTCAATCCTATTTATTCTTGTGTTTGAAATGTTAGTTAAAATGTGTTGATGAACATGCTTAAAACATAGTTTTTCCTTGTCTTGATAAAGCATATGGTAGGAAGCTCAGAAAGGAACCTAGCACTGTGGAGACATGTCCTTGGCTGCTGGGCTTGATGACAAGCCCATATTTCATAGGCTGATCCCTTTCCAGAATAGAATTAGCAGGTGTGCCATAGCACGGTCTCTCTTTGTCCTGAAGCTGAGGGCAAGCGCTTGACCGTGTGGCCTGGAAACTAGCTTGAGTCAAACTAGATGTGTTCAGAAGATTTACCATACCAGAACAAATCACTGGTTCATCAAGTATGGGGTCTGCTCTGGTGGTGTCCAATGCTTTTAGAAGAAGAAAACCCATTAAAATACACTTAGATAATTGTCTTGACCTCAGCAGGTGGTCAGCTCCAAGCTCTCGACTATGAAATCTGAATGCTTTTATCTAGATTGGTTGTTATTAATTGTGTGGCTATTCAGCTTTATTTTTATAAAAATAAAAGGACAAACAGAATTTCAGGCACAGGCAGCATCCACACCAAGGTTTGTTCCCTAAAATTTCACAGCACTACAGTCCTAGTGGAGGGTAGGCCATGGTGTGTATTTTGAGGCACATCTACACAGCTCCAGAGTTCAGACTATGGGGGTTGTGCAGGATAGGTGCTCTTACTCCCTTATGTAGACATTAGGCACGAATTAAAAGGGACTGATGTTGCATTAATGTAGTCCTATTTGAATAGGACCACTCTAATGTGTAGTAGGACCATTTTAGTTTATGCCTGCAGTGTCCCCATGGGGGGAGTTTTATCTCAGCAAGTTAGTGTGTACTGCTGTGTGCATCCCTATAATCTGAACTGTGGGGCATTGCAGACATACGCTCAGTCTCCTTTCATGGTGGATTTCTTAAGGTGAATCTCAGAGCCAGTCTCAAATGCAAAAATATTGAGGTTACAGAGGTGGGAGATCACTGCAAGCATCCAATGGGTTAAAACAGTCTCCTATAAATGGTAGCATGTGAGAGTATCCTGCCTGGTGCAGCAAATGCCCTATAGAAATGGTCTCATCCTCAGAAACATACAGAGTTTTTGAGAACTTACACCAGCAGAAGGCAGAGCAGAGTAGCTGGCAAAGCATGGTTGCTGGCAGCACACCCTCGTCTTTCCTTCAGCATGCTGAAACCTTTTGCTGGGGGAAGTGGTGGATGAGAGGTTTTTTTGCACTTAGTACCCAGGAAAAGTGACCTTCAGACAGAATAGTTCTTTGGAAAAACTTCCCCATCCGTGACAGATCTGACTATAAATCTCCAGTATTAATGCACCGGTTCCCAAGGTCTGTCATTCTGCATGCTGGTTAGGCATACACGTTGCTTGAAAACAACGTACTGATTCATCAGTCATTTCTGAGATGCATCGGATCCTGTTGCTGCTGCCAAGAGGCTGAAAGAAGACTGCAAGCTGTGTTTATCTGTGTGTGCATGGGAGATAGAAGGCTGCCTTCGGATTGCTCCTCCAGAGAGAAGAAATAATGGGGAGTACTGGTGCCCTGGGAATATTATAGCTGTAAAGCAAGAATGTACTTTAGTATAAGAGGAGCCAATTTTTACAAGGTTCTGACGCACTGACTTTTCACACTGGAGTCCTGGTCCCTCATGAGAAGAGACTTGGGTTTGACTGGTTGGAGGAGAGCTTTGTGTGACTCTTAGGGCTGCCTGAGAGAAGTTTGTACACCACGTCATGATATGTCTGGCTCTAATTAGCACTAGTGTCATACTCTGCCATTTGATTTGCCCTCAAAACTTCCAAGGCCCAGAGATTCTGCTGCAGATATTAGTCATTTCCATACATTTCTCGTCTTCTTTGTTGTTGGCCAATAAGATGCTAAATGGGTTTCCTTCTGTAAGGGTCAACAAGTTGCATTAGTGGCAGTCAAAGGCTGAAAAGCTTGCCAGGCTCCTTCATTTAAAGACCACAACTGCATTTTAACCAGAAAGCTATTTTTTTATTTTAAAAATGTCTTCATGAATAATTTCTGTAAAAAGGCAGAGAGGAATGGAAGCTTTTTCTGTTGAAGATGGAAAGAGTAATGCAGTGAGGTTATCTGTTTTATTTGTATAGGTATTAAGAAAGTTATGAATCTCCTGCAGTTCTTTCTGCTAAGAAAATCCTTTCTTTATTCCCTTCTCATTCACGGCTGGTTAATATGGCTTATTATTACTCTTTAATAATGGTGGTGATAATCTCAGGTTTCAGGCCAACTCTAGGAAAATTTGGGAGATGCCTAGCCAACAAAGCTCTCTTCATTCTCACAAGGACAACAAGGACCAGAATCAAGAGGTTTCAACCATTCGTTATTTTGCAGTGCTTCGTATCTTAGGTACCTCATAGTAAAATGACGGTCCCTTAATGGGATAGGGGAAAAGGGTGTGTTTCATGCTGAAGAAAAAGAAGAGAGAACTCTGTAGAATGAGGTACTGCACATGCAGGCAATGGACAAGCTTCCTTAACATTGAGTGAGGCCAAGATGTTTCAATCATGCCATGAAGCAGTAACATTAAACAAAAAAAAAAAAGTCTATTGGGGCTATGGATGGCCTGAGCCTGCCATATATATTTAACTTGTGATCCTAAGTCACAATTGTGAGCTCCAGAGGTGAAAGGTTAGTGTATGCATTTGCTGTGCTGTTCAGCTTCCTGCCAGTTCATCCTGCCCGCCAGCAAGAGAAATCCAGAAGACGGAGAAGGGACCTGACAGCAGTCTTCAAATATGTTGAGGACTTTGATCAGTTGTTCTCTGCGTCTTTTGGAGGTAGGCCAAGAAATAGTCAGTTTAGTCTGCAGCAAGGGAGATGTAGACTTGATATTAGGAAACCCTTTCTAACTAAAAGGGTTGTTGTGCTTTGCGACTCAAGATGCTGCTGGTGTTCTGCCTTGAGAATAGTACGGTTGTGGCTAAATACGCAGTTGAACAAAGGGTGGGGATGTGCACAGGGGGCCCCCCACATGACGTGCACAGCGGGCCCTCCCACATGACGTGCACAGGTAGCTTGATGCCGAGGAAAGGAATATACAGTCTTTGCCTTCTGAGTCTGGCACTGTTTATGACTCAACCCCTGTGCCTCCAAATCCAGACAGCAGTTAATCTTGAATTAGGTAACCCCAACATTGACTGCTGCTCACCAGCATGATCTGTCTGTTGCTGAGTCCCCACAGCTGTCAGCATCAGTGTTCCACTCTTTCAAATTATGCTTCAGTGTGTCCTTGAAGCGTTTCTTTTGACTGCCTAGTATGCAGTGGCCTCCTTTCAGTACGCTGTTGCTGACAGCGGCAATTTCACCATCGTCAGATAGAGCTGTGTGGATTGACTGAGCGACAGTGAAGACCCATTCAATTGATCCAGAAGTTGATTCAATGAAACCACCTCCTCAAAAGGTGTAGTGCTGCGTCAATGGGAATGCATTTCTCATCAGTGCAACACACTGGAGATGGTGCACTAAAGGGAAATTACAAAGCTGACAGAAGATACGCAAGTTACTCTGTGAATTTCACTAGCAATATAGAACAGGCCTCAGATTGCCATGCAGCAACTATCTGGGCATTCAGGTGTTGGCTATCATGACTGGGATGAAGGCAGACAGACCGAATGGTCAGAAGAGGAATCAGGAGTAAGGCTGAGTCTTATACTGGGAGGCTAGAGTCTGAGACAATCAGAAAGGAAAATCTAGAGTCAATTGTCAGGAAGCAGGAGAGGTCAGGTTACCAGGAGGAGATCAGGGTCAGGTGCTAATTGCAGATAGAAACTGATAAGCAAAGCTAAGGACAAACCAGGGTTGGAAGCTGGAGTCTAGTTTCTGGAGTGGAGGTAAGTGGGCAGTCTGTGTTGGTCAGACTACTTCCCATCCTGGCTTCCTAATTTAAGTACTGGTACCAACCAATCAGTGGACTGCGAGGCCTTGCCACTGAAGTCCTGCTGGGCTGTACTTCTTGCTAACTGCAGCCTCCTAGTGATCTCCCATGGGAATTCAGTCTAAGCCTCCACTGATGATGCGGTGGCATCAGCAGCACTGAACTCCCATGATCCCAGCCCCACAGGTTCTGTGTTGTCCATTTTCAATACATGGCCAGCCCAATGTAACTGTGATGCAATAAGCATGGCTTCAATCCCTGTGGGATGAGTACATTTCAGAACCTCATTATTGCTAACTTTATCCTGCCATTTGAGGCAGAGTATGGCATGTAGATATCACAAAGGTTGGCTAAGCCCTGGAATAAGTTGCCAAAGGGGGATGTGAGTCCCCATTTATTGGAGGCTTTTAAGCACAGGTTGGACAAACGCACATCAGGGATTATCTAGGTTTACTTTGTCCTGTCTCAGCACAGGGGATTGGATTTAATGACTCCTTGAGGTCCATTCCAGTCCTGTTTATATGATCCTCATGAAAACAAGGACTCAGTCCAGTGGAGTATTGAGATGAAAAGGTAAAACCATGAAAATCAACTGATTGTCCCTCAGCAGTGTGTCCTTTTGAGAGAATTTGTATGGTGGTTCCTTGGCCTGACCCTAGGTGGCTGTGTGCTTATCACTGGAAACGGTTGTGTGAGCCAGAAAATGTAAAAGTGGAATTGTGTCCTGTTTTGAGCTGCACCAGGTTCAATGTTGATGACTGCGCTCATCTCTGGAGAGTGCCATAGCCCCATACCACACGCAGTCCCAGAGCACCACTTTTAGCATTAATATGTGTATTGGGATCCTTCATTTTATCACTGCCTGACGTTTATCAAGGGGCAGAGAGTCAAGCCAGACCCAGGACAGAATTTTATAACCAGACTTCAGTTTCTTAGCTCACCTCTTACCTTCTGATTTTGGAGGCTTTTTAACATCTCTGATAGCTATTTGAGCAAAAGCCGAGAATGCCTACTGGATTGATATCCCCTTCAGTGACCTCTTCAAAGAACTACTACAGCAGTATTCATGCATTGGAAGGCATTACAGGCAATTGTAAAAGAAGCGAGGGCTGGAGTCAGTGTGCTTCTCAAGGAGGAAAGCTGGCGCTGAGCAAGAAAGAACGAAGTACTGAATATGGAGCTGCTCCCTGCAAACCTAGCTGTCGGCATTTTCTCTCCACTTCAGGAATGGCTACATAGCATGGGAAGGGTCCAGTGTCCAGCAAATACATGCTCTTTCAGAATTAAAACCCTTATTTAGTAAATTTCCCCTTCTTTCTGCTAACGTGCCTTATAGGAGATGCAAACTTATTCAGTCTCATCTTAAAACTCTTACTGCCAGGAAGGGGCAGGGCCACAGTCAATACGGGGAGTCCCTATAGGCTCTTGTTCTGGATTCTCACCTCTATTGGCAATGTATGTGTAGTGCAATGTTGTTCATAGTGTGGCAAGGAATTTGCCTTTAGAAGTTCATGAAATAGGACTGGCTTAGCTGAGGGGCACTTCAAGACACAAGAGACTCATGCGGTGCTTGGGCATAAGTTGGTTTCACATGTGAGTCAGCAGTGTTATGGAAGTTAATGGTACTGAATGGGTTGGAAAAATCCTTGACACACTAGCTATTGGTACACAGGCTGCTCTGTCTTGTACTTTTCTCCTCTCTGATTTTTAAAAGTTCCTGTTGGCTAGTATATGCTAAATTTAGTGGTCAATACCCACCTCTTTCTCATAACAACAAGGAATTAAAGCTTCAAGTGGGGGGGGGGGGAGCTTTACGATAAAAAATTGAAGGAAGAAAAAGTCTAAAACTGTGACTTATTGGATTGTTTTTCCTTCCATAGATTTCTACTTTTAGAACTATCCATGAAAAACTGTAATTGCTTCTCTCAGCCCACCTGCTTTCAAACATATAGACATCTGGGGTTTAGTGTGGATTTTGGTTTTGCTTTGGAATTTTGTCCGAGGCTTTTTTATGCTCTGTCTTGAACACAGGAAAGAGACAGGCACAGAATCAAAGATTTGCTGGCGTTCCATATCTGAGTGCAGTAGAAGCTGCATGAATTGCTTCTTTGGCAGTCTGACTGTTCTAGGCTACATTGGCCAGTGGATACCTTGGCCTGAAATATCTCTCTGCTTCCCAGGCTCAGGATTTCCCTGCATGGCATGTTATTAGCTTATTTCATGGTTAGGACTTGTGTACACCTACAGCAGGTGTACTGCTTCGTGAAGGTGCTACCTACATTGACAGGAGATTCTCCCATCAATATAGGTACTCCACCTCCCTGAGAGTTGGTAGATAGGTTGACAGAAGAAGCCCTTCCATTAGCAAAGTCATTCAGGGGCATGGAAAATCCACACTCCTGAGTGACATAGTTATACCGGCATAAGTTAATAGTGTAGCGATAAGTCTCAGTATTGTTACAGTTCAACGGCACCAGGGTGTGGTGAATCCTTCACCCTATCCTTTCTGCCTCAACCAGGTGGAGGGAGGTCTAAAAACCAATACTGTTGCTCCAAGGCCCCTATGTCCTCCACTTTTTAAATGGCTGCTTTTCTTCATTCTGTAATAGCCACATTCCTTCATGTTCATGGAGACTGATGTGAAGTATCAGATATTGTGCATGTCTGTAGGCATGCTGTTTTGTGAGAAGAACCTGACCGGGAAATTCCTGTAGCTTCCAGTAGGAATAGGGAATGGAAATGCAGAGTAGAGTAGCTCTTACATATCATATTTCTGAAGACTGGGCACTGACCTACTTTTCAAGCCATCTGTCCGCCCCCTGACAGTTATTTTTAATGAACTGTTGATGTACAGCATAGATTTGTTACTTCTAAGTGCAAGGACTAGAAAGCTGTGAACTCTGCTACTGTCAGAGCTTCTTCTGTATTTGCTACAGCAACTTCTGCTGTGTCTAAAGAAGCAGTCAACTTCCTTAACAGCTGGGGGGTATGCCTTATAAATATTAAGTAAAACCCTAGCCCTACTGAAGTCACTGGGGCAGGATTTTCTCATTGTCTTTTCCTTGCGCAACCCCTCTCATTTTGAGGTATCTCTACCTCAAGGATGCAATACTATTAGGAAAATTTACTAGTCCATGCACAGAATCTATTTCTCTACCTTTTACCACAGTGATGCAGATAATGAAAAAGCAAATGATTTCACTCATCTGCCCTAAAAATAAAAATTATTTGTCTCAGAACAGTAATGGTTTTGCAGATCTACTTAGAATGCTTTACAAGTTATACAGGGATAACTTTACCTTCCACTGAAATGCAGCTATGTCTGGAGTGAAGAATGGTAACCAAATGGGCAACTGGCCCAGAACAACCATGTACAAAAGGTGCAATCAGTTTAGTTAATATTCAGGCAGAGCTGACAGTGCGTTGGTTTTTAAGGTGTCTTGTAAAAAACAAACAAACTGAAAAAAACCCAACCCCATTACATGTAGTCCTATGCAGGTTACTACAGTTTATCTGCTTCAGAGAGAGATGAAGGATTGAGTCAGCACGACAGGGGTTCAAACCTGTAGTTTCAGTGGAGTTAGGTGTTTCAAAAATGTTTGCACCACATAACCATAATATCTAGCAGCACTTTTGCCAGGAAAGACTGGACCTAGTGTAACTCTTTGGAAGGAGCTGGCACTTAAATTACTTTACCTGGATATTTGATTACTGTAGACTTGATGGGGTTCCTCCATGGAGAATCTCTTGGTGTTTGGAGGATTCTCTTAGGAGTCCCAATTGTTTGTGTTCCTGATATCCTTTCCTGTTCCACTGTTGGGCCATGTGGTGGTGAAAAACGTGTGGTAAATGTTTGTTGGGCTGTTGAGGCAAAGAGCTGAGAACAAGATAGGGGAATCAAAAATACATAGCTGGGATGCTTCATAAGGAACCACAGATGGGACTAGAATTGGGTGAATGCTTTAGTGAGATGTTTATGAATTCTTTTCTTAATACAACTATGAATTCATTTTTTGTATTTCACAACTCCTCTTATTCACTTTGTATTGACATTTATGCAAATGACTTTGTTTTCAAGGAAATGTACAGAATGGCAGTGTTGTCAATACTCACTATATTTGCACGGGTGTTTACATGGCCATCTTGGCTCTTTCTGGATTTAGGCATCAGTCTAGAGGCAGAAGCAATCTCATGTGCCTTAGGTGTCCAGTTGTGCAATATGAATTGCAAATTGCCAGTGCTCAGAACAATAGTCATAATGAGCAGTTAGCTAGAAATTCATAGAGTGAAATATGTTTTTAATAAACCATTCATTGAATATACTCAAATAACAAATACATTCATAAGAATCCAGGTCTATTTACAGATAACCCACAAACAGTAAGAAGGGCTAAATTCACTGAGTAAATCACTCACTAGGGAGAGTTTTCCAGCTGTAACAAGAACCTCCAGATGTTTCCTGCAGTGATATACTCTTTCACAGATAAAATACTTCTGGGTACATTAACTCAGAAGCAGAATTCTGGTGCATATATATATGTTTCCACTCCCTCATCAGCACCTGAGGAATTCTGTTGTAAGGAAGCCTGCTCATTTTTCTTCTGGTCACATTAAGCATCTGACACATACAAAGTGATGGGAGAGTCCTGTATGCTGCTTCCAATGCTTCAGCTATTTAACCCTCTGTGATGTACCACACATTGGTCCCATTGAAGAAACTTGCTCCTCTAGTGCAGGCCGATGGTTAGGTCTCGACTTTCATTTTATTTGCCTGGGCTTTCTAGATATAACTGTAGGAGAGTTCAGGTAGAGTTCACGATCCTGATCAATGGAAGGAAGGAAAGAAGCAGAACACACACCCTGGACTTCAGAAAAGCAGATTTTGGCTCCCTTAGGGAGCTGATGGGCAGGGTCCCATGGGAGGCTGATCTGAAGGGGAAAGGTGTCCAAGACAGCTGGCTGTATTTTAAAGAAACCCTGTTAAAGGCACAGGAAGATAACATTCCGATGTGCAGAAAGAACAGCAAATGTGGACGGCGACCAGCGTGGCTTAGCAGGGAACTCTGCGGGGAGCTGAAACATAAAAGGGAAGCTTACAAGAAGTGGAAGCTTGGACAGATGACAAGGGAGGCGTATAAAGATATTGCTCGGGACTGCAGGGATCAAATCAGAAAGGCCAAAGGACAATTGGAGTTGCAGCTAGCAAGAGATGTGAAGGATAACAGAAAGGGGTTCTATAAGTATATCAGCAACAAGAAAAGGATCAGAGGTGGTGTAGGTCCCTTACTGAATGGGGCAGGCATCCTCGTGGAGGATGATGCGGAAAAGGCTGAAGTACTCAATGCTTTTTTTACTTCAGTCTTCACAGGGCGGGCCAGCTCCCAGGCTACTACACGGGGTAACGCGGACTGGAGAGAAGAGTGGCCCTCAGTGATGGAAAGTCAGGTTAGGGAACACTTAATGAAATTGGAAGTGCACAAGTCCATGGGGCCGGATGAACTGCATCCGAGGGTGCTGAGGGAGTTGGGGGAAGTGATTGCAGAGCCGCTGGCCACTATCTTTGAGAACTCGTGGTGAACGGGGGTGGTCCCGGAGGATTGGAAAAAGGCAAATATAGTACCTATCTTTAAGAAAGGGAAAAAGGAGGATCCGGGGAACTATAGACCAGTCAGCCTCACCTCAATCCCTGGGAAAATCATGGAGCAGGTCCTCAAGGAATCCATCCTGAAACACTTGGAGGAAAATAGAGTGATCAGGAATAGTCAACGTGGATTTACCAAGGGCAAATCGTGCCTGACCAACCTGATTTCCTTCTATGATGAGATAACTGGATTTGTGGATGCGGGAAGAGCCGCTGACGTGGTATACCTTGACTTTAGCAAGGCTTTTGATACGGTTTCCCACAGCATTCTCGTCGGCAAGTTAAGGAAGTATGGGTTGGATGAGTGGACCGTAAGGTGGATCGAAAACTGGTTAGATCAACAGGCTCAGCGGGTAGGAATCAATGGCTTGATGTCTGGTTGGCAACCAGTAACGAGTGGAGTGCCCCAGGGGTCGGTCCTGGGGCCGGTTCTATTCAACATCTTCATTAATGATCTTGATGATGGAATAGACATTAATAGTAAGTTTGCGGATGACACCAAGTTGGGGGGAATGGTAGATACTCTGGAGGGTAGGGACAGGATCCAGGGAGACTTAGACAAATTGGAACACTGGGCCGAAAGAAACCTCATGAGGTTCAACAAAGACAAGTGCAAAGTCCTGCACTTAGGACGGAAAAATCCCATGCACTGCTACAGGCTGGGGACCGATTGGATAAGTAGCAGCACTGTAGAAAAGGACCTGGGGGTTATGGTGGACAGAAAGATGAATATGAGCCAACAGTGTGCCCTTGTTGCGAAAAAGGCCAATGGCATATTAGGCTGCATCAGTAGGAGTATTGCCAGTGGATTGAGGGATGTGATAATTCCCCTCTATTTGACACTGGTCAGGCCGCATCTGGAATACTGTGTCCAGTTTTGGGCTCCCCACTACAGAAAGGATGTGGACAAATTAGAAAGAGTCCAGCGGAGGGCAACAAAAATGATTAGAGGGCTGGGGCACATGACTTATGAGGAGAGACTGAAGGAACTAGGCTTATTTAGTCTACAGAAGAGAAGACTGAGGGGAGATTTGATAGCAACCTTCAACTTCTTGAAGGGTTGCTCCAAAGAGGAGGGAGCTAGGCTGTTCTCGAGGGTAACAGAGAACAGAACAGGGAGCAATGGTTTCAAATTACAGCTGGGAAGGTCAAGGTTGGATATTAGGAAAAACTTTCTCACTAGGAGGGTGGTGAAGCATTGGAATGGGCTATCTAGGGAGGTGGTAGAATCTCCATCTTTGGAGATTTTTAAGGCCCAGTTAGACAAAACCCTGGCTGGGGTGATTTAGTGGGAGTGGTCCTGTTTTTAGCAGGGGGTTGGACTAGATGACCTCGTGAGGTCCCTTCCAACCCTATTATTCTATGATTCTCTGATTCTATGAGAGAGGGATGATGAGCTTCCCAGGCTGTCAGCCCTGAGGGGGTTTGTGTTGTCCTGCTTTTATGCATGGTGTCTATGAGTGGAATTGTGGTATCTTATGGGTTGTGGGAAGAGGGCTTGAATATGAAGTTAATGGAAAGGTGGAATGTCCTGGACTAGCATCCAGCCAGAGACCAGAACTCTCCCAGCCCTCTCTAAAGGAGGAAGGCTTTACCAGTTCATTAGCGAATCATCAGTCCAGTGTGAACCATACATTTTCCCCATTTCTATTTCGTTACTGTTGTTAAACATCCCAAGCTGGTTTTTAAAGTCCTGTAACCAAACTGCCCCATTACTCACATGTGAGAGGACAATAGAACACCAGGCCGCTCTTAAATGTCTCTCCACATCAGTATCATTAATAACCGTAATGTTGGCATCACTCGCTCCTAAATAGCCTCATTTATCAACAAGCAATTTACCGTGGAGCGGTGGCAGGGATGCAGATAAGCAGTCGTGGCTGAGATACCATGCGCCACCTGCAAAGTCTCTCTCCCCACCTTCTCTTTTGGCACCTCAGTGCTAAAGAGAGGAAGAGAGAGAAACACTGGAAAAAACTCATTCGGAAACGTGACTGCCGTTGTGAGCAGCAATCCCCTCACCGCATCCTCGAAACCAGCTTCTACTCAGTGCAAAGCCACTTCAGAGCTAGAATTGATAGCTTATGGTGTTCCTGAGCTGCCTGTGCCACATGCTATGGTAGCCTAGAAGCATCACGTGCAACAGGGTGGGTTTTGTTCATGATATATGCACATCTCCCTAGTCCTGCAATCTCCCTCAGACCCTCTCACCACTGTCTTTGTTAGGTAGTCACCTCTACTCCAGCTTGGTAAATGAACTGTGCAGTGGCTGGCTGTTTCTGTTGTGTTTAATTTTGTCTGTTTGTTTGTTTGGGGGTTTTTTTGAGGAGAAAGGGATGTGGAGGTACACAGCTCCTTAACCAAAAGCCCTGCCCCCTCCTGAACTATGTTCGTGCATCTCACTCATTCTGCAGCTGCAGCTTGGGTTGTAAACTCTCTTCTGTGCACTGGGTGGGGGAAGGATGCAAAGCAGTAAGGGTTTGGTTGTATCTTAAATATAAGCTTGTCTTCCCCCCTCCCAGTACTCTTCACTACTCCACCAGAGTCCACTCTAGCCACCAAAAAACCCTTATTGGCCAGCATTATGGTGGTGTTGCTAAATTTGTTGTGAAATAGGGATTTGTAGCTGTTAGCTGAACAGCAGCCACCAGTAGTGGGCAGAAGGGCCCTCGTCCAAAGGACAGTACCTCTAACCTCATGGCATATGGCTAATAGACTACATCATCCATACTGGATAGGAACTCCTGGCTGGAAACATACCAGACAGCTTTCTGGCCGATGGAGCCCTTGTTTGAAGCACCATAATGAATACCAGGGCACGCTTGTACTGGAGCAGAATATCACAATCTAGCTAATACGCAAGCAGGGTAAGAATGCCACCAGCTAGGTATGCACTAATCATGGATGCCTATAAACCTGTCCATGCCCCTCTTCTTCAGCAGTAGCCTCGTGGAGGGCTGTGCACTGTGGTTTTAATTCTCTCTGTGGTAAGCTGCAACACTGTGGTTTTTCTTCCCTCTGACTGAAATGGGAACTTCAAGGACCCTTCATCTTCTGGCAAGGCAAGAAATAAGATTTCTGGAGGAGCTCTTGCTTTGGAGCATGTGTAATTAGAGCTGTAGATTGCTTCCAGCAAAAGCATGTTTAGAAGGGATCAGCTCACTTCCTCTCCTGCAGCTCAGGTAACCGCAACCAAATCTTGGTCAATATTATGTGACCCTGAGGGGGCCAGATCAGCCTGCTGTTTTCAGAGTTCATTTCATGTGAAATGGAAGATTTCAGGGACTCTGGTCCCCTTCCCCCTTTTCTAGTGCACAATACTGAAAATATTGTGATATGAGAGAGATGATCTCCAGGGGGAGAACTGGTGTGCCTCTCCGGGAATGACAGTGTGCCGATCAATAGGGTTGGAGATTGGGAATGAGGTCTCCTGGGTTCTGCTTCTAGTGCTGTCCCTGTCTTGTCTGTATTACAGCAGCACACAGTGTCTGTCTGAGATCCTGTCCAAACAAAGATACCCTGCCTTGGGAAGTTCTGGGATCAGTGTCTAGGAGGGGTAATCACTTTTTTGCCCTTGCAGGGACATTGAGGTAAATTATATGTTTGCAATGCATTTTGAAGTAATCAAGTAGAAGATGCTGTAAGTATGCAAAGGGATAACATTCCCCATTGGCTCACTTTGTAAAGCTGCTACTTCCAAGTGAGGATCCTGGCTTTGAGTCTGGTTGCAGATCTTGTAACCAGTAGCCTCTGGATCCAAGGTCCTCTAGTTGCCCCATAGCTCTTGCTACTTGGTAGTTACATTAATGAGCACAATTTTCCTAGTCTTGAATCTGGAAAACCTGTGTGTGTCTCACCCCTCCGGTTTCCTCCCCATATTTTCACACTAGAACCCTACACAGGTACTGCAGTTCTGCCGATTAATAATGTCAGTGATCACTTATACATCTAGCCTCATAGCAATCTGAATAATTTATACAAATCATTCTTGTTTCAGAAAGTTGGTGCATAATTAATCCAAAATAACATCATCCACTACAATACCTGTGCCATTTTCGAATTGCTACTGAGAAATTATCATTTTTGCAGTAGCTATTTGATATGAGATTTCCTAAATGAAAAACCTGGGCACTGCAAGATGACTTTCTGATATCACTGGCAAAGCAGTGCCTTTGAACTCGTGTGGGGGACTGGATGCTTCAGAAGAACGGCTAGTTCAGTAGGGAAGCTCTGCTGAAGCCTGACGCAGGTGGGTTGTAAATGAAAGTCATTTGCTGTCTGATGCTTGCGGGTGCAAAGCTGGTTTGTGGTCTCAATCCAGTTCTTAATGCACTGGTGTGCATCACACAGGAAAGATGCTGGAATGCTGCTTGGCTGAGACCCCAAGGAATGAATGGACATGAAAACCAAACTAAGCTACAGTGCTTATTTGGAAAAAGAAAAGTTTAGTAGTCTTCCAAAGGGCTTGATTGGCATGGAAATTCTTTCCATTCCACCACTATTGGGGGACATCCATCCTTCTCTTTGGTGCCTCATTTTTGCCTGGGAAATCAAATAAAACAAAGCAATGTTTTATAAATTACTGGGATTTCCCAAGAGGCTGAAGTCAATGGGAGATGGGCACCTAACTCCCATAGATGATACTGAAAATCCCAGCCTAGAGGTAGTTTATTCATCGTAACGAGGGTGGATGTGGTGGGTGAGAGAGAGAGTTCTTGTTCTTTCCTTTCCTCTCTCAACTTCCATTTTTTCTGCCATAACCCACTTCTACCCTCACCCTTTTCTGTTGAGCATTGTTCTCTTATTCTACTGTCTGATGCATCTTTTCTCTTTGAACAAACAATTCGCTTTTTTGCATTTCCCCCTCTCCTTTACTCTCATTCTTAGTTTGTCCATTCGTAGTTTCAGTTCTTTCTCCCTCCCCATCTTCTTTTGCTCCATTCTGAGTTATGTCACTCCTTTTCCTATGTTCACTCACCTTCTTCTTGTGCCTTTGCCTGGCCATCCCATGGTTTTCCTATTAGTTTCTTTCTCCTCCCACCTCTCCTCCAAATACACCAAACTCAATTGACCTCCTCCTACCCATTCCTCAGCTCTCCAACTTTCCTTACTTTCTTCTCTTCCCTTTCCTCCAGGCCTTTGGGTCTGGGCCCAGCTGGTGTTAACACTCCCACACAACTTTTTCTGCTGCTGCTCCGTTCTTCCCTTCTGTTTGTGCTGCTGCTTATGTCCCAGTGCTGTGTCCATATCTGCCACCCCCATCACTGCCAGCTACCACCAGTAGCATGACATAATTTAGAGAGGAAGAAATGGCTGGCAGTGAATACTTCTGTATGCCAGGACCCAGGACAGAGATCTTCAAGGAAAGAAATAGGAAAGCATGAGAGCTTCAGAATTTGGCAGCAGTTGAAGGTATATATGCAAGCTACATAAAATAACTTGTGTATCTCCCTTTGACTTTCTAATGCCAAGTTACCTCCTTGGCTCCACTGCACTGAGTTGAAGGGAAATGCTGTCTCTTGGACTCGGTGCTACTTTTCTTATGGGGTTGGAGTTACTAAATCAAACTCCAGATTGATTGAATGGCTCTTGACTGACCACTCAAATGAACCAGAAACATCCAATTGATGGCGGCAGATTTGCCACCATCCATATAGACTTGGCCAGAGTTCTTCAGTGGGAAGGGATTTGAAACATTAGTAAGAGGTGCACTTGCTGCATGTTGTGAGCTGCCCTCAGTTGTGTATGAGTAGGAGTAAACTGCAAGATCTAATCAATGCCAGTGCAGCGAGCTGTGAGTAAATGCCATATACTGTTCCCCACACTGCCCTTTCATGTCCCACTTCAGATCAGGGTTCAGGTGGGAAAGATCATTCAACCTGTTCTGTGATCAAATGGGACTTTATTTCGGGTTCCAGAACTTTCTAATACTCCGCACAAGAACTGTTCATTGGTAACTCGCCCAATAAGATTAAAATCGCCTTAGGCATTTATGCAAATAATAAAATTGGTTCTTGATGCTCAGTGTAACTGCCATGGGAGGCTACATGCAGTGAAGATTTATTACAAGTGTTGTTTCTTTCCAGTGTTTTAAACTCCATTGTTTGTATCTTCTACTTAGAAGCTAGAAGATACCATTTTTCATCTTCAAATGTTCCATTTGAGAAGTCTTGTCCCACCCCATGTGGAACAGATGAAAACTTGAATGAGGGTAAGGTGTGAAGGAATGTGTAACAGTAGATCTGAGATCCTTCTTTCTGTTTTCCATTCTGTCCCTGGAACTGTCACCTGCTGCCACCCAGTTTCTTCTTCTTTCTTCAGGTCTCCACCCATCCCCAAGCCATTTCATTTATGAAACTTCACTATGTAAGTAGAAAGGCAAGTTTGTTGTGGAACCAGGCAAGAAAACTGGTGATTAGGTGAAAAGTTTAAATTGGGCTGGATTCCTAATTGAAATGGGAGAACAGAGAGGACAGCTGTTCAATTCCCTTACCCGCTACCTAATAAATATCTCATTGAGGAATATCTATAATTGATTATGTTGCCCTTAGAAGAACTGTTGGTAACAGGAGCTCTCTGTCTCCTGCTTGTTAAAGAGCTGATGCGACAGAATGATGGACGAAGAGTGTGGTGTTCGAAATATGTGCGCCAAAAGGTTGATAGGGCTTGCTCCCCTCTTCCCCTATCTGTATGTCAATAATAGAGTTAGTGCTTTGATAACTATCTGTATCTGCTGCTTGGTTGGTGCTATGTTTGATATTATGTAAATAAAGCTCCCAGGAATGATGTCCTACACGGTGCTATTGATGTATCATTGCTCAAAGGTGTCATTGCTCAGAGGTGCAGGTACTGCTTTCTAGGCGCTGTGCAGATCGTGACTACAGCAGGATCCGATGGCACTTATCAGTCTGCTGGATGCTGTTCTCAAGCAAAGCTTTCACTTACTGTTTGGGGACGCACAGGGTTTCTCCACAGCGCAGTCAGCAATATTGTAATAGACATCGAAAGGGACATTCCTGTCTTTCCACTGGGGGGAGGTGTTCAAGCTATTACATGCTTGGATTGGTCAGGACCACTAAGTCCCTCTGTTATGGGGGTCCCATCTCAGAGGAAGGTCCTATATGCACAGAGATGACTCACCAGTCATCATCCCCTTCTGGCTTCGTGTGAGATTGTTGGGTCTTCCCTTTGACTGCCTCCTCCTGTTGGTTACCTTCCTATGGGTCTACCATAGCCTAATCCTCCGGCATGTTGCTTAAAAGTTCAGTCCTCCTCTGAAATATTCGTATTCCCAAAATAAACACCACCTTCCATAGTAATTCCAAGTTAATGTAAATGGAAGGTCTTGCACCCCTCCTGGACTCAGTCCACAATTCTTCCTGCTCTAACCAAACACTGATTTGTGGGGTTCTGCCCACCGGGAGTCCAAGCACAACATAAACCACATTGGTCTTCTCCGCCCCTCCCCACTGCTAGCCCAGTTTCTCTTCAGTTCCCTGTTTCTCTTGTCGAACACTGTGTCAGTTTAGGGCAACCGCACCTGCATTTCCCCTCAGTAATCCAGAGAAGAGACCCATTTTCAGGACTCTAGCTATTGTCTGGCTTAGTGGGGACCTGCATCTCACTCCCTTGTGACCAGGGTGTTTCCAGGATGGACAGATCCTTGCCCTCATTCTGTTATTCCCAGCAGTGATGGGGTGCCCCTGCTTATTTTCTCTTCTGCTGACAGAGGGAATGTCACCACTTCGAGGTACCACACAGCACTTCCTATGCAAGCCCGTTTTCTGTGTACGAGAGGAAAAGAGATATCCCCAGCAGAATTAGATGCCCATATCATGCTAGCAGAAGCAACTCTAGTGCTTGCCCTTTAGGGTTGTGCTGTGGTTATCATAAATAGCAGCACTACACAATTTCTGGGCACCACTTTTTACACAGTGTCAGGCCTATCTGAGACAAAACTGGGGTTGTTTATAATACAATTCCAGGTCAATGAGTTGGAGTGTTCTGTTGTGTGACTTCACAGCTCCATTCTTGCCACAAAACTGAATTAAAAATAAGGGAAGGAGGACGCCCCATGTAAGGACAAACAATTTAATAACTTTTAAGGGAGAGATGGACAAATGTATGAGTTCACTTGTATGCTGGGGCTGCTGGTGTTGATGGGGGCAGGGTTCTGAGGCCCTGAGAATCCATTCCAGGGTATGTTCCTAAAAGCTTTTTCTTCAGGAAGGGATTCCCCTTCTCCTTCCACAATATACTACCAAGGAATTTTTTTTTTTTTAATTTCCCCCCTCTGAAGCTTCATAGATGGTCATGGCTGGAGATGGCACATTGGACGGCGTGGGTCAGGGATCTCTGTTAGGGGCTTGACTGGCTAGTTCTTGCTCACATGCTTTGTGTGTTTGTAAAGGAATTTTCCTTCGGATTCAGATGGGCAGTGACCAGGTTTTCGCCTTCCTGTGCAGTTTATCGGTACAGGACATTTGCCAGGATTAACTGGGCATTTCTCACCTAAGCAATTCCTTGTCATTGCAGGTGCCTTGGATATTGGGGCACCTTGGTTCCTCCTGTTGTATACCTGAGGTACATAATAGTCTAGTTTCCTGTGTCCTATAAATTATATATTTTGATCAAATTTTAGTTTTTGGATTTAGTGTTTGAGTGTTATACAGGAGGTCTGAATAGATGATCTAGTGGTCCCTTTTGGCCTTGAATTCTAACTCTCTAATAAGTCATTCTTTATAAGTTTCCCTCCTGCCTTACTTCATATGCTTTTGTCAGACAGTTTCATGCTGCGGGCTACCTTTCCTCCATTTATAATCCTGGTTGGCTCCAGTGCAACAAGTCCTTTAAAGGCTATTTACCTTATCTTTATCTCTGCTCACTCTGAACAGCAAATCAGTGTTATCACTATCTTCTGCAGCAAAAATACTCATCCCCCCCATCCAAGCTCTAATGCACACTTTCCTTAAAGGTACTTCTAGCTCCCATCCACTCTCCACAAGTCCCCTGCTCCAACAGGTTTTTAACTTGAGAAAAATATCCATGATACACACTTCCCGTGGCCTAAATAATGAAAAAGACAGAATAAAAGTATAGAGACTCTGAAAGGACTTGCACATCCATTGTCTACCCGATGCTTCTTCCATCCATAAGTGGTTGCATTTCAGCTGTGTAGTAAAATGGGACATAATCTTGAGGCTCAGTTCCAAAGGGCTAGCCGTGGTAGTCTAGTTCAGCAAAATAAACAAGGAGTCCTGTGGCACTTTTAAAGATTAACAAATTTATTTATCACATGATAACTTGGGGCTAAAAAGCACCATATAAAATAGGTGACAATTGCTGATGTTGCCCATTCCAGCTGTCTGCCTGTCTACATCCTCTTCCATTGGCAAGGAATCGGCTGCTTTCAGGGCACCCCAATTTTCTTCTGTATGTTTCAGAGAGACCTTTGGGATTTGCATATCCTTTGACTCATGGATCAACTTATAAGAGGATTAGCTTAACACGTGTGTTTCTTGTGCACATCCATACCTATTTTAAGAGGTGACCATGAAGTCATAGAATCATAGAAGGTTAGGGTTGGAAAGGACCTCAGGAGGTCATCTATTGTAACCTCCTCTTCAAAGCACAACCAACTCCAACTAAATCAAATTTTGTGTTGGAACCTCAGAAAGATGTCACAGAACTTGAGAAGTTTGGAGTGAGGAAATGGCAGTCACAGAGCTACAACCACAAAAAGTATTTTAATACTAATAAAACCTTGCTTTTTTATTGCACTTTTCATAAACAGATCTCCAACACGTTACAAAAGAAATCAGTATCATTATCCTAAGTTTACAGATGGGGTCATTGGGGTACAAGACGGGGCCCAAAAGTGAAAATGCATGAGTCTTGCAGTAATTTTGAGGGAACATCACCAGGATACAAAAAGTTAAACACATGTCCTTTTCAGTGGTTGTACCTCTGGACTCAGTTAATATCTCACCAGCTATTTGGAGGTCTGATTTCCCAGTTCCCAAAGCATTCTCTGGTTTAGAGCAGGGGTGTCAAAATCATTTGCTATGGCAGGCCACATTGGACTTAAATGTACTTCAAATGGGCCATATATACCATAAATCAAAATACTAGGGCCTACACTCTTGCAGCATCATGGAGTGCTGTGTATGCAAGACTGCACTCCTCAATACCATGAAACCTCTCCTCTCTCTCTGTTAGAGAGAGAGTGTGGTATCATGGAGCACAGTCTCTCATAAATATCTATAAATAAATGATAAATAAGACTTGAAAATACATACATTTTTTCCATAGCAGTCTGAATCCAAGCGTCAATTTTTTTGCGGGCTGGATATGGCCCATGGGCTGTAAGTTTGACACTCCTGGTTCAGAGATTACTTAACAGTCCTACTACTTGAATGTTTAGCAACTGAGACTTCTCACTGAGGGTAACAATTTATAGCCACTAATATTTGTTTTCCTATGTATTTCCATGATACTTAAATGAGAAGAGGGATGTGTGATTTTTCCTCTCAAAAGTAGCACTTACACTAAGATTACCTCATTATATTTTATAAAACACCTATATACTTAGCCAGTTGGGTTGTTCGAAACTGAAAATGGCAGTCACAGAGATGCCAACCACAAAAAGTCTTTTAATAGTAATAAAACCTTTCTCTTTTATTGCACTTTTCATTGAAACAGTTAGAAACTGAAATTTTTTTCGTGGTGGTGGTGGTCAGGAAGTGTTCCTTATCCTTTCTGACCTATTTCCTTATCTGCAAAATAAAATTTTAAAAGCGGTATTCTGTGAATTTAAGGTTTAGACTTTGTTAGAAATATTAATCAAGACTTTAATTAGATTTGCTGAGAGGAGTGAGTGTGTATGTTTATAGAACACGTAAGCAGTGTTTATAAGGTTCTGTTGATGTAGGTGTAGGACTGTATGAACATGTATTTACACATGTACAGAGGAGGGAGTTTGGGTATTTACAGGAGTAGAACTTGATCTCTGAACTTCTCTTCTTGGCGAGTTGGCCAAAGCCATCTTAAGTAATGCAAGTTAGCTCTAACATTCATTACATTTCTTTTCCTCTAAAAGAGCATCCAGAGTCCAAGGACTCTCCCCACCCATGCCGTGAACAGTCATAGGTTCCTTGTTTTGAGTTTCTGGTCTGGAGGGTTCACCAAAAAGGAATGCAAGGTGGCTCCTCCAGCCAAGGCAAGTTTTCTGCTTTGACATTTCCAGTGGTAAATAGGAATTTCTGCTTCCATGTTAAATCAATCCTAAGATTACCAATCCCACCCTGCCACTTATTCTACAAAGTAGCTGAAAGTTAAAGGGATTTTACTCTCCATGCTCATTTGATCCCCAGACAAACCTGTCTTTCCCACTGTTCCTTCTCTAGGGCTCCCCAGCCTTGACCTGGAAGGACGGGGACATCTACTCTCCTAGTGAGAGAAAGGGAGTTCACTCTCCATGTTAACTTCATTCCTGGGTTGTCCTTTCTTTCTCTGTCCGCCCCTCCTCCCTTCAATGTTCACAATATAATAGAAATTAGAAATGGAAAAGACCTATACCTCTAATCCATGCACGTGGGGCCAGTTCAGAATTGTTCTCCATGGTGAATATTCTAGCTTGTATTTTTATTTGCCCCCTGCCCCAGTCTATTTTTAGGAGTCTCAAGAGGTGTGGCATCTTCCACTGCTTCTTGGAGATGATTCTTCACAATGAGATGAAGTTTCTGCTAATACCACAGCTACATTTCTCCTTTACTTCTAGTCAATCTCCTTCCTCCAACCTAGATAATTCCTCTTCAACCTTGGTGGATACACCTTGCAAATAGTTGTATATGTAACTGCCTGATTTTAAAAAAGAGAATCTCCCGTCCCACCCTCTAATCATTTTTGATATTCTTCTCTGCACACTTCCCAGTTTGAACTGCCCAGAACCCTGTGTAGTATTCCAGCTACAGATGAATTAGAATTTACTACACCTTGCCTTGTGTACGCCCTTCCAAATCACAATGGTCTTTAAGAAACATTAGGAACTGCTAGACCCACTGAGAAGCACAGGCTGTCTTGCAATCTATTGATCTTGAGTTACCAGTAGAACCAGTCCAAGCTGGGGTGTACTTTTGACTTTGTACAGCATGAGCAGACTTTATCTGGAACAGAGTGGGAAGGTCACCTGCTCACAGAGTCCTTCAGTTAAGTTTTTATACCCTGAAACTGTGCTTAAAATTGAGCCACTTTGAATTAATTTTGTAAGACTTTGTACAGCAGTACATCAAATGCTTTTCTGAATTGATGATGCATCTTGCACATTTCTGCCCTCTACTCATTTTATAATTCTGTCAGAAAAATCAAGTTTGTCTGGTATGATTTATTCCTTTATAACCCCATGATGCTCATTGCTTATGTTTCTTAAATGTTTATATATTTTCACATATTATTTGTTCTATTTCTTTACCAGGGAGTGACTTCAGACTTTTCAGAAGTTAAATATTTGTTTTTTCCATTTCTCTGGTATCTCTGTTGTTCTACAGCCCTTCTAAAAAAAGTTAAATTTTTCACTAGATAATTTCCTTCTGATTAGTTTATAATGTTCTTCTGAAGTCCCTTGAAATGTTGTGTTTATTAAAGGACCCCAACCGTATCCTAGTGAGCCATCATCCATTGATATGAGGATAAATTTTTTATGCTTATTTGATAGATAATTTGGGAACTATATGATCGTTCTGTGGTTCAGGTTGAGATCTAAACTATGGCCATTCTTTGATTCATCATCTTTGCAAGAGACTAAAGGGGCAAGGACGGATATCCATAAAAGTGAATGAGATTGTTTGATGGTGCAGCTTCTGAGATGGAACTTTTTATGGCACAAACAATGGATGGAGTAATATTTGCATAAATCTCATTATAAAATGTGTAAGTTTCATAAATCTTGTGATAAATTAATGTGATATCATTCCAAACGTGATGTATTAATTTTAAGGTAAAATGTATGGTTCTGTGATCATTGTTGGTAATTAAGCTTGTAGGCAGTGCAGAGAGGAAATGATTTTTTGAAGGGACTTTTTAGCATATGCACTCCTATCAGACTGGGGGTGGCCAACTAGACACCAACATTTTCCTTTTATGGTGGGATTTTCCCCTTCCTCTTTATGGTTTTAGAATTTAACCTTGTTGTTTGTTGTGTCCTCTTTAAAGTTAGTAGTTTCTTTCAATTTTTAAAGATCTTTTTCAGTTTGGCAAAGTGTTTTATATTCTCCCCCAGCCCATTCCAGCATGTCAGGAGGTTTGTAGTGGAACTGGAGTCAGTAATGCTGCCAGTTGTTAACTTTCCTGTTTGTGCACCCCACTGTTGATAATCTCGGCAAGCTTGTGCCAGTTGGAGAAAAGGGTTTGTAACGAACTGCTGTTGTACAGTCAGCAGCGCACTAGGAAAATGAGTTCAGACTGCAAGGACTGTGTGGGGCTCTTGAGCTAAAATTGACATTGGCATGGAGAATGCAGCAGCCTCTGGATGCCTATCTGAGGGCTGCTGGGCACACAGAAATGGCACCAATTGGAATCACCATGGTCATTTCTCTGAAAAGAGACACTCCATGTGCAGCAGCAGTCAAACCAGCTAACGGAATGTTAGGAGCCCTTAGGAAAGGGATAGATAATCAAATAGAAAAATATAATTCCACTTTATAAATCCATTGCATGCCCACACCTTGAACGCTGAATACACTTCTGGTCATCCCAACTGAAAAACGATACATTAGTTGGAAAAGGTGCAGAGAAGGATGATAAAATGTTTGGGGGTATGGAATAGCTTCCATACAGGAGAAATTAAAAAGACGGGGACTGTTCAGTTTAGAAAAGTGACAACTAAGGGGGGGGGGCATATAATAGAGGGTTATACAATCATTTGTGGTGTGGAGAAAGTAAATAGGGAAGTGTTGTTTTCCGTGTTACATAACATCTGACCCAGGGATCACCTGATGAAATTAACAGGCAGCAGTTTTATAAAAATAAATCAAAAGAAAGTACTTCTTCACACAATATCATAACATGACACCGGCTATACTGCGTCAGAGTAGTAGTCTGTCTAGAACAGTATCTTGTCTTTACACAGTGGTCTGTGCCAAATGCTTCAGAAGGAATGAACAGAACTGGGAAACTTTCGATTGATTCATCCCCTGTAGTCCGGTCCCACCTTCTGGTAGCTGGAGGAATAGAGAGATCCGGACTATGGGGTTGCATCTCTGATCAGTTTGGCTAATAATGATTGATGGACCTATCCTCCATTAACTTATCTAATTTTTTTTTTTAACTCAGACAACTTGTGGAACTCTTTGCCAGGGGATGTTGTGAAGGCCAAAAGTATAACTGGGTTAAAAAAAGAACCAGCTAAGTTCATGGAGGATAGGTCCCTCAAGGGCTATTTGCCAAGGTGGTCAGGGATGCAATCCCATCTTCCAGGTGTCCCTAGATCTCTGATTGGGGCTGGATGACATGGAATAGATCACTCAAAGACTTACCTGTTCTGTTCATTCCCTCTGAAGCATCTGCTACTGGCCCCTATTGGAAGACAGGATACTTGGCTAGATAGACCATTGGTCTGAGACAGTATGGCTGTTCGTCTGTTCTTAAATTGGTTTCTAAATCAATTTAGCTAATATGGTGCAGCCCTCTTGTGTGGACATGTCTGTAAAAATCTGAGTCAGCATGGTGATGAGCAATATTCTGAGATTTATCATTGGTTGTCAGATGCATTTACGTTAAGCATTTCCAGGCCGGATTCCTTATTGACATTGACTATCTCCAGTTTATACCTCGAAAGAATTATGCATTCTTTCTTATTTTCATTCCATCTCCTGTTCTGGGTCCAGGCTTCTGAGCAAATAGAAAAATATCACTCCCTTCTTCCCGAAAAATCCTACTAAAGTTGCCATATTTTTTAATGACAAGGATTTGTTGTCCCTCCCAAGTCAGTTTCCCTTTATGTAGAATCATAGAAATATTGTGTTGGAAGAGCCCTTTGCGAAGTCAGTAAATGCAGCCCCCAGCTCTCAGGAAGGATCGAGTACCCTTAGACCATTGGTTCCCATTCTTTTTGGCTCGAGGGCCACAAATATTATTTTTACAACCCTGAAGAGCCACCAGTCTCCACTAGCAGATCCCGCCCCCCCCCCCCCATCCCTCCCACTGCAGCTGAACAGAAGGAGTTCAGCAAGGAGGCTGCCTCCTTACTTACTGATCTCCCATTCCCTTGGCTGGAGCAAGGAAACGGCAATTATCCTGTAGCCCTGTGTGCTGCACCTGGGTCCTCAGACAAGCAGCTCCCTTCTACAGCGAGCAGGAGGGGAGCCACAGGTCACTTTGAAAACCCACATGGGTCACTTTTGGCCTTCGGGCCACAAGTTCAGAACCACTGTCCTAGACCTCCATGATAGGTGTTGGACTAACTTGTTTTTAAAAATTTCCAGTGATGGGGATTCCATAGCTCCCTGTAGAAGCCCATTTGAGTTTTGCTACCTTTATAGTTAAAATTTCCTAGTATCTGATCTAAATCTCCTTTGCTGCACATTATGCCCAGGTCCACTGGACATGAAGAACAATGGATCACAGTCATTTTTATGAACAACCCCTAGTATATTTGAAGACTCTTATCAGGTCCTCCCTCAGTGTTCTTTTTTCAAGGCTAAACTTGCCCAGTTTTTGGTGAGGTTTTTTTTTGTTTTTGTTTTTTTTTAAATCTTTACTCATAGGTCAGGTTTTCTAACTCTTTTATCATTTTTGTTGCTGTCCTTTGTACTCTCTCCAATTTGTCCACATCTTTGCTAAAGTGTGGCACCCAGAACTGGACACAGTACTTCAGTGAAGGCCTTTCCTTTGCCAAGTAGAAGGGGAGAATTACTTCTCACATCTTACATATAACATTCCTTTTAATACGCCCCAGAATGGTATTCGTCTTTTTCGCAACTGCATCGCATTGTGGATTCATTCTCAGTTTGTGATCCGCAATACTCCAGGTCCTTTTCAGCCGTACCTTCACCTCACCATTTATTCCCTATTTGGTAGTTGTGCATTTGATTTTTCCTTCCTATGTATAGCACTTTGCATTTTGTCCATTGAATTTTACTTTGTTGATTTCAAAGCAATTCCTCATTACTCAAGATAATTTTGAATTCTAATCCTATCCTCCAGCGTGATTAGCACCCTCCCAGCGTGGTGTCAATTGCAGATTTTATAGGCATGCTCTACACTCCATTATCCATGACGTTAATGAAGATACTGAATAATACTGAACTCGGGACTGACCTCTGTGGGACCCCACTAGATTGACCCTCTCAGTTTGACACTGAACCACTGATAATTACTTGGTTTTTCAACCAGTTGTCACACACCTTATAGTAATTTCAACTAGACCACATTTGCCTTGTTTTGTTTATGAGGATGTTGTGTGGGACTGTCAGGTTTTGGTGTAAATGTATCTATATGCTTTACTTTGATCTTACCACCTGGTTTATTCAGTTGCATCTGCCTATATATCTAATGTATATGTTGGGCTGCTAAATTTTTGTGAGCCTGCTGTGCAGATCCCATGCTCCTGATAGATTTTTGCATCTAGAAGGGTGACTCCCATTCTTCATGTGTCTGTCTCTCCTAGCAGTGTGCCATTCTTCACGGTGAGCCCGCCAAAGAGCAGAATAAATCAATGTACAAATTGTGGGAGCATTTCTTGCTTGCTGTGTCATTTAGCTGGAAACTAAAATATTTTTTTCCCCTAAGAGAATGGTTGTCCCCTCCATCCCCCATGTGCACACAGGTTGACTCTTGTAGGGTTGCCCAGTGATGCAGAAACATTGGCATTAAATTATGTTTAGGGAAAACATCAAAGAAGCATTTTTAAAGGTGATGGGGGGGGGGGAGGGTGAAGGGACAGACTTATATGGTCTGTGCTAATGTAAAAGAAAAAGGGAACAGGTGAAGAATTAGGAACATGGGATTTGCCTGTCATGGTCAGATCTATCAATTCAGTACTTTGGGTGGAGGGGTATTAGAACCCTTGTTCTGGAATGAATAGGGCCGATTTTAGAATGCTTACATAGAGATGGGGATTGCTTCTTCACCCCTGTGTCCTAACACCTGAGATGTGTCTGTCCTGACCACAGCACTCATAACTAATACCTCAGCTGCATTCAAGCACAGGCCATCATGCAACACATGGATTGCCATGGAGGTCAGTGGGGCTTCGCAACAATAATCGGGCCCTACATGCTGTTGCTCATTATCCGGTTCTGAAAAAAGAAATACAGAGAAGCCAGCACCAATGTTTGACTTGCTGATCCTCTCCAGCAGAGAATTTCACTGACTAGGCTGCCCCCTTTTAGTCTTATTTTGACAGGAAGCTCTTACTGGAGCAAGATATTTTGTAATAAAATGAAACCCTGAGGCCTGGTGCTGTATATATACAGTGTTCCTCAGGATTGCCTTTTGCTAGGATGGGCCACATTGTGATCTCACATGTAAGACTCTGCAAAAAGACCTGAACTATCTTATGCTTATCCAGATTACTCTAATAGTGGTTGTCTTAACAAGCTATCTCAGACTGTCTGCTTGGAAAATAAATATAAGCAAAGGTCTTGGTACAGATAACTACTTCTGCCTTCTGTCCCCTCCCTCAAATGAATGAAGTACCAGTTCTTTCTTTTCCAGTTCTCAAGTTGGGAGTATACAGTTTTATTTTGTAAATTTTCTTTTCTGTAAGCTGAAGCTTTGCTGAGTTATCGCCAGATTCTGATGTGTCCATGGTATAAATGATAAGAAAGAGCGGTGTAAAGAAGCTGTATAGAGACTGTACTAAATCCTGCAGTCATAGCGCCAGGTGGGTGAGGTCAATGAAGAGGCTAAGGCTAGGGAAACAAAATGCCTTTTTAAAATAAGATTTTAAAACATGACTATTAAATGTTCTTGGTGTCTATCAGAAGACCACACCCAACGTCCACTGATGTCAGTAGAGAGACTCCCACTGACTCCAATGAGCTTTGCAAGTGAGCTTTTTTTTTTAAACAAGTAATTAAAAATCCAAACATTGGTATTGATTCCCAGCATCAGCCTCCAAACCAGTGCATAGAATCACCTCTTGTATCAGTTCACAACATCTTGGTCCTTTCTCTGGTGCAGTTCTCCATGTTCTATCCCGTGGTCCTCTTGTTCTTTCCTGTCTCTGGGGTCCAATGTCTTTGAAAACTTATGTTGCATTTTGAGGATCTTTATTCTTCTTGGAGAATTCATTGTCTCTTCTTTCAAATTCCTTATTTTTTTAAAAAGAAAGTGGTTAATGGTGGTAGTAGAAAGTCCACTCCAGGCAATCAGAAACAAAGCAGCAACTTTTGCTCACTCTTCTGTTGCTCTCATGTAGGTAGAGGAAGGGGAAGTTTATAAAAGCAAAGGTACTGAGTGAGGCCTTTCTTAAGAGAATTCTTAGTTTCCAGGGGAAGGGTGAAGAAAACTTGGCAATCTTTCAAAGGTCATTCTGCCAAGCCCAGTGGTCCATGATAATCGGTATTTTCTGTGCTAGAAAACACCAGATTTAGAGATGAAAGCAAGACACTGAGATAGGAATTTCTACTTGAAAAACTAAAAGTCCCTGGGGGGGGGGGGGGGGGAAATCCCCTGGGGTCAGTGTAAGTTCAAGAATCTGAGAAGAGAATGAGAAGCAGCCATGATTGAAAGAGGGAAAACAAAAGAAGACAAGATAAATTGTGATTATCTGGCAAAATCAAGACACTTAACTGCCCTGTCTGATTACTGAGGGGAAAGAAATGGAGTCTATAAATTTGCACTACAAAAAGATCATTTGTCCTAGTTTCCTTTGTCCTTCTGCTAAAGCAGCTGGCAATGGGGTTCATCTAAACTACTCCATTCTTCTTGATGTCCAGCATGTTCCTGGTGAGATGTCATGTTCCTTTTCCTCACTAGGACCCGAAAAGTGGGCTCTGGACAGTATCTACTACCTGTGGACACATGGGCTGAGCACAGCTCCATCTGAGAGGAAATTCTGCTACTGGCAACAAATCCCAGTTAAAATTTTCCAGTGATACAGCAACCTGGTGATTTCGAGCCCTTTATAACTATGAATTATGTCTCCCAATGCTTCTGTCCAGAAAGGAAATACTAATATCCCCATATTGGCAGTAACGGCTAGGTATCCTGAATGGCAGTCCTTTGCGTTATCCCTTCCTCCATGATGGTCCTTTCTCCTCAAATGTAGCACTGATGACTAGTAAGAGAACTGCTGGGGCTCGGGGGTTAATTAGGACTTTTTGTATAGTTGGAAGGTGTATATAATTTGGCAACTGAGGCACCCACCCAGCACCTAGAGAAAACCTCAAGAATATCTTCACTTTGTCACAGACACAAAGAACCCAGGGCCTACTGGTCCCAAGGTGGACCACAGAGCCAAGATCAAGGATACAAGTCCTCCTGGCAATCATGGGCATAGCAGAGGGGGCTGCATTTAAAAACAATTGCTCTAGAAACTCTGGTTAGTCTTCTTATCCATACCAGTGTCTAACCCCTCTTACTTCTTGGCTTTCTGAGCTGATGCTGAACCTGGGATTTTGATGGCTGAACAACGGTTTGATTGGTGACTGATACTTCACCTCTGGAATTATTGTAACTCGTCCCTGGCTATACCTGGTAGGTACTTTTCTAGCCTGATGGTATGTTCACTCTCTGGCTGCCCAGAACAGGAAAGTTAACAATTGGAATTTTTTAACTAGTGACCTTTAATTAGCTGGAGTCATCCTGCAGTCTCAGAGATGGTGAGAAGTGTAGCACTATTTCTCTGCAGTTGTCAGGAGCAGTGACTGAGACAAGGTGATCTTTCCTGAGAAGGGAATGAGATGGCATGAGGAGCAGGCACTCTTTCCATGCTCACAACACAAGGTGTGACGCACAAGTTTCCAATCTTTGGGAGGCCCCTCCCTCAACCCAGGGGCCTGTCTGAAGCACTATCCAGGTAGCTGAAAACTGCTCTCATGGGGAAACTAGGCAAAATGCACTCGCGCACACAATGCCAATTTTCATTTAGTGAAACCAAAATGTGAAACTGTGACCCTCAAGGACTCTTGTATAAAACCAATAAATGCTCTGAGGTAGGCCTTGCTCTGTAAGAAGTATCTGGAATGACAGAGTCATAGGGGCAAAGGTGGAGGCTCTCCATTCCCCTGCTAAAACATCTTAAACTTGGAGCCTGCTTGGGGACCAGCAGTGGAGAGGTATAACCAGGGCAACTGATAAAGAGCACAATGGGGAAAATGCGAGAGGGAGCCCGCTGGATCCACAGCTAAAGTGGTAGTATGAATTATACAGGTGGGGGAAGTCCCTGTACTGGCCCTCCTTTCCTCTCTGTGTTCGGCTTCGGATCTGAAAACTATGTGGAGCAGGAGGTGTTGCTAGCTTTGGCTATGTCTACACTTGCACTTTTAAGTCGACTTTAACTAAGTCGACTTAACTAAGTCGACTTAGTGTGTCTACACTTAAATTTAAAGTTGACTTAAAGGGGAACTTACAAAGTCGACCTAGAGCGTCCACACTGGATGCTCTAGGTCGACTTTGTGGGGCTGGGGGACCTTGGGTAGGTCCACGGTGGCAGGGGGGGCACCCCTTGTGTGCAATGGGGCAAAGGGGGACAGGGACCCTGGCAGGGCATGTGGGCAGGGTGTGACGCTGTCTGGATTTAGGGAGACAACAGAGTCCTGTGGCACTTTTAAAGACTAACAGATTTATTTATCGCATGAGCTTTCGTGGAAGAAAATCCCCCACCCACGAAAGCTCATGCGATAAATAAATCTGTTAGTCTTTAAAAGTGCCACAGGACTCTGTTGTCTTTCTACAATATACTAACACGGCTACCCCTTTGGAATTTGACTACATGGATTTAGGGAAGCATTTATGATATTATTTTCAATGGATATCTCATAAATGCTTTATAATCCATAGGAACTATGTCATGTTTGGTATCAATAGAAAGGTAGTAATTTGCTGGGAATGATTATATAGTTTATGTCTAGGAATTCTATTGCGATTAGAAGTTAAAATTTGGTGTTATATCCATACTTTAACTTATGTTAAAACCATTGTGTTCTTAATGTTTAGGAATGTGCCAGGACAACGGTCCCAGGGAGTTATCTGATGAGCCATTAAAGACATAAGGAATACAACCATTGTGTCCTAATGGCTCATCAGGTAACTCCCTGGGACCATTGTCCTGGCACATTCCTAAACATTAAGGACACAGTGGTTTTAACATAAGTTAAAGTATGGATATAACATCAAATTCTAACTTCTAATCGAAATAGAATTCCTAGCCATAAACTATATAATCATTCCCAGCAAATTACTACCTTTCTATTGATACCAAACATGACATGGTTCCTATCGATTATAGAGCATTTATGAGATATCCATTGAAAATAATATCATAAATGCTTCCCTAAATCCAGACAGCGTCACACCCTGCCCACATGCCCTGCCTTTGGGGGGCATGGCAAGGAGGGCATTGGTGTAGTCCTGGGGTAGCCCTAAATAGACTTAGGGCTACCCCAGGGCTACACTGGCTTAATTTGACTTTAAAAAGTCGATTTAAGCCTTAGGTCGAGTAGAAAGGTGGTTTAATAAAGTCAAATTAATTTTCATTAAGTTGACTTTATTTTGCTTAAGTCAACTTAAGCAAAGTGTAGTGTAGACGCAGGGCACATTAAGTCGACTTAAGCCAAGCTTAAGTCGACTTAATTTACCAGTGTAGATGCAGACTTTGAGCCTTCTTCAGTGATGAGTACATTATTGGCATTTAATTTTTCACTTACCCTTCCCTGCATTTATTTTCCTGCCATTCTGTAAGTTCCCCATCTTCAAGCGTCTGATGAAGTGGGATTTTTTTATGTATTATGCGATAAATAAATTAGTTAGTCTTTAAAAGTGCCACAGGACTCCTTCTTAATTTTCACTTAGTATCTTTTTTTTTGAGAGAGAGAGAGGTTTCACATCCCTCTCTGTCTTTCAAACAGATCTGCAGTTATTTAGTTAGGTTGCTGCCCCAATTTAGCTTCATGTAAACTGGCACCTATACGGTGGTGGGTGGAGCCAGGCAGGAATATAATTACGTGCCCAAGGAATGCTGGGTACCGAATTCAATAACCGAAGACTATAATGAAGTGGAGGCAATTACTCCATAGTTAAGCCTGAAGCTTGCGCCCCATGGAAATCCCCACACCCAAATGTCCTTAAAAAGAAGTCAGTTTTCCCAGCTTTGTTGTCTGCTTCTCATACTTGGGTAAACTTTCTTCCTAGGAAGTTTGGCAAAAAAAGGACAGAGTTGCAGCTTAGCAAATGAACCTCGAGTTCGCTTTAAAAAATATTCTAACTTTTTTTGTGGCTCATCATATATTTAAAGGGCTTGGCCTAGAAATTCCAGATTAGCCTTTGTAGGTCTTGTTGACAAGAGCATTTTAGTACTTTTGGAAGGGCTGGTGGGAGATTAAAAAAGATATAAAGACTTGTTTTTTCAGGGTAGGGAAAGTAGTGCTGGTTGATAAATCTAAAGTGGGCTCCTTCTGACTCCAGAATATATATATAAAATAACACGTGGGTGGGTGGCTGGGAGGACATCCGAGGGAACTATGGTCGAGTGAGAGTTTAAGGTATATGGAGATGAGGCCAAGAACAGAGGAGGTAGGCGTACCTGGGGACAGAGCAGGGGGATGAAACTTTAGTGGGGGCAGGAGACTCAGGTTACTTGGTGGAGATAGCTGAAGGCAAGGCAGGGGGAAAGGGCACATGGATGCAAGTAGAGTGGTTGTGAGGCACGAAGAAATGATGGAGTCTGCAGGGATCTCCAGGAGCCTTGGCGGTGGTGGTGGGGATTTAGTTTAAAGCTTTTTTATCGATAAAGCTTTCCTCCTGTGCTGTCTGCCACCTCTGTATTCCACATATGCATGTAACAGGGATAACAGCAGCACACTGGAGAAGGAGGCTGTGATGTTCCAGGTTAATAGACAGACCAGTGAAGGGCTGTGTGATCCCCTGCCCTGCAGTGCCTGGCTGTTGCAGTTCCCAACCTGGCTCGCTGATAGTCACCAGCATGCAGCTGCCCCCGAGTGTTTGTGTAACACTGCAGACTGCCAGCTAAACTTTGCTCACATGCTGGCTCTCACCAGCCTTGGTTACTACTACAGAGTGACCCCAACACTTTCCCAGTCCCAGATTTCCCCCAAATATTTGTTATGTACTGTCCAGCCCTCTCCTGCACATTCCAGAGATATGAGGCCTGCTATCCCCGTAGGACAGGGGTCCCCAAATTTTGGGGGCTCTGCACACTTTACCTGGTCCTCCTCCCCCCACCCCCCACCAGGAACTGTAATCAGGGGCCAATAGTGGGGCCAAAGCTGTATCAAGATCTAGGAGCTGGAAGCCAGGGCCCAAGTTGTAGCTGGGGTAGGAATGGGGGCTGGAGCTGCAGCTTCAGAGATGTGAGCCATGAGTTGGGGTTTGGGGTCCAGGGATGGGAGCCAAAGCTGGGGCTGCAGCCAGGGGTGAGGCAGGATTGGAAATGGGGGCTGAGTGAAGCTGGGTGGTTCTTCCTCTCTAATTCCATGGGGCTAGACCAGGACCCACCACACCCTCATGAAGATTCCTGGAGGGGCATACCCCACAGATTGGGGACCTCTGCTCTAAGAGAACAATACACAACCGTTTGCCACCTTCAGTGGAACTACTGAGACAATTTAATTTACACTCACTGGATTGGATTAAACAATAGCACAAGTTCTCTGACACTACAGGATAGGCAATAAAGTCAGAAATGGTTACAAGAGAAATAAAAATAAAACATTTCATAAGGCTAAACCTTGACAAACTAGAATGGGTTCAAGGTAAAGTTCTTACATGCTTCCAACAGCACTACTGACCAAACCCTTTAGGTCAGGATCTTGTCCACAAAGCTCAACACTCTTTTGTTTGCCTTAGGTGTGTGTGTGGTGTGTGAGTGAGAGAGAGAGAGAGGGGGGGGGTGTTTGCCCATCACTTTTATAGTCTGTTGAAATGGCAGCCCTGGGAGTAACTCCCAGGTAAAAGTTCTTTCTGGCCAAGAGCAAGGCAGTATGAAGTCTCTGGTGAAAGAAGTCCTATGCTGTTTTAATACCCCATTTGCTGACATGCAGATTTCTTTTGTCTACTGCCTTTCCCCTTTCATTTAGGGCTCTGTTCACAGTTTATATACAAATCTGAGGTAAACACATGTTTCTTTAAGAGCTGCATGACCTGTTATGCCTTAGTTGGTGCTATGTGAGTTTGAACATGTGCCTTTAACATTATGTAGGGGGGGATTTCATAACTTTACACACAATGTTGCTACATATATTTAACCATGATAAAATTGACCAGCGAGTTTAATTTTCAAGCAATATCTCACAGGGTATATTTTGTACAAAGAGTATTACAGTAGTGTGTAGGGTGTGAATACAGGAGTGCTCAGGTCACAGGAGCCCAAGGAGAGACCAGCAGAAGAAACTGAGGCAGAGACTGCAGAACAGCTGCAGTGAGCAGGATATTCCTCCTGGAGACCCTTGACCAAGAAGAAGGTTTTGGTCCTGGAAATCAGAGACAGACAGCTGAAGGAGGCTGAGGGCCAGAGAGAGCTGACTCCATGGGAGCCAAAAAAGGGTCCCCCCAGGTAGGGCTGTAGTGTCAAGGCAGGGAAGTTCTACAAAGAGCAGGTTCAGGGAGAAGAGATGTCCCTTGGGTGAGTTTTGTTTGGGGTCAGTAAATTGTACCCAGAGTGAAGGACTTATGGATTTTATTTGACTATCTGGGTTTTATTTGAGCCCCTCAAAGGGGCAAATGGAGGCAGACTGTCTGTAGAGAAACTTTAGGACATGGGGGACATGTGGGAGATGGCCAGACAAATGACAGACGTCCACCCCCACAAACAGCTGTGAGGAAGGGAAACCTAATTTGGTGGGCCTCATCAGCTCGGTTTGAACCAGTCTCCCCTCTCGCAGAACCACTGCTGTCAACTCACACAATTTTATCAGACTCCTGCTAGTTTGGTGTTTTTTTTCTTAAAGCCCAAACTCCTGGAATATTAGGATTACATGAAAATCTCAGCTTTAAATTTATTTTAACAAATACATTTCAAGCCCTCCTGGTTGGAGAGGGAATTTGGAAACTTGACCCCTAGAGGCCCAAAATACGCAGGTCAAATAAAAAGAAACTTAAAAAAATAAATAAATAAGTGCATGCTATCATTTGGGAGGTTCTGGTTCAAGATTTTTGTATGCTTGGGGTTGGCATTTATATATCAAAATAAATTTAAAAACGAAGGAAACAAAAGAAGAAATTAACAAAAAGTTGGACTTAAAAAGAATTAAGGTTTAGTTAGTCTCGCTGGAGTCCAGCTCAAAACCAGGGCCTAATATTGCATTTTCTTTAGAAAAAATGTCTATACCTTTTAAAAAGAGACAGATGTTAGAAGGCCAGACAGTAAGCAGTGAAGTTCCTCACCCCTACATAATCCATGATCACTCGTTCTTGCCATACCCATTTATTTTGCATACCTGAACTTATTACCACCCAGTGATATTGCAAAAATATATACAGAAGTCAAAATAGTAAATGATAAATAAATAATAAATAAAAAATCCATTTTTTTTTACATTCAAGGGATCTATTTCTAATGGTCTCCATGTCATTTGTTACATTGAGCTTTGTGCATGTGTGCATGTGCGCACAGAGAGAGAGAGAGTGAGAATGCATGTAGAATTTATTGGAAGACTGTGAAGTTTGGATGCATGAGTGATACGGTGATAGGGATTGATGAAGGACTTTGGTGCTGAAGAAATGGCTATGCCCCTTAGCCGTTCACTTCCAGGTTCTCACTTTTGAGAGTTTGTTCTTGTGGTAGAATTCTCCTACGGAAACTGTAATGTGTTTTCTGTGTTAGGTAGTCTTTTTGAATCTAAATTATTTGTTAATGAAGTCTTTTGTTTTCTAGCCCATTTAGAAAGATGAAGAGTGTGAATTTTAAATTGTCTATGTGTTTCTTTATTTCCCCTGGAAAAGCTCTCCCTGTTGCTGAAGACACGCAGGCCTGAGGGCAGGCTAGCATCATGCTTTGCAGGGATCTGAGTTTGTCTTCTTGCTGGAAGGACTAGGAACATTGAGGAGATAGCATGGTCACCCCTGTAGGTCAACAAATGCCTCCTCTTGATTTTCATCAAGTCTTTGATGGATTTCGGGACTAAGCAGAATGAGAAGCTATGGAAGGAATCACATCTAGTCTCCTCTCTTTGGATCAGAGGGACATGAAGCCTTGAGGGAGAGAAGGGAGTTAAACATCCGTAAAAGACTACCCAGGAAAGGAGTGCAAAGGGATGTCTTCTAATTTCATAACAGTGCCTCTGTTACCAGTGTTGAGACAATGGCAGTAAAATGCTGGGAGAGTGTGTTGAGATTTATACCAGAACCGGTAAGAGTGGGTTTGCTGTAAGAGCAAGGAATTGTTGCCCCTTCACTGCTGGCCAATTGTGCCCTGTTATTAGAGTGATTAAAAACTGGTGGTCACTTGTGCTACCTCTCTTTGATATTTAAAAGCTGGGAGCACCTGTTAAGAGTTGGGCCTATCAGGTCTGATTAGCCCTGCGATACACAGCCACTAATGCTGTTGGCTTCATTGGCAGTTGCAAACAAACCTCTGAGGAGCCAGTCTGGCAATTAAGTATACTCTAGTGCTAGATCATGATCTATATAAATATTAATACAGTGCTCTCTTCTTTTCTGCCTTCCTTGTCTTTACCACCTCTCTTGTCTTTCCCGCCACAACATCCCTAGAGCACTGCTAAGAACCAGAGCTATTTCTACAGCACTTTATGCAAGGGAGTTTTCCGTGCAGCCAAGAATTTGCAAACTTAGCACTTTGGGCCTGGGTGGTGCTTGGAGCATCAGCCTCTACTGAGGTGTGACCTTCCTGAATGTGAGGAGGGAATATAAGCTCCCATTTGCACACCCAACCTCCACTCTGTTTTCCCTTGGCTGAGATATGGCCTCTGGCAATATGGAGGGTTTTATGTACGTCACATAGTCTGATTGAGGGCCAGAATTCCTCAGGGCTTCCATGATTTTGATACAGAAACACACTGTGCATTTTGATCCATTTCATTCCTGCTCCTGATGTTTTCATCTTCTGCTTACCAAGTATGTGCAAAGGTTTTCTCTCTTGCAAGAGATGAAATCAAAGTCAGAGTTGTCTTCCTCTTGCTTCTACTTTTTTTTTTTAAACTTCTTTATACAAAGCATACATACACATCTTTTTTCCCCTTATTTCTGGTTCAACATCTTGCCTTGAATGCATGAAGAAAAAGGTTTGCAACCCTCCCTAGTCGCACACATGCACACAACTCATATGGATGGTAAAACCATGTACACCTGTGCTCATATGTGTGTTGCACACACAAGCCTTTATCACACAACTCCTCCTCCAAAAGCAGATACGTATAGACTTTCATACAAGTCACATTCATGGTGCAAGCGTAAACTCATATATGCTTGATGAACATCAAACATCTGAATCTTTTAGTCATGTTACATACACAAACAGAAATATCGATATCATTTACTATAAAGGAGATGCTGGAACTTTTTTGTTTTTTAAGGTGAGGTGAGGTTTTGGGGATGCCAAAGGGTGGGTTTTTGGTTTGTTTTTTTTTTAAGAGTGTAAATGAGGGGAAAAAAACTTCATTGCATTCAGTGGAATTACTCCACTGTACATTTAGTGCAAATTAGGGGCAAATCAGGACTATTATCTTTAATTGCTTTTGAAATACAGGGCAGGGTTACAGAAGTCTAACTCAAGGCAGCATTTAGACCACGCTGTTTGTACCGTATAGCATCAACAGTATCTCTAGGCAAAGTTCTGAGCTGCCTGTTCATGTTCCTAGAAAGTGAGTTGTTTGATGATGACAGAGGCTGCCGTCTGGGGAATCCAGTGATGGAAAGTGTGAGTTAGTATGCAGTGCTTCTTAGCAGGTTTGGATAATGCCTCGCTATGGTGAACCTTTCCCCCCACAAGATCTGGGTTATGTATTGTATGGGGCAGGAAAATACAGTCCTCAGGCTTTACTTCTTATTGATGTGGTCGGACTCCCAGTTTCAGTTCAGAAGGTGACCAAGTCTGAAACAGCAGCCAGTACTGAAGGGTGGGATGGAGATCCAGTGCAGAAGGTCAAAAAATAGTGCTAAAGCATGACTCTAACCGGGAATAATTGTCTCTTTTGTTGGACACTAAAATTCACTCACACACCCAAATCTCTTCTGTGTTCAACAAAAACTCCTCTCTGGCTCTGATTCTCTGTAACAAATACAGTCATGTTGTCTCCAACTTACCGGAGGTGGAGGAAAGAGCCAAAACACTGCGATGCTCACACTTCTGACCCTGCTTGTCTGCACTGGTCCTCTGACTCTAGCCTAGGGGTGACAAACATGTGGGCCGCAAACCTCTTCCATCTGGCCTGAGACTGCACTCGGCGGGACCACACTCTCCCTCTAACAGAGAGAGAGTCTCGCATACTCAGCTCTCTGCAATGCTGTAAGTGTGTCAGATTTCGCAACATCGTGGAGCTGCGCTCTCTGAGACCACACTCTCTCCCTAACTGTAAGAGAGAGTGGTATTGCAGAGCGCAGATTCGCATACACAGTGCGCTGCAATGCCACAAGAGTGCCGTATATTCTGATGTATGGTATGTACAGCCCACGTGAAATATATTTGAGTCAGATCTGGCCCGCCGTAGCAAATGAGTTTGATAACCTTTGTCTAGCTCTTCCAGGGATGTTGCCGTTGAGTAAGATATGCACTTCTCAGGAAGAGCCTGTTCTCAGCATCCTAAATATCTAACACTGGCAGGAAAACAGCAGCCACTCCTGGCAGATAGACCATTTTTAATCTTAAATATAATATTAAAAGTCCCCCTTCAAAGAATGTAGTCAGGAAAGGTCCTTTGCAATTACAAAGAGAGGTGTGAGTGCCATGCCAAGCTATTCATGGTGCTGAAAACTGATCATTTCTGGCAGTTGACAGTTGTTGGGAAATGGATAAAAGTAATAAATTACAAGTTTGGTGACAGCTGATGATGGCCTTGTCCTAGCTCCATTCACATTCCTCAGGATTTGGGCTCTAAATCCCCTAGGAAGGTCTGCTTTCATTATGATCATTCCAAGAGTGTGTGCATGTATCCCTCTCTACCCTCCTGTCTAAAAACCGTGTCCTGTATGCACGTGCCTCAGTGACTCGTGAAACAAATGAGACATTGGTGTGTGTGCACCTTTTAGTGTGGGACTGTTCATGTCCTTCCTGTTCAGGCACACTGCCTGTAGGAGGTGTGTGAGGAGTTGTCTCCCTGCCATTGAGTGTTAGAGATGTTGAGCTGCTGTAAATTAAACCAGCTCCCACCCAGGATGCTGTAATTTGTTGTGAAGGCCACTCTATCCGATCAACTAGTCCCGAATCTCCTTTGCTCGCTAACTTCCTGGATTCCTTCTTCAGTTCTGAGAGTTGTAATTCTGTCTTAAGCCCAGTGAAAATTAGTCTGGTACCCCTGTAATCCCTAGTGAGTGTCTGTCTACAAAAATCACCCTGCCATTTGGCACAATTTAGTGTTATTGGCAGTCTCTGCTCAAGGCCCAGAAATGCTGCAGGTGAAGGCTGAGAGATACGTGGGCAGATGGATGAAGGTGGCTTTAGGACTGATAGGAGAGTGGATGTGCTGGCAGAATTGTGTGAAGGAAGCACGCACAGCTGCTATCCAGTTGACAGTCTAACTATCATTTTGTTCCTGTTATTTTCCTGAGCTCTGAAACAACAACTTAAACAGCATGAAAGTCGAGTGTTTGACAGCTCTGAGGAAGGAAGTTACTGGCAGATTTTTACCAAAAAAAGATTCATGGATTCTCTCTGTTCCTAGGGATTGACACAGCTGGATGCTGTCATTTTTACTGAACTAACTCAGCTTTCCCATATGCAACAATTTCTTCCCTACAAGGAGTGCAGCCTTAGGAAGTATGGACTTAGCATGGCATGCTGAAGAGAGCAGTAAATCCAGCCTCAGAATTGCTACTAGAGCATGGAGTGTGTGTTTGAAACATTGCAAAATACTTACATTTTCTTTTTTCTTTTTTAAGTGGGGGGGAGGGGGAAGGTAAATTTTTAAAGTGGGCAGAAGTGGGCTTCGACACAGACTTTCTAAAAGCCAATAATCACCATTCAGTGATAAGGAGCTGATTAGTTCTGTGAAGCTGACTTTTCACCCCCTTCCTTCTCTCATCCACTCACTCTTTTTTTCCACACTTATGTTGTTCTAGGCTCGTCAGTGACCCAGTTGCTTGCCCGGGATCTAGACAATGATCGTCTTGTATTTGGTGTTGTTGGAGAAGAGGCCAGCAGGTTCTTTGCAGTGGAAAGCGTGAGTGGAGTTGTATGGCTCAGGCAGCCCTTGGACAGAGAGGTAATGTCATTTGCTGTTAGAAGACAAACTGCCACATTTTGATATATGTTTTGTCAGAAATATTTCCTGTGGCATGAACCTGGTAACTGGAGGGCAGGGGCAAATGGAGATGGCCTTGACCAAACATCAGAATGGAAATGACTGCTCCTCATCTTTCTGTGTGCCTCTTGTATAAGCACTCGTCGCTGTCAGTCCACATGCCTCTTCTTGATGGTTCCTGAGCAACTACCAAATGATATGGATCTGTTGGACACTTTGGTGGCCGCTGGATTCAGGGAAACTGCTGACTGCCCCCAAGGAAAAGGGGGTGGAGCCCTTAATTAGCCATACGAGGCTCTGGCTTGAAAAGGAATGGTCAAAGTTGTTATATGAAAACCCTGCATACGGCAGGAGTCTCCAGGGGTACTCAAGTGCTGAGCGGTCTGGTCCGAGGCATCTTAGTATATGCATAGGAGTCCATGTAAGCTTGGACGTTGGCTTGCATGCATGACCATCAGAATAAACAGGCAAAGATATTGAAAGCAGCCAGAACGACCTGCCGATGGATCATCATGGCACAGCCATAGCACCACCAGTTAGGGGTGTCCCAGGGAAGGTGAGAATGTAACATCCCACATACTCATCTTTTCTGCTGTTGCTGTTAAAGGGCCTTCTTCCACACTGTCTGAATCAAAACAACTTGTTTGCTTTGCTGAGATAAGCTAGCAGACTATCCCTCTGGAACTGTTTGATTTGACCTTGTGACCCACCCTTCTCTGCATGTATATATACAGCCAACATACTACAGTTTCCTTTTCATGCGTCTGATGAAGTGGGGTTGTGCCCACGAAAGCTTATGCAATAAATACGTTTGTTAGTCTTTAAAAGTGCCACAGGACTCCTTGTTTGTTTTCCCATATGTTTTCCAGGCAGTAGGTACCGGTAAACTTGAACTGAGAGAACAGCAAGGCTCATTTTAACTTCAAAGCTTGGGCCTTGTGGAAGTATTCAAGGTACTTCTGGTCTGTAAAAACCTGTCCTGGAAGCTGAGCTCTCTAAAGCTGATGGCTCCATTCTTCAACTGATGTTTCGATTATGAGCAGGGCCTAGTCTGGTATTTCATAGTCTATCTCTGTGGGGAGAGGAGCCTGCATATATGAACTGATCCTGGGGAAGCTTGCAAGTGTATTGGCTTGACTCTGAGGCTGAGAGAGAGATTTTGGAGGTGCAGGCAGGGAAGAAGTGTGTGAGAGAGGTTGTGGTGGGTTAAGTAAGAGAGTGTGTGAGAAAGAAGATGAAGATGGGAAGAGTATACAGAGACTGGGACTGGAGCATGAGAAAGGAAAAGAGCATTAAAGGGAGAAGCGGGGGAGAGATTAGAAAGTTGGAAGAAGAATAAACCATGTAAGAAAAACAAGGTGGAGGGGTCACAAAGGAAATACGTTACTAATTGGACAATGTAGGAAAATTAGATTGAAGGTCAAAAAGACAGAGGACAAACAGCAGTGGAAAGGGAAAGAAGACAAAGGAGACAAAGTAAGCTTTAAAAGATTTACTTAACAGAAAGAATTAGATGCAAAATGGTGCAATAAATAACCAAATCTAAATAAGGATGTGGGTGAAATGAGCCGTGGGAACAGAAATTAGGTTGGGATGGCCCTATCTATCTGTCCTGCCTCTAACCTGATTTATCTTTTTTTACATTCAACAAAATTTGGTCTTGGTCCCTGTTCCCCAACTTTTTTTCCCCCTGTGGTTACACTTGTGGGAGGAGGGAGGAAGGAGAAGTAGGGATGAAAAAGGGATGTAGGAGAGTCTTACAGCAAGAAAAGTGAATGTCTCCTTTGTGTCCTTGGCACTTGGGCTGTTCAGAGTGGCTGCAGGCATTGCCCCAAGGCAGGAGCTGAATCCCACATAAGCATTCTCAGATTTCATTTCCTGAGCCTTCATGGTGGGGGAAGTATGCTTTGGTAAACCACCCCTGAAAACCCCTGTAAGGTAAACAGCTATCGCAGTTTGAGAGAGAGGGTAAGTGGCAACTTTGGGAACCAGAGCTGCTGGCTATCCCTAGGCTTCTTTATGAAGAATAAATCAATGAATTCTGTAGCACATAGAACCCCTCCCAAGCTTGCTTTCAGATCATTCCTATACAGTGCTTCCAGGGTACTTGTCACTCCACTCACACAGCAGTAGTTGGTGGCTGGAGTGGTGATGAAGCTATAAATAGAGGAATCAGAAGGAAAGGAATTGTTCAGTTGCTGGTTGGGACTCTTGGTTAAGTAAAATCTGGTGGTGCCCACATAACAGATAACTCTGTTGTAATATTTTGAGTCACAAGCCCCAGCCCCACATGATTTCTTTGGTGAGATTTTATGGCCCTCAAATGGGACAGTCCCTGGAGGAAAAGAGGTGGTCAGGGCAGAAAGTTCCTCTCCATCTTCTCAAGCATCAGGTGCCAGCCGTTGCTTGGAGGCAGGACAAGAGTTGAGAGACCAGTGACCTGATTATTTGTATATCAAGCGTTCTGTGTTCCTGCACAGCGGGATGTCAATACGCTCACACCCAGGAGCTGGGGAAGGTGGAGTGGGGATGATAGACAGGGAAGGAGAGCTGAAGTTCTTTTTAGTGGTATGGAAAAATTGATGGGACTTCACAGTCTCTTGTCTCTAACCTGTAAACTAGAGCAGGTGCATACATGGGGTCTTCGCTTACTCTTGACTCTTCAGTGTCCTTCTGGATTAAAGTCATCATCACAGGGTCAGTGTTGGGTTTTTGTTTATTTTTGTTAGACTTGGCTGTGGAATGTTAATGGAGCATTAGGGGACATGGGGCAATTGACTTCTCCAGCCCTTCTCTCTGGTGGGGGAGGGGGACAGTCTCAAAGGTTTTTATACTGCAGACTATATCTTGCTGGAGAGCTTGTCTCATGGATGCCTCCCCTGGCATTCCCAGTGACAGAACATCCCCGCCATTGCTTTAATAGTAGTAGTAGGGAAGCCATGATGTGTTGTAGCAGTCTTTAGTGAGAAGTGTGGTGTCGTTTTTTGACACAGCTTCATCACATCATTTGCATTTACTCTTCACTTCATCTCCCCGTCACATCAGAGCGGTGCCTCTCCGGGGAACCAAAGAGGACAGGGAGCTCTCTGCAGACCACAGTGGTCTGTCAGCCACAACTTGGGAACCCTTAAGTGTTCCCGTCTCTCCCTCCCTCACTGCCATTGCAAACAGCCTTTGTTGCCAAGGTCACAATGAATGCCGAAATGAATCTGGAGAGACTGGCACAACGAAGCGGGTTAAACAGCAGACTCCTTTGATCTATATGGCATTCATAAAATATCCGCCTCTGGTTACAGTGCTCGGCTGCCCATTGGGAAACTGGCTTTTCGGTGCTTGCCACCTATTGACTCAGGGGAGAGCTGCCTCTTGTGTACAGATAATGTTCAGGAGCCGTATGTTGTTAATATTTCTGAGCAACTGCAGTCATATGCAATGTATGTAAGTGGGCTTGGCCTCTCCCTGTTCTCTTCAAGGCCATGACAGTATTTTGCATGTAATAATATTCAGCTAAAGTTCAAAGCCTGCCATCCACAGATAAATGTTACAGTACCTCTAATTATATATTTTTTTTCTCTTCTTATTTCAGGCTAAGTCAGAATTCACGGTTGAATTTTCTGTCAGTGACAGCCAGGGGGTAAGTGTGCCTTTTTTGTGTCACGATCTGAGAGAGAAGCATGGGGTGGGACTGGAGAACATGGGCTGCTGGGGAGCTCACAGCCCCTGCAATCCCAGCCTCTCCCCAAAAGAGGCGGGAGTGGCCATGAGGGCACTGGGGGAACAGTTCAGATGCTTCAGGCTCAGCCTCTTTGAGCAGGCCACTGTAGGGCATGGGGTAGAAATACAGATATAGGTTGTTTTATTTTCGGGTAAGAGCTGCAGAGTAGAGTAGAAATGCTGGCTCAGGGGATCATAGAGCTACAATTCTGCCATCTCCTAGAAGGGCAGCTGTCAAGAATGGAATGGCTGCATTGGTTCTAGGGGAATGAAGAAGTTTTCTAGTCCCAACATCTACCAGCAGTGGGCATTGTAAGTCCCATTGGACCTCTGGCTGTTGGGGACCTGAAGAGAATGATGTATAGTAGCTGTGGCTGCTGAAGTTGTGGTTGTGTCCTGCCTGGATCTGCAATTTGACATCTACTCTTTCTCTGAAATCCTTTGAGAATGAAGAAAATACCCAGTAGCCTAATACCAGCTGTCTGTTTTTATCCTTTTGGCCACAGGTGATCAAGGGGACCGTGAATATCCAAGTGGGGGATGTGAATGACAATGCTCCAAGGTTTCACAATCAGCCTTACAGCGTTCGCATTGCAGAGGTAGGGGCCTGAGTTTCCTCTGGAGAGATCTTTTCCCAGGCCACTCTTTCTTCTCAAGGGCAGAGCTTGCCCATTTGTTTCAGTTCATTGTAAAAAGTGCAGAGCTGTCTGTTCACGGGGGCGGTGGGTTCTAAAGTCCTGGTGATCTATTTGGTTCCATCTCTTCCCTCTGGCCTATCTTGGGGCTTAGTGAAGGATGGTGTCCCTGAAAATCTAGGCTGTTTGTTTCCAGTTGGTAGGATTGGCATGAAGACTCCAGCGGCAGAGTAAACCTGTAGGGAAAAGGCAGGTAGAGGAAATGGGGGTAGGCTCAGAAGAAGCGCCACACACAGTCTCTCTGGGGTTTTAACACAGGAGCAAGCTTTGGACAGGAGTGAAGACTGAAAGCAGCCCAAAATAGGAATCTGTTTTTTTGTTTCTTCTTTCTTTAGAGGAAAAAGGAAGAGAAGTCTTGACTGACACACTTTTGTGTCGAAGTAAATGACCCCTCAAGTCTTTTCAGATTAGTGGCAAACTTGGGGCAAGGTCTGTCTGTATGGTTGTGCCCTCCCAACTATTTAGTCTTCATAGAGACCTCTCTATAGCAATGGCATTCTCCTCCCCAGGAGAAGATGGTCACGCTCCTTCCAGTGTGGCTTGGCTATGCCTGCTGCTTGGAAGAAGATAGCTCCTATATGTGTGGCTAAGGGAGATGGCTTGTGTGAACTCAGGCCCTGTCTACATTGATGTCAGCAAAGTTGCTGCCATCAGGTCAATTTTTCTGGATCAACTGAACGCTCAGTCGATCTGGAAATCAACTTAATAAAACCGCCTCCTCAAGTGGTATAGGGCTGCACTGACGGGAGCACATTTTCTGTTGGCACAGAGCAGCGAAGACGCTGCACTAAATGGGAGTTGGGAAGTTGGATGGGAGTCATGCAAGCTAGTCTGTGTTGCTTGCATAACTCCTGTCAAAGAATTTTGCCAACTGTGCATTTTCGGCCCTCAGTAAAGTAGAATTAGCATGAAGCTTCTCACTGGAGATGTCAGACTAATTTCAGGATTGTTGGGTACAGCCTAGCAGCCAGTGTTCAGTGAGGGAGAGGATGGCGACTGACAAGCTGCACTGTAGCTGGTACTAGTCAAATGATTGAGTTTTGTAAGAGGGAAATGAACTGATGGCACTCTCTTCCTCTTTGTTGCTGAGCTGGGGCCTGCTATACCCAGACTAGAGGAACCCTCTCCCTGCCTGACCCTAGGCCAGGCTCTTGTTATTCTTGGAGAGTGCCTTTGTGTGCAGATAAGAGAGTGCATCTGTGTATGTGAAAATTGGTAAATTGAGAAATACAATTTACTGGATTACAAATGATTTGTTAATATGCTGACTGCAGGCGCCCAGCTGTGCTGGAGCTTTGATCTTTCGCTGGCCCTCTCCTGTGTGGGTGAGTTTTCTTCATTTAGGCTGCTTGTGATAAATTGACCTCGAGTTTGTCTCCTGTTTGCTTTGCCTGTTTCTATGTGAAGCAAATAGTCTGAAACACCCTGTTGGGAATGAGAGTGGATCAGTAGCATTTCTCTTTCTTTTTAGAGATCAAACTTTATTTAAAAAAAAAAAAAAGTCAGCAGTCATTCTATAACCCACTCCCTGCTCCCCTTGTGTGCCCTGACCTCTTGAAATGAACGAGGAGCAACTGGATCTTCATCCTGCAGATCCTCTGTATGGCGATATGTCTGAAGGGGATTATTTTAGTTGGTCTCTGAAGGGGAAGGACAGTTGGTGTTGGAACAGCATGTTCTGTCTCCACAAGGCCTCTCTAGGGTATTGGAGGGGAGAGGATTCACTTTTAGGGGACTTTGCCTAAATCCTTGAACACAGAGACCATTGTTTTGTCTTGCTCTCCTCATCTTTTCAAGCTATTTTCCTATCTACAGAAACAATGTACTTTCCCCTAGGACACAGATAGAAATAGAGGAAAATGTTCTCTCTTTCTTTGCCATATCAATTTTCCCCATAAATACTTGTTCAAATGTTTTGATGGTGTCTATTATGGTCATGGAGAAATGAATGGAAACTGGATTGCTGTACCCGTTTGGAATTGACACTGGATTAAGCACCTATAATTATATAGCTGGAGAAGCCATGACTTTTCTCCTGTCACTTGTGACTTCCACCTTGAGAACTAAGATCATAAATTTCCAGCCTTGCCTAAATTGGAATTTGTGCATGGGCAGGAATGTGGGCAAAGGTGAAAATAACCTGCCATACTTTTTCTCTGCTGGCTTCTTCTGGATGTGAGTCTCCTGCTCTGCAGTGAGGATTCTGTCAGCCTGTCTTGCTGTTTTGGGTTGTACTTAGCATCATGTTACCCATAATGCACCATCATTGCAACTTTGTGGGAACTTCAGAGCTTACACTTTTTTGGCCTAATGTAAATAAGTGTGATTATGTAACTAAGTGCTGTCTCTACCCATGATCTCTAGGCAAGAAAATGGATCAGAGATAATGAGATAATGATATTCATCATTCAGCCTGTGTCCTGGGAGCACTTCTGTTCTTTTACCAAGCAGATAATTTTTCCATGGTGTCTTTTTCTGTGCGGTAAGGTACTGAGGAAAAAGGGAGATGAGCATTTCTTTGAATCCAGTAGGACCTTCTAAAGCTATCAGTGCACTAGACAAGTCATTGCTACTGTTTGCCCTCTTTCCTGATGCCTGTCAGCCCATCCCTGTTCATGTGAGAATCCTGGCTGGAGGAGTCGCATGCCCATCCGGTTGGCCAGAAGAGAGCAAATGAGAGACAATGCCATCTTGTTTTTAACACTGACAGTTGGGTGGGTTAGTTTAGCTGCATGCAGCTACTATCGCCTGGTGCTAAGTATCTCTAGCTGCCATTGACATCACCTGGAAGCTCTGGAGGCTTTTTGCCTTCCTCTATAGCATGGGGTACAGCTCACTTGCTGGTGGAGTCTCTGTACCTTAAAATCCTCAAACTTCAGTGAATCATAGGTAAGAGATTTGTTACGGGAGTGGGTGGGTGAGATCTTGTGGCCTGCATTGTGCAGAGGTCAGGCTAGATGACCGTACTGGTCTCTTTTGACCTGAGAGTCTCTGGAGGTGTCGGTGCTGTTCACCTTGGGCTATCAGACCTCTCCTATGAAAAGGTAGCTTTGCAGATCAAGAGCTGCTTCATGCAGGTAAGTTACTTGGAAGTGCCAGCATTCCACTGAAACAATAGTATTTCCAAGGAATGTGGACACATGCTTGCTATGGGATGCAGCCGTGAAGGGTATTAGCAAGTGCCTCTCTGTGGTATTGCTTTTGATAATTAGTGAGGGTACTAATAGTACAAGATGATCCCTGCCCCAAAGGGTTTGTGATCCAAGTTGAAGACTAGCTGTGAATAGACATCATGAACAAATGGGACTGTGATGTTGGGAGGGGAAACAGTAATGCAAATACCATTTTCCCTAGTTTAGCTGCTGGCACAATTTGCAGATATTGAGGGATTTCCTGGTTTTATTAATGTATTTCTTTTGAGATACATGGACGTATTGGTAGCAGTAGCCCCAGCTAAGGGATGAAGAAGAAAGGGAAGGGGTATTTAAACCTACTCCTATTGTATGGCAATAGGGAAATCAAAAAATAATGTGAGCACGTAAATGGAACATGAAAAAGACACCTTTTAAAAATACTGCTTCTGAATAGGTGTGCCGGTGCCTTAAAAACCCCATTTGTTTCAAGAATGTTAATCATTTGGACATGAGGCGTGTAGTGCAGTTGTGAGTTCATGTGAGTGCGAGAATGTGCGAGTGGGTTTGCTGGGGAAGAGAATGCACCATTTAACGTAAGCTCAGTGTGTTGCACTGATTATCAGACTGGTGAGCACGCCTCTTCGTCTTATGTTTCGGTACAGTGCCTGTGGGCTGGTGGTCTTCACTGCTTGTCATGTCTTAATTACTTCCCAGTCCCCTGTTTGTAATAGCAGAGTAAGTGTGTATGTTTGTGGGAGGAGGGGGTGCCCTCCAGCCCCTTCCTATGCTGTTCCAGTGTAATTATCCATTTTATCTGGGCAAAAGGGCCTGTGATTCACTTGTCAAACACTAATGAGGCTGCACGGATGCTTTCAGATCTGTAAAGGAAGGAGAATCTGGCTAGAATTGGCAACTTAATTCACCAAGCTGGCCTTGACAGACCTCATTAAGTTCCCGTGTATTCATTTCAGGCTAATGGCTGTCATGCTGACTGCTGTTTGATTTGCTATAATAGACTTTTATGGCTTTCCAATTTGCTAAAACGTGTTTGCCCATGTCTGTGCCCCGCAGTGTTTCTGTAGTACATTAGTTAGGCACCCATGTGCAGGCCACGCTGACCTTGAGGGTTTGTTCTCAAAGATGCATTTTTTCATTTTGTTCTCCTTGTCCCTACTACATAGAATCATAAACTCATAGAAATGTGTGACTGGAAGGCACCTTGAGAAGTCATCAAGTCCAGCCCATTGTGCTGAGGCAGGACCAAGTAAACCTAGATCATCCTTGATAGGCATTTGTCCAACTTAATTCCACACCCTTCCTTGGAAGCCTATTTCAGAGCTTACTTACCCTTGTACTTAGAAAGTCTTTTCTAATAGCTAACTTAAATTTTCCTTGCTGCAGACTAAACGTATTCTTTCTTGTCCTACCTTCAGTGGACGTGGAGAACAACTGATCGTTGCCTTCTTTTTAATAGCTCTGACCACATTTGAAGACTATTATTAGGTCCTCCTTCCATAATTTTTTTTTCCAAAACTAAACATGTCAAGTTTTTTTTTTTGAGATTTTCTAAATTTTTTATCATTTTAATTGCTGTACTCTGAACTCTCTCCAGTTTGTCCATATCTTCCCTAAAGTGTGGCACCCAGAATTTGACACAGTACTCCAGATGAGACCTCATTAGTGCCGAGTAGAGCAGGACAACTACCTCTGTTTTTCTGCAAACACCACTTCTGTTAACACACTATGGAATGCTATTAGCCATTTTTGCAACAGTGTCACATTGTTGATTCACATGCAATTTGTGATCCTCATTAGCCCCCAGTCCTTTTCAGCAATACTACCACCAACCAGTTATTCCCTTTTAGTAGATGTGCATTAAAGTTTTCCTCCCTAAGTGTAGTAGTTTGCCCTGGTCTTTATTGAATTTCATCTTAGAATCATAGACCCATAGGGTTAGAAGGGATTCCAAGGGTGATCTAGCCTAACCCCCTGCCACTACGCAGGATTTATTGTCTAAAAAGAACTGTATAGAATTCAGAACAATTATCCAATTTATCCTGATCATTTTGGATTCCCTAACTTTGTCCTCCAATGTGCTTGCAACCCCTCCCACTTGACGTCACATGCAGATTTTATAAGCATACTCTCCACTGCATTATCCAGGTTATTAGTGAAAATATTGAATAGTACCAGTGACTGACCACTGTGGAATCCAGTCATCACAGTGAGAACTACTCTTTGAATATGGTCTTTCAAGCAGCTGTGCACGCACTGTAGTTTCATAATCTAGTCCTCCTTACCTCTCTCTGTTTCCACTTTTCCCAGAATCTGGATTTTATATAAAAGATGCCCATGTGAGATCTAGCCCAGTTTTGAGATGGTCCAGCCTACAGTGGAGAATAGTGGATGTGCCTGGATCTGAAAACTCTTTTGTATTTTTAAATGTAAACTAGCCATCTATCTTTTCATTGTACATACTATGTAGGAAAATAAATCAAGTCTGCCAGCCTGACATGGTATAATGATTCTAATAGAGTCCGATCCATGTATGGTACCAGGCTAGACACTGAATATTTCCTCTAGGTACAGCAATGCCTTTCCAGTTCTTTCTGCAAATACATAACTTTCAGAGACAGGTGTCTCCCCATACACTGTGTTATGTATCATATTCATGATGGGAGTCTCTGAGTTTATAAAATATTGTGTTTCTGTGCACCCCAGGTTTTATGACTATTAACTCCATAAGTATTCAGTACTCATAGGAATTAAGTCTTTTGGTCCTGCAAGTTTCACCCATAACATCTGTACCTGGTGAACTAACTTGCTTGGCTGGGATAGGAGGAGAAAGTGGTTAAATCACACTAGGTCCAGAATCCCTTAGCAGAGGGCATTGGCCTATAGTCCAATTCCCTGGAGAGCCAATCAGCGTTCTTAATTCCCCAGTGCCCTGAACCACTTTTACCTTGCTGAGCATGCCATGGTTCTGTGTAAGTTCTGGGGAAGTGAGAGACCTGACTGGGTGACAAAATATCAGCTGACTGTTGCCTTCCTGGCTGAACTTTCCAGCAGGTCTTTGCCATCAGGGAGTTTCTCTTCTGTAGCAGCTGTTTCCCCATCATCTTCTTTCTGGTCTATCTGTTTAACACACTGGATGATTGATATGAGTATTATCGGGTTACATTCTGGCATAAAACCATCCTTTCAGTTATGCTTTAGGTGCCAGACTGCCACTTAGTCCCTCAATCACCCATGTGATGACTCGAACAACAAAAGAAGAACCTGTAACTTGACAGGACATATTAATTTATACTAGGACTTTGTTTACAAGAAGCTTCCACTGCATCTAGAACTGTCCACCTATTGATCTTTGAAGGAGGGGAGCAGAGACCAATAAATCACCTCCAAACTTCTCCAATGCTGGACTGAGCTGATGGGCTTCCAGGGCCTCTGGGCTACCGAATCTAAAATCTTTCATCCCCTCCAAAGGGCTTTTTGTGGCCTCAGGTTCTCTTACCTTTTCCTCCCGCTAGTGCAGTGGGCAGGTAAGGATGAGAAAACTCCTCTGAACATCAGGTAGGTGGCACCATTTAGAAAACGTTCACTTTTGGCTTTGTAACTCAGTGACTTTGTCTGCAGTAGTTTAACATATTAAAAAGCATCATGCATAAGAAGGGGGTGTGTATGTGGGTGTGAGCCTGCGTGCATATATGGTTTCCAGTAACTACCCCTCCTGTCCCCGCATCTGCATTTGCTTTTATAGATGGAAATGTAGCCGAAGGAAGTTTCTGCAGAACAGAGCCCTGCCTATCCAGTCACAGTCCATCTTGTCAGTTTGTGTCCCCTGACCGTGGCCTTTATTACCAATTTATTTTATTTGGGAACACGGTGTGGGTACAATCACTTGCTATTTACAGCAGTCACTTCTGTTAAAAGCAGAAGTCTCTAGGAATGAGACTTCACAAGCTTGAGGTCACTGTTTTCATTTTAAATACACTGATGCTGCTGAAGCAGTTATTTGTTTTTATTTTTGTTTTTTTGGTTAATTGAGTGGAAAAGTGTTCTATTGCCCAGGATGGGGCTGTAGGAAATGCCTTACCTGGAATGAGAGAGTGCTAGGAAAGGGTGAGAAACAAAAAACCAAAGCCTCAGAGGTAATTAAAATGATGATTTTGTTTTAATGGAAGTAATGTTCGTAATTACATCAGTTTCCTAGCCGATCCTGCCCAAGAGTCTTTGTGGGCCCCTACAATTCTATTGCAGTGGCTACAAGGCCTGATGCTATGAATATGAAGCAGTTGGAATGGGTGTGAACTTGTAGTTCAGACACATTAGCAATTCTCTTACTCACTCCTGGCGACCTTTGATTATTTTTTTCTTTAAATAAAAAACCTTCAAATTGAAGGAGATGATAAAGCTCTGATGGGAGAGAGGTTCCTGCTACATGGTAGAGCTGTCAGTAATCAGTACCGGCCGCTTTCCTTTTTCTTTTCCTTTTTTATCCCTACTTGCCTTCTTTCTTTCTACCCATCCTTAGGCTTCTGTATTTTTTTACAGCTGAATGAATAAGTTGCAATGAATAATTTATCTGACCAATCTATGCTCCCCTACCAGCCTTCACCCACTCACCAAATACCTATAAGCAGATCAAGATTTCCTCGGATGTATTTTGTATGCAAAATTATCTGATGGAGGATTTTTAAAATTTTCTGGATTCATTCATAAAGAGTTCTGTGGATATTCACTATTCAGACTGTGTTGGTTAATTGTGATTGGTCTGGCATCACATGGATTGGCACGCAAGCATTTCCAGCACAAATACTCGTTTAAGTGAATGTAAATGATTTATTCAGTTATTCATCTTGTCCCTTTGAAATTCACTTTCTGCAAAGACTCATACTAGTAACACTCAATGGTACAAATGCCCATGGGAAGTAAACACCAAAGGAGGAAGCAAGCACAGCCTGAGAGAATGAGTTTAAACATTCAAATGAATATTCACTGGAAAATATTTTTGTAGATTCCACGCAACTCTAGTATCCTACTGGAAATATTAAACAACAAACAAACAAACACTGCTCATTCACACAGGGATTTAAGACCTCAAAGATGAGGGAAATACATTTGTTAGCTGGCCAGGCAAGCAGAGCTCCCTTTTTTGTTGTTATGGGAGAGTGACTAGCAATAGAACTAATTTTGGTAAAAAGAACCAGACTGATGGCCTTAAAAATTGATTTCCTCCATATGGCAGGATGGTCCTTAACCCTGGCCTAGATAGATCACCTCTAAGGATGAGACGGGAGCTCTGTTGGCTCCCTACTGAGATTGCTGTTGGAATGGTGTCTGCTGGGGATGTGGGCACCTCTCCCTTAGGAACTAAATTGGGCTCTTTAGTTCATTTCACCCATAGGTTTCCAAACAGGCTGAAAAGTGACGACTTTTGGATTCAGAATGAGTGCCATCCAAACGAAAGCGCTTTTAGCCCATCTCTACCATGCACAGCCCCTTGGTGGTCTCGTGCTTTGTTGAGTTCTTGCATCATTAGATCTGTTGTATCATATAATGCAGAAGTTCTCAAACTGGGGGATGGGCCTCCCCAAGGGGGGAGCAGAATGTATTCTGAGGGGGGAGGGGCAGGCATGAGAAGTTTTAGGAAATAAAAAAACTGACTGTGCACATTCCGAGCTGGGTGGCTGCCTGCTGAGTGGCGGCAGCTGGCCGGGTGTCCTGCTCTGAAGACACTGCCGCCACCAATGCTTCTGCGGCAGCGCCACCCTTACTTCTCCACTGCCGACAGAGCTGGGTGCCACACCAGCAACCGCCACTCTCTGCTTTGCATTCCACGCTGGGTGGCTGGAGAGGGGCGACGGGTGGCCGAACACCTGGGGAGGAGGGCATAAATTATGACAGACACTAAGGGGCGCCAAGATCAAATAAATTTGAGAACCAATGATATATCATATAGTAATGATATCATGTACTGAGTTCCGGTATCACTAGAAATTCCAGGTTCAAAGATTCTGGGACATTGCTGCTTCAAAAGGTGTTCGCCTGGTTGCCTTTCAAAAGTTCCTTGCCTTTCTAGTGCACATGGAAATGAAGAATTGCATTAGCTGGACATACCCTATGCTGGCTTTAGCTTTGACAGCACTATTTAATCCTGGCCTACAGTTCTTCATACTATTTCAGTTCTAGGAACAACTCTCAGAGCTCTGCAAAAATAGCTCGGTTCTGAGCTGCAATGCCTCACCCCTGCTCCTTCAGTCATAAATCTTCCTTGTGCACAGACTACCAGTCATGCTAAATTGCAATACTCTGTGGAATGTTTTGGGGATGCAAACGTTGTAATCTGAGAGGATCATTCTGCATAAGAAAGACTAGCAAATGGAACGGTTTGGAGTTTTATACATTTTACACAGAGAAGTTTGAACAAATTGTTATGGGCAGTGCCATTTGTACAGCTCACAGTCTGACCCATTGAAAGTCCAAGCAGGGGCTGGAAGAAATGGGATTACGTGCAGAAATCAGAGGGAGATCAACCAATAGCTCTTGTTCTATGTGAGGGGGTATTCACCTCATACCAGCCCTGAAGAGATGATGGTGGCTCAGAAGGGGCCAATTAACCTTTTTTGGCTGCACCTGAAGGAGAGTCAGGCTTGGCTGAGAAAGCTGATGGATGATGCAGCCCAGCTGAGCTGGGGCAGGCTGAACTCGTCTAAAGTCAGAAAGTTTGCAACAGAAAGGGGCTGTAGGGAGAGTCTGAAGCCACTTTCTGGGCACCGAGAGGTGGATAGGAGTAAACCCAAGGGGGAGCAAAGACCTGGGATTCTAGATCTGAGGGAAGGGTTTATGCAGAGTCGCTGCAGGAAAGAAACCCTATGGAAGGCAGTGTAGGAAGAAGCCCAGGGAAAGAGCAGAAAGGCTAGAGACTGTTTACACCATGAGTGCTAATAATAAGGTCCCAGGTTAGAACCCAGAGTAATGGGTGGGCCTGAGTTCCCCTACCACCACTGAGGACGTTGCACACACAAGGAAATGCCATGGAGGACTACCTGAGATGGTGTACAGACAGTTGGTCCAGAGAGACTTCTGTACCCCAGAAAAGAAAACTATATGTGACCTGGCTAGAGGACAGAGTGAGTCATAAAAAGAAAAAACCTCAAATCCTGAAGAATCAGAGGGCTGTGAGGCAACCGAGTTTTGGAAGGGATGCTAGACTGGAGGAGAGCTCCACCACAGCCACAAGGGGGCACCCTCGCAGTGAGTTAACCTTGTTACATTTCTTCACTAGCCTCTAGAGCGGTAGAAAGAAATATTTGTGAGCTTCCCGTGCTTTGGTGCTTGCTCATTGAAACCATGTGTACTGCTCTGTGGGAACTTTCAGAGTGCAGTCCACAGAGCTTCCCCGTAGAGCCAAAGATTCAAGCTAAAGAGCATCTTCTAGGAAGATTCTGTAGCCAACTAGACTTCCCCGTCCCCAGCACACACTCCAGCCATGAGTGTCTTGCATGGAACTTTGGAGTAATAGATTGTGTTGCCCCATACGCCCACACTATAGTGCCTGCGCTTGAATGCTGAACTCTCTTATACTAGTTTTATGCTGGTGAAACAGGAACAATCCCAGTCAGCTTACTTAGTGAAGTGAAGACTAAGGCTCTCTGAGTTGGACTCATACTGCTGGCAGTGGGAAGCTCCTTCAGTCTAAGAACTGCTCCCTTCCAACATACAGATTTCATTTCTGAAATTTTCCTGACACTCTGGTAGACATCATAACTTCTGCGTTGTAGCTCATGTTAATGGTGGACTCCTTTTTTGATATTGGGTGACTCCCTTGGCACAGCTGGTTTTTGACACTCTAGGTGATTGCTCATGCCATAAATGAAACATTGTCTTTGAGTGATTTACAGTGAGCACCTGTAGTGTTAGGGCAATATTTTCCTATGTCTGAGGGGTGCGGATTGTATGTCAGAGAGCAGACTGGGAGCTTGCGTGCATGCAGTATTGGGACAAAGTTTGTTTAGATTTTAGCAACCTCAAGCTCTCTAGAAAATGCGATTGGTTGGTAACGTGTGTTTGTTTCTCTTATTTTGTGATTGATGCACTTGGGCGACAGCCCATGGAAAGGATCTCTGCTTATCCTTTGTGAAAGGAGCTGGAGAGCATAAAATATGGCCAAAAGTATGATATCACATTGTATTTACAAACTTTGGGTGCACTGGGGGGGCGGGGAAGGCAGGGCAAGAGGTTGAATGTTGAGTACCCATGACGTGTGAAACAGACAATGTAATTGCGTGCCCTGGAGTGCATTATTGTTCTCATAAAATATTTCCACATCTTCCCTTAAGCTCCCTGATGCATGCAGACGTTTATGCTTCACAGCTTGGAAATCCTCACTGAGCAGTGCTGCTTCAATCCAGTTCTGGAAACCAATGGAAGTATCCTGCTATTGGTTGCCTGGAGTACATGTAGGAAGAGGGGACTGTGATGGATTCCACTCATCCTCACAGGGACGCTGCTTTGTGACATGCCCCCATTTCACAGAACTGTAACAATACCTTGCAGCAAGTGACTGTTACAGCCATTACCAGTGCCATCCATTCAGAATGTGTGAAATTTAGACAAAATGTGAGCCTGGATTGGAGTATTTTGTTGACACCATTGCAGGCCTTGAGCATTTCATTCTATACTGTATATTGCTGCTGTGTTGTTTATTATTTGTATGTATTTTTTTCTCAGTTTAAATTCCAGCTCCCATTAGCTCTGACAGGTTAATCTGTGGGCAAAATAACAGGATAGATCTACATCTTTTTTCTGGCATTTGAAGAGCTGGTCACAATGGGCTCACTTAGATGTGTGCTTTGGGCAAGTGACTCTCCTCTTTTCTCGCTTGATGTAATGGTAATAATTTCTTTGATTTCTTAGCAACCTTTAATTACTTCCCAACTTTGTACAGCAAACCAGTGGAAGTGTGAGGCGTGCAGTAAGAAGGATGTGCTTGCCTTTAATAATCTTAAATATAAGCATAGAGTCCATCTATAAAAAAGCCATCTCTTAGCTAGATAAGATAATGTCTTTGAGAGGGTTTCATTTGATCTATAATCACTAGGTAGAATATAATATCCCAGGAAGAATCAATGTTCATGGCTTCTTCTCCCCCTGCTCCCCCCTCCCCCAGATTGTGTGTGATTCATGGAGACTTGTCAATTTCTGTATTGCCCTGATCATTTGAATATTAAAATGTATATATTAGAAAAATTGGAAAAGTCAGAGTTTAGCCACTAGAGGCAAGGCAAGGTCACTTTCATATGTTATTGAGGGATTGTACTGTTGGCTATGCCCTAACTCTCGCCCCCCCCCCCCCCGCTTTTCCCAGCTCTCACACAGAGTGTAAGTAGGGAGCACTGAACCCAAGTGATGCAGGAGTTATTGGGCTGAATTTACTCTGACGTACATCCCAATTTGGGAAGGGTGTAATGCTGTGCATGCTGGCAAAAATTGTGATCTTGCCTGTGGAGTGGAATTGTAAATATTCTCAAATATCCATTTTGCTGACAAACAATTTTCACTGATAGTGTAAGCAAAGAGAAATTCACAAGAGTGCTTTGTGTGTGCTGACCTCAGGTTGATGGAGGTTCTCTCAGACGAAAGGGCTCTTGTTCTGAGACCAATTCCTAGCTTTGGCCTTCAATTTCTCTTCTTATGGCACTGAACAGGTGAATGTAAATAAAAGGAGTCACACAGCTGTAAACAAATGTTGCTCAAAGGATTTTGCACCATTCTTGTCAGACATGTGCACAGGATCAGTTTGCAGTAGGATCCAAATGTCAAAAACTCTACAGTTTCTAAGTATTTATTAAAAATGTGATGAATTGTGCCACACAGACAAAAGAATAAATGGGGGATTTTTATTGATGGAGCCGGATACTGAAGGGCAGGACAATCTTGCACAAGATTAAAAGGTTATTGAATATCCATTGTCCATAACTTGAGTCCTCTTGTTTGTATAAGAAGTTCTGGCAAGGCAGAGTGCCTGATAAACCTGAGAACTTTCCGCCCCCTGAATATTGTTGCCATATAGGTTTCCTTGTTTCTCTTGGTGTTGCACATGCTAACACATCATAGCAAAAACTTCAAAATATTTCTGGAAACTTAACCCTTCATGCATGAGCTACTTCCTCAAAATCAGAGGATAAAAATTCTCCACCTCTGGGACTCCTGCCATTTGTACCAGTTCACTGGCATATACAAGACCCTGACTCTTTAAAGCCTGTGCCCAAGAAGTGAAATGAGAAATGCAACAGAAACTACTGGGGTGGAAAACTCCAAATGGCGTGGAAGTAATGTCTAAAGTGCACTGGAGATTACAGTCATTTCCACGAGACAATGCTTTGACTGTGGGGGGAGAGATGCCGCAGCAAAAAAGGAGGGAAAAGCAAGCTAAAAATTAAAAATAATCCTTTCCAACCACAACATAGTTCCTCTGTGGTGGACAAAGAGGGCAGAGAAAAGTAGAAAGGGGAGAAAATGTCAGATTGGGATGTCAAGGAGAGGAGTTTATGGGGCAGCAGACAATTCCGTGCATCTGTAGTGAAGCTGTCAACTTGGGAAAATGAGATTCCTAGAGCCAAAGGAATAATTTCAGGGCAGAATAAGAAAAATGATATCCAGAAGAATTTTTCAAGGAACGCACACCTAAAAGAGAGAGGGGGAAGGTGCGAGCTGAACCTTGATAACCAGGCAGTCATCCGTTGCGTAGTCACATAGCAAGGATAAACATACCCACTTTCAAGCCTCTGATCCCCAGTACATACAGAATGCACATTAATCATTGCACATTAATCATTGCACATAAAGCTACTCTCAGTGCCTTCCTCTTACTGACCTCCAAAGCTGTGGAAATGTCTCCTTCACTACACCATCTTCTTAAGACATTGTTCATGACTCGGAACATTTTTTTGTTTGTTTTTTTGGGATTTCAGAAAACAAGAGAGAGAAAAAGTGCTAGGAAGTTAACGAACACCAAAAGTCACCCAAACCATAACTCTGTGCAGCTCCCAGAAAAAATCCAATGCCTGTCTTTTCAAGATCCACCTAAAGTCATGGGAAAAAGTAAGCAATGGAGGCTTCTCAGGCACCCCACATCCCCCTGTGAGCACAGAATTCTGGGTTACTTGTTAAGACCTTGGCTTTGGAGCATGAATTGTTTCACCGTGAACAGAGAGCTGTGGTCCTATTGACACGTTCCATGAGTGAGTACAGGAGAGTTCAAGCCCGTGATGTTGCAGACAATGCAGCACCAAGGAGGACGTCTCTAGTGTGGAAAAGGATGGAGATGGAGTGACCTAAATAATGAGAGAGTGCTGCCAGCTATTAGTTTTGGTTTTACATTTTTGCTCTGCATGTTTGGAATAGCCGTCTAGTTCTGATAGCTTGAAAACGGAAATATCTTTACTACCAATTGTTCTTTTTTCTAATGAGTAAACTTGGATTCCTTGCCTTTCTATTTCTAATGGAACAGAAGTGAATTGTTGCCTTTTTGTTTACTTCTCTTTTTGTGCATTGGTGTCAGCATTTATGACAGTAGGTGTGTGGAAACTGGTGTGCTTGTTAACGGTTTGTTGCCAGTCAGGCAGCGGGGGGAGCTAACGTGGTAGCTACAAGGTGTGGAATACCAAAGAACTTTACTCTCCTCCTCAAATTCTCTCTTGATAGTCACATGATTGATTTTGACAAATAGATACTTTGGGGTCTTACCTTTTCCAGGTTGGGGCCTAGATCGCTTGCACACAACGTGTGTATGCATATACTCTGACACAATTCTGCGAACTAAACAGATAATTGGGTATGGGGATCGGTGCCTATATACATTCAGATAGACGGTTCTCATTGGGTGCGTCTACACTTACAAATTAAACTATTCCACATCCATACTGGGCTTTCCTTAAGTCAACTTAAGGAAAAGTTAAGTCAACCTAATAACACCTTGATTTAGGTCGACTTAAGCCAGTGTGGATGGGGAATAGTGCCTAAATCCACCTTACTAAGTCGACTTAAAGTGTAAAGTTGTCTTAATAAGCTTGAAAAGGGGCTCTGTCTATACTTGAAAAGTTGTCGACTTTTGTTAAGTCGACTTAATAAAGTTGACTTAACTTTTCAAGTGTAGACATAGCCATTGGTCTGTATTTTGCAGGCATAACTTAGGTACCAAGTTTTGAATATTGAACCTTAGAATGTAAAGCAAACAAGGAGTCCTGTGGCATTTTTAAAGACTGACAAATTTATTTATTGCATGAGCTTTCGTGGGAGAAAATCCCAAAGCATCTGACGAAGTGGGATTTTCTCCCACAAAAGCTCATGCGATAAATAAATGTGTTAGTCTTTAAAAGTGCCACAGGACTCCTTGTTTGTTTTGCTGACCTAGACTAACACGGCTACCCCTTTAGAATGTAAAGGACACTTGAAACTATTATTATAAGGTAGGTCAGATCTGGGACCAAATTGCACAGAGTGCCTATTCAACATGCTTTACAGAAAGTCCACCACCATCTCTTAAATACTCATCCCCCACCTTTCAAAGTGCCCCATTGGGTGATCTTCCCTTGGCAAGAGGTGTGAAAGAAGACTCCATTCCACCAACATCACACCTGCAAGGGGAAGGAGATTTATTACAGCACAGCTGGAGGTGGTCCCCATCATTTCCAGGGCTGACTATGATTGATTGTATGGTGCTCCCAAACTTGGTTGGCTAAAAAGATGGAGATCTGACCTGAAAACCAAACCATGAACTAGGATTACTTGGATCTGCCCTTCTTTAACAAATTTTTAATTAAACAATTAATTTTGTGTTTAACCACTCCCCACCTTTGGCTGCTCATCCCTTTGACGTTCTCAGTATCTAGAGTTCCCCCCCTTAATAATGAACTTTGTATATGTATGTACAGCATCTTTCATCTTAGGATAACAAAGCTCTTTGCAGATATTAATAAGTTGAGCCTCACAACAGTCTTTTGAGGTGGGTACGTATTATTCCCATTATATCGATAGGGCAGTTGAGGCACAATAAGGTTAAAGCCAAAATCTTTTAATGGATTATAATTTTAGGGGGCTATAATTCTTAGGTATCTCACCTGAGATATCTGGGTCCTCACTTTCAGTGGGGCTAAGCATTCACAATTTAAATTGACTTTAACTGGAGTTGCAGTGAAAATTAGGCTCTGGATCTTTCTAGTTGAGCAGCTCAAATTAGAAGTTACATTTGAAAACATTTGGCCTTTAGCTTGGGCCCTAGGAGATACCAACCTTGTATGGCCTTTTTTCACATGCATGCAGCTGTCCTCAGTGTTTGTGTTCCCAAATGTCCTCTCATCAGTTTCACAGCCACCTGAGAACAAGGTTAGATGTTACCTGCTGCTGCACGTGAAGAATCATTTCTGTTCTTCATGTACTGTCTAATTCAATGCTGGCTTGCTTAAGTCTCATTTGGCTGTGTAATTTGCTACCTGCACCTAAGGGTGAGTAGCTGTCCTGTAATGGTATTCGGGATTACATGAACACTGGACTGAAGCAGAAAGTATTTTTTGGATTGGGTTCTTTAGATTTGATCTGCCCGCTCTCATTTTATCTGCTATACATCTCCAGCCCAGTCCCTGCAGTCTCCCCTACTTTGAGATTTCCTATTCCTTACCTAGCTCACCTTGGACTTCCTAGCCTGATTCACTTTCCATCCATCCCAGCTCATCTGTCCTTCCTATTTATATATTACTAAGGCCTTGTACACACGATCACTTTATCGCGCATTAACAATCATTACCGTGCAATACCAACAACAGTGTACACACGTGCAATAGGGCTGTTGCGCGTTAACTGCCTTGTTGTAGCGCAATACAAAAACCACCTCGACGAGGGTGGTAGCAGTTAACGCGGAACAGCTGTTGCGCCTTTCCACTCGTGTGTACGCTTACCACGCAATGATTGGCCTCCGGAAGTGTCCCAGCATTCCAAAGTCGTCCTCTCTGGTCTTCCCCCCACCCACTCTGTGGCTGTGACGAAACAGTCCCTGCCCTGCTCATATTCCCGGGATTTTCAAATTTCTCATCTGTTTCACTTCCTGTTCTCTTCCTCGTGGAGTGGAGTGCAGCTCCGATCATCAGCAGCAATGGCGGCCCGTTGTGGAAGACGCGCACCCCTTTGGAGCACAGCAGAGGTGCTGGACCTGATCAGCATCTGGGGAGAGTCTGCTGTGCAGGCGCAGCTACGTGGCAGCAGGCGAAATTATGATACATTTGGCATAATTTCTCGGGCCATGTCAGAGAGAGGTTATGATAGAGACACTGTGCAGTGCAGATCAAAGGTGAAGGAGCTAAGAATAACCTATCATCGAGCGAAGGAGGCAAACAGCCATTCGGGATCAGCGCCTGCTACATACAGGTACTATAAAGAGATAGAAGCCATCCTCAGTGGGGACCCCACAACCACTGCAAAGAGTCCCGTGGACACATCGGCCCCCCCTCATCAAGTGAATGCCAGACCCGAGCAGGATGAGGACGTGATCGATGAGGAGGAGGAGGTGGAGGATGACCTGGAGGAAAGTGCAACAGCGTGTAGCCAGGAGCTCTTCTGCACCCCCGCTGAGACGTCCACCCAAGACATGAATTGCAGCGTGTCCTCTGAGGCGTCAGAGGGGGGTTCCGGTAAGTTTCTCTTTCGTGCAGCTATGGCTCCTGCTAAAATATCATTGTCCAGGGCGGGGGTGCTTGCTGTCTCAGTCCCCGCTGTGCACGCTCTTTACTCTGAATTCATTAGAAGTGCATTAACACAAGCAGTGATTGTCAAAAAATCATCTGCATTTAGGTCAGTAAAGGTTTCCTCGATGTACCTCCAGAGCCTACTACTCAGGTTAGATGGGAGAGCGTTTGTGTCTACGCTCCCAAAGACGGATACTCTGCGTCGCCAGCTGCAAAGCACAGCCTTGGGAACCATGGCAGCACACAGTGCAGCAGCATACGGTCCTGGCTTGCAACCGGTGGCATGTAGGATATGTATTCTAGCTGGCAGGGGCACTCTGAGGAGAGAGATATTAGGTTCCATCTGTGTGCCCTTTCTATTAGGACGTACCTTGTCCGCTTCAGCGAAACATAGGATGTTGACTGCCTTGCACCTTCCAGTGGAATGTGCTACTGGAAGGTTACGTTGGTTATCTAGGCTCTGTGTTAACAACAGCTTTATTATTATTATTTTTTTTTAGATTCGACCTTCACAAGGCCAGTGTCTACCCCAGCTGACCGCACGAGAAACATTCGGCCGCGTGCTCGAAGAAACAGGGAGGATATGTTTCAGGACCTGCTGAAAACAGCACAGGAATCCGTGAGGGAGAATCGAGCCTGGAGAGAGGAATCCCAACAGAGGAGGCAGAAACACAGGAATGAACTGATAAGCGTGATGAAGGAGCAAACAGAACTGCTCAAGAGCATGATTGCTTTGCAGACCCAGGCGATTAATGTACGGGCTCCACTCCATACAGTTCAGCCGTGTCTGCCTCCCACACCCCGTAGTCCTTCAAAGAATTTCTTTGAAGGCCACCCGTCCCCCTGGTACACTGCAACATCCAGTCCCCCCCAGAGCTACTTTTTAGAGACCCGCAGCTACACCCACCTGTAACCCCCCCCCCCTTTAGGTTTTAATAAAAACAGTGACAAATAATTTGAAGAGTGGCTTTATTTGTACACATTGAAGATCTCATAAGGTGCACCTGATGCGTCCTGGAAGTTAACTAGGGGAGGGCATCATTGAAATGGTCCCTGAGTGCCTCCCTTATGCGAGCAGCTTCTCCTTGGGCCCCCGAAATTTCTGTACCCACTGCTCGTCATCCCACAGCTGCATAACAATGCGATCCCACCACTCGGTGCTCGTCTCTCGCGACCAGAAACGGCGTTGCACCGTGTGCAGATGATTGGTGAAGGAGCTGAGCAGCGCGGTGCTGTTGCTCTGCATGGCATCGATGAGCCCCTGCTCCTCAGCGTCCTCGTCTGACTCGGAGCTCATTGCGTACTGAGCAACCAACCGAGATGTATTTAGAATGCTGAAGGCGACAGTGGAGATCAGAGCAGGATCCATGCTGTCGCTGTTGTGATTGCTCGCAAGTAGTGCGTCACTGCACTGTTGAAAATAGGTGCGAGTTGCTATTGGCAATGAGGAAGATGCAAGGGGAACACAGTGCACCACAGGAAACTGAGATTTTATCCATGGTGCTTTGCGTTCCTTTCCTTCATCCCATGATTCCAAGCGCAGATTGAGGGAAAATTGAACTGTGGGATAGGTGCCCAGAATTCATTGCGCTACACTGCGATATTGCAAGGAATTCTGTTGCATTACAAGGAGCGACGTGTGTACGTGCTATCCCGCAATAAAGGTCACGTGTTTTTATAGCGCGATTGCCATGTTGCGCTTTAATCTGATCGTGTGTACATAGCCTAAAAGAAAAATGCTAATGTCACTCAGTGCCCAGACTGACCCAAAGTGGATGTTCAAGCTTAAACTGAGTTGGATCTAAGTTCAGATGTTGTTTCCTGCTGAAGGCTTGCCTTCACATCAGCCCGTCTGTGGCTTCAAGGAAGTTTGATACGGAGCCGCAGTGCACACACCTTTTTGATCATTCCCAGTGCTGAGATATTGACGACATACCTGCTCCCTTCTGAGCAGCAGAACTGGGCAAATGTGCTTTGTAAATATGCTTTTTCAGTTTTCTTTTTTCCCCTTTCTCTTTTCTCCTGATGTGTGTCTGCCATTTTGACTTGCTCTCCAAATGTCAGACTCTCCTTATTTTTCAGCTCCAGTGGTTCCTGTCCTCTTGACTCAGCCCCAGCACCAGCTCTTTCCCTTTTGGCTTTTTGCTCTTAGTTTAATAGTATGTGATGGGCTTTAAAGGCAATCTCCCACCAAAATATACCTCCCCCCAAAAAAAAATCTGGACAAATGGCTATAAGACTCAAGATACCAAAAAAGTACAGCCACGCATAAGCTTTGTATCTTAATACAATCCAAGTTTCTGCAAACAGGATTAATCTGTCCAAGTGACATGGGCAGAAGAAGAGAGAAGACGGACTGCACCACTTGTTTATTACTATTGACACAAATCCATTATGCCTGACTCTAATTTGTAAAATAAGAGCACAGGATGGTACTTGATCCTTTCTATGTCAGGTGGCTCAGTTCCCTCCTCTCCTGTGGCATTGAGCAGCACTTCATGATCTGGAGATAGGAGTCTCAGCTTGTAGAAGTAAAACAAGCAGAGGGACTGTGGTCATTGGGAACTCTGTAGTGCAAAGATAATATAAAGTGCTGTTGGACATCAACTTGAGGGGAGAATGAGAGTTAGGGAAGAGAAGCAGGGGTGTAATTAAGTTGGCCACCTTCTGTCCAGTCACTGTATGAGTGGCTTCTCCCACCTGTGCATACTTGCATGTATGCTCCACATTGGCAGCATATGAGCCTAGACATGCTATGTTTAATTTAAGACAGTGATACCCTAAGCACTAAATTGACTCTTAAGTTTATCAGCATTTTCATTATCAACTCTTCTCTCCTTCCTAAATCTATCAGATTAGTGATTCCAGTTCCTGTTTCTCTGCCAGAGGAGACAATGGGCTAATAGAAAACATTTATTGTTCTGTTTGGGATGGGGCCAGGGCGATACTCAAGATCTAAACCACTTTGAATTTCAGGGAAAGTGTGCACCCAGAGCTAAACTTTGCATCTTGGGCCTATCTCTGTTTCACACCAGGGCTTGGAATAAGTGAACAAAGTGAGCGGCCAACAAGTGTTCTGATCTGTGTAATCATCCCCAAGGCCCAACATGGGGCAGGAACTATTGAACCGACACGTAAAAAGAACTATTATATATGCTAAAGAGACATGGCCAGATGTGCGTTTACTGAGTCTCATTTGCTCTCATGCCTCCCTGGGGAACTTGTTACTCACCCTGAGAACTGCATGCCAGTCCTTATTTTTGAAGATTGGTCAAGGGAGAGTGAGCGTGTTAAAGCATAAAGCCGTTCCAGTGCAGTGACTAGTTTATAGTCCGTGAAGCTTCTGCCCCAGTTTGCAGTTTGTTGGTGGGATGGGAGGACAGGTGGCTGTTCTTTTGCCATGTGTATTTTATGCATTTGATAAGGGAGAGTTTGTAAAAAGGCCACTGTTCAATTAATGAATTCCTAAGGCACAAGGAGATCACGGAAATAGCTGCAGCTGCCTCTCAGCACATCACAAATGGTCCAGTTTATGTGGGGTCTTAGTGGCCCTACCCACTTAGAAATTTAGTAGAATGGCGCAGGGCCAGATTATGTCTGCTGCTGCGAGGAGGGGCTGTGAGAGAGAGAGACGCAATCTCAGTCCTTGACTGTTGGGGGTTAGTGCCGCCAGCACTGCTAGCCTCCACCAGAGAAAGTCCCAGTCCTCTGCACCAGGAACCAGAGCTGGCCCCATGTTCAGGGAGCATATGCTGCAACCTTTGGCAGGGTGTAGCTCACTCTACGCTTCTGAAGGTACGGAGCCTGCCTTAGATGCAATGCCTCCAGAGTCTCCCACAGCTGTTCCTTAATGGCTTGACTTCAGTAGGCTCTGGACCAGGCTCTAAAAGCACAATCCATCCCTAATTGCCTTGCAAATTATACTTTTTCCACCAGATTGCATCCCCAAGATGCTATTCATCATGCTGTAAATGAATCCTTGTCATGTACTGTGCCTTACGCAGACTCGTATTTGACCCGCGTAGACTAGAAGGGGGTTAGCACAGCTCTAGAAGATGGCAGATCCATTTCTTTCCTTCAGAATGGTGCTCTGCTTTTCTAAAGTTTTGCCAAAGAGTGAAGGGTCTGTTTTGTGTTGGGTTTCCTGCTCAACCCCTTCTACTAATGTCTCCACAGTACTCTCCATGGCAAAGTGGCCGTGTTCTGCTCGACAGAGCATCCTTGAAATATCCCATTGGGGATACAGATCTCTCTTGGCCGTACAGAGTGTTCAGTGCCACATGCGTTACCAGGGCAATGGGAACAGTGCTTCCTGCTGGCCCAATCACACGAATTGAATACGTGTTTATAGAACCTCATTCTTCCTAGATGTAGTTGGGGTCAGGTGGAAGAGCAAAGGCTGTCATGTAACTGAAATGATTCCATTCTGGGCTCTCCCTGGGGAAGAACAGCTAGGGGTGGAAGAGATGGGAGAAACTGAGGCAAGCTGGGTAAAAGAGAGGGCAAGCAAAGATTTCAAGGCCGGGAGCAGGCTTGGTGAGTGGCAAGGTTGATTAGTCACGTCCATTCTGCACGTTTGCGCTTCAGGCTGGGCTGCGGCAGACATGCTTTTTTTGTTTTTGGTTAAAAAGCCTCATCGGAGCGTTATGGAATTGGAATGTGAAGGGTAATTGAGCTGAAAGCCATTCTCTTCCTGCAGTCCGTGCGATAGGAGTGATTGAAGCTCCCTCAAATGGCAGCCTGGGAATCCTGATGGAAGAGCGCGTGGCAGCTGGAGGAGAGGGGGAAGGGAGGAGTAGGAGCTAGGGAGAAGGAAGTACAACTCTCTTCTGTGTAGTGACTGCCTTGGCCTCTTGTTCATAACCGCAAAATGCTGCCCAGGGCTTTATTTTCCACTCTCTCTTGTCCCCTGAAGTCACACCCTCCTGAATTCCTGGTCCCCAAGCTTTCAGTTGCACATAAGAGATGATCTTTAAAGGAACAGAATTCAGGAGAAGGTGGATTAGTGACAAATGAAAGTTTTTGTGTGTAATAAACACACAAAGATAACTAGCTGTAATCTCCATTTCTGCAGGCACAGGCTTCACAACCCTCTCTGAATTAGTCCCATCTACTTCACTGCATCTTCCTTTCTTCTCTCTTTGGTGCTGGCGTCATGTCCATTCATGATTAAACCCTCCTGTCGTACCTCTCATCATGGCCTGGGGCATATAGAAAAGCACTTCCAAGCATCTGACTTCCCGATCCTCCCCTTCACGCCCGAGAGCTGTTCACACACCCTTAAGTCCATGTACATTCTGTAAGAGGCATAACATTGACTAGATCAGCCAGGTGCATTATATTTTGAATGATTGAAAGGGCTGGAGCAAAAGACAGAATCTGACTGGCCAGGACGGGGCTGTTATCAGGTATAAACTGCTTGAGACTGAATGTAGTAATCACGTTCCCCTGAGAACTGTTGCAGCAAACACAGTTACCTGCACTACATCAGAGGGGGGGGGGGGGGTTAGCAGAAAACTCTTGTCCTTCCGTTTTGAATCTTGAGCACACCTACTGAAATGGAAATGCTTGGTATGACTGCGCCATGCCCCGTATTATTGATTGCAAAACAGGCGGAGTGAAATGTCTCATTAATATTTGTTTTGGTCCCTTCCCTAAACTCGGATGTGTGGAGAAGATGCTTCTTATCTCTCTCTTGCAGGTTTTCTGTCTAGAGGATTCCACTTTCTGGTGACAAACTTGATCTTGGTAATAGTGGGGCCACTTTCCCTGGTGAGCTCTAGATGCTACCGCAAAGTCACAGGAATTCAGTAGAAGTGCAGTTAAGAATTTTTTTTTGCAATGTTTCACTTATGCAGCTGAAATATTGATTGCCTTGCTCACGTTAGGTGAATAAATCTATCAAAATGGACAATTTGCCTGTGAAGTTTACTTTGGGTAAACTTTTGAATGTATATGCAAAGGTGTGTGTGTGAACTGGCTAGTGGGGTAGCTGATTACTTCATCATGATCTTTGGGTCTGGCTGTGAGGTGTTGATTTTAGACCCACAGACATTGCTAAGGGGTTTGAAAACCTATTGTCCTTGTCTATCTTTTCTTGTGCAATGGCCAAGCCATTGTCACTTCCAGTCCACAAGATAGCCCTCTGGTTTGCTCTTGTTCATCTTTGTTTCCCTGCTGTATGTATCTGCATGAGGCTCAGCTGCCCTTTTTATGTACTTGAGGGCCACTGGCTAGCCCCCATTTTATTTTTCTGGTGAGGTCCTTGTCATAATTACTGAGGTAACCGCACCTCTCACTCCTCTGTAACCTCCTGTAGGGTGCTTGCCTAAGTCTCAGGTCTCTGGGCATCATTTTCTTGGGGCAGAATCTTGTGTTCCTGTCCTTCCAGACTGTGGGGATTCAGGCTGCAATTCTTCCCGCAATTAATTCACTGTAATCTCCATGGCAGGCCTGACTGTAGTTCAATACCTGTAGTCTTATTCTCTTAAGGGCAATGCAAGGGTTAACCAGTGACCAGCCTGCTTCGGAGAGAAGCAGAGTGCTATTTATTCAGGATGAAAATACTGCAGAGAAAACATATCGGAAAGCAAGAAACAGCTTACACGCATATTTACCACCACGTAGGAACCTCATAGGTTTCAAAACACGCAAGTATTTTGCTGAGTCTGAACCTCTGACCACACAGTCTCATCTTAGCTTCTACAATCCTGTGAGAGCAACCCCACCTCCTCTATCAGGCCAGTCACTTTGTTTTTCAGTCCTCTGCCAGTTTTCCAGCCAGGTAAAGCTAGTCTATGCAATTTCCCCAAGCTGAGTGATCCTTCTCCAGACTTGTTTTCCTGCCTAGGGATTTGCATTAGTTATCCCCCGGCTTACTCCATACGGATACACATAACACTTACTAAATTGATACAATGGTCTTTGAATATTCTGTGATTCTCTAGTTCAGTTCACAGACTGATAGTTTCGTTCATGCTTACCTAATTTCCCCCAGGTACTGCATTGTTTGTCTTCTTTAAAAAAGGACATTCATCTCTTCATGCCTTGTGGAAAACAATACAAGGTGAGAAGGGAAACTAAGTCATGCTTTTTTCATAAAAGTAAATCAGAAGTTTCCCGGTTCTCTCCACAGCCTGTGTTTCAGTTCCTTGGCGTCGCTAGTTGGATACAGGTGTACCAAGGATGTAGATATGTCAGCACCATTTGTGTCAATCGTTTCTTATTGTAATACTCATGCTATATTAAACTGTTGGAAATCTTGTTCAAAGATTTTCACCCCATTTATTTAGTTTGTATCTTTAGATGTTAAAAAAGAAGTAAAAGAAATGGTTCTACCTGCTATCATCACATGCTATTTGGTTGTAAGCTGGTTTATCATATTCCAAGCCTACATTTGATCTTCAGTGCACACACCTCACTTCTCTTTGCTGTACTGCTCTGCCATGGTGTCTGCAGGACCAATGGTAGATTAAGGCCTGGTCTACATTGCCAACAAAATTCGGCAGTAGTCAACAGCAGTTACGCAGACTACACAGAGTACCTTGCGTAAATTCTGTCAACTTCGTAACTCCCCGTTAATGTAGTGTACCGGCTCACTGTGCTGCGCTGACAAGAAATGCATTCCCATCAATGCAGCGCTACACCACTTGAGGGGGTGGTTTTATTGCCTCGATTTGTGGATCGACTGAGCGTGTCTTTACTGACCTGGAAACATCGATCTGATGGCGACAAATTGGCCACCATCAGTGTAGACATACACCCTATGCGGCTATTATAATTCAGGCTAGAAGAGCATGAGACCAAGGAGAGCTACTCTGTACACAAATACCCTGGCAATTGGCAAGTATAGTGAAGAAAATACAGGGAAATGGAGAGGGCAGTTCAGTGAAATGTCGATAATTATTTAAAATTTGCTTGAATCTAACACAGGCTTTTGCAGCAGAAAAGGAGATATGATATGGTTGTGCAAGCTTTCTAACACCCTAGGGGGAAACTGTTGAATGGAAATTGTGTTGGTGACGTGTGCATATGGTGACAGAATGCAATCCTCTGAAGAAAGGATGCCTTAATTAACTAGCCTGTTCTTTTGTAGGTTACACCTCTTCAGTTTGCCCCAGATCCATATGCTTCTGGGTTGTTTTTTTTTTTAAATCTCCTATTTCCAAATATATGAGAAAGGGGGGCTAATGGGATGTTGGACTTTGTCATGGATAGTACTGTCACAGGAAAGGAAGGCCTCCCACCCCGTTTGTGAGAATGGGGCTTGGAGGATTACGTTGGTTGTGGAGGAGCCAAGGTGGTACAGATAACAGATTATGTATGAGCCTTTCACCACCATTAACCAGGGTCCAATATTGCTTTGGCCACAAATAATTTAACTTTTCAATGACCGCTATATACTACGTGGCCAAGACACAATCCATCATAATTGCACTGAGAGTTGCTTAGGAGAACTCCAAGACTGAAATATTCAGCAGGAGCTGAATATAAGAAAGAAATAGATGGTTATCAGAGTACCTTTCACACCTCTGAATACCGTACATGTGCCGGTGGGTGAGCTGGTCCTGTCAAAGTAGAAAGGAACCAGTTGAAATCGTGGCCTTTCCCATCTTATTTCCTGTAAAGCAGATGGTGAGCAGCAGAGTTGAATAGTGAGATTAGCTATAGGCCAGGGTGGAGGGGTAAGGGCAGAGATGTGTGTGCTCGCAGGGCTAAGTGTGCATTAGTAAGATGTGGTGTAGAGGAATAAGAGGCATTCCCAGGGGAGTGTGACGGGTTCTAGCTTACAGCAGCATGCCAGAAGGGAGCATATTATAGAGTGTGGAGGGAAAAGGGATAGTTTGCGAAAGGTGCCTGTGTCCGTTGTGCCTGGTGTTAGATAGTGCTGTTTTTCCCCTTTAATAGCAGGAGCACAACCGATTGCGCTCTGAACAGTGAAGAGGAACTCTTCTTCTTGCTATCTCTTCAGTCTCATATGGGAAAACAAGAGAATTGCCACAGGAATGTCTATGATATCACAAACAAAAGTTTGTGCCCCTGAGGCTTGTCTCCCACTTGCTGGTGTACATCAGAAATCACTCCAGTGAAGTTACTCTTGAGTAAACTGGTGTGAGAAAAGTGTCTAGCCCTGCAATGTCATTTTAAAAACTAAGTGTAACAGCCAGAGGGAAACAGAGATGAGCAGATGAATTCTAAAGAACAAAGGAATAATTCTCTGACAAATTAGCTGACCGACAAGAGGTTTGAGGAGAGGGAAGAAGAGCAAGAGTGGACTTTGGTTAAATATCTGGATTTGCTAGCATGGGACACTCCTGGACACCCTCCTTTCTCTTTCCTCTTTGGCTGCGAGAAAGCTGATGTAGCTCATGCTGAAATCTGTTAACCTCTGTCTGAGCATAGACCACAGGGAACTGTGTGAGAGTGAGATGAGATATTTCATTCTCCAAGAGATGTGTGTGCTGCACTCATAATATTCAGCCCAAGAGCTCAGGTCCCAGACTTGGCCGCTGTGTGGAAAGGCAACATGCAGCCACTACATCACCAGATGAAATCTCTTCTCCATTTTAAAACCTCTGCCACCACCACCAAATCTAAAAAAGGTTTTATCTAACTCCAATTTGGTGTTTTATAGTAGCATACTCTTTGTAAATCTTCCCTCATAGCCCTTTATTTCCTTTTAACAGTTGTATTCTGTGTGTATTTCTTCTTTCTGATTACTCTGTCCCAATTCCTTCAGTGATGTCAATGTCCAGTGTTTGTAATATCATATTTTCAGCCATAGAGATAAATTGAGAGGTCACAAAGAATGATCTAATTGACCAAGGCAGGAGGAGACAGTTGATGATAAAAGAGAGGGTTATCTTCCAATGCCCTCTATGAATAGGTATGGGGAATTGCACAACACTTTTAATGGTTTCCTTGGGGTAAAATGATTAGACATAACACATTTTATCCAAGCATTGCAAATGGGGCTTGTAAAGATGTGATGGAAAATCCCTGATGAGACGAGGTTGGATCCTCAAGGGGTTTTAGCTGACCAGTCTGTAAAAAGAAGTCTTTGTTTAATAGATAAACAGGTCTTTTAAAAGCATCTCTCTGCTCCCCACCGCCTTTTTACTGCTTGTTACAAATTTTACAGCATGAATCTCTGGGTTTATGAATCAGAAGAAAGATGGTAGTGAAAGTGAAGAGAGGGCAGGAGTGTTTTATTGACCTCTCAGTGTGATGGAGACACTGTTTAAATTACACCATTTGTGTACGTTTTGTGAGGTCACAAATAGCAATGTTGCAAGTACCATTGAGAATCTCACTAAACAGACAGCTTTGCGGCACCAAAACACTTTCTTCTCTGTTTTTCCAGCAGAGGTATCTCACAGTGAGCTTTGTTGTTTCATGTCATATATTTTGGTTTGGCACGTGGAAAGTGCTTTCATTTAACAAATCTTTTATTGGGTCAATTTCCTGTTGCTTTTTTCCTTTGAGTGCACTTGAGGGAATTTAGCTGTTTAACAGGTTTACTCCTGTGTCAGGTATTTATTTTAAAGGGCTTCTCTGTTTTTCTGTGGATGGTTTGATTTTCTGTGCGGAAAGTTTATTCTGTCTTTAGCTTGTCCCTGTGACAAGGGTACATTTAAGTAGGTTCCATTGTGCTACTAGACAGCTTGGTGTGCATTTTACAGAAAGGAGGACATCAGAAACGAGAGACATGATGACCTTGTTTTAGGGCTTTATAACCTCAGTATTCTTGCCCTAATCTCCAGTAGGGTTTGTTCAGTTTGGGTGGTTGCAGCGATGCCATATTTGGGGAAAGAGTTTAAAGGGACCTTTTAGACAGGTTTTTAACTATTGTAAAAGCACCAGAGAAGTGGAAAAGATCATTTAATTGTTCTACTGATTATTTTTCCATGTGTTTTGTAGAGATTAAATAGCTAGTATGTTTTATACATTTCCTTTATTTGGTCATAAAGAAGCTCTGCATTTACAAATGTGTGGAATAAGAATTTTCTATATTCCCTAGGATCTAAATTTTTTTTTATAAACCAACTTTTTATCCCTTCTAGTTGCATAGAAGAGATTTTTGGAGGGTGTCTCTACTGATCTTTTTTGCCCCAGATTTCCCACCATTGTCACTACTAGTTCAGCTCCACGAATGGAACTAATGCAGGGAACTCTAGTGTAGACATGGTGTTAGATGACTCCATTGCACTTTTAAGCAGTGTTCTGCATCTCTGTGCAGAGCCAGATGATCTATGCCACAAGGGGGTTTCAGAGTTTCAGGAGCTGTTGGCACTACTTCCATTGTTACGACCTGAATGCAGGGCCGTCTTAAGCCTCTCGTAGGCCCTAGGCACATTTCTACTTTTATTAAATATGTTTCTAGTTCCTATATATATGATATTTTTATTTCATATTTTTTTGTTTCAAAGTCAAGCGATGGGGACGTTGCCTGGTGAAGACTCTTTGAGCTGCTCAGTCCACCGCAAGTCGCCACCGAATGCGAACATGCACGCTCCTGGGTGTGGGAAGTTATTTGATTTTTTGCGCCTTCTTGACCCCACCCTGGGCTCACTGAGGGGAGGAGGTGCACACGCAGAGCTGATAGGCAGGACCTGCTGGGCAGCGCCTCAGGCGGCCAAGTGCACGCGCACATGAAGGATTGGTGGGCGGACCCCGCTGTGCCGCTGAGCGCGCGCTCAGGGCTGGTGGGCAGAGCCCGCTGGACGGGGAGGGAGTGAGGCCGAACAGCTGCCCACAGCCCTTACTGTGTGACTGACTCTGACAGGCCTGGGCCAGGTGGGCGAACATGGTGGCCTACCTGGTCATTTACAATGTGGTGATGACGGTGGGGTAAGAGCGGTCCCATTCCCACTCCAGCTGGGGGTTCATTCCTCTCCGGCGCTGGTCTCCTCCCCATCAGATTTGGAAAAAGAATTTATTGATGAGTTTTTGTAGGCCCTAAAAACTTCATAGGTCCTAGGCACAGTGCCTAAAGTGCCTAATGGATAAGATGGCCCTGCCTGAGTGGAGCTGAACAGGTCAACAAGAAACCTTTGTGTAGAGGTAAACCGAGATCGGATAAGGCTTTGCAGTTTTCTGAATCTGCAGAAGGACAGAATATCATTGAGGGAGCTCGCCCCTTTCACCTAAATATGGTATTAACATAGGAATTCCGTTATCAAGGAGAATTTAAGTAGCGGAGGTGCAGGGTCTTCACATGAATCATGCTGCTTGGGGTGTAGTTTCATCCCACATTCAAATTAATGGTGTATTATGCCACTGCAGTTGCACTGCTCTCTGAGTAGGTGTGCTGCAGTTCCTGTTAAGCAGTGGCCTGTGGGAGATTTTAAACAGCCTGGAGCCCAAGAGGACGGTGGGAGAAGAAATCAAATTCCCACAACTCTTTCAGACACTCCCCTAAGTGCTTGGGAACCAGTGTTATTTCCAGTGCTTAAAGTATAATTTGATGGGCCCCGGAACCCTCCTAATCTCCGGGCCCCCTTCCTGTATTGTCTGGGCCCCCTTCATGCATGTGTGGGCCCAAGCCCAGGTAGGCATTTGCAACCACTTCTCAGTACCACATGCATCAGTTATCGCTCCCTAAAAATATTTATAATTTTATATGGCATTTATGTCTATAGCAATTATTGTCACAAACTAGCAAACACTGCATAACACAAGACCATCAGATCACCCCCTTCCCTGCCTCATTAACTCAAGTATGATGATAAAAGCTCATGCAATAAATACATTTGTTAGTTTTTAAAAGTGCCACCGGACTCCTTGTTTGTTTTGCTGAACTAGACTAACACGGCTACCCCTTTGGAACTTATCTACTATATGGTTTCCACTGGTCTTATCCCTGATGGAAACTTTCCTAAAAATGCTAACATACACAAAGCTATAATGAAGACTTCAAGAGTATATGACTTCTGTAGCATTGCCAATAGCTTGGGTGCTGGTTGAAGTACTTGGAAATATGTTATTTAAACATAGATAGAAAAGGGAAGATGGCATTAAAATCACCATGACTTGTGATTGATAACATCAGGCCTCATTTTTCCAAAGCACCTTCTATCTGAAAAGCTGAAATCACTTTACAAGGGATAATGAACCAAGCTTTGTACCGCTCCTAAAGTAGCGGTTCTCAAACTTTTTGCATTGGCGATCCCTTTCACACAGCCAGCCTCCAAGTGTGGTCCCAGCCAAATTAAAAATACATTGTTTTCTAGGCAACACTATTTTAAATGCTAAATTTTAAATGCAAAACAAACTGCTTGAGCCCCACCAACTCTTTCCTCACAAATGAAGCACAGCCTCAAATCTACATCACCCCAACCTCGTCCACTAGTGCCCACATCAGACCCCTCTTTCCCCATGTCCTCAGCCCCCAACCCCGTTCCCTAAGGTCCCTGCTCCCAAACCCCCATTCCAGCCCTCTTAACCCCCCAGCCCTCACCTTCCCCCATCTTCACTCCACCCCCCTTCAGCCCCCCAACCTCCTCCACACCTTCCCAGGCCCCTCCATCCCTAGCCCCCACTCCACTCCCCCAATCTCCTCCATCCCTCTCCAGGCCCCCACCCAGTCCCCACTCCAGCCGTCCACAGTCCCCTCCTCCGCTACCGAGCCCCCACCAGCCCCCAATCTTGACCCCTTGCTCCAGCTGTCTATAGCCCTCTCCACCACTACCCAGCCCCCACCAGCCCCCCATAGTGACCCCTTGCTCCAGCCATCCACAGGCCCCTCCACCCAGTCTCCTTGTCCCCATGCCCCCTCCGCCCCTCCCCAGGCCTCCAACTCCATCCATCCCTCCCCAGCCCCCCGCATCCAGCCCCCTTGCTCCAGCCGTCCATAGTCTCCTTCACCACTACCCAGCCCCCCAACCTGACTCCTTGATCCAGCAACTTGCGAGTCCCATTCCCACCTCCGGTCTCTGCATTGCCCCTTACCTTAACCCCTGCCTACAAAGGCCTGGGACCGGCCGGAGGCGGCGGAGCATGGCAGCCGGCAGAGGAGCCGGATCAGGCCATGCTGCCGGCAGCCACCGCCCTCTGCTCCCGCCGCCACCGCACTCCAGCCCCTCGGGCCTGATCCTGCCCCTCTGCCGCCGCCACCACACGCAGGCAGCGTGGCCAGGTAAGGCCCGAGGGACCCCTTCCCCTTCCTCTGCCCCTCGTAGCCCCTTTCCCGGCTCCACTGCCCGCTGCTTCCCCCCAGCCCCTTCCCAAGCCCCTTACCTGGCCGGAGGCTCGGAGCTGCAGGGATGGCCGGCAGAGCCGCTTCTGGGCCAGGCCACTCCTGCCCTGAGCACGCGCTGTCTGAGCATGCTCAGGGCGGGAGATTTGAACCTCCCCAGCCTGGCTGCAGCAGGAGTCTGCGGCTTTGCTGCGGGGGGGGGGGGGCCCTGGGCAGAACGCAGCGTTCCACCTGGGTTTTCTATTTTTAGGGGCCCCAGAACGCGGGTCCCGGAACGCCGTTCCAGTGCGTTCCCCCTTACTTTAACCTCTGGTTATTTCCAACTTGTCTTTTCAAATTGAAGGCCAGACTGAACACTGAGCTACTCCTGGCTGAGAGAAAGGTCTGCTGTCCGATGTTATGAAAAGCTTTCACCAGGTGGCAGATGGTGTTCTGCAGCATTCACGTTGGTGCTACTCCTCAGCTCACTGAGTAGGCACTGCAATGTCCTCACACTTCCTACCCCTAAAGAGTAGCCTGCTTTCTGCAGTACTTGAGAGAAGAAGCTCAGTAGCAGGAGAGCCACTTTTGTCTCTGGGTAACAATGACAAACCACGTTGCATTGAGTTTCTCTGAAGATTCAGGCCAAGCAGCAGTGAATGCAGAACTTCAGAATGAGGGAATGGTCTCTTTTCTGGTCTGCTAACCCTGCCTTTGCAGTTACTCTGTGGAAGTTAGCTACCCTGAGTTACTCATTGTTGGGGAGTCCTTGGTGGATGATGTAGTCATGGAGATGTGAATGACAATATGCAGCACGTTGCAGGTCAAGGCCCCAGTGTGCAAGAGATAATTGAAGAAATCCTACAGCTGGGATCTCTTAACTGTGCAGGAGCTATTGACGGAAATTATGTTCCAGTTCTCAACAAGTTTGTTAACAGGAATGGGTATTAGTCAACAGTGAAAAAGGTCCTTGTGGATCTTTCAGATGGGTTCATGAATGTGCATGTATGGTGCCCAGGGAAAATACTTGATACTAGCTTTTTATAACAACTCTTGACTTTTCAAGAGCAGTAGGAGGAAGACTCTCTTTACATGGCCTGACATTGATGTTAATGGCATCTCTGCTCCCACTGTGATTCCCAGAGAACTTTCATATGTGCTTTTGTCATGATTAACAAAACCAGGATTACACAGACCTGAAGAAAAGCTGTTCTTCTGGACACTCTGCGCATGCTGGATAGTGGTGTAGGGTCCTCCTGGGATGATGAAAACAAGACCTGCACTGACAGATCTCAGTGACTAACATTTGCCTGCTTCATTTTGCGTAGTTTACATTGAAGCAAAGGTATTATGTTCCTTACACAGTGGAGCAAGAAGGCAGCAGGATGTGAAGCAATTTAATGCCTGGCCAGACAGATAACCCTTCTGGCATACCTGACCCTTGGACAGTAGTGTGTAGAAACCAGACCAGACAGGCCACTTGAGTAGTGACTGGTGCACTGTAAGTTGTTGGTGGGAGGTTGTTCGTGCTGTTGAGGCTACTAGACTAATGATTCCTATCCATGATGACATTGTACAATGTACATTGGCGTGATGGCAGGCAGCACGAGGGTTTAATCTTGCTTGAAGCAAATCTTGTGCAAGTGATGGCATAATGGCGTCTGTGTGCTGTAGGGTAGGTCTTTATGCTTGGATGCACCCAACAGTTGTTATTGGTTGTGTCTTTTACAGTGCCTAGCATGATGGGTTCCCATTCTTGTTTGGGGTCTGTAGGTGCTACTGACATATACATTAACTAATAGGGAATTTTGGGTCCCAGTATTGCTGATGTAGACACGGGCAAATGGAATCCAGTTAGATAGGCCAGGTATGAATTACACATCAGTGTGCATATGGATTTCCCATTTGGTGCCGGTTAGGTTAGTTATCCTTGGATCAAAACCAGACCATTTAAAACATTAGCACCATTTTTTTCCTCCTATTGCCAATGAAGCGTCTTGCACTAAGAGGGAATTTAAGCATGAGACGGAACAAACAGCATTTAGCTTTTTACTGTCCCTCAGGAGATGTGCCGTGGGAAAGCAGCTTTTGTTTCCTTCTGGGATTCCATCAGAGCCTTTCTGGTGGGATGCTGTAACAGGGAGGCAGAATTAGGAACCGTGTTACCACAGAATTATCTATTGTCAGATGTCTCTGGAGCTACTTGAGGGGGTTCCAAACAGTGGGAGATGTACAGAGGTAGAGCTGCACCAGTGTACCAAGGCTGGGGAAGCGCAGGTTACTGAGCTCTTAGTGATTTATGTGTGATAAGGGTATGTGAAGAGGATGCTGCACAGATTGTCTGTTTCCAACTCTGCCATAAACTCAGTGAAGCCTCCGTATGGAGTTATGGAGCTATAGAGACAGTAGTTCCTTTTCTGCGCTTTTTGGTCACTGTTCCTCCTCACCCCCAGTAGCTTCTTTAGTCTTGGGGTTTCTGGTCATAGAAATAGAAGGAAATGAGCATTCTATTGATTTGGTTTGGTGATTTGGCGAAATGACCAGTGGGATAAACTGAGACCAATTCCACTCCTCTCCCTGGTGATTGATGGTCATTTTAACCTCCTGATTCTACAGCTTCCTGAAGCTGCTTTGTCTGAAAATGAGTTTTGGCATGCTGAGGTTCAGACATTTGTCCTGAGCCAGAAATATACACAGATTTGCTCTCTAATTTAATAAAGTCATCCAAATAATATGATTTCTCCCGTAACCATCGTTTGTTTTATAGCAAAATGATAATGGGAAAGTCATTAGAAATAATAAACAAAACAAAACCCACAGCATTAATCCTTCACTGAGCCTGACTGATGGGGAGAAGAATAAAAGCATTTGAATCTTAGTTAGCCAGTGCAATGTTTGGTGGCTGCTGCTGTTTTTTAAGCAAATGTAAAATGATGCTTCAAGAAGATGTGGTGTTTTAAATTTTTATTTTTTTAAAGGGTTTTCTGGTGTCTCAGCAGATGGAGACAGTGAGGCCAATGCAGACTTTCTCTCCTGCAACCAGGTTTTTATTTTTATTCAATGCTGCATTGTTATGGAACAAACAGAGTCCTGTGGCACTTTTAAAGACTAACAGATTTATTTATCACATGAGCTTTCATGGGAGAAAATCCCACTTCATCAGACGCTTTGAAAGTGGCGTCCGAGAAAGTGGGATTTTCACCCATGAAAGCTCATGCGATAAATAAATCTGTTAGTCTTTAAAAGTGCCACAGGACTCTGTTTGTTTCTCTTCAATAGACTAACACGGCTACCCCTTTGGAACTTGCATTATTAGGGTGGTTTCAATATTCCTTCTTCCCTCCAAAATGGACTGGTACAATGTATAACAAACTATCATCTCTCTCTACCCAAAAAGCTTTCCTTTCAGCATTATTTTGTTTACTAGTTTACTTTCCCTCCAGTTGTGCCAACAGCCAGTGCCTTAAGAACTGCACCTGCAGGAAAGCCTGGGGTGTGTATATTTTCACTTGTTTCTCTCTTATTTCCCAGTCTGATTGGATTAATAAATCCATATTTAAGGCTCTCTTCTCTTCCCTATGCTTAACCCATATACTCTAAAATGGCTTTTCTTATAAAAGTTTGACTTTTTTTTCTCTGTAGGTATTTAAAGGGGGAAAAAACTCTATAGAAATATGGAAAAACCCCTTGAGGAGAAGCTGTCTCTCCAAATCTCCAAAAGGTTTTCTCTCTTCTCTCTCTTACTGCTTGTGGCTTTGTTTGTTAGACACTTGTCAGGCCCATTGAACTAAATGATGCAAAACCAGAGACATAACAGCTCCTTTTATCTCCCTCTGAAAAACACAATTTGTCCCTGCCATCTCTAGGGCACTCCGCTGTAAAGTCCTGCTTTTTTCCGGCATGTTAAGTATTGCTCCGTTCTTTCCCCTTCCCTCCTAAGGGGGAATATTTTATCTGCTTTGCACTGCCATTACATAGTGAAAAAGCAGGTGTGTATGCAGTGAAGCTACTGGTGTGGTTGTGGTGGGCTTAACTAGCCATTTGGGGGGTGTTATTTTTAACCTTTCTTCTACCCACATGTGCCCTGAACATAGGAGATTCTCAGGTTCAATCACCTGAATGAGAACATATTGAGAAAATGCTGTTCTCTGTATGCATGCGTACAACCTCGTCCCCCGCCACTTTCTTTGCAGGGAGAAACTGTGATTAAAATACTTAGCTGAGGAAAGATTTTCTTCAAAGCAAGGGAAAGGCTCTTTGGCTCAAATTCTCCAAAGTACCTTTTGTAAGGCAGACAACTGCAGGATGCTTAAAGCCATGGAAAAGTAGGTTCCTTGCTAAGTCTTCCCTACTCTTTAGGAACATCTGTGAAACACTTTGTGAGACTTCTCCTCACTGGAGATCTTCATCTGCTGAGGCTCTGAATCTTGACACTCTTTTGAGTTCTCTGTACAAGGCAACATTCTTGACCCTTACAGACTATGTAGAAGTATATCAGTCAAGATATATTATCAATACAATTTTATATTTATTTTTATAGATATATTTTAATGCCAGTTGCTGAAGTCCTGAAGGACTGTCTTGGAAGAGGACATTTTTTCCTTATGATTTTTTTCCCTTCTTTTCCTTCTGGGACATTTATTTCTTTGATATTAGGTTGCTGATGGCATCTGAACCCTAGTACTTCACTCAAGGAAAACTGTGTATAGCATGATCTTGTAAGTATTGATCTTTAACGTACATTGTAACATCACTATGCCACACTGGCATCCTGGAGGCACTACAGTTCTTGGAGAACAGGGGGAGCTGCCTTCTGTGGACACTTATGACCCCTTTTGGGGGGGAAAAAAGGAGGGGGAGATTTTTTTAATAGGATTGGACAGGAGTCCCACGCTGTCTTCCTGAATGAGAACTAAGATGGCTGCAGTATGGGGTTTTAGGGATTGAGGGGAAAAGTGGGGAGATAGGGCCAGATATTCTTCTGTAGGGTTATTAAAAAAAAATCCCCACTCTCTGCAACAAGTGCCTCATGTACAATTACCACTTTTGGAATATGAACTAAATTAAATTTCCAGATAATTGTAAGAGGTGTACTAAACATAAATGGATCCTATTAGAGATGATAAATCCAGACTAGGATTAAGATTCCTTAATACCTGCATGAAAAATTCAAGTATGTTAATGACAAAATAAAAAATAAAAATGTCAATAACCACAAAAGGGCCTCCTTTGTGCACGTTGGGGAGGATTGCTAACACGCATGCCAATAGAGTCTTGTGGCACTTTTAAAGACTAACAGATTTATTAATCGCATGAGCTTTCGTGGGTGGGATTTTCTCCCACGAAAGCTCATGCGATTAATAAATCTGTTAGTCTTTAAAAGTGCCACAAGACTCTGTTGTCTTTCTACAATAGACTAACACGGCTACCCCTTTGGAATTTGACGCATGCCAATGACAGTCTAGTTGGATAAGAGAAATAGAACTCGCATGGAGAGGTTTTAAATTGGGGCAAATAGTTTGTTCTGGGAGGTTGACATTCTCTGCTGCACCTATGTCCTGTGCTGGGGCAGATGCCTACATGAGTAAACAAGAAGTTAAAGAGCTCCTCTGGGAATTGTCCCCAATCCAGCACACCTGTGAGACTTGTCAAGCCCGGAGGCTTTGGAAGGATCCCTGTTCAGTTTGGGGTGGCATTCTGGAGGAGCAGGGCTGTAACTCAGCCCCTAGAAGCGTGAGTTGCTGACTGGGACAATCACTTGGCAGTCTTTCAGCAAGAAGAGGAGCCTGTTCTTTGCTCTTAGCCCTGGACTCTGCCTTTGAGGGCCATAGAAGCATCCCACCTTTTTTTGGTTTGTTTGGCCTGCTTTACACCCAGTACTGGGCGAGATGCCCTGAGTAGCACAGCTGGAGGGCTGTGCCCCAGACACTGAGCCAATGACAATGCTGTGGTGAGGGGCGAAGCTCCACAATGAGAGCTGTGTTCGCCTTGTCTCCAAAGGGGTGCCAGAAAAGTACAACTTACTCCAGGTCCACAATGGGTCATCCTTGTCATTCTTTCAGGGGGTGAGAAAGTGAGAAGTTAATGCACCTGCAGCTCACTCTAGTCTAGAAGAAACCACTTGGACTGTTGGAGAAACCCAAAGAGAAGGGCTTCATTTGTTATGGACTTCAGACTTCTCTGACCTCATTAGGGAAAGGCTGTCACCACCTGAAATTACCACGTGACATTTTCTGAGTTGGCCCGGACCGGGAAGAGCTGTTTGGGATCTGGCTCTGGCTGGCTTAAACTATGAAGTTGCATTTGGTGGAGTCACTTAAAAATTGTTTTCAGGCCACTCACTTGCCAAGGCCTTGGTTGTTCTGTGATGTTGAGCTTGTGGAGAACAAGTTGATGGGATCCAAGGGGAGAGGGCTGAACGCATATCCGACTTCCGAGGATCAGCTGCAGGTCAAGTTGCTTCTTGGGGGTTTCTCTCAGCTAAACAGCGCGTTAGCCTCCTGGTTTTATTTGTGGCGTTTGGAAGGGGAATCTCCGAGCTCCCTTTTGGAATGGACTCCGTCCCACACTAAGGCAACAGGATGTGGCTAATAGAGGCAGTACTTTTCTGCCCTTCTTTTCCAGTATGTCACAGAAGCAGGGCGATGACAATCACTAGATGTAAAGTCCCAGGAAAGGGCCTGTAGGAGAGGGGGATGGTGGCTCTCGTTCTTTTCACTAGAGATGTGAGTGACATAGTTCGGCTGTCTTGTCCTGCCTCCTTCATCCGGGAAGGGCTGCGATCCAGCTGTGAAGTTACTTATCATTCAGCTGATGGCTTTTTGGAAATAGTCAGTCATCAGGCACTTATGGATCTCTCAGGCCCCTTTCTCTCCCTAATAATCCCACCTCTTGGGAGGTATTGATTCCCCACTGTTGGCTGTCTCTTGGCATTCCATGGTCCATTTTTGTCTGTATAAATTGCTGTGTTATTATTTTCACACAGCAATTACCTGCTTTGATTTCTTTCATCCTGAATCTTTGGCCAGAAATCTAAACTCTATCGACAAACCACAATAGCAAAAGAAGGGGGTGGGAGGTGGGAAGATGTTTAAAGAACAAACTTTGGGAAGAGCTTTCTCCAATGCAAAATAAATAGTTTATTTATACATATATTTGTTCCATGGAGCAGAATCCCAGTGAAGTTCAGTCCTGTCACTTTCTCCTCTTGCTACTGTGTGGAACTGAGGTGACCAATGAAAGAGAAACAGAATTGCATGGGGAACGTAGCCCTGGGGAGGCCTGTGAAACAGGTATTTGTCAGTCTTCGCACCACCCTGTTTGCATTGCTAACAGAAAGATTCTTAACCTCCCTAATCAGACCATTCTGCACAGAATCTGCCTGGAATCTTTGTGGCAGGGATTCTGTGGGGTGCTCCCAAACTTAATTGACTTATTTTATATTAAAATATGGGAGGAGACTGATTATCACCTGTTTCCAGGTGCAGAAGGAATGGAACTTGTGTGGATTGCTGCCAGCAGCTAGAAAAGTTACACAAGGGACAGTTATCTGAGCTGGGGTTCTGTGGGCTGCTAAAAGAGCACTTGGGCTATATTCTCTGGAATTCTAGTGCATTGCAAATATTTATCAATCAACACGCCCCATCAGTGACTGACTACACTAATGTTTTTGTCTAGGAATTTCTCCTCCTTGCACAAGCTGGGTCAGCTCCACCTGTTGTAGGACAGTAGGGTAGTGCAGATGGCTCCAGGCTACTGCTGCTTTCACCATCATATTTCCTCATCTTGTTCAGAGTAAGTCCAGGGAATGCATTGGACTTCTAGGATTTGCTGGCATCTTTTCCACAATGCAGTTTCTACCATGATTACTATTGGTGGAGTTGGACTAATGTTAGCTGTGGTGGGAAACTGGCCAAAAAGGCTACTGTAGTCAAGATTTGTGAATGAGATGGGGAAATAAATGCAGAAAGATTAAGTGATCTGACAATCTTCACATGGGGAGTCTGTATCTGAGCTGGGATTTGTCTCTTGCTTAGTCCACAGAGCATGCTTACTCTCATGCTATTAAGCTGTCATGCCTTGTGTCTGGAGATCATGGTGGCTGCTCCTCAGAAGTGCCCATTGAGTTGCAAGTGGTCTAAGGAAGCTTGCTGCTTCATTGGCAACAATGCCCCCAACAGCTGTTCACTGAAGTGAGTTCCAAAATCAAAAGAATCTCTGAATATGGTTTTTTCAGGCCACAAAGGCCAGCTGTAGTCATGTGGTGGTGTGGGTGAGGAAGAGTCTAGGACTTTGAATATCAGATGCTGAGGAAAATGAACTTTCAGACCTTGTGATCTGTCCACATTTTTACTTCTGTTATAAGGAAAAGGGCTAGAAATTTAATTGAAACTAAATGAAAACTGAGATTTGTACTGATATGTCTAGGTCCCAAAATCCTGCATAAAAGCGGAGTATCCACAGCTGCAGGTTGCCTGGCCTTCAGAGGCCTGTTCTGATGGAAGCCATTTATCTAAGCCATTTACTTCTAGTCCAAGTCAAGAGATGTACATATAGTGACCAGGAAGAGTTCAGCATCGGGCTCTTGAGCAGCAGATTTGAACTCTAATCCAGTACTGGTAACTGGTACCAAAAGAAGACTGATTAAATAAATTTGAAGCCCATGAAGTATCCTTCCTTATGTTTCACAGGAGAGTGTACTCTCTTTTGAGCCAGGATTAGAATACACCTATGAAGCAGGTGGGGGTGAGGCATGAAAGAATTTGGAATGGCCATTATACAGCTCCTCTTGAGGGGCATGTTTTCAAGGGACATGTAGTGGAGGACCGTGAAGTAAATGAAGCAATTGGGCAGCGGGTTTTCCGTTAGTCCTCTGTTTTCATTTCTGTATTCTGTACCATATAGCTTGCAGCCTTCCAGAAGTGACAAGAATTTTCCCTACTATGGCACAAAGTTCCAAACCCAAACTTGAAGGCATTTTGTTATTAAAACGGTACGCCTGGCCAGTGAGAGCTCTCACTTGAACAGAATCCCCATCCTAGCAGAGAATAAATTAAAAAGCCACTGGTCAAGCCTGCCTCAGGAGTACAGGGAGCAGAGATAGGGCCAGAAAGTCAGATAACAAATAGTGTCCAGAGTTGTGATGCCTGGTTCAAGGCGTGAAATTAAAACCCTTTCTCCCCCTCTCTGCACCCTGTAATAAAACACTTCCTTCCACAGTCTGGTGATACTGACTGCGAAGAGGAGAATAATTAAATATCTGGAGATTTTGTTTCTGAAGACAGGTTTCCCAGGGAAATGTCCCTTCTTCTTAGTCTTTCTCTTCTTTGGACACCTGCTGCTAATTTTGTAGCATTGCCCTGTTGCTGCCCCTCTGTGGTATCCTCGACTCAGGCACTGGCCTGTGGCAGATTCTCTTTTGCCTCTGGACACAATGTAGAGAATGCCCCAAGAACTGCTATCTCTGACTCTGCCACTGCAGCCATGCTGGGAACACACTGGTCCCCGTATGCATCGGGGCCTCTGTGGACAAGGTGCAAATACACAAGGCACAATTACTTTAATGAGTAACAGAGATCAAATTGTCAGTTCCTAACCCAGCCAGTAGGGGCAGCTCAGCACCAGGATTTAAAGATAACCATTCCTCATGGGGTCCTTCAGGCTTAGCTCCCGGGCTACTCCCTCCACTCTACCTCTTGCCCAAAGGCAATGGAGCTCTGGCCTTCATGTCCCCAGCCAAAGCTCAGATGACTTAACTGGGCTCTCATTGGGGCCTCTCTGAACTGTTTTTTCAAATATATGGTTGATCCACTCCCATAGTACCCACTCTCAGGTCTCAGCGCAACATCATCCTGTTGTTACGGTTGCCCCCAGCTGTCAAATGGCAGCTTCCCATTGCTCAGCATTCAGTTTCTGTTCTATTAGCTGCCTGACCTTCTCTCTGCAATTAGCAGCCTCTGGTTCTTTCTCCAGCCCATGCCTTTCTGGCATTTTCTTTTCCTGTCCTCTAAGGATTCTGGACCCCTCTAATAGCTGGATGTGGAACTGGAAGATGATACAGACCATTGCTGGAGGGATAGGGGAAGGTACCTAGCCAGTAGCAGACTGATTGCAGTGGGGAGGAGACACCCGGGATATAAAGGATACAAAGACTTAGAGACAATAACCCCCCTAAAGAAACACACAGTGAGGGGGAGAGGGCTGAAGCTGGGTATTCATTGTTCAATCTTGATGTGAGTGATTTGTCTACGTGGCTGTACAGGGAATATTTCATGCTGGGACGTGTAGCCCTTGAGGCCATATTTCCACATTAAAGATGAGGATGGCTGTAAACCACAGAATTAATGGGCTGCGCTGAGCCTGTTTCCAGGCTGTGCTTTGCCCACTTCTGCTGTATATAGAAGTGAAAAAGTGTCAGTGAGTCTTGTTTGACCATAGTTGGCAGTGTTGTTGTAGCCATGTTGACATTAGAGGCTCAAGCTAGATATTAGAGACTCAAGCTAGGTGAGGTAATATCTTTTACTGGACCAACTTCTGTTTGTGAGAGTGACAAGCTTTCAAACTTACACGGAGCAGACCTGAAGCAGAGCTCAAAAGCTTGTCTCTTCATTTCACTGTGTCATTTGAGACAGCTCGCTCTTAAAGTGGCTAAGCACCTATTTCAGCCCTGCACTTGGTTAACAGCGTACACCAGGCTCTGGAAAGAAGTCCCCAACCCCAAAGAAGTGCACACATTTTATCAGACTTCATTTCCAAAACCTGAAGGCTTTACAGAGCTCTGAAAGGACGAACTCCTGTTGCTTCTCTGGAGTTACCACAGAGAAGCAATGAAGCAGCAGCACTTTTTAATCAAAGTTACATTAGGTGAAGCCTTATATTATTCACCTTGCTTTATTACAGCTATTTTTACTCAGGGGTTAGAAGTTAATACTATTCTGCAAGCCTGGTTTTACTGAACTCTGGCAGCTGCTGAAATCCATCAGCAAATCAAGACATTGGAGGAAAGAGCCAAAGTGGAAAAATAAACTCAGCAACTGAACTGAAAGAGCTGTTAAAAACAAACTTTAAAAATCCTTTAATAATAGAGGGTATAGACTGAAGTGGTAGGAACAAACCAGGGACATCAGTTCTAATCAGCAGAATGAAGGGGCTCCAATCACTGCAGTGTGGGAAACCAGGACTGTAATGGGAGTGGTAGTGGGGAGGAAGGCGGTTTCAGTGCTGTGATGCCAGCAGGCTGTTTATCATGGGCTAGAAAATGAATCAGAACTCTGTTATGGTCCTCAGCTCCACACCTGGTGGAAACAATGAACCTGATTCTATTGGGGGTACATCGACTCAGGAGACTGAGGTGTTGGCTGCAGTTAACTGCTTAATGTCAGGCCTTTTTAGAAAATAAAATACGACAAGCCTATTTTCAAAGCAAGACACGGGGTTTCAGTGGTGTAATTTCCTCTGACTTCAATAGGCTACTGACTGGTCTAGGAGCTGCATCATCTTTTGAAAATGAGGAAACGGTTTGGTTGGGAATGGGAACTGGAAACCCCTCTATATTTTAATAAAGGGTCCGAATGCAGCATTCCCTAAACCCAGTGAGCTTTTCCTGAAGCCCTTATGCTTCCCGAGTCAATGATTCAGTGCCATTAGTTACAGCCCAGACTTTCCCAGAGATGGTGCAATTGTAGTGCTAGGAGAACTAGACTTGCACGGGGTCCAGGCTTATTGCTGGGAAGTTCTGTGTTATGGGGGCGGGGTCACTGCTGCAAGTTGAGAGAGACTCTCCTGCTCCCTTTTTAAACCAACTATCTTTTAAAAGCTAAAAGCATACCTTTGCCAATTCCTCCATCAGTCTGCAGCCTTCACTTCCAGAACTGACTGCTCGCTAGCAGGAGCTTATGGAGGGTGAGATAATAGGCTGCGTGGACTTGTGGGGAGAGAAGAAGGAATGTGTGCTTCCAAGGGGAAGGGGAGAGGGTCCATTACATGGTCAGCAGGGGAAAACGTGCTGCCTGGGGGAAGAAATATGAATGTGGGTTTCTGGGAGCATGGAGCATTGTGGCTTCTGAAGTTCCTTTCCCCCATCTTATGGGCTTAGCACCCCAACCTGTATGGACTCCAAATGGTAAGTGCAGGTCTGTAGATAGACTATGAAGTTGGCTAGGAGAAGTGGGACTCATTAAACTTTATGGCAGCTAATGGTGCTGCCATGACTTTTTAGGGTCTATATCAGCTGACATCAAAGAACGATGAGAGAATATGGCAATCTGTCTGTACCTACGTGGCAGCCCATATTTGATGTGCAGTCTGCCATTGCAGTAATGTGTTGCTGAACAAATTCTGGCTGCAAAGGTAATTGTAGCTGTTTACTGTCTCAGCCTCTCACAGTAGCATACATTTATAAGAGGCTGGCTGGTGTAGGAATCAGTTGTATTGCAATAGTACCTTCAACCCTAGAGCACCATTGTGCTATGCACCATGCAAACACAAAGGATGATTCCTGCCCCAAGGAGCTTACAGTTAAGTATCAGGCAAAAGACAGTTGGTGGGTACAGACAGATGGGAATGTGCAAAGAACCAATGAGACAGGATTGGTCAGTGAGATAGGCAGTGGTCTCAGCATATCAGCAGCCTAACTGGTCAAGTTTCTGTAGGCCTCCCAGCAAAGGAGGATTTTGAAGAAAAGTAATGAGGTTATTTTTGGGGAGCTCCTCCCAAGCATGAGGGACAGCATGGGAGAAAGAAGAGAGGTGCTTGCTTGAAAATATAATGAATGGGCAATAGAGTATAGGGCATCACGGGCTGATCAGAGGCAAGAGTCGGCATCTCAATAATGCATAAAAGGCAATCGGTGTAGTGGGGATAGGCTGCTTTGGTCCCACCCTCTCCCAGCAGGGGTCAATGATTGGACTACGGCATAGTCTAGTGCAGTTGTTTTCAAACTATGGGTTGGGCCCCAGGTCTGGGTTGCAGACCCTCAGGTACTGGGTCGCGGCGTCCCCTGCTGCTGTCACCAAAAGACTGGAATGCATTGCTGAAAGATGGAATTGTTGGGTTGGGGGCATAAATGATTTTTTTTTCAACTGGGTCCTGAGGAAAAAAAATTGAAAACCACTGGTGTAGGGTTGCTGGCTGTGAGAAAGTCTGTAGTTATTGTACTCTGGTCCAGCTGTCAGGGCAAGAGTAATGTGTAGGGGATGGTGAGTACTAATGTTTGAAGCCAGTATCTACCTTGCTTACTCAGGAATGAGCCTTTACAAAAAGCCCTCTTGCTGGAGGTGGGACTGAAAAAGAAATGAATAATTCAGGCTGTTTGTTGGGTTAGGAGCTCATGCTCCTGCCCTAGAAAGAATAATATGAAAGAGAAACTGTCATCTGGGCTGGTAGCTATGTCTCACTGCTCGCCACTGGTTTTTATGGACAAGTATGTCTTTCATATGTAATAGATTTCTTCTTAGCAGAGGTGGTAAGTGTCTTGTGCCTGCCATTCAGAACAGAGCATTAGGCAATGGCAGGCCAGGGAACCCTGGATAGAGTGTAGGAGAATCTGTATTTCCTCGTTTTAGTCAATGTCCTGGATAGCCTGAATAAATACTTGTTTACCTGAATCATTACTACTGAAAGTCTGCACAGTCATCTCAGCCTGTCCTAGTAGTTCATATTGCTTCATTCTCTCTTGGGTTGGGGACCTGGAGGAAGGAAAATGGGGTGGAAGGAGGAAAACAAGGAATGCTAGCTGTGTGGAGAAATGAAAGAGCTTTTCTGCAGTGTGTATGCTTGTGTGTGTGCGTGTTGCGCGCATGTGGACATGCGCACCACTATTTTCTGGTTTCCCTATGATGAACTAAGCTTTTAAATACTATGGTTAGTAGCAGGGTGTCTTTTGAGAGTTACTTAACAAACCAAAATCCATGCCTAGGGAAGTCCCCAATGTCCAGTTGGGGTGTTTCTGGACACTCTATCCACACTCTTGATGTGGCTACAGCTGCTTCATTTTAGCCTTAAACTTTCCTAAGGTTTAAAAATTCTCCCAGGCTTTTGGATGGTGGTTTTCCAGGGACTATGGATCAATCATGAAAAATAGTGTTGATATTGCTGGAGAGTCTGGGGCAAGCAAGAAGATAAAGCAGTGCTGCTTTCCTTCCTTTCCTCTGCCACGTGTAGGTTCAGGCAAGGTGGAGTGAGATGTCCTGTTGTGTTCAACCAAAGCTGGAACTTTTCCTCTTAACTTCATTTCTCAGCTCTATAAAAACCAAATACAGCTGAGATTCCTTATTTTCAATTACACACTTCACAGACTCATAGACTTTAAGGTCAGAAGGGACCAGTACGATCATCTAGTCTGACCTCCTATAAAATGCAGGCCTCAAGACCTCATCCACCCACTCCAGCAATAGGCCACCAACCTATGACTGAGTTATTTACCTCCTTAAATCATGATTTAAGGACTTTAAGATACAGAGAATTCACCAGTAGGTGAGCCATGCCCTGTGCCACAGAGGAAGGTGAAAACCCCCCAGAGCCCAGGCCAATCAACCCTGGGGGAAAATTCCTTCCCGACCCCAAATATCGCGGTCAGTTAAACCCTGAGCATGTGGGCAAGTCTCAACAGCCAGTTACCCAAAAAACAATTCTCTGCAATAACTCAGAACCCACCTCATGTACTCTCCACTCTTAGGCCACTTGTATATCCACCACACGTAGCCAAATATCAGTCAATTTCCAAAATAGGGTAATCATACCATCCCCTCCATAAATTTATCAAGCTCAGTTTTGAAAGCAGTTATGGTTTTTGCCCCCACAACTCCCCTTGGAAGGCTATTCCAGAACTTTACTCCTCTAATGGATAGAAACCTGCGTCTAATTTCAAGCCTAAATTTCTTGATGAACAGTTTATAACCATTTGTTCTGGTGTCCACATTGGTGCTGTACTCAAATAATTCCTCTCCCTCCCTGATGTTAATCCCTCTGATATATTTATAGAGAGCAATCATATCCCCCCTCAACCTTCTCCTGTCCCATAACATTCCTTCCACAGCAGGCAGTTACACCAATGCTTTTTGAACTGACTATAGCAAAGTTCACTTAGTTGCAGTGCGAGAAAGTACTGGTGACAGAGTAGCATATTTATAAAGGTGAGGTCTCTATGGCCAGTTCACTGGAAGATCCAACTTGAGTCATCAATGGGGTACTTGCTTCTCAGTGCAGTGATCAGAGAGACAATCAGAGTCTACGAAGGACCCAGCGCACAACCGTATGGTTTTGTATTTTTTATGAGCTCGGGCAAGTATCTGAGGCAAGCTTGTGACTGTGAAACTTAGTTCCTCCAAAAATTAGCATGCCAAAGGAGCTTCCTTTCTTCAGGGTCAAATGGGCTTTGCTTCCAGCAGTTCACTTTGAAGTGAGTGAGCTCTGGGCTTTTTAAAAATCAAGCCACTTATATAAATCCACAGATATGGATTTAAGTCCCTAACTTTCATCTCCCATTTTAAAGAATTTATTTCACTGACTAATAGCCTGAAGTGGGAATTATCAGCACCACATGTTCCGTTCAACATTGTTTTGAGAGTAAATGCCAGAAATATGCTTGTTTTGGTCATTGCTCGTTAATTGTGTCTGCTGCCAACAACAGGACAGACTAGAGGGGAAGTCTGGAATCCTGGCTTTCTCCTCTTGGCAGTATTCTCATGAAGACTGAGAGGTGTGGGTGTGAAAACAGGCTATTAGAACCTTTACATGGTTTTCTGTTGTGTCCACATACACAACATTCCTGTCAAACATCAGGAACAGTTTTTGACAGTGATGGGAAAGAAGAGGAAAAGGTGGATGTGGGGAGATGAGATTTATTTATAATTGTTATGCCTCTATTATTAAGTTTATAATCTGCTCTGGATTTCCCCCCCATCTATCTCTGATGATAAATTATTATCTGAAGAAATCCCATGCACATTTCACATACAGGACATGATCCATTTTTTTCAGGTGTGGTCAGGAGCATGTCTGAGTCAAGAGAACCTAGATTAGCTATCCAATAAAAGTAGTGTTCACCGTATTTCCTTAATGGGCAACAGAAGGGAGGACGCCAAAACCTACATGTTTCTAGCCACCGAGACACCCTCTGAGCCTGGATGATGTTGTGCAAAATGAACAATGAGAATTCCAAAACATTGCTGCTTTAATTATTATCTAAGCTAAATCAATGTGTTGAATCCTCTGGGAAATCCTTTTAAACAGGGATCATGTTAGACAGAGAAATAAAGCCAAGTGAACACGGTTATCTAAGGTGACATGTAAGATCCTATGTATGCAGTGTAGTTTTACTCGTGTTCATCCCAGGATATTGGAGAGACAAAGTGGGTAATATCTTTTATTGGTCCAATGTCTGCTGGTGAGAGCAACAAGCTTTTAAGTGTACACAGAGCTCTTCTTCAAGTCTGGGAAATGTACTCAAAGCATCACAGCTAAATACAAGGTGGAACAGTTTGTTTAGCATCAGCAGTTAAGGTGTTGTTCAAGGGATCATTCAAGGTCCCAGTTACACATCTCCAGTTATAGGGGGAGAAGTAGGAAAAAAAGCTGAGAGGAGGGGGGCTGTGTTAGTGGGTTACAGACTGGTGTAATAAGCATAAATCCAGTATCTCTAGTCAGTCCATGATTTTTAGTATCTAGCAAAATTGTGAATTTAAACTCCCAGGTGCTTCTTTTGAAGATGTTGTGCTGGTTTCATTTAAGGAGGATTGAGAGATCAGGTATGGAGTGATCATTTTGTGAAATGTGTTCCCCCACAGGTGATTGGTGCTTTTGTTTTTTATCATTTTTCTGTAAGAGTTCACTTGAGAATGTATTGATTGTCTCATTTCACTCACTTCGTGGTTGTCAGCACATTTAGAGCCCTGGTGTAGGGGGAGCTTGTGTCTGAAGATGAGCATGGTGAGGTTTGGGAGACGGGTTGTATGAAGGCCAGGAGAGGAGATTCAGGAAAGATTTCTTTCAGAATGTTGTCCCCACTGAGCACGGATAGTAAATGTTAAATGATACCCCGTGCAGGTTCCGTGGTGGAGTTGTAGATAACAACTAGCGGGAAGAGGTCAGAGTGGGTTTTATTTCTATATTGAAGCAGGTTCTCTTGGGGCATGGGGAGGTGGGGGGGGGGGTGGTATTCCATGATGTGATCTACCCTTTTGGTGGAGTGTCCTTGCTTGGTGAAGGCAGTTTTAAGTGTATTCGGGTGTATATCCTGGAGTTTCTCCTTAGAACATATTCTTTGATGTCTGAGCACTTGGCTGTAGATAACAGATTTCTTGGTGTGTTTGGTGTGGGTGCTTGATTTGTGATGGTAGCGATGGAGATCTGTGAAGGTAGGTGTGGTAATCTGCGTATGTAGTAGTTTGTAGGCTTCTACTGTTTAAGCTGATCATAGTGTCCAGGAAACTGAAGCTAGTGTTTGAGTGTTCTAAAGAGAGTTTAATGGATAGGTTGTTGAAGTTGTGGTGGAAATCTAGGAAAGAGTTTAGGTTGTCTGTTGAGAGGATGAAAATACCATTGAGGTGTCTCCAGTATATAACTGGTTTCCTGGTGAGATCCTATAGTAGTTAAAAACCTGAGGTGTGAACCATTCAAGGAGCCTACGTCAGTCTCTGTCTGAAAGAAGGGCACTAACTAGGCTGAGTGGAAAAGTCCCAGCTGGATCACTTGCCCAGAAGCGGTTAAGATTTTATATGGGGTTGTCTGACAAGGAAACCTGCCTGCCCTTGGTTTCGGGCTGTGGAATCGCACTCTCAAATTAAAATGAAATGATGCTCCTGCTGTGGTTGCCTGAGGTATTTTTCTGCATTTTGCTTTTTCTATAGGACCAGAATCTGGCCCAGTCTGAGACTTGGCTGGACACTTCTCCCTAGGAATACCTAAGTTAGGATGGTCCAAAGGGGTGGCCCTGTTAGTTTATTGCAGAGAAACAGAGTCCTTTGGCACTTTTAAAGACTAACAGATTTTATTTACCACATGAGCTTTCGTGGGAGAAAATCCCACTTCATCAGATGCTTTGAAGCTGTATCTGACGAAGTGGGATTTTCTCCCACGAAAGCTCATGTGATAAATAAATCTGTTAGTTTTTAAAAGTGTCACAGGACTCTGTTTTTAAGTTAGGATGATGGACTCTCCCATCCCTCTGACAGCTCAGCTGTATTGTTCTCTTTAGTTGCTTTTCTTCTCTCTACTTCTGAGGCAGCTCAGTTCCCTTTGCTCCACTTCCACACAGACCCTCCATTCAACCTCTTATTTGACTTCTAACTCATTGCAGTTGTCCCATGTCATGAGCCCATGCCCAGTCTTGCCTGGCAAAGGCGTTATCTGGGGTCTTTGACTCTGGCATTCACTGATGTATGCAGTATATATCAGCTATGGTGTAGTATGTTAAGGGGGAAATGTACTCAATTAACTTGGCTGGACATGGGGGATCTCTGTGAAGAAACTTTGTTCCCATGCTGGTTCCTTCTCAACACTGATGTGCAGCCCCACCAATCTTCACATCCCCTCTTTCAATCCTAATGTTTGTCATTCAGATGAACCATGATATTGTTTTTAACCCCAACCCTAACCCTGAGACTCTCATACAGGTGGTAATATAGCAGAGAGGCTGACATCCACAGGCTACATGACAGAACTTTCCAAGCCATGCTTTAGTTACACCTTTTTAGACTATAAGTATTCCTTATTCATAGTACCATAATTGTCTTTCATATGAACAATTTCTTTGCTTTGTACTGCTGTCTGAGTTATTCTAAATATTAAAGTTCTTCTCCTTTGCACTGACTATATGCTCAGTTTTTATTCCCCTCTCATCAGTGCCCTATCTTCCTTTCCCCAGATCACCTAGAGACAGTGCAGCTGTTGGCAAAATTGGTGGATGTTGTGAATTGGAATGCATTGTGTGACAACTCTGTCTCATGCAGACCACTGGCTAGAAGGAGCTTGCCAAGTACACCTGCTAGTCTCGCAGGGTATCTGGAATCTGCAAATCTGTCATGGAGAGGTTGTGAGTTTGTGAAATACCCCATCCTGTTAGTAGGTGTTGATCTGCTGTGACAGGATTACATGGGTGTGGCTGAGTTATTGAAGCTGGTGGCTCATTATTCTACTTGGATATAAGGAGTAGATAAGACTGTATCTATAGGAGCAGAGAGGATGAATAGCCCAGCAATGTCCCTTTCTGAGGGTTTGTACACACTACAGCCTTATTGCGCAGTAGGACTGTGAGCATACACACTACTATATTGCTTGTTGCGCAGCAACAGCCGTCTTGCCGCGCAACAGGTAAACCACCTAAACGAGGGTGGTTAGGCTTACCGCGGAACAGCTGCTCCGCAGTAGAGCCCGTGTCTGCGGTCTTTGCACTTTTGACAGCCACCGGAAATGTCCCAGAGTGCCAATGGAGGCCACTCTGGGACACTGGAGCTGTCATACTTGTCAATTTCACTGCTCTAGCAGAGCAGTGAAATTGACAAGTAGCGGAGCTCCTGCCACAGGACCTCTGCTGCTGTTGGAGCCACCAGGAACCCTGGTGGCTCCCAGGAACCGGCCACCCGAGTTGGCGGCTCCCGAGTGGGAGCACTCAAGCTGGGGCGGCAGGCAGCTCGGCTCAAGACACCCATGCTTGGGGGCTCCTGCTTGGGGGCCTCAAGCACAGGCAGCTTCAGTCTTGCTGGCTTTGGAGCCTTGGCCCTGGGGAAGCCCTCCTGCCGCAGAGCTTCCCCAGGGCTGGGGTTCCACTGCTGCCTGTGGCTTGAGCCCCGCTGCCTGCCGCCCGGGCTTGGTTGCTGGTCCCGAGCGGCTAGAGGGAATCCCCATGGCAGTGGGGCTCTAGCCACCGGGAGTGCTGGCACTCCTGGCGCCTTGAGCCCCACTGCCGCAAAGGTTCCCCGCAGCCGGGGCTCAGCTCAAAGGCTGGCTCCTGCAGTGCATGGTGGGATAGGTGCCCACCATGCACTGCTCCTTCTAATGAAAATTCAAAGGAGCGTGTGAACGCTCCTTTTTTTAAAGAAGGATTGCTGTGTGGACGGGGGAAAGTGTTACAGTTATAATATTTTGCTTGTCCTGCAACAACTTATTGCGGGACAAGTCTGTAGTGTGTACATGGCCTGAGAAAGGCATCCTAGGAGCAGCTAAGTTGCAGAGCCTGAGCTGAACTTTTCTGATCACTTCTTTGTTCATAAAGCCATCTCCAGGAATTTGAGTTTTTTACTCTATGCAGTGTATGGTTTTCATTTTAGAGTGTCTTAGAAGTGATACCTGGTCAGTCTTCCAGAGAGTTCTCAGTTTGACTGGTTTCTTCAGACTGGTTTATGAGAACATACAGGTCTCAGGTTTCAAATAGATTTTCCACCTTCATGGGCACAAAATATCTGTTCCTCCTCTGATCAGAGGTGAAACACCTTTGCACAGTTCTTTGCTGAAAAGAAAGGCAGCTTTAGCCCATCATAAAATTTATTTAAAAAAAAAATGGAGGGCATGGGTTTTTCACTTTTTGTGGTTTGGCAGAAACTATGGTGAAAGAGATACAGAAATCATAATTCGTCTCCTGTAGCATTGCTTGTTACACTCCTTAGTTACTTCTCCAGTTTGGAAAACTCTTTTGGGATCCCTCTGGCTTCAGTAATCAAGTTATTGCTTTGTCACTGATCTTGGAATACAGCAACCAGATATGAGAATTCTCTCTGTGCCTCTCACACATGGAAATATATCTGCAGAGCTAGGGAGGCTGGGCCTTGGGGAAGAGGATCTGGGGTCCTTTCAGAGGCACAGCAGGTAGAATCCCCTGCAGTTTGTCTGGGAGAAAGGAGTGCAGGTGTTTAGGGGTAATGAAGTCAGTTAGAAGGCTGTGAAATAGAAGTTGGAGACAGGGAATGCTTATGGGCACTTCACTTGAAAGGAAATTAGTAACAGCCAAAGTGGGCTAGTCCAATAGTTCATCTAGCCCAGTATCCTGTCTCCCAACAGTGGCCAATATCAAGTGCGTCAGAGGGAAAGAACAGAACAGGCAATCATGAAGTGACCCTTCCCTGTTTCTGGCAATCCCTGCCCATCTGACTAATAGCCATCGATGGACCTCACCTCCAAGAATTTAGTTCTTTTTTGAACCCCATTACAATTGTGGCCTTCACATCCTCTGGCAAAGGAGTTCTACAGGTTAACTGTGTGTTGAGCAAAGAATTACTTCCTATTGTTCATTTTAAACCTGCTGCCTATTAATTAATTAGGAGACTTTTAACTAATTTATTTTTTTCTAGTGGGTTTGCATTGTGAATAGAATGTATCCCCTGGGTTTATTTTTTAGTTAACACCTAGACAGTTAAGCTATGCAGAAGACCAGTGTTCAATTTCTGGTCCCAGTGTCTCTCACCACAGGTGAATATGGGCTAGGAGTGCTGCAGAGCTTTCATTGTGCAATCACTGGCAAAGAGGGAGACGTACCTTTCAGGAGTATTGAGGATTAAACTCTGAAAGGTGTCTAAACAGCTTCTCAGCTAGAATTGATGGTGGTTGGATCCTTATGCGCGTGAGAGGGGGAAAAGAAGGAATATTCTCTGCTGTCTGAGGAGTACAGAGGTACTCTTTCAGGGACAGAGAGAGATGGCAAACTACTGTGCAAAGGAAAATGTATTCACAGACAAACATCCTTAGATTGTATGTGTATATTTGCAATATGTTGCATAAACGAATGTAGTACCTAATGATTCGTGATTATTATTTGAAGGGTCCCACTGTTCCAGATTTATTTGTCATTTCTTGTAATAACACAGATGATAATGAATTCATTTGTATTAATGTAGGTGTCATGTGGATTTCCGCTGAAATTCTGCATTAATTAATGTACCATTAAAATAAAGTGTCACCCAATTAATATCAAGTAGAGGTAATACTGCTAGTGTCCTATCATTAAGCATTCATTTGAAAGTTATTGTATTAACATTCTGCTTAATGAAAGTCATTTGCAATCCAGAGTATCATCCCATAGGCTTCCATGGGAATGCTGGCATTAAACATGAGCTAATGGACCTATCAAAAAAGGGTCACCCAGATGAATTGATAATGACAGAACACTGTTAAAAGGGATACTCATTAATGTCTCACCTCAAGTCCAAGTCAGACTGCTTAGAATTCCAGTTCCGGTTGCCTTCCCTCTCTGAAGTTGTGTCAAGTGTCTATTTCAGTTGATTAGAGAAAGCTGGTTTCGTGGTTTTTTTATTTTTTAAATGTTTTCATTCCAGACCTGCAGCATCTTTACTTTTTGAGTCCCTGAGCTTCATGCATCCTTGCTGAATTGTGCAGCTATATTGTGGTGTTTCTACACATCCACTGGTGACTGGGGATGAGTCCAGTCTTTATTTTATTTTAGTTTATTTTGTGGTACATTAGCATCCTGGGTCTATTTGAGAAACAGTGCCCTACCGTGCCAGGTACGGTACAAATGAGTAATAAAGACAGTCAGTGCTCCAGAACTCATGATCTAGGTATATGACAAGATGCAGCGGGTGAATGAAAGAGACAAAAGGATATGGGGGAGCTGTGGTAGGATGAGTGAACAGTAAAGATAAAAAGTAGTCTCATTGGTGACTTAAATCAACATTTACATCCAGGTCAGATGCATTGGCAGTACCCACTTTACAATCCATAACGCTTTCCCTTGCTGCAGTTTCATCAGGTGAGTGTGTTCATGAATGTAAGCAGCCACTGCAAATAAAATCCTGCCTAACAAATAGGATCTAGCTGGTCGTGACACAACCCTAATGCAGGGATCAGTGAAGTTTCTCCTAAAAGTGCTTTAGTTAATATGGGGGAATCTTACCGAAGACTTGCCTTTGCTTATTGACTTATGATATCACAAGAAGGACAGTAGTGAAATTTCATTGGTGGTTGTTGTCCTACACTGCCTGACTGTCTCTTTAAGGAGGCTGCACTGTCCAGTGGTTAGATCACAGTACCAGAAGTCGAGAGGTCCAAGTTCTGTTCCCAGCGCTGCCACTGATTCACAGGGAGAGTCATTTAGTCGTATCTTTCTGGGTCAGTCTTTTGTTTCCAAAAACCTCTCTCAGTCATACCAGGGATGATTTGATTTCAGTGAGAGCTGCAGGTGTTCATCACCCCTGTAGCCCAGGCTGTCTTGCCACTGACTTACAACGAAGCTGACTCAGAGACCTAATAGTATTCATGGCGGGTTCCTTTGCCAGACTTTGCATGGCCACACACCATCTGACTCTGGGGTAGGTTGTCTATGAGGTCAGAAGCTAAACTGGAGGATGGTCTCTAAACCCTTTCCCTCTCTCAGAACAGCATTCTACCTGGGGGAGAGGGGGATGGCTTGTGCATGATTGCATGAATGAGATAAAGTGGTTGTGACATGACTGGAAACCTAAATATGGAGGAGGAAGCTAAAGGAAGAAGAAGCGCTTCCTTTCCCCATCTGAGCTGAGGGCTTGCTGTGCCACTCAAAATGAGGTCGCAAAGAGAGTTTCCAGAAACTGGAAAGCCACTGCCTAACTTATAGTAAGGGACAAGAAAGAGCAAATTAATTGCCATTGGGAGGCCCTGAGCTTTGTGACTGACAGGTTTTCACATTCTCAGTGTTTGCTTCTGACTTTCAAATGTCTCGTTAGGCCAGGCTGGGATCCCATCTGTCATGTCCTAAATCAGGACTGACATGATAGCAGCACAGAACATTAAAACAGGCTACTTCACAGTCCTCCTCCTCCTTTCCCCACTTCCAGCTTCTCAAAGGCTGAAGCCTTTTTATGGACTTCACCTCAGAAAGGATATTGTTCCTCAAACATGCTAAAGATGAGAGCACCAGGAGATGCAATGAATTTTCCTTTACTCTGGGGAGACCTTGGTTCAATTAGATCACAACTGAAATGAATCTGGAGACTTCCACCTAGTCCAAAGTGCAGGTTGGCTGGACCAGAACTTGTTGCATCACATCTCTCTCTGCTTCTCATTCAATCTATCTTCTGGAAAGAACTTGGACATGGACTAGCAAAGGTTTCTTCCTGTCAGTATTAAGGCTGGCAAAGGATGGAGTAGGTGGGGCAATACTGGGACAGTGGGGCATGCTGCAGAGAGCTGTATTAGTGGTTGCTGCCTGTCTCCTAGGTCTGCTTCAGTCTGTCACTTTCACAATCACAAGAATGGACCTTTAATGACAGAAAAATGGTTAAAATTATACCAGTGGGGATGGAGGAAGGGCATGAAGCTTTGATTTACTAGTTTGATCAAGCGATCTGGACAATCCTTTGGCAGCTTATTTCAGTGGTTCAGACCCTCAGATGCTGGGCTGCAGTGCCCCCCTGCTGCTGCTGCTGAAAGACTGGAATGCATTGGTCAAAGATGTAATTGTTGGGTCATGGGCATAAATTATATTTTTCAACTGGGTCCTGAGAGAAAAAGTTTGAAAACCACTGCTATATTTGTATGGTGGTCATTTCTTGTCAAGCGTGCCAGATTATTTACTGTCCAAGAAATCCCACCTAAACTTCGTTCATTCACAGATGTGTCTGGTGCTATGTGTGAGGATGACTGGAATTCTACTAACACTCCAGAGAGGTGCCCAGGCCACCTCAATGAACAGTATGTGAGGGGCATTGTGAGGGTAAATTTCAGATGAGGCTGCCAATCCAGAATTTTTCTGTGACTATTACAGGTGAGAAATGCTACCAATGGAAAACTGTTCTACTATCAGGAAGGGAATGGGATCCCCTGGAAAAACTATCTTCACAACTGTCTTAGAATGAAATACTCTTCACCTCACCTGGTTATGTGAACTCAGCTGATAAGCTGCAGATTCCATAGAGACAGATACAGGGAAGTGGGCAGGGAGGGCTCTAGGTAGAGCTGGAGAGAGAATAAAAATTACATTTAATGGGGGATTTGGGGATTTCAAAATTTGGTTTTCATTCTAATTTGAAACAAAATCTGAATATTTTGAAATTCTCCATGAGAGAAAATTCTGGGGGGTAAATAGTTTGGACTAGATCTATATATATATATATATATATATATATATATATATATGGACAAATGAAAATATTGAGTTGTGATTTTGACTTTTAATGTTTATAATACAAAATTTAACACATTTTTAAATTGAGTTTTTCAAGGAAAAACTGAAACCTTTAATGTTATAATGGGACATTTCAAGTCTTCCTTTGACATTGTTGGAACCCCCTGCCCTCCCAACTGAATTTTAGTGAAATCAACATAATTTTGTGGGGTAGTTAGATTTTGATGGAACTGTGTTTTGAGTTGGAAAAGTGTTCCATTGAACGTTTTCTGATGCAGCTCTTATCTGTGTGTGTTTGTATGTGCTCATATTTGTTTCTCATAGACTTGAAGGCCAGGAGGGGCTATCATGATTATCCAATCTGACATCCTGCACGTTACAGACCACAGAACCTCACCCATCCACTCCTAAAATAGAGCCCTAACCTTTGGTTGAGTTACTGAAGTTCTCAAATCTTGATTTAAGGACTCCAAATTACAGAAAGTCCATCATTTATGCTATCTTAAACCTGCAATTGACCATGCCCTATGCTGCAGAGGAATTCTTCATTTCTGTGCATATGTTTATAGGCTTGTGTAACTACTGAGAACAATCACATTTAGTTTCTGCAAAATGTGTGTGTGGAGGGAGGGGAAACAAAGCTGACTGGTCTGCGTAAATGTCCAGGTACAGTGCAGAGGGAGGATGTAGCTGGTACATCACTTTTGTTCCTTTTCATTTGACACAACCAGTAATTTTCCCTTTGTTTCTTAGGGTGCTGAGGCTAACACAGCTGCCTTTTGTTTACTTCTTTGTCTTGCAGCAGTTGTGAAAGAACAATGTGTTCTATAGAATTCATGTCTGCTTTGAATGCAAAGATAGATCTGCTCACCAAGGAGCAAGCAAAATTTCGATGAGAGACAAATAAGGTGCCCCTTTTCTGCTTAGTTTGCCTGGTTCAGTTCTCTGCTTCTCTAGGGATAAATTTGCTGGTTTGGAAAACAGATATTTCTAGCAGTGACTAGAACCCATTCAAGAAAATAAAGGGAAATACAACGCAACTCTACTAGCATATTTAGTCTTCGTCTCAAACATCCACTGTTATTGGAATCCACACATCTCTCCTTTCCCATTCCAGTTCTGCCAATGCACCTTATCACTTTGATGATGTGACCTGCAGCCTCCTGGCTACCCTGGTCCTGGGTTCCCACACATATGTCTGTTATGACCTGCATCAGCCCAGCTATTCTAAGCTCTAGAGCCCTGAAAATCCGCAGATATCTGCTTTATAACCACGGACCATTTTTTTGTGCATGGTGGATCAGATGCAGATCTCAAAGGCGAGAAAGCAGCTGTCTGCAGCTCATAGCCTTTGATGCTGCTTCTCTGCCTTTGAGATCTGGGAGTGGGTGCTTCCCCTTCTGGCCACCAATCAGCTGTTTGGGCGGGGTTTCCCCTGCTCACTTCTTGATCAGCTGTTCAGCAGCTCCCTGGTTGGGCTGGCCCTCAAACAGCTGATTAGGGGTACCCAGAGCTGTGTGTGCATGGGGGTATGGATAGCCTAAAAGATAGAGACTGTAGATGGTGGGTTGGACGTCAATTGATTCTGGCAGGTGCGGATTGGATGTGAATCCACATTTTTCTATCTGTGCAGGGCTCTACTAATCTCTGGCCTGTTTTGAGCAGAGTCTGTCAGTGATGCTGAATTGTTGTAGGTGTGAGGTTTTTGTGATGTGGGTGAGCTGTGGATGAGACTGACGCTACCGAACTCATTTCATTTATGACTCAGGCCAGGCCTGAAACAAGGCCTACTACAGTGTAGCAAAGCTGATGCATCACCTCACTTTGTCCTCTCCCCACCGTCCACTTGTCACTTACAGAACTGTAATTAATTCTGTTACTTCCCAAACCACACAATACCAAACACTGGGGCTAGCAGATGCCACACTTTGGGCACGGGTGGGAAACGTGCTGCAATCTTGGTCACGCAGCTGCATTGTTTGTCAAAGCTGCATTGTTTAAAGCTGCATTGTTTGTCAGAGCTTTAATTTGTGTCTCCCTCCTCCCTTAAAAAAGAGAAATAGATTCCAGAGTGTGTGAGCCTCCAATAGCTTTGTTGCTTCCAAGGATGGAGACTGGGCAAGTGGGAGGGACAGCAGCGGGAGCTGAATGGGAAGTTGATAAATGAGAGACATCTTTACTTCTTCCTCTTCTTCTCTCTTTCCTGCCCCCCACAATACACCAGACAAACAATAGCAGGGGGTGAGGTGTTGGAGTAGTATTTTAACCGCCTTCTCCACAAATAAACCAGCAAAGTGTCAGCAGTGGAGAGCCACCAGGTGCTTTGTGTCCAGCAGTAGGGCTTGATAGAGATTACTATTGCTATGTTGCACTTAGCACAGCACAGAACTGCACAGCAGGTTAAGTGCTTGAAAGTTGTGCCCTCAGAGACACAGATCACTTCCTTTTCCTCCAGGAACGGAAGCGAAGGGGCTGCAGATGGCTGGAGGAAGAGGGATGTTTTGCTCACACGATAATAGAGCAGTGAGTGACCCAAACAAACCTTCCCTCGTCTCGTGTTTAGTTGTCTAGCCTACCTGCTCAATTCTGCTGCTTTTGGTATCTGTGAAGTGTGTGGCAGAGCAATATGCCATTTCTGTATTGAGCAGTGGTTTGGGAGTGTTGGGGGACCATTTATCTGACTACAGAAATTTTTGCTTTGTTACCCCCTCCACAATGGGATTCTTGTGAGAACTTCTAAGCATGTTATAATATTTCACTCCATAGGGGACCATTATGTCCTTGTTCTCCATAACTAATTGCTAGCATGCAGTCAGACGGCCTAGTAATCGCTCTGACCAACGCTCCATAAACAGCATTTCCCGACACCAGATGCAGAACAAACTGGCTTCCAGTGTGTCGAATTCCTGCAAAGGCCTGCTCATTATATCTGTTTCTTTAACATTTTGCACTGAGTTGGACTGTTTATGTTTTGAATAACAGCACACAGAGATGAGAGCAGTTAACCAGGCTGTAATTCAACCTCCAGTTTTGATAACGTGTATGCTCCAGCTGTGTTTATTATGTTTTCAGAAGCTCCTCAATTGAGTTATTGCTCCAGAATGGCTGTTTGCCAATGTCACCCTAGAAAGAGAGAGGTCACTTAACAGAGATAACGGGAGATACATATTAAATAGCACTGGCGTGTAAAATGGGAGAAAATTTTCACCAGAATGTTTGTCCATTTTTAAATCTTTTTTTAAAATTTTTAAATTTCTTTGATCACATCCAAATTAATTCATGTTGAATAATAATAATTAAAATCCTGAATGAATAGATCGGCCTTAAAAATCCATAACAAGTACATAGACAGAGGAAGGGGTGTGTGTATGTGTACATGTACTTTCAATGTACTCTATCTATCTATCTATCTATCTATCTATCTATCTATCTATCTATCTATCTATCTATCTATCTATCTATCTATCTAT